>CM056995.1:273896255-274626255 GCA_029891345.1 Dryococelus australis
AACACAAGAGAATTTTAATTGTCCTTCATTCTTTGTCAAATTTTTAACTCTTGATATTTCAAATTAAAATTAATTTTAATTTAATAATTCTACTCATAAAGCAAATCAAATACTGTACATTTCCACCCATTCATGCTGCAGAGCTCTACTATGGCCTGTTATACTATGTTTTATTAGTATTAATAACAACAACTCTTAGTTGGACTACCACCCAGTGGCAGGCTCATTCTCCTCTCCCCCACCAAACTATCTTTCAACACCATTCCTGAAATTTATAACCCTCTCACAGTTACCAATTCCTCCCGCAATATATTTTTCTCCCTCACAGACCTCACAAGCATAGAGCGCTTACCCTGCTCCATACTCTTCCATACCCTTTCAATCTCCTCAAATTTTGAAGATGGTTTCTTATAAAAATATTTTCAACAGCAGAAGTGGTGAAGTTGACCAAATTATTTAAGTGTGTAGTAAATTCTACAATGGCTTGAAACTAGGTTATCATTAGTTTTAATTTTATTTATGCTGAATATTTCAGGGTGAATCCATCACACTGTCGCAATTCATAATTTTTTTTAGTTGCCTGTCACTCAAAAAAAAAATCACTCCCCTCATAATCTATTAATTTTTTTAACAAGTTGTGTGTTGATTTTGGTATCACGGCAGGCAACAATCTTATGCCCGGTTGCACAATTAACAGCACTGAACCGAGATCCTAAGATCTTGGTTAAAATACAATCATCAGTTGGATCCGAGTTGCAATGTATGGGTGCTGCACCAACGTGAATGGCAGAGTTCTGATTGTAGAGCTCCAGATCTCAGTTTGGAACTAGGATTGAAAAGAAACCCTGTTTGTGATTGGCTCTCATTTAGTGATGTCGTGATGCAACTGTTTATTTTGGTGTTCGGAGACAATAAATTTTTGTAGACATTGTCTCACGAGACTAGAAATTTTTACTATATAATTTAGTTGAATGCACTGCAAAATTTCCATTTCAATTGTTTTGTTTGATTGGAAACACATTGCACACACACTTTTTTAGTTATTTTCAATACCAAAATACCAATATTATTGAAGAAGGTGGTGTATATAGAACTAGATGTTTCTGTGTTAAGTAAAATAATTACTATACAAATTTTAGTGTATAATATTCACATGTTTAATGTTGTTTTAAATTCCCAAAAAAAATTATACTTAGTGCTATATGTTGGCATATTTCCAAACTAAGTTACGTTTGTCAGCACCAGCTGCTCGTTCGTGAGCAAAAATTTTGACATGAGATTTAGCTCGTGCAGAAAAATAGGACGGTTTCTGATATTCTGAAAGGCTTTTCAAGTTTTCTGTTGTGTCTACTTGGGGGGGATATGCACAGATTTTGTTCTTTCTTTACAAAACATGGTAATACATCTTTAAATAAATGCATTGATTACTGAGCCTTCGTAAAAAGTCTCAATTTTCATTTTACAACAGCAAAAAACAACCAAATCCATTTTTAAACTATTCAAATATTACAAAGGTTATTTCTAGTAAATAAATATATTTAACAGTGCTTAAACACTTATCTGATATTAGATCGAGATTTCGAACCACCATATTTGGTGGTTCGAAATGAACGCTCTGAACTCGAATGGTGCACCAGTTTACTGTGTCAATCTTAGATACAGTTCGGACATGATCTCAATGGTGCAACTGGTCATTAGAGTTCACTAACATTTGCGAAAATGCTGATGGTCTATGCTTTTATTAGTTGGACCAAGAGTGCACTTGGCGCAGCTAGTTCTTGGAGTAAAATGTATGTGTATTATGACAGCTACAATTATAACACAGTGTGAATTTTCTTGCAAAACTGGAAGCTTTTGAATCTATAAGGTCATAAACTTGTCTACAAGAATTGCCATCTTTGAGTCACAGCTGTGCTTAGACAAAAACTGGAGCTCAGTTGCAATGAATCTGATACATTTTGTTGTACACACGCCAGCTGTGATTAGAACGCAATTTGAATTTCTCTGTTGCACTGGAAAGTTTTTAATCCAAAATGCCATAAACTTGTCACCCAGAATAACCATCTTATTCTGAATCACAAGTTTATCACTGCTTAAACAAAAACGAACTCAGTTACTATAAATATGATTAATTTTTCGTACATACACCAGTTGTGAATAGAATGAAGAGTGAGTTTTCCTTGAACAATGGAAGGTTACATTTTGTTGTACACACACCAGCTGTGAATAGAATATGTGAATTTTTCTGCAACACTGATAAATTTTAATCTAGAAGGCCATAAACTTGTTATCTTGTTCTGAGTCACAAGTACATTGGCACTTAGACAAAAAGTGTACCACAACCACCATGAATCTGAAACATTTTGTAAAAGGCTTACACACACCAGCTGAGACCAAACTGGACGGTTATAAATCTAGGAGGACATAAACCTGTCTCCCAGAATCACTACCTCCTTCTCAGTCACAAGTTTGTTGTCACTTAGAAAAAACCGGACAACAGTCACAATGAATATAATACTGCATATGCAAAACCAGACTACGTTCTGAAAGTCAGCAATGGACTGAAAATGGAGAGTTAGGCAGCTCTATCTGATAATAATTTACTGGACATGTTAGATAAAGTGGCTGGGCAGCTCGATCACTCAAAAATTCCTCTACGCGACTCTCGTGATTATCAAATAAATGCTGAAATGTCACCGTTATTAAATTTAAATGGAACAAAATCAACAAGTTTTCTTTTTTCCTAATCATCCCCTGACAAAATTTACCATAGGAAAAGTTACCCTTTGTTCACCTACGCCTACACAATAATATGCAAAAAAAATAAATTGAAAAAATTAACCCACTGTAATTACTGAGAAAATCAATAAATTCTTGCTATTATCAACTTCATCGCAACAGAGACAACCAAAAAAATTTATTTCTCAACCATGTGTGTGCATTCAAATATAGGGCCTGGTGCAAATTGTTAACATATATATACCAAATATTCTCAGAAAAAATTCAAAAAAATTACTCAACAGTAAATTAAACTACTTTATGTTGAACCCCTGGAACAAAAAATTCTGTGAAGTTATGAAAGCCCTATTGCATGACATAATTTATGAAGGTTTGTTTTGGACACTAGTTTGGTTAAAATGATTGCTAGTTGATCCTTTGAACTTACATATTTAAACTCCACAGTTTCACCCTCTTTGTGTCCCTCAGGGTTCTTTACACTACTGATTGCAGTCTGGTTATCTTCATGAATTACAAAAGGTGTTGTGTCGACAACTTTAAGATCTTTCAGGATGTTGTTCAACCAGCATCCCTCAATCACAGCATTGCTCTGGCAATATATTCCACCTCAATCTACGAAAGTGACTACCTTTAAGAAACCTGTAGTTGAATGATGTGAGACAGACAGGATCTCCAGCCCAGTCAGAATCAACCAAACCTTGGATTACTGGTGCTCCTTAATTTTTCTAAAAAATAAATTTTCAAGCTGTCGTTCCCCTCATATTTCTTAGAATTCTCTTTAACATTTGGAGTAAGCTCTGAGATGGTTGACTTTGGTAGCAACAAAATACATATTAATTGATATAGCCTAGTCAGGCCTCCTTCCAAGTAGCCTACAGCATCAGTGATCCAATTATTTGTATGCATTCTATAGACAAATTTTTATCAATTGCATCACAATCACTAGGTTCAAAATTCAGATCCATGGAAAGCGTGGTAGATCTACAATTCTCAATTTTAAAAATAGTCAGTAAGGATTCAAGATATGAATTTTTTTTTTCTATTTTCTCTTCCTCTCTTTGGTGATTGATGTTCAAACAAAGATAATTAATGATGATTCCAAAGGCATTCATTTTATAAATTCTCACTTACTTTTTGTTTCAATATATCTATGGTAGGTAAGCGTAAGCTTGAGGAAATTATCAAGATATCAGCACCGTAACAAGACATATTTTAAATGCCTTCCCTCAGGATTTATATAACCATGAATGAATTAAACCTTGAGATCCAATTCTTTTGTGACTTCTTCAATGTATATAGTGTGATTTTAATAACCTTCAGACTTTCCCCGTTCTTCACTCTAGCTAGCTTGGATATGTAGACCTCTTTTTGAACATCACCATGCAAAAAGGAATTCCGAACTTCCACTTGCTGAATATACATGCATATTATAATGTTTTCCAACGGTGAGGAGTATCCGAATATTTGGAAGTTTCACAACTGGTGCATATATTTCAGCTAAATCAATGTTCTCCTTTTGCTGAAAGACAAGTGCTACAAGTCGCGCATTATACTCTATTTCTTCTTCACCAATTTTCTTTCTAACAAAACACCCACTTACAGTCCACAGTGCTTCTATCAGCAGGTAACTGAACTTCTTCCCAAAAAAAATCTTCTTCTAAAGCAGCCAATTCTTTCTGAATTGCACCCAAATAATTATATTTTCTGGTCCTTCAGTTGCTTATGTATAGTGACTCTTCTTTTGCAACCGAGAAACATGTTTCAAAATCATTGTATTCTTCTAGTGCTTTAATTGCAGTGTGATGACATATTTTCATAGGAAAATTTTCTTGTTCCATGTTAGCAGTATCACTTTTGTTTTCATTTGAGATTTTTTGTTTTGAATATTTACCTATTGGTTTCTTCCACCAAATGATTTTCGACCAAAGACTTTTTATAGTCTTCCTCTATAATTGCATCCTTCTCTTTATTATAGACTTCATCTGTAAACATACTAGAAAACAATTTTCATTGTATGTTGACATCTTTTATCAGTTTCATATTTTGATGCAGATGGCAGAAATGCCAACTCTTCCTTCTTCAGGAAAGCATACTCTGTAAGCTTTAAAATGTTTTTCTTTTAACATCAGGAATGTGAACAAAAATTATCTCCAAAAACGTTTAGTCTATCAATACTAATACATAACTTGAACATCTCGGCCAAACCAAAACTTAATTCATAAGGTGTTGTCTTTTACAGTGCTTGTTCCAGTCAAATTAATGATATAGGTTGTGCAATGTACCTACAGCTTCTGCCCAAAATCTCTATCAAGGCCTGCAGATAATAGCATTCACCTAGCAGCCTCTACAACTGTGTGCATCTCTCTCTCTTTTTTTCATTCTGTTGTTGACAGTAAAGAGCTTTAAGTTTGATGTTGAATTCCTCCAGAGTCTAACAAGCTCATTACTTCACTATTTATCATTAAAGTCCCATTATCCGACCTATTCACTTAAAAAATGGGCGGACACTGAACAGAAGCGATAATTAAGTTTGCTATGTTTATAGGGTTTTTGAAACATTTGAAGCTGGGATGGCGGTTTTTGTGGCAGAATGAACACTTCTGAGAATGAACACTTCTGATGTACTAACGACTGTACAGAAAATGCTTTGTTGTATGAAATTTTATCATTTCCTTTCAATTTTAATTTATCTTCTTCAATTATTAAATGAGAAGTTAATACATTAATGGTTTGATTCTATACAGCGACAGATTCCAAAACACAAAAATAACAGTTTGTCAGGAAGTGACATTGAAATTTTGATTATGATCTGCCTGTCAGATACATTTTCTCCTTATTGTTTCTTCTATAAAACAATAATAGCAGATATGTGAACTACTATTCCCTTTCCTTCATAACTATGTATATGAAAAAAAATCTTTCATGTAATGAATATTTGTGTCTGACTTTCGTTCATATATTGACCACATCTGATTGGAATATATAGTGTAATATATGAATCATTGGTTCCACTTCCATTCTACTGACAATAAGCTCTTTTGCTTTACAACCTTTAAATTTCCATAAATCAAGTTCCTTACCTTCTTCTGGTTTACATTCTCGACCAAACAAAATATTGCCATACCCCTTCAGCTCAGCTGCTTGAAACTTCCATAAATTCCAGGTTGACTCTCTTTTTCAATTAGGTGACAGATATTGATTCCATCTTCATTTTATGCTGTAAGTCCCGCACTGTGTGTTCTGTAAACACTATTTAGACTTAAAACACACTGGTTAATTAACAGCAATTACAAAATCGTCCTTTCTACTAAATGATCTGAGCACATAACCTCTTATATTTTGATGAAATAATCATTAGCAGACAATAACAGAAAGATAATATTACATGTAATATAACATTTATTAAAATGCAACACCAATATGGCTATTACATTGAACATTTGAAAAGAGCAACGGTACAAGGCAGCGTTGCAGGTAATCAAAAGCACACTGATATTTCATAGATACAAATAATTTTGTTATCCCTACAATAATATTACGACATACCCATTACAAATTATATACTAATCAAATCATACTAAAGAGTTTTATCACACTATTCTAGGTTCATAAAGTATTCTCAACACCAGAGTAGCACTCAACTAAAAATGAAAATAATGCCCATATGAACTGAACCTCTTTAACACACATTTCTAAATCACCATTCAGTAATTATTCAAATTTATACGATAAAATAAAATTATTTTCTTTTAAAATGGCTTTTAAAGAAATAGAAATTGCATGCTTTCGACGCAGGAGAGGCCTAAGTGATAAATAAACACCAATGATTAAACTTTCCTCAGAAAATGTGTGCAACTGGCTATAATAAATATAATTTTATACATAAGTATTGCAAACATACATAACTCCTTTTGTAACTTACATCAATCCTGCAGCAGAAAAATGGCTTTCTCCTTCCTTCATAATATGACTGTAAAAAACAACTAGGACCCACGGTCCTAGTCACACCTTATTATCATATCTTCAAGATTAGTTTCCATGTATTCTCGACACGCTGTAATTCACTGCAACGAACTGTTACAGAAAACACAACACGGTAACGACAGCAAAAACACAAAGCTAACAACTTGCTGACGCTCAGCCTCAGCAGCTGAGATAATCCCCAATAAACGTCATTTATGATTACAACTTTCTGGGAAAAATACTATTCAAAATGTCCCAGCGTGTCCAAGAGTGTACCAATACATAAAGCAAAAGACTATTTTTAATATTAAGTGTATACTGATAAAAATTTCGAGTGTGTAAACCCAAAATTTTAGGTCCGACTTTTGTGATACATGAACAAGCAGTTATGCTTATTAATATTTTCCTTACGACGGAAAATTTAATTTTTCAAGGGTTACCAACGCAATTTATGAACCACAGACAATTGATATTGTTTGTCAACATTGAAGCATTGAAATTGAAAACTCGGGTGCATGTAACGTTATAATAATTCGTAAAGTGTGTGAGCGAAGCTAGTTTTGGTCTAAATATAAATACAGAAATACAGCAGTAATGCGAGCGTTAGATGAACTACATCAGTGACGTTGTATTAATGTACTTTCTTTCATACGTTCGTATTTTATGGGATAAATTATGCCCCTTGTTAGGTTACTGGGCTAAGGAAACAAAAAAGGATTATGTCGAATCAGATTGTAAAATGGTGAATATTCTACACAAAAGTACGAATTTCATTGTTGTGAATAAACACTATGATGTTGTAATTAATTCAGATGACCCATGTGTACAGGTAATTAAGGTTTTAATTTTTTATTAGCTAGAATTTCACACTGGAGTCAAGTTACATTTGAATCTCAGATTCACTTCACAAGTATACTTTAAAAACCTACCTACCAATCTTTGAAAAAATAAAATTACTAGAATCAATGTTATAATATTTGAGTATTCATGCTTCTTTTTTTTTTAACTACACAAAACACATAGTGTAAACTAACATTAAAAAAAAAAGGCCAGAATCAATGTAATAAAAGCCGAACACTTAAAAACCATGTGTATACTAACCTGTAAAAAAAAAATTAACTAGAATCAATGTATTAAACCTAAGTGCATAATCACCTTAATTTTAGTTTTAAATTTTGCACACTTGTACTAAAATTTTATGTTACACTTCCACAAATACACTTAAAATCATAGAGTACACCAACCTTTGAAAAAAAAAAAATTTTAATTTCGCACCCTTGTGTCACACTTGTGTAAAGATTCCACAAGTACACTTAACATTTGGTGTGTGCTAACCTTTGAAAAATATATAACCAGAATGAATGTAATAAAAGCTGAGTATGCACACTCACCTTAAATTTATTTTTAGATTTTAAAAACCTGTGCTAAGATTTAAAGTTACACTTAAAAAACCAGTGTATATTAAGCTTTAAAAAAAATAATCAATTTTATTTTTAAATTTTGCACACTTGTGCTAAGATTTTATATTCTACTTCACACAAGTACACTTAGAAATCTAGTGTATACTAACTTCAGCTTTGAAAAAAAAAATAGCGTAATTTATTTTTAAATTTTGCACACTTGTGATAAAATTTTATGTTACACTATCATAATTACACTTAAAAACCTAGTGAAAAAAAAAATATATATTTTTCAATTTTACGCAATTGTGCTAGGATTTTATGTTACACATCCACAAGTACACTTGAAAACGTAGTGTATACTATGTTTGAAGAAAATATAAAATCTGAGTATGCATACTACATTTTTTATTTTTTTATTTAATTTATTTTGCTAAGATTTTCTGTTACATTTCAACAAGTACACTTAAGAAGCCAAGTGCATACAAACCTTTAACTAAAATACACTCAATCTAATAAAATCTGATTATGAATACTTCACATAAATATTTTTTTAATTTTATACTTGTGCAAATCCTTTCTGTTATGCTTTAAATTCTTTGTAATACGGAACACTATATTAATTGGTAAGGCTTTTGGTTTTGGGACAATAGTTCCCCGAACTTGGAGTGGTGCAGAAGTTCAGTATTACTTGACAGAAAAAAATTCCAAAATTTGAGGCACGTCTAGAAATTTGTGCTTCTTAGTCATTCTTAAGCCTATAATTAATCTCATTCGGGATATAGTGCTTTCAATGTATTATAACTATAATGTAGACATTTTGTTTATAATATGCTTATAGAGCAACTATAGTGGCCTGTCTTCCCATTTTCGAAAACTATTTCCAAAATTTGAGGTGTACCTAAATATTTGAGCTTCTGTCATTCTTAGGCCTATAAATAATCTCTTACGGGATATAGTGCTACGAAAATATGATAATTGTGATGATGTGGACACTTTTATTGTAATGTGAAAATATCCACTATATCGGTAGTCATCCCATTTTCTAAAATTAAAAAAAATTAGAAATTTGAGGTGCGACTTGAAATTTGCTTTTTAAAATCATCCTTATGCCTATAATTAATCTCTTATGGAATATAGTACTGTAAAAATATTAAAATTATGATAAAGACACTTTAATTACAATTTTTACATAGCGGCTATATCGGTAGGTCTTCCCATTTTCGAAGGAAAAATCCAGAAGTTGAGGCGCGCAGTGTTATTGTTCCAAAAGCACGTGTAGTTCTTGTTCCACCTGCTCAGGTATATGTCATCCGGGAGGCGGGATAGAGCCGGTGGATAGAGCTAACTTCAGTCCAGCTCTGATATTCCTCTGCAAAGAGCATTCAGTATGTAACAAAATTTCATTATTGAAGTATGCAGTACAATTTTTAATATTCAAGGGGAAAAAATATTTTTCTGTTAAGTGTTATTGAACATTCGCACCACTCCACGTTCTGAGAACTACTGCCCCAAAACCAAACACCTTCACACTGAATCTAATGGTTTTTCATTACAAAGGAATTAATGCATAACAGAAAATCTTAGCGCAATTATGCTAAATTTTCAAGAAAAAGTCAAATTTGTGCAGTGTACTCACCCTTTCAAAAATGTTTCCAAGTTTGGAGCTCTACTGTCTTAAAATCAAATGGTGTAGCACTGAGATTAGTATACACTGGGTTTTTAAGTGTACTTGTGGAAGTGTAACATAAAATATTTGTACAAGTGTGCAAAAAAAAATTAAACTTAAGGGGAGTATGCATACTTGGCTTTTATTACAGTGATTCTGGATATTTTATTTTTAAGGTTAGTGTACACTATGTTTCTAAGTGTAGTTGTGTAAATGTAACAGAAAATTAAAAAATATATATATATACATATATAACGGAAATATGCATACTCACTTGTTATAACATTGATATTGTTAATTTTTTTTCATAGGTTGGTAGTCACTAGGTTATGAAGTGTCCTTGTGAAATGAATTTGAGATTTGAATCTAACTTGACTCCAGTGAATATCACTTATTAATGGACCTTAGAGATATGCTTGTTTGTAATATGGAGGTTTCTTTACGTACAGTCGCATACACTTGTAGGACCTATTAGATTTTTGAGATTTAATCTCAAATTTGTGTGGTAGCTGATTTTATGTATTTATATTTTTTATTTATTTATTTATTTATTTATTTATTTATTTAGGTGACACTGCAAAGACAACTGCATAGTGTCTACCCAGAATTGGTGAACCACAGCTTAAAACATGATTTTTATTTTGTACATCGATTGGACTATGCCACAAGTGGTGTCATTTGCATTGCACTGAACAAACGAGCATGCTCAGATGCCACTGCATGCTTCCATGCAAGAAAAACAAAAAAGTACTATGTAGCATTGGTGCGTGGTCACGTGGCTCAAGAGTGCATGCAGATAGACGAGGCAATCGGCACAGACAGTCGAGAAGGATCTGGTAACCACAGCATGTGCACAGCATCAAGCCCGCATTGTGAGTCTCCACGGCCAGCACTAACACTAGTACTGGTCATGCAGCGTGGGTTGTATGATCTGTATCCTGCCACTAAAGTGCTGTTGAAACCCATCACTGGGCGGCGCCATCAGCTTCGAGTGCACTGTGCCAGTGTTGGTCACACAATTGTAGGTGATTATACCTACAGCAACCGCAAAGATGTGACACCTTATAGAATGTTTCTGCATGCTTACAGGTATGTTGTGTTAGCGAGATCAGAACTATTACTCTGTAGTCCACATGGGAATTATTGTAAGGATATAAAGAAAATTTGGATGTTTTATACTGGTAAATAGGCCTATTACGATTCTATTGCAATGTTTACATCTGTCAGTATACAGTAATATTTTTTTGTTTGTTTACATTAAAAATGATGGTAGAAATTTTATCATAATTTTATTTTAAACTATCGGTAACTGTCCATAATTTTCGGGAATTTTCTTTTGATTTAGCCTATGTCATTTCTCCTTATCAGACTAGAGCTTTGCATAATGTTAATTTATGTTCCTAAGAGGTCTTTAATGTTAACAGTTTGTAGATAACATTTCCTTATCAGGAAATTATTTGTCTTTGATTTTTAAGCAGAAGCAGGGGCTGCCTTAAGCACGCCCAGGGACACTCCCTTCAGATGTGACAGTGGTCAGACCATTAAATTTTGTCTACTTTTTAATTCAATTAATTTTTGATCTGGACCGCCTATATAAAGGCAGGGCGATGGAAGAGAGCCATTGCGAGTTCAGTAAATATGCACAGACTTTAGAAGCATCCTAAAAGCACAAGATTAATATTTTAGCGTAGACCTACTTGGTGTCATCAAACGATCCTTCTCTATTTTATTGCGCCTTTGAAAATCATCAAAATGATTTTAATGAACAATTGGAACCTAGGAAATTTTCATTTTCATTTGACCGAGATGTCCTGTGATTGAGTCTGCTATTATCAAAACTAGACAAAAGAAAAATGAAATCTTTACTCAGTTCATTTGTTCAAATTCAAAAGAATTACCCAATAAACATTTGCATTAAGTATTTACTGTTTTAATCAAAACTCGTAAATTTCTTTAACTAAAACTGGTCTAGTGGAATATCTGTCTAAGAGAAAGAGAGAGATTAATTTTTTTCTTATTGCTCTGAGAAAATTTCACTATATCAGTCCTGTTCATAAGCAGTATAAAAGCTATTTGAAATTAATGATAGAAGATGATTATAGATGTTTACAAGGGTTTAAAGTTAATGTATCTTGGTTTCTTTTTGTTCTTAGCATGATAATAAATGTCTTATGTTGAAACAGGGTAGGCCTACAAATCTGTGATTTGTGTAGATGTTGAATTTTCATATTCTTTAAAGGGTAGCCTACATGTCTTGTCCCATATCAACACTCATAATGATGTAATGTATGTATGTATATATGCATAAACCTATTATGTTTATATATAAAACTACTTCCTGTGCACCATGTGCTGTGCGTAATTGTAGTGAGTGTCAATACCTGTATTCTTTCTGTGCCTGTGCTGTTTTTGGGCCAAATCGATTGTAGCCCGGCCTTAACGATAGACCTAACTAAATTATAACATACATTTGCAATAAAATTACTAAAATTTTGAATAGTATACACATTATCATTGGAAATGAATGATAATACTCTGCGAAATACGACCCTCTTAAATAATTCAGTCCTGAGACAAGCAACAGTTAAGTCAGATTAAGTGTTGCAATAATTAGCTAAAAAAAATGAGAAAAATAGATAATGTAGGCATATCTAAAATAAATTGTTATTAATTAATGCCTATGATATATACTAAAGTTAGTATTTGTTACCGAAAATACCTTCGAATAAATGTTCTCTGAGTGAATTGGACTGATTTTCAACGTCTTCAAGATTTTAAAAAATATTTTCTAAGATCTCACACATTTTACGATTTAAAACAACAGGGCTCCAAGGTAGAGAGTTGTTTTCTTCTAATGCGGTGCAAAAGCGCCTGGCCTTGGATTTACCTGTACAGCTAGTGAATATCATACATACATACACTCGCAATTAGGCTACCACCCGGTGGCGAGCTCTCTCAACTCTCCTTCACCCAACCAACTCCTTTTCTACTCCCTTCCTGCATTTACCAACCCCTCTCACAGATACCAATTCCTCCCTCAACACATTCCACTCCCTCACAGACCTCACAAGCATGGACTGCTTACCCCTCTCCGTTCTCCCCCACACCCTCTGAAACTTCTCACTGTTGTTTTCTCTTCCTCTAAACACCCCCTTACTTAGCTTGCAGTGTAGCCCTCCCCATCCTCCCTCTTCATTCACCATCCTGTACATCCTGACTAACCGTTCAACTTTCCTCCTGTCCTTCAATGAGCTCCACCCCATTTCTTTCATCATCACTGATGGCCTATAGTTCCCTTCTTCCTCATCATCCTGCCCTTGCCTTCTCCACCTACCCTTCACCCATTTTGCTGCCTTTCTCTGCACCTTTTCCAGTTCTCGCACCTCCACCTCCACGTCCCATACTGCTGCAGCATATTCTAACATTGGCCGTACCATTGTGCCATACGCCTTCTCCTTCACCTCACAGCTGACTCCATTCAGCACCCTTCCCAGCATACCCAGAGCCCTTCTTCCTTTTGCTACCACCCTCTCTACCTGTTTTTTCCACCTGAGGTCTCCCTGCAGTACAATCCCTAGATACTTATATTCTGCTGCTTCTTCTATCTCTTGTCCCTCCCATCTGTACATGTCCCTGCTTATCATCTTCTTCCTTGTGAACCTCACTACCTTAGTTTTTCTTACATTTATCTTCATTTTATTTTTTTCTGATCCACAACCATATCTTATCAATGTCCGCCTGAAAATTTCCGCCCCCCTCTCCCACCTCAGCATATACAACACAATCATCTGCAAACAATCTGATTTTTCCTCTAATCCCCAAACCCATGTCATTTACCATTATGGTAAATAACAAAGGACCCAGCACGCTTCCCTGTGGTACCCCTGACGTAACCTCCTCTTCCTCCGATATTGCCTCCCCCACTTTCACCCTCTGCCTTCGCCCCCTAAGAAAGTCCCCTATCCATTCCACTACCCTCCTGTCTGGTATCAGCGCTCCACTTTCCTCATCAATGTTCCATGGGGCACCTTATCGAATGCCTTCTCAAAATCTATGAAGCAGGCATCCACCTGCTTCCCCTCATCAACTACCTGCACCAGATCCTCTAATAACCCAGCCAGCTGAGTCTCACATGAGTAACCGCTCCTGAAACCATGCTGGGACTCCTCCAACCAATTCCTATTGTTGATAACCCTCACCACATACTGCACCACCAGCCTCCCCCTATCCTCTCCCTGCTTGTGTATAGGTACCACCATATCATCCTTCCAATCTTGTGGTAACTTACCCTCTCCTAAGGACTTTCTAAACTGCACTTCTAAATATTTCGCCAACTCCTTGCCACCAAACTTAGTGCTGCGTTTCCTATCCCATCTGGTCCCCCTGCCTTACTGCTCTCCAAACCCCTAATTACCTTTTCTATCCCCCACTCCCTCATCTTAAACTCACTATACACCCCCCAACCCTGTTCGCCCTCCCTATTCCAACCCTCCTTTGCCTCAAACACTGACAAGTACTGTCCTTGCAGCATCTCTGATTTTTCTTGGTCATTTGTCGCATGCCTACCATCCCTTCCTGTTAGCAGAGGGATCCCTTCCTCTCGTCCCCTTAACCGCCTAACATACCTAAACAATTTCCCCCATTCCTTGCCTTTTCCTTCTTCCACAATGTTTCCCAGAAATACATTCTTTGCCTGTTTGATCTTCCTTTCAAGCTCCCTACCCATTTGTTTCATCATTTCTTTAGATCTTATCGTCCCTCACTTGGCATGTAATTTTCTGCACTTCTTCTTCTTCATTTTCAAAATCTCCTATCCATAATATGGGGGATCTCCCCCAGTCTGTAACCTTTTCATTGGCACAAATTTCTCTAACATAACCTCCATCAATCTTCTAAACTCCCTCCTCAACCCCTCTACACCCTCCTCCATAGACCATTTTTTAAACCTGTCTCTCAGGAAGATTTCTGCCCCCTCCTTGTCTCCTCTCCCATACTGCCACACCAACCTTTCTGCCATTTGCACTTCTCTCATCCTACCAATCCCAATTTCTACAACTGGAATATGATGGTCGCTTATACCATCCAATACTATTGCACCAACTACAACATTCCTAGGTCTGACCATCACCACATCCAGCACTGACCCAACACCCTCCTCATTCCATCTCGTAGGTGTTTCTACTATCTGGACTAATCCTCTGTTGACTAACTGTGCTGCCATTCTCTGCATTATGCTACCCATTCCTTCTGCACCCTCTACCCATTTCACCCCTGGCATATTCAAATCCCCTGCTACAACAACCCACTCACTGCCTGTCCTTTAGTCTATCGACCCTCTCCTTGATCATCTCAATTGCCTGCCATCCCTGTCCTGGTGGTCTATATGCTGCCAGCAAAGTAATACTCCTATTACTACTACCACTCAATTTAATATTCATTACCTCGACATCCTCACTAACCCAGTCTACCGCCCCTTTTAGCCCTTTCCTTACACACACCATTATTCCTCCTCCTCTCCCATCCCTGTCTCTTCTGAAGATGGTGAACTCGTCCTACCTACACTTTATGTCCAGTAATTCCTCAGTCAACCAAGTCTCCACAGCTACCACTATATCCGCCCCATATCCTTCAACCTTTCCCCAGAAGCGCTACAGCTTGTTGTACACACTCCTACAGTTCACCACCATTATCTTTATACTAGTACTCTGTTTTACCATCCTACATTGCTTACCTCCTATCTCCACCCTATCACTATATTCCATCACACCTGATATCTTCATCAGCAGTACAGAGAAGGTAATATTTTATTTATTACTTACGTGTTGCATAGAATTAAAGTATTTTGTGGATTTAATAATTTTTACAAAAGGGCTTAAAATATTGTGCTTCATAGTGACCATTGGCTAATTAGTAATTTCCTCTCATGTAATTCTGAGTTTTTCCCTAAGCCAACACAGGAAGCAAATGACCTCTTATGAATTAGGCTTCTTTTCCAACATGTACTTATTTGCAAAACAAATAAAATTTAAAAAACAAATTACATAGACACACTATAAAAGATTTACTTACATCTTTTACTACTAATACATTATGGCCTTTGATTATTGGATGAAATGACTAGGAAGTATTGATTCGCAGCCAACTGCATGTATAACAGAATCTGTATTGATTAATTTGATATTCAGACTTCTTTTACAACCTGCACAGTGGATTATCTGGGCTATCCACACGCCCATGAATTACATGATGCAGCACACAGTACACACAAAAGTTACATAAACACTCGTAGGTAATTTGACGGGATTGTAAGGGCCTGTACCCTGAAATGCCTTGCGGCAGCCAAAATGAAAGAACATGAGCTCAGTTCAATGTTGCATTTACTTGGCGATTAATTACATGTTTCCTGCTGAAACAACTGTACACTTGCGGTGCCGGGCTTAACCCGCTGGCATGGGTGATACAGGCAAAAACGCTCCAGGCCTCAATATTTACTGTGCTGCTAAAACTTCCCCAGGCAATTTAAACACTGGGGAAGATGAGGGTCAGTGCCCTGGGCGGCAAATGAAAACGGTTCCAACATATTTTTGTCTATTGCAAGTTAACAATGATTTCAAAAGATGATGGCCACCCGGGCGTGGGAAAACGCGTAATGTGATTACACGCAACCATCTCCTCAAGATACTCTATGTTTACTACTGTTTCCGCCGTCACCGGCATTGGCGGGCAAGCGCTTCACTTGGCACTACTTTCTACTGCAACTTGCATGACTCTCTTATGTGCTTGCTTGCTAAGATTTAACATCATATAAAATTACTAACATTAACACTGCATATACGTGCCCTTGCAAAAAAATTGAATGAAATGGGGTGAACACAACACACGTTAAAATGAAAGAAACAAAACTTTGCAGAACACTGCCAATATACTAAGCACTGGGAAAAGGATTACAGAAACACACATCTTTATTGAACACGTAATAGCAATTAGTTTGGCATGCCTGGAAAACCGTGCAATCACATTTCATGCACTTTTTATGTATTGTGTATTGCTCCGCGATGCGGAGTTCGTGGCTGCTTGGCCGGGCAAGGGCGCTCGAGGTGCTGCGCTAGTTCTGCTCTAACTTGCTCTACAGTTGGGTTTCCTCTAAGGTCTCTTAGATCACAAGAAGTACACCCGCCCTGGTTGGGTGGTACTCCCTCCCATTCGCTGCTCGCTGGTTATGTGGCGGCTCGCTGTGCTGTGGGTGGCTTTGGTACCCTGACACTGCTGGCACTGCTGTGGCAGTTTTATCTGCCAATGTGACCGGCGGAGACGGAATGAGCCAGCCTACCAGCTGCCCTTGCTCCCACCATCCTTGCTTGCACTTCCTCTGCTGAAACTCCTTTCTCCGTGCTGCTCCTTCTTCTTGAGTTGCCACCTCTCGCTTTGCCGCTTCCGGGTGCGACCCAGGTTAGCTGCCGTCAAGGGGGGTTGGTCATCTGCCAATGCCCCCTCTGCTGTTGCCCCTTCTCCTTGGGCTGACTTGCTATGGCAAGCTACTCCTCCCTCACTTGTGGTTGACGTGTCCAGTGACCTCCCTGGTGCTGTCGACAGTGTGTCCAGGGGTCCCAGTGTGCTACATGAAGCTAGTGGTACTTCGGACATAACTTCCTTTACTCTTGCTGGCGTTACATCGGGCTTTGTGACATCTTTGAGCGATTGCTCCACTTGTGGTTCTGTTGCAGGAATGGTTGCAATCAGATCAATGGCCATTAAATAATTCATTAAGCAGGTCAAATCTCATATTTATTTCATCAAGAGAAGATGGCGCTTGTAGGCGCCGTGCCGTCAATGACACTGGGTGAAGTAGTCCGAGGCTCCCTGTAGGACATGGTTGCGTCAGACAGCGTCATCTCTTCGACCTCAGTTGGTGCTGTCTCTGCTCGAGGTACTGCGTTACCTCCCGTTCTTGTACCCCCCTAGGGAGCTCGTTGTTGACGAGGCCATCATGGGTCTCACCTGGTGGTACTTTTGCATCTGGTATTTCTTGTGGATCCCTTGCTTCTCCTCCTGCTGGATGTGCTGCTGCACTTCTCTTCTCCTCTGTTGCTCTTGGGGGCTCGCGTCGCCGTCGTGTGGTGGAGGATCACCGGGACTGACCTTAACGTCAACGGTACCTGGTGTGAGCCACATGTTGTCTCAGTGTATCCTCGCCCTTCTTCTCCCCATGCGGACCGTGTAGGTGGTTGGTCCATGCTGTGATCACTCAGTGTAGCTCGCTCTATTTGGCAACGAACCCCGCGCAAAAGTCTTTGCCTGCAGCCGACTGTGGATGTGTTCGTACGTAGACTTTCTGGCCTACTTCCAACACCTATAGTGGTCTCATGCTTGTTGGCACCCACTTTGCTGCATAGCGTTCATGTTACTGCAGTACTTCCTGTTATCTCTGGCAGCGTGCCTTGCGGTTGGTTCTACTGCTAGACGCTTCATTGCTGTTTCCGTCATGTGGGCAGTTTGCCTCGCCGGGTAGACTGAGATTTCACCTCAGCAGTAGTTCGGCAGATGTTTTGCCTGTGGCAGCATTGATGCACCGGCAGAGGGTATACAATGCAGTTGTCAGATGTTCTGCCCATGTGACGTACTGGTCACCCACACGGAGCCGCAACAGTACTTTCAATTCTTGGTTTTTTCGCTCCGTGGGGTGGCCCTCGGGTGGTAAACTGCTGTTGTTAGGTGATATACCCCTTACCTGGTGCACAATTCTCTCCACCTTTTTCCCTCGTAAATTGGGTACCATTGTCTTTAAGTAGATTTTTCAGAAAACCCCACCACGGGAAAAAGTCCTCGCTAAGCACTCGCACAATGTTTGCTGTCCTTGCAATACTAACCGCATAGGCCTCTACCCACTTAAAGAAATTGTCAGTGACTATGACAAAAAATGTCTTCCTTGCTGCTGTTCTCGGGTAGGGTCCCATGATATCCAAGCACACAATTTCAAATGGTTTTCGCTGCGTTCATGGCTGCTGCTGTTGCCTGCCATCTGCCCTACAAGCCTTGAACAAGTTGCACTTGTCACAGTTTTGCACGTAGTGATGCACGTGTTGCGTGAGTCCTGACCAGAAAAAATATTCTTGTATGTTTTGCATTGTCTGCTCCATGCCAAGGTGTCCTGCCACTGTGTGAATGAGCTAACACCTGCTCCCGCACACACGTGGGGAGAAATACCCTCCATTTCCCCGGCTTTTGCAACGATCACATTTCTAGATGCCCATCAACAACACGCCATCCCTCTACCTCTTGCTGCGCACACTGATTCACCATTTCTAGCGTATACTGATATCCCTGTTTGCTACATCCATCTGTGGCACACACACCTCTGTAACTGGATTCTGCATGTCTGGTAGAAGGATATCTTCTCACTCAGCGTCATCCTGCACAAGTACATCCTCGTTGGGAGAACATTTGCTAGTTGGTTTTCTTTACCTGGTACATATTCAACAATGAATTCTTACACTTGCAGATGGAGTGCCCATCTCGTGAGCTTACTTCTCGCCTTTCGCATGTTATGCAGCCATACGAGGCACCGGTTGTCTGTTCTAAGCGTGAACCTCTGATACTCGAAGTAGGATCAATATTTCTTAATGACCCAGATTACCGCTAGACACTACCGCACATTCACTTTGTAGCACCGTTCTGTTTGTCCGATCTTGGCACTAGTAAAGTCAATGACGTGTTTTGCCCCACTATCGTCTATTTGGTACAACACTGCTCCTATCCCTTCCTGGCTTGCATCTGTTTGTAAATAGAGGTGCCTATTTGCGTCATACCTGGTGAGGGTTGGATACGACCTGAACTTTCCCTTTATGTCCACAAAGGCGGCTTCTGCTGTCCACATGAAATGCAGTTGGAGTGAAAACAGGCCCATGAGCGGTGTTGTAATTACTGCAAAGACCTGTATATGTTCTTGCAACCAATTTATCAGTCTTAATAACTTCCTCAGCTGTTTGCGGGTTGTCGGTTGTGGACGTGTGTCAATGAGCCGCAGCTGGTCTGGATTAGGCGTGTTCCCCTCTGCATCTACCACATGGCCTAGGAAATCAATGCTCGTTTTTCTTATGTGGCATTTTTCTGTTGCGCATGTCAAGTCATTGATAGTAAAATGTTTCAGAACTAGGGACAAGTTGTGTAGATGTTCTTCCCACATTCGCGACCAAACTGTCACATCATCCAGATAAGCCATGGTGTACTCCCCATTTAGTCCATCAAAAATACGTACCATCATAGACTGGAAAGTTGCGGGTGCACACTTTAACCAGGAGGGCATAACACAAAATTGAAAGCGTCTTCCATCTGGCACTGTGAAAGGTTTTTTTTCTGTCCAATTTTACTGGCAGTTGCCGGTAGCCACTTTTAAGGTCTAAGTAAGAAATTTTGCCTGTCCCAGCGAACTAAGGGCATCCTTATCTCTAATGTAAGGCTGTAATGCGCCGTGTGTAATTTGGTTCCAGGACCTAAAATATACACAACCGCCAGGTTTCATCTTTTTTTTGCACGAGTGTAATGGCTGAATTATACGGGCTGTTAGTTGGTTCTATTATTCACTCGTTCAACATTTCTTGAATTTGTTGTTTAATAATTCGGGCTCTATGTGGTAAATAACTTTGCAGGTTGATACATACTGGTCTCTCTTCCATTAGGGGAATTTCATGTTCCGCTATAGTCATGCGGCGTAATGCGTCTTGCTTCCCGAAAAAAATCCTTGCACTCTGAAAAGCTGCCTGTTGGTCGGGCGGAATATTATTATCTATTTCCCCTAGCACAGGGCTGCCACCAGCCCTGAATCTGAAGTCCTGGTTTCTGTATATAAAAATCTTGGAATCATTGGGTCAAATACTGTAAAATACTTGGAATTAAAGAAAATTTCAAATTACAGAAAAAAAAGTTAATATTAATGATGTTTACATATTTAATGTTGTTGTTTTGGTTTGTAATGTACAAACTATGGTAATTCTCTTCTCCACTCACACATATACTTTCGTTTATACAACTGTATTTGCAATAATTTTTGTTTTCTCACCATTGTGATATCAATGCCAAACGCAAAACACAGCCACCAAATTCGGATTGCATGTGTAAAAACGGCAATTTGCAGCAAAGGTTCTTTTTAACAAAGCCTTGGCCTTTGCATGTGACCATACAGCCAGGAACAGAAATGTATAGACAACTCAATACCTGCATCAGTGAATAATTTTTTTTTTTTTCTTCGTGTGGGAAAAGCCCCTCCGACCGGGAGGTACATATGGGCTTGAATGAGAATGAGGTGGCGAGAAGTGTAAGGGCGGGGCTGCTGGGGAGGAGAAATCTTACCAAGTTATTGGGGAGCGTGCTTACCTTGGAGACTGGGCACGCATGAGGGGGAGATTATTTCATTTTGAATTCGGGGTGGAAATGTATGTCAGTTAATTGGGGGAGAAAAGGTGATGGGATGTCAAGTGGGGCGAAGAAAGTGACGGGGGTGATGGGGGCAGCGCTAAGTCAGCCTTGGCCTTGGCCTTCGTCAGGTGTCCGGCGGTGGTCCATGGTCCTCGGCGTCCTCTTCGTCCTCGGCGGCGGGGTGCAAGTGCTGCGTCGAAAGGAGAGGGCGGCGAGGATACGGGGTAGGCGGGTAGCGGGTTGGAGAGATGAGGGGGTTGGTGAGGTGGCGGGTGCAGGAACGCCGGAAACGGTCGGTGAGGGTGGCGAGGATGGTGTGGAAGTGCGGGACGCGGGCGGTGGCGAGGACCTGGTCTCGGGTGAAGGGGAGGGGGAGGCGGTGGATGAGGCGAAGGGATCGGAAAAAGATGTGGGTGGGCGGGCGGAGCGCGTGGGTGGTGACGTGGGACCAGGCGGGGCAGGCGTAGGTGAGGATGGGGATGACGAAGGTGCGGAAGACGGTCGTGCGGACGGAGGACGGGGTTCCTGCGGAAGGGCGGAGGACGGGGGCGAGGTGGATCATGGCGGTGCGGGCTTTGGTGGTGACGGAGTCGAGGTGGGAGATGAAGTTGAAACGGGAATCGAAAAGGACGCCGAGGTAGCGGGCTTGGGGTTTCCAAGGAATGACGGAGGCGGAAAGGCGTGGTGGGTGATCCTCGGCGGGGTGGAGGCGGGAGAAGAGAACGGCCTCGGACTTGGAAGGATTGAGTCCGATGCCGTGGGCTAGGAGCTGGGTCTGGATGGAGGTGAGGCCGCGGCTGAGGCGGTCCCCGAGCATGTGCTCGTGGACGGAGGAGGAGAGGAGGCAGGTGTCGTCAGCGTACTGGATCATGTGGGTACCGGGAGGGACTTTAAGGTCGGAGATGTGGAGAGAGAAGAGGAGGGGGCTGAGGATGGAGCCTTGCGGGACCCCGGCGGGAATGCGCCGGGGGGCGGAAAGGGCGCCCTCCACCCGCACCCGGTAGGAGCGATCTCCCAGGAACGAGCAGAGTAGGCGGGTGAAGTGAGGCGGGATGGCCATGGAGGAGAGGCGGGAAATGAGTTGCTGGTGCGGAACGGAATCGAACGCTTTCGCGAGGTCGAGGAGCACCATGCCCGTGTGTTGGCGCCGGGCGAAACCAGTCACCGCGACGCGTCCCACCCGGGCGATGGCGTGGGAGGTGGAGTGGAGGGGGCGGAAGCCGAACTGGTGGTTGGGGAGGATGGCGGCGGCGGAGACGGCGAGGAGGAGGCGGTTGTAGATGACTTTTTCGGCCACCTTGGAGAGGATGGAGAGGAGAGAAATGGGCCGGTAGGATGAGGGGAGTTCGGGGGGTTTGCCGGGTTTTGGTATCGGGACAACGATCGCGGATTTCCAGGGGGTGGGGTAATGACACTGGAGGAGGATGGCGTTGACTAGGCGGGTAAGGAAGACGGTTGCGGTGCGCGGGAGAGCGCGAAGGAGGGGGGCCGGGATGGAGTCGGGGCCGGGGGCGGCGGATAGGCGGAGGCGAGAGAGGATGAGGAAAATTTCCCGCGGGGTCGCGAGACGGAAAGGCGGTCGGGCGGGCAGGAGGGGAAGGGTGACGTGATCGGAGAGGGTGTAGGGATGTTCCTCGTCCTCGGAAGAGTCGGAGAAAAGCGCGGGAAGCGGGACGGAGGCGAAGGTGGTGTGAAGGAACGCCGAGATGGCCTCGGATTTCTCCGCGGCCGTCTCGGCGAGGGTAGGGGGAGTGGCGAGAGGCGGGAAGGTTGTGGGGGCGGATTTCAGGCGGCGGAGGTGGGTCCAGAGGGAACCGTCTGAGTGAGTGAGCGATTGCAATCGCAAAGTCTCCTGGTCGGCTTTCCACTTCCGGACCAGCCGGCGGCACCAGCCCCGCAGGAGGAGGTAAGAGCTCCTATCCTGCGGGAGGCGGGATGCCTGCCAGCGGCCGCGAAAGCGGTTCCGCAGGGACAGTGCGTTGCGGATGCGCTCCGGGGGGGGAGGGGGGCCGGAGGCCGGGCGGAGGAGGGGAATGTGGGCGTTGGCGGCGGCGGTGATGGCGTCGGAAAGGAGGGAGGTGTTGCGATCGATGTCGTCGGGGGTGGAAAAGGGGGCGGCGAGGTCGAGGGAATCGTGAAGGGAGGTTTGGTAGGCGTACCAGTTGGCGGAACGGAAGTTGAAGCGAGGGAAAATGGGCCGGGCGTGAGGACGGTAGTGGATGAGGCCGAGGACTGGAGAGTGATCGGATGGGCCGGCGGCTAAGGAGCGGACGTCGGAGACGATGGGGCGGTGCGTTGAAATGGTGAAATCGAGGGTGGAAGGGCGGCGGTTGCGGTGGGCGGGGTGATGGGGGCGGTGAGCTGGAGTTTGGAGCGGCGGAGTAGCTGACGTAACGAGGTGCCCCGGCGGTTGGTGGAAGGGCACCCCCAGGACGGGTGGGATGCGTTGAAGTCCCCGGCGAGAACGACGTGTACATCGATCCTGCCGAGGGCCTCGACGGCGTCGGACGGGAAAGGAAAGTTGGGCGGGAGGTAGAGAGAGACGAGGGTGATCGGGTAGGGGCGGCCGTGCAGACGCACGGCGACCGCCTCAGCCGCGGGCGAGGTAGGAACGATACGGCGGTGATGGGCGATGGCGGATTTAAGGAGGAGGGCCACCCCACCCCCGTGACCGGTTTCGCGGTCACGGCGGTGGACGGCGTACCCCGGAACGTGGAGGGGAAGGGCGGGGGTGAGCCAGGTTTCGGTGAGGAACACGACGTCGGGGCGGTGATCGCGGAGAAGGGAATGAAGGTCGGAGAGTTTGGGGAGGAGAGAGCACGTATTCCAGAGTAGGAACCTAAGGGGGGGAGGGGGGTCCATCGAAAAACTGGAGGAGAACGTTCAGGAGAATGTCCAGTTTCTCTGTAGGGGAGCGGGCACGGGATAGGGCGGTGATGGTGGAGCGGATGAGCGGGAGCAATGGGCGGACGAACGCGACGATATCGCGGAGGGAGTCGGCGAGGGAGGAAACGGGCGCGTCGGGAACGCAAGCTGCAGCAGGCGCGCGGGGTTGACCGGGAGCCGATGACGGGTTGGCGAGGGGAGCAGGTAACGGGACGTTGGCAGCGGACGGGCGAGGTAACGGTAACGGGACTCGTGCGGAAGGCGATGAGGCGGGGGCGGGGGGTTGGGCGCGCGCTTGCGCGCGGGCGAGCCAAGGATTGACCTTGGAGGCGGCGGGGAATTCGCGCAAGGACGTGAGGTCTGGAGGCGTGAGAAGGGGCGGGATGGCGGCGGCGGGTGTGCGGCGGGGATGACGAAGGGCGTAGCGGACGTGGTTGGGACAGGCGGGATCGGTGGCCTTGTGAGGGCCGTCGCAGAGGCAGCACTTGGGGGCGGCGTCCTTGGAGGCGCAGTCCCGGGACCAGTGTTCCCCGGCGCAGCGGAAGCAGGCGAGACGGCGGGCGCAGCGCAGCGACGAGTGTCCAAGGCCTTGGCATCTGTAGCACTGTGGGGTACGTGATGAGCCGCGATATGGCTCGATGGAGACGACCCAGCAGCCGATGGAGCGAAGCGGGTAAAAGAGTGAGGCTTCTCCTACCCGTGTCGTAGTGATTAGGAATGATGCGGTGGCGGCGGTGTCTGAAGAGCGGAGGCGGGTGACTGAGGATACAGGCAGCTTGAGGGCGGTCAATTCCGCCTGGACTTCCTCGGGTGAGGTGGTGAGGGGGAGTCGCTTCAGAACGACGCGGTCCTGTCGTTCGTCAGGACGACGAGACGTGTAGGGCGAGAAGCCGAGAGATGAGAGGTGATTGAAAAGAAACTCGTGATCGCGCGCGTTCGTGGTGTAGAACGACGTGCGATCGCGTACGGAGGTCATGGAGAGAGGGCCGGTGAGAAGAGATTGGAGGTGCTTGGCGTTGAGAAACGGCTGTTTCTCGATAGCCACGAGGCAGGCGATGGGCGGCATACGAGGCGTGGTTGATTTCGGTGTCGGAGGGGTGATGGTGGGGGCGGCGTCGGTTGCGGCGGTGGCGGCCGGGACACGTAGAGTGGCCGGCTTGCGGCGGCGGCGGCGGTCCGGTGGCGAAGGTGATGGCGAGCGTTCGGATTGGGCGTCATCCGTGTCCGCGACGATGGAGTCCAGTGAGGAGAACTTGTTGTCGAGCGGAAGTTGGGCGGTGGGGCGGACGACACGTGAGCGCTTGGACGTCCTCTTGGGGACGACGAAACCGTCCTGGTCCATAGGCGTCGAGGGGCCGGCGAGCCTGTGGGAAGAAGAAGAAATATTAGTCGAGGGGTGTGAGGTGACGGTGACTGTGGGATAGAGGGATGGAGGAGGAGAATCGAGGGGCGGCATGTGGGGCAGGGAGGTTGAAAGGTGCGAGGATGATGAGAGCGGTTGGCCGGCCTCGGCCGGTTGAGACTGGTGCGTGTGACGCATCGGGAGTTCGGGGAATTCCAACGACGCGTCACGCGAGGCGCAGCGCGTGACACGGTCGCGCGGGCTGGCGCGACCGGAACTGCGGGATGATGTGGCGGCGATGGTCGTCCGGGGCAACGACGAGGTGACGGTAGTCGTGGCGGAGCAGGCGAGCGTGGTAACCACGCTGGCCGTCGTGGCGGCGGTGGAATGCGTCGGCAGCGACGACGAACCTACGATGAAGGGGGCGCAAGTGCGCGGGGTGCGGGTGTAGCATGGCGAGAGGGTGCGGTGGCGTGAAGGAAGTGGGATGTGGGGGGAGGGAGGAACGACGCCCCCGTCCCCCGAGGACGCGACGCCGAAGGAAGGGTTCCCCCCTCCCTCCACGCCACCCGCCAAGGGGGTGGAGGCGGCGGTGGACGACGCGATCTCTCGCATCGCCAGGATCAGGGCGCGGCTGTCCCCCTGCAAATTTATAACACTAGCAGGAGGGGGGTGGATGCCTGTCCCGGAGGCCGACATCCTGTTTACGCCCTGGCTCGGGGTCACGGGTGGGGGGTCCATTCCAGACCTCCCCCTCGCCCGAGTCCAGTAAGCAGTACTGCGGGGCTTCACCTAAATAGGAATTAACGGGAACGTCCCACGGAACCACGCTGCACGGCACTCCAGTCGTCGGCGAACCTGAAAAATAAAAACAAAAGAGAGCACTCTATATTCTAGTAGCCGGAATCTCCTCGGCGAAGCAGCTCCCCTCCAGCGGCGAAGGTCTGGAAGCTGTGGCGCGCCACAGCGCCCCAGGCGGGAGGAACGGTGTCGCCACCTATCCGTGGAAGGCGGCTCCAACTCCCCTGGAACACAGCGTATGGCGGCACCTGAAAGCAGAAAGCAGAAAGCAGAGGTCAAGGAAAAACCCGTAGAAGACACTCAACACGGGTCCATCCTCTACACGTCCTCTCACTTACGCTGCACGTGCGGAAGCAAAATGTTTTGAAGTAATTGTTTAGTCCAAATATTTCCCTCAATTATTCACCTCCGTTTTAAGAATCTTTCAAACAAATGCATTAGTGGAACTGACACACATCGCTGTGGGCACTAGTGTTGCATGTACGCAGCAACCATTTTGAGCAAAATGGTTTTTAAAAAAATATTCAAGAAAGTGTTTATTTTTCTAGAGTGTTGAAAATCCGTAAAAACAAATAAAATTAATTAAAAAGGCAGGGTTGCTCTAACGCAATGTCGGGTACGCTATCTGCTGGACGGCGGTCCAAGTTGTACACTGTTCGCCTCTCTTTCACACCAAAATGTATCCTGCGTATCGCGGGTTCCACAATAGTGTTCTGTTATGAGAGCCATGGGACTCCCAGAATAACGTCCTCCCTAATTTCAGGTGTTATGATAGCAGTTGACATTTTTTATATCCCTTACATGCACTGTTATGGTGGCTTGCCCTTGCACTGTACTGCACTATTATTAGTAGCAAGTCAAATTACATGTTTAGTAGGCATTATATCCTGCTCATCTACAAAATGTGGAGGTACAAAATTATGCGATGCCACAGTATCAATTAACGCATTACATTGCTGGCCGTTGACTGATACAAGGATCCTGATGAATTGTGACTGACTACTACTAACCTGCTGTATCAATGCTTGTTGTGGTGTTGGGTCTAGTGTGTTGTTCAATGGGGGCGTGGTGGGAGGAGAATCTGGCCCCCTCACCCCTGTATCCCGTTTCCCTGCTTCTTCTCAGCTGATCCTTTCACGCGATCAAGGTGAAGGTTATTCGGGCACCTGCTGTACCAGTGATACACTTCCTTTGGTCAATATTGACATGGATACTTAGGCAGCTAGTTCGGATTGCAACTATGCACGTGGTTTCCCACACTGGTGGTGACACCTTTTACTTCCACTTTCTGTTCACTCATTCTCGGTTTTCTGGTTCCTAGTGAGTTTCTGTGAAAATTCCCCTGGTGGTGTCTGAATGATTTGAATTGCTGATTGCTCCGACTCGCACGTTGCCCTCTGACGTCACGTTGCCCTCTGACGTCACGTTGCTCGTGGTGCCATCGTACCACACTCAGATCGTGACGCAGCTGCGTTCTAGCACAGTAGCTGCATGCATCACGTCCTCAAGTGTCCCATTTAAAAGCTGTTTGCTCGGAACTCTGGCCTCGCTGTTTCGGCGACTACTTCTAGTATTTCTCATTCAGGTATATGGCGATGAAACCGTTGAACTAGGTGCATTTTCCTAGTGATGAAAGTATTTAACAATTAGTTTGGTTTCTGTCCTTCTAGAATCAACCTGCTCAGTACTTGTAACGAAGTAAATAGTCCCTGGAATCGGTTCTGAAAAGCATGTAAAACTCTTCCCACTGCAATCCATAATGATTTAGCGAGTGCCACCAGGAGTGTGGTTCCCCGTGGTGTTGCACTCCAAAGCAGCTGGCCCATTCCTCCTGGCTCACACCATACCTAGTCATTTTGTTAGTACAGTCTTCCAAAAAGGCGGTCGGATCCTCTGCGGCTGTTCCTGTAAATGTTGGTAATATAGTTGGATCTTTGCGGACATTTTCAGTTTTGGCACTCCTGGCAGGTTGAGATTTGTTTCATATTTAGTGGTTCCATTCCCTTTTCCTCTCTCCACTGCCTGTTGACTGCGTTTTGCTCCTCCCAACTGATTGGCTGGGTATGGAGTCACTGATTGAAGTGATAGGTAGGGTGTCGACATTTCTGGCATGAACGTTGGGAACATTGGTGTGGGATATAAGGTTGGTAACTGCTGATAGTACATGCTGATTGGTAGGAATGGAAGGGGTGTGTTCTCCTGGGTAGGTCGCTGTAGTGGTGCTATCATCAGCAGCAGTTCTACTCTCTTGCTGACCATGTGCTGGCTTGTGACGTTTGGCGTCTGTGTTTTGATGTGAGAGGCCACTGTGCAGGCGTGACACTGCAGTCCTGTGCCCCTTATAACTGCTCCTTCCCCCTCGTTCTGTTTGCGTGCTGTCATCTCTACTCCACAGTTGCAACAGTGCATAAACATTATCTTCATTTCTCTCGAAATTCACTGCGCTCATGACACCGTGCAGTTGTTGACATTCTGTAATTTAGTCCTATGTGTTTCGTGTACTGCTTGCATTCTCTGTCGTACTGCATCCTAAACACGTGAAGGCTAAACCTATTGCTGTTGTAAGTTCCGTTTCATTCATGCACTTGCTGTGATTTCTGGCATGGCACTTGGTACAATTTAGCATAATTGCGCCTTGTTCGGCGCACAACAAATTGCCACAATATTTAGGTAATCTGTAATTTGGTTCTGTTATGTTTCCAATTTTGGTTGTATCGGTACTTGCACTGTTTGTTGATTATCACAACTTTCAACTGTTCTTATTGGCTGTTCCTCCTTGCGGTTGTACACGGCATGGTTGCCCTTAGAGACAGAACGTTGTCTGCAATGGCAGTGCTGTGTTCCACGTTCAAACTTTAACATAAAGTGCTGTGAAACAGGCCGCAAGCATTGTAAGCACAGTGGTGCTTCTGCTTCGGCACGTGTGTAATCTGCCATTGTTTATCAACACAGGTCCAGGTGGTCATGATGCGGATGCGCGTAAGCGGGGCGTTGAAGGGTAGGGAGACCTTCCCCTCTCATGGCTGTCCCCTCAGCGTGTGCCAACAGGGGGAGGTGACCGGTGAGGCGCAGGAGCAGGGAGCAGATGGTGGGGTGTTGCATGCTCTTGCAATAAATTTTCTCCTCATCTGTTCTGGCATGCTGCAATGGAGGGGGTAGCGCTGGTGTGTGGTCTCCCCTATTCTTTGTCTGCAATGGTAGGCGGGTGACGAAAGCTGATGTCATGCGCCGCCCCAAGATGGCCACTTTCTTGCTCGCTCCTTCCTTGCCACCACAATGGCGACGGCCCACTGCTCTTTGCGCGCTTTCTCCTGCTGCTCACGTGGTGCACTTCCCGACATCTTGGAGGTGTCCAGAAGGCGTCACGATGCTACTGTTGGCCTCGTTGATTCCTCTTGTTGCAGGTAGGCAGGAAATCCAGTCAGGATAACGTGGGTGGGTTAATTTTGGCCAGAAAATTTTTGTAAATTTTGGGAAAAAAATTTCGCAGGTTGGAATTTTGACAGGAATTTTGCCACACAGAAGAGTGACAATTTGACGTGTGGTGGTCTCATTGTGGGTGGAAAATATTTTGGAAGGTGGTAAATGTTGTAGTTTAGGTTTGTGGTGATTGATTTACCCAGTAGGCACCTGACGTCACTCGGGGCGGCGTCGATGATGATGTGGAGCTTGGAGACTCTTGGTGTTCTCTGGATGCTGCGGGCCAATCACTCAGGCACGAATCTCTATCAGTTGTTTGCTGTTCATCTGTTGTGACATTTACGTAGTGATATTCCGTTTCCTAAATGAGGGACCGTTTAGGCCTTGTTATTGCTGTAGTTATTTGGTAACTATTGGTTGATTTGATTTTCAGACTTCTTATACACCCTGCACATTGCAAAGAATGCAAATACAGCATTACAAAACAAAATTTTGTATATATTTCTCTACCGTAGTAAGTAATAAACTGATTTTGTGCAAAAATCATGTTTCACTTTGTTTTTAAATGGTTTTTCCATGTATAAGCTGAAATATTGTCAAAAGCAAAGCATCATTCGGTTTATTATGAGTTTTAATTCATAAATATGAGAATTATGCAGATAACTTACCACTTAAAAGGTTTTTCCAACTGCCAAGTACAACACTTGTCTGGAAGATATCGTTGGGGTATTATGAATAGTAAATAAAATAATAAAATACAATTTCATCATTCTCTGTCTTGATGACATGTTTGACTGTCGTGTTGTGTGCATCAGACTATTGTGACCCCAGCTTTATTATATTAACTGTGGAATATTATTGGTTATAACTTTACCTTTGTAACTGTATGAGATGGATGTCTCTTGAAATATGTGTTTTGTTTGACGCCGTCGGGTGAGACACGAGACGAACGATGACACAAATACTTACTGGTAATTTATGCTACAGCAATGCTGTAGGTTCTGTGTGTCTGTCTCATTGGTGCGTACTTAAAAACACATATGCAATACTAAACTTTTTACTTAACATCACTGGAATAAACACTGAATAATATATATGTGGCTAGGACACTGTCACTACTGAATAAAAGAGTTTAATTCACTGTAGACTTATTTTTATCATTATTATGCACATACAGATCAACGTGTCAATGAAGTGATTATCTCGGTCATGACTAGCCAATTCCGCTTGGGTGCTCCCCAGCCCGCAATTACTTTAGCGCATGCGTAGATGGGTGATCTCACAGAGGTGCGTGAAAGCACAGCCTTCACAAGGGAAGGGACAGCCGCTAGGGTGGACTGACGGTTTGCCCTGAAGACAGGACACTGTGAATTACAAATGAAACTCTTGATATATATTAACACGTGTGATTACTCGGCATCACTAACGCAAACTCATTGGGGCTCGCCCTCCAGCATGTGGGTAGTGTGGTGACGGCCTATACACAGAACCGGCTAGGACAGGAATAATTGCACCGTACATTAATTACAAAATTACATAAACTCGAATGATACATGAAACAAGATGGGACACGAGATGAATATTCGCAATAAACACACACATGTGTGAAAACAAGATTAGATGGCGTGGATGCTGCTGGATGAAGTTCATAGCGTACCACGTGGTGCATGTGAAATTGCAGTATTTCTGCGTGGAAACTGCAAATTAAAGTCAGACAAAAAGTTATTCTTGCTGAGAAAATTATTCTCTTTACGATTGCAGTAGTTACAGGCTTGTAACATGCCTGATGGCGGTTAAATCAAACATTACTGTGACCGCGTGACCAAGTACAAAAAACATCAATTCACATGAAAAATACATTGAACCCTGAATAAAATTGATATAGAAACCTATAATAAATTATTTCACAAATGATGTTACATAAATAAATTTTCAAAATGCAATAATGGCATATACAAAGATTTGGCATCAATTGGCCACGTGGTTATACATGATGTTGCCGTAAAATATTCAAACACGTAAAATTACTTTCAAATACATAAATAAAAATAAAGCTCTTAAAATTGTGTGTAGCAATAACGCAGAAGTTACAATGAAATGCCATAAACATAGGCGGATGGCGCCTGATTCAAAATGCGCGGGTCGCATGACATCTCAGACATCTTTCTCCTCCTACTCCTCGATTAAGTTAAAAATGCCACAAGAGCACAAGAAATTAATAAAGCGGAAGCATAATGCTGGGGAAAATGTCTGGCAAAAATGTACGCAAGCAAAGGTTAACTGGTAAACTAAATTAACTATGGAAACCTAAATCAGTGAACAAAAGTAGTAGTGCGTACGTGACAGTGTCTTACCTCGCCAGCTCTCCTCAACAGACTGTCCAGAAACAAGCGTCACACGGACCTACCATGACCGCCTACGGGGTTCACATAAGCGGAAGTGCTATGCACACCGAGCAAAATATTCAGTTATTGAAAATAAAATGGCACAAATTAAATTAAGTATTGTTCTACATTTCTGTAATTTTCTTATGAATTTCAATATTATTGTAGTATCGCTTTATGATGGTGTTCATGCCGGAATATGAAGTGTTCTTAATCTCGGTGCGGTGGCCACTTTGAATTTTATTACTAAATAATTTGAAAAAGTAACATACACTTTAAAACATTTTAAGATGTATTAAACACTGCAAAGACAATATAACACATTTTACACTGAAAATAACGTTTATACGAAAGTTAAAAATTATTGGCCTCTTTGCGCACGTGCGGGACACATGACACGTGCGTGGTGAACGCTGTCATAGGCTCTAGCGCCGCTGGCTGTTAGCTGACGTCAAACGACCCCTCCCTCGAAGGACGAGACGGTGTGAACAATGCAACATTGCTCTGGCGGGCTCCGCCAGGCTGGTTGCCGGTTGAGGGCAAAGAAACATGGCCTCGGAGGTCGTTGGTTTCTTCTGTGTTTGCAGGGGGTGGGGGTGTAGGCAGTTAACACAATGTGGGCACGTTGTGGTGACTCGACTCGTCTCTTGCGAGTGCTGTGTTGCGACTTGTTGACAATTGATGTCACATCACTGACCTACTAGTTTCCCCAAACCCTTTCAAACTTTCTTACCCAACTAGGCTCTCACCTGCGGGAACTGGAAAGCCTCTTAAAGGTGTCATGCCTTTACAAGTGGTATCAAGATTTACATTTACACTTTGGTTACAACCACAAATTCAGCTGTGCCCTGGGGAAACCCCTTAAAACTCAGCTCACTGGCACTGGTTGTGTTGACATTTACGTGTGCACTTGTGTTACCACTTTCTTCCTGTACACTTGGGAATCTCTTAAATTCACTCTGGTTCGTTGTGTTGTTACAGGCATAAACAGAAAAACCCATAAATGGTGTTATGGTACTACTTGTTTCCATCTCCTCACTACTAGGTGTTGAGTGTTCAATCGGTGCAAAACCCTTAAATGACAGTTCATTACTTTGGCTGGGTGTTCCTGTGTTAGTGTTGTTGTTCTCTTCAGTGTACATGTTGACATTTCCCTGTGCACTCCCTGGTGAAATTCTCCTAACTTGTTGCGGTACTGGGTGTAACGTTGTCTCCTTGCCTCTCTTCCCTACAGGCGGTCGAACTATCCGCAGGTCATCATGGTGCCGTTTTGTGACACGTCTGGATCCCAACTTCACTAGATACATGGAATTTCCCATCTTTTCCACCACTCTCACTGGCCTTGTCCATCTAGGTGCCAGTCCAGCACAGTACTTCTTTGCCCGGCCAATAATGGGTTCTCTCTCATACATACACGTACATCGCGGGTACAAGTTCAGGTGGCTGCCTCTTGCTATCCGGTACCCACACATTACAATAACTGAGCTGGTTCGCCCTGGCTTGTTCATGTATTTGCGCCTGGTTTTTGACGATGTGTTCAGGTGATCTGGGTGGGTTTTTGCGGGATGCTCCGGGGGCACAGAGTTCACGATCTTGTACCATCTCGGCGGGTGTTTTCCCGGTTGCTGCATTCACTCTATTCCGTAGGCAAAACATTACCTCCGGGATCAATTCGGCCCACCTAGTGTGATCTTCGCCTAACTGGACACATAATTGGATTTTGACATCTTGGTTACGTCTCTTGGGTTGGGTTAGCCATGGGATGGTAGATTGGGGACTTTAAATATATTATGCTTGGGCAACGTAAAATAAAGTAATCACAAAGCAGTACCAGCATGGTGTTCCTGCGTGCTCCTTTATTTTTGCATAATTGTGGAGAATACAGATTATTTTAATTATCTTATTAGTAAAATCTAAATTCACATTTATGGCCTTGTGAAAAACTTGTCATTTGTTTGACAGTATACCAGAAGTACTCTGTGCAAACCTGCGAGCATAAGATACTTATAATTTAAAATATTTTTTTCGTCTGACCAAACTTTACCACAGTAAGGTCTCATCATATTTCTTGAAAGGGAAAATGCTTCATCAACAGCAAATATGTAAGACATGTTTGGACCTTCAGTTCCTGGAGGGGACCACATTGGTGCAACAGCTAGGGTGCTTGCCTTCCACCAAGGTAGGGTCACTTCTGATTTTCGCATATGGGAATTGTGCTGATTGATATAGCTGGTCAGCTGGTTTTCCCAGGGATTTCCCATTTCTCCCCGCCTTTGCATCCCAGCGCTGCTCCGTATCCATCTCGCTTCATCGTCATTGGCTCTCAAGACCACGTTGTTAAGAACCACCCAAACTTCTCCACTTCAGTTCCTCAAAAAGGTTTATCCCTTTATCCCTAGGACTATTGAAAGATTAATTTTGAAGCGTTTTGTAAAAAGGAGGAACTGTCCTTGCCAAATGAACCAACATTATTATAAACCAGCATGTAGTTTGCAGCTGCAACAGCTAACTGAGAAATAAATTTTATAATTCTGAAAAGAGTGACTCAGATTTTTTGGTTTCATAATTCTAACATACTTGCCAACTGTGGTACCAATGTAATTGGTAAACTGAGCATAAACATTGGCCATATCTTTCAAATTCTTCTGCAAATTGTTTCCATCATTCTTCTGTTATTTTAAGGAAGCATTCTTCTTTTGGTATATCCCAAATTAGCTTTACAAACTCTTCTCATTATCTTTTCTAGTGTTCAGTTTGAAATTATATACTTTGAATGCAGGTTAATCTGATTGCCTCTACTATACTCATATTAACGTTAAATAATAACGTTGTTCTTTGTGTTGTTTACCAATAGTATTTCTTAAATTAAAATCACATGTACAGTACTAAACTTCTGGAGGAATGCAATAACATAAATACAACTTTATCGAAAGTATGATAAGGAGAACAAAATCAGGACAGACTGCAGACTTCAGGTAGTGGTGTATTTATACAGGACAGTTGTCTTTTTTTGCATACAGCTTGTTCCACTATAAAGAACCAATCCAGTAGTGTTGAAGATCCACAAGAGGATCCAGACCATCCAATGGAACAACAAATAACACCACAAAAAGGATCAGAACCTGGCACTAGTAATCTTCATCTGCACAACGAGATTGTAGGAAATTGTCAAAAGCAGTCTCTCAAGTCATTCCTATTAAGTTTTATGAACACTTCAACCCCATCTCTAAGTATTCCTCCTGAAACCCAGTGCTGACAGAGCTATTTTTGAAAGCTTGCTCCCATTTCTAAAAAAAAATTTTATCTAGGACCAAAAATTATACATCCACTATAAAATCTGAAACTTGGTGGAAATATTGGGAACTTCCCCTCCAAGTACTACAGTGGATGTAGGCAACTTTGTTCATGTTCCCACCATTTTTACAACAATGCATACCACCGACTCCATACTATGCATCTGCCAGTCATGTGACTCAACATTCACCAATATGTACTGCCCTCCTATACAACAAAGCTCCACACTCAACTACAACTATTCTACTCCTGCACCTCACCTCTGACAACTACACAAATGTCTTCCTGTTCAGTAGGCATGATCATCACATCTCCAACTACAAACACATGCTCATCTGGTTCAAAATAGAACCCTGTATCTCTCCCAACCCTTTCTAATAATTCATATTTCCAAGCATATAAAAACGATGACTGTCTTTATATCTCAACAATGGATTATGGAATGCTGAAAATTATTGCTGTATTTATCTACATGGCAGCAGGGACAATATCTATAATGTTAAGCTGTATTAATGTGCTACATGCTCTCTATTATACTACCTATTTACATAATGTATGGGTTTTATATGCTGTGTTTCAAAGAAATGTTGAGTTCTCCCCGTTCAAAAAATGCACAGAGTGGAAAAATATATGGTTCGTGGTCACACTTGAGTATTGTAATTTCATTGTATTGTTGAAGCATAATATCAAACATATTAAATGATAAAGGAAACACGTAGGTAATATTTAAACTTCTGTAGAACTGGTATCCACTATATTTTTGTTACCTTTGAATATAATTATTAAAAACAAAAAAAGACTCAAATAATTACATACCTTAATGTTGTTGTAGCCACACTGTTGGCATGGTGAGTCTTATAACTGTATTGTGAGATTTTGTCATGTCACTAATTCTTTGTAAGAGTTTTTATCATATGGAAGTAATAAATAAGTTACCTAAATTTTTTCTCATGTCTGAAAAACTTGCAAAATTTGTAACAAGTAGGCTAATATTTTACAAATTTCTTTTAAAAGATCATAGGTGATATTGGTTGTGCATTTGTTAAATATTACTTGTTTTCTTCTATATTCAGCCATCTCCTTTGCTAGGGTTGTTCAAACCATGCAATGTTTGTCCATAGTGTGTAAATGTGTTTGTGCGCCAATCGTGAAATGCTGAATTCCACACATTTGCACAAAGAGTAAGGGTTTCATTCCATGTTATCCTTTAGGGATAATGGGAGCCTGCGTGTCCCATGGTGAGTATTATCTGCACCCTGAGGTTTACTTTGCATACATGTTATTTATAGACCAGTATCATAAATTATAGTAAGGAAGGAATTAAGGTATTTTATGCACGTCCTATATGTCAAAATGATGTGTTTTGAAATTCCTTTTACAAATGCCTAGGGTTGTAGAGGGAACTAAGTAGAAAATGTTTTGAATGGGACAGCATGTCTGGAAATATACTGTGCTAAAAATAAAGCAAATGCTTATCGAGTGTGTATAAAGAATAGAACATTTTGTTTCTGCTGCATTAAATGGTGATTACATCTTTTTACATAACACATGCTTGTCCACATGACCAACAACTTGAATTGAGAAAGGTAGAGGTGAATATGCCACACAACACTGATGATCTGAATAAACAATTGCAACTGCAAACCAGTATTGTAAAAATTAACTTGCTGGAACCATTTTTGTGTCTGAATTGATATTCATGTTGGTACATAGGTGCTGAGCAGGCCTACTGGTGGGTAGGGGGTGGTTACCCCTCCACTTTAGAGACAGGAGGGTTGTAGCCCCCCCCCCCCCCCCCCTGGGTTCATAGACAGTGGTCTGCAACTCCTTCAGTTTGTAATATGTATTTATAATTTGTTTAACTATTTGCCTCATTCTTTTTCAAATATATTTTATTTACAGCTATCTGTATGAACAAAAACTCTGAGTAGATTTTATTTGAATCTTTATTCCTAATAAATTCACAATAAAGAGAGTGGGAGGGAGAGTGGTAAGATATTAAAATGAATGTAAGTATGGTTACAGAAAATATGAGATTTTGCCTCCATTCAGGAAACAAGAAGTCGGTAACACTCTGCCACCCAGTAAATGCAGATTAAACACTAGATTTGATTTGGTTTTACTTGTAGCATGGAATGTTTCCAGACATGGATTCATATTAAAAATATGATCTATTCAGGCTTTGCTAAGCCATAGGAGTTTGTAATAGGAACTCTGAAACAGCTTGTATTCTTGAACACAATCATGCTGTAAATACAGTCATAATGTTTCTAATTCTGGTAGGTTGGTGTTACCAATCAAGTCTGAACCACTAGACATCAGGACAGATGATCCTTTCACAACTCGTGATCCAAGAAACCTGTGGAGTCCAGTCGAAACTATCAACAGTGTGGACAACAGTTTTGATAAACTTGATAGCGATGAAGAATGAACATGCTATCTACTTGTTAAATCTTGATTTCATAAATTGTAAATACTGTATCATGTAATGTATAAAATTAATGAAATGAATTTATTAATCCAAGGTAATGTACAATTTTTAATTCATTATTTAACCTGTGTGTTGCAATCAATTTTCAGTATGTTGTATGACAAAAAAGTTATTTATTTCCTAAGATTATTACTGGGAAAACAGATTTTGCTCTTGTAAACAGACTGTGTTGTTAACCATTATGAACAATAGCCAACACTAATGTTGTTAATAAGATATTAACATATAGTATAATATATTAGACACAGAGAAATTATCAGTATACCAACAGTAAATATTAACACATCATGTGACTGAGACGTTGATATTTAAGGATTATGCTTATCTTGGAGAGTTATACAGTATTGAAAATTTATCATAGTGGGGTCTTTACAGCCGTATTTTTTTAACTCAAAAGTGCTCAATTATTTAAGAGTAATACGAGTCATATTTTTGTAATCATATTTACATAACAATACACAAAGATGATTTTCTGATCTTTTTTTTTGCGTGAAAGAAGGGTTATTAAATTTATAGAATATGGAAAACAAATCAATTATTTTCAACACCTTAAAATGCTTCAATTTTATAGTAGTTCAGGAATTTATATTAAAGAACTTTATAAAAACAAAACAGACAAAAAATTTGTTACTCTTCTATTATGACATGCCTACATCAGTTGTCATAAACATATATTCATGGCATGCTAGTTATAGAAGACTACCACTGCCGATAGCATGTCAGTAGTTGTGGGTAGTTTGTTTGATAGCTAAAAGTCACCAGACGCACCCCTTTGCTCCCACTGTACATGCCCATCACAACTCTATATAAGTGAAGGCATGATACGTGAGCACACCATTCAAGTGTTTGATGTCGTAATAGGTTAACAGAGAGAGTGAGGCAGCTGTGGCATAGTGGCCAGGACAATCTCCTCCCACCACGGCGATCTGGGTTCAATCCTCGGCGGGTTCACTCTCAGAATCTCGCATGTGGGAATCATGCTGGATGATGCAGCTTACCGGCTGGTTTTTTCAGGGTATTCCCATGTCCGCCACCCTTGCATTCTAGTGTCACTCCATCCTAGAGTCTCATTTTATGTCCTGTCCAGGGATGATGAACACCTCCGGGTCCCAGCTGGAAAGCTCATCATTATGAGTGTGTCACCTCGCCCTGGGTGAACCCCCCTCCGCCCACCCCAGGCACACACACAAAACTATTTTTTTTATTTAACAAATATAATTATGTACAGTATGTTAGAAAATGGCATGATTGTAGGAGCCCATAAATTCAAGCATTTCACAAGGGAGATTTCTCATTGGTCTCACTTGCTTCAGTCCACTGTTTGCGATGTCATTGTCAAGTGGAAATGTCAAGGAAGCACTGGCCCCAAGCATCACTGGCAGGCCTAAGAAACTAACTGTTCAGGACCACTGTTATGTAAACCAGTTCTCAGACAACCATTTCAGCAATTGCAAAGGACTTTTGTTGCAGCTTGTGTAAAGAATTCATTGATAGGACCAGTGGCGGCTCCAGGAATAATTTCAAAGGAGGACACAAAGTTAAAAATTAATATAATACTTTATTGGAGATGCAACGAACTAACAAACCTTTAAACATACCTAGGTTTTCACTGTTACTAGTGTTTGATAGAGACAAGAAAAGAGTTACTTAATCTGCGGACCAGGGTTTTATCCCGAAACACAAGCATTCAACCGACTTACCATGCCGCCATCTTGTTGGATACTGACGAGAGTGCTGCTGGTGGTAGATGTTTTCATTTGCACTCTGCAGCAGATTGTAGATCATAAGCATGTCCCCGCACAATAAGAATAACAAAAATGGTTTCTCACACACCCACACACACAAAATACTCATAGAATGTACACAACATTTTCCGCCCTCCTAAAATAACTATTTTACAAATAATTAAACACACTTGAACAGCAACAGGTTAGTTCACAGTTTGCAGAGGGATCAAACAGAGCTTGTTCGCCGGATGCACTAATGCCCCATTCGCTGTCTTGATTCTGGCCACTCTTACCTAGTTGTCCTTACCCGGGAAGACTCCCTCCACTCGAGCCATGCACCAACATAATGGGGGAACATTATTGTTTTGCACAAGGACAAGATCACCAGGAGCCAGGTTCTTCTGTGGGGTAGTCCATTTTCCATGACTCACTATGCCACCTCTTCCAGAAGTGCCGGCTGATGGCTTGTACTAATCTCCATCGCGGGAGGTGGTTCATGTTGTCATGTGTATAGTCTTCCTCTGGGAACGTCAGGAGAGGTCTCCCAATCAAAAAGTGTCCTGGAGTGAGGACCATAAGCTCAGTAGGATTGTTAGATAGGGGAGTCAGTGGACATGAATTTAATACTGCTTCCACATGGGTAACGACTGTAGTGAGCTCTTCGAATGTCAATATTTGGTTTCCCATTACTTTCCTTAAAACAGTATTTACTGATTTCACCGCCACTTCCCAAATACCACCTTGATGTGGAACTGCAGGTGGGTTGAAATGAAAGTTGATGTGATGAGCCAGGGAAAAACATTGAATAGCCTCTCACAAGTCATCTGATCTAAGAAAATTCTGGCCTGTTTTTTGCACTTGAGAAGCTGCACCCATAAAATTAGTGCCACAGACAGTGTACAAATCTGAGCAGATACCTCTACGAGCAGCAAAATGGTTGAGAGCTGCTAAGAAGGCCTCGACAGTCAAGTCGGACACAATCTCTAAATGTACTGCTTTTGTGGAGAAACAGATGAACACACAAATATAACCTTTCTGAGTACGTGCTTTCCTCAATTTGCTGAGCCTAATGGTGAAGAAACCTCTGAAATCTACTCCAGTTCAAGTAAAAGGAGGGCTGGGTGTAACCCGAGCTGTGGGAAGATCACCCATGAGCTGAGAAGTAAATTTGGATTTGCATTGAAAACATTTTATGCATTTATGGACACATGACCGAACCAGGTTTCTAGCAGACAAAATCCAAAATTTCTGGACTAACATTGCCTGCAGTAGTTGGGAGCCAGCATGTAAAAATGCCAAGTGGTAATGGTAGACCAACAGCTTGACCACTTGGTTATCATGGGGGAGTATGATAGGATGTTTGGTGCTATCAGGCAGGGATGAGTTTTCTAGATGCCCACCCTGATTAACCCCCTCGAGTCAAGAAAGGGCAACAAGCGCTGGATGCAAGTTGTGCATGGTTTCCTTTTGTGTAGCAATTCAATTTCCTTCTGAAAGATAGTTTGTTGAATCACCCAACAAATCCAATGAGTGGCCTGGGTGATTTCAGCAGGAGTCAGACGACCTTCACAGGCAATGCAATCCTTTAGCTCGGTAGAAGAATCTCATGATCCATGCAGCTGTGTGTTGTAACTTCAACCATGAGGAAAAGGTTTCAAAGAGTGACAATAAAGGAGCTGGTCCAGTAACAATTAATGCTGCTCAATCAAGTGGCTTCACATCTGGTAAGTCCTCAAAGGTATCGACGGGAATTCGGGTTGAGGCCAATGAGAGGAATGAAGTGCCAACCACCTGGGTCTGGACTACCACATGTGCTCGGGGGTCAATTGTTTTGGTAATAAACCTTGAGAGGCACAAGTTATCAGTGGAGCGTACATGATGCCACATGTTTGAAGATGTCCATTCTTGAATCTGAGTGTCTCTATTAGCAACATATATCTTAAGGATATGGGGGGGGGGGGGGGGGGACTTTTGATCCAAGCAAGTGTTATACTTGAGTCTGACCATGCATTCACCGATAATTTTTTATAGGTCTGCCCAAGAAGCTGCCGACGAGACAAAGTCCTTGTTAAGATGTGGGCACTGCATAATTCAAGGCGGGGTAGAGAGACACGTTTCAGAAGAGCAACTTTGGTCTTGACAATCACTATACTGACCGTAATGTGCTCGCTTGCACTGACAGAGCGGAGGTACACCACAGCTGAATAGCCCTTTTCGGATGCATCTGAGAAGCAATGCAGTTGCAATTCTACAGCCTCCGGACAGGCAAAAGGACGAAGTATGGAAAACTGATGCACTGTTGAAAGTGCCAAGGAAAACTGCTGCCATTCCTGACAGAAAAATGATGGTAGTGGATCATCCCAAGCCAGTTCCTGCAGCTACAACTGCTGCATGAATACCTTCGCCCACATCACAATAGGAGAAAGCCATCCCAGTGGATCAAATATTCTAGCAATGCACGACAGAACAGCTTGTTTGGAATTCACTTCTGATATATTATCCACAAATTAAGCGAAAGTGTCATTGGTAACCTGCCACTGAATTCCAAGAACACCACATGATTGAGTAGAATCCTGAAACGTGAGCATTTCACAAACTGCTTTGGATAGCCCTTCAAACAGCTCAGGCCTGTTAGTTACTCATTTGCAGAGCTCAAACCCACCTTTCTTCAATAACTCAATCAGCTTCTTCTGCAAGAACAGAGCATCTTCAAGGGAGGCAGCTCCAGTCATCAACGAAAGTTTCATTTCTCAATACCTTTGAGGCATGAGGGTATAGGTTACCTTAATCCTCAGTCAACTGGTGCAGTATTCGTATGGCCAAAAAAGGGGAGCATTTTATACCAAAATCACAGTGTTCTACTGAAAGACCTGTAATTCCTGCGCGGGGTCAGGGCGCCACAGGATCAAGTGATATTTTCGGTAATTTGGATGTACAAGGATCTGGCGATACATCTGCTTCACATCACAACAGAAGACTACTGAGTGGGTCCTAAATTTACAAATAATGTCAGTGATGTCAGCCTGAAGCTTGGGACCAGAAAACAAACAGTCCTTCAATGAAAGTCCATGGGGTGGTTTAGCACTAGCATCGAAAACTACTCTTGAGTTTTGTTGTTGAACTAGTGGACTTCAGCACTTCATGACGAGGAATGTAGTACACTCCTGGTTCTTGTGTCCGCTGTCCATGCCACTGTTTCATGTGCTGCAGACTTTTATATTCTTCCATGACCTCCCCGTGCATGCAACGAATATCAGGTTGAATGAAGAGGCGGCGTTCCAGTGATTTTAATCATCTCTCAGCAACCATCAGCAAGTTCCCTGGAACTATCTCTTGACGAAAGGGAAGACGTACCCTATAGCGTCCACAGGAGAGCCGATAATGTGTGCCTACATAATGTGTTTTACATGCCAAATCATCAAGGAAGGAATGCTTAACAACAGGGGGCTCTTCCAACTCCCAGAATTTTCTTAGTGTTGCTTCCAATGAGGTCACACACAATAAGGCAGTGGGTGGGCTCGTTCGTCCCTTCATCTGAGATGCTGCTTCTGGACATTTCCCCATCAAAATCTAGTCAAAGTCAGTTTCAAGTGCAACTGGCAAACCTTCTCCCAAAATGATTTTGCCTCCCATGAGAACCTCAGGAAAAACCTCTGCGCCCAAAATTAGATCTACCATTCCAGGAATGTCGAACGCTGGATCAGCAAGTGGAAGAGAGCAAACCTTTTGCCGAATACCCATGTCCACTTGAGTAGGAGGCAGTAAATGGGCGATTTTTGAAACAACTAGCAATGACTGAGGGGCTAAAGATGAGTGAGGGACAACCAGTGCAATTGTAGTAGTGACAATACCATGAACTTTAACATGGCATTGAGACAAGCCCGATACTTAGTCAATAATCTGGGAACGAGGCAGACACAATTTTCGAGCCAGACTTTCCATGACAAAATTTCCTTGTGCTGCACTATCCAATTATTGCCTGACAGTTGTGGTACTGACCCTGTGCATCCTGAATCTTAACTAGTGCAGTCGAAAACAACACAATGGTACAAGCACTTTTACGTGTTGAAAAGCCAACAAATGTTGAGTTCCAAGATTGAGTATCAGGTGCAACATTTGTTGGTGAATGGAAGGTTGCCTCTGGAACTGATTCTGAAGACCCTTCATTAGACATCTGATCTACATTCAACAACGAGTGGTGCTTCTGCCAACACTGACTGTACGTATGCTGTGAAGAACAATTTGCTACCATGTGAGTAGACCCGAGACAATTGACACACAGTCGTTTGCTGCACACCAACTGCTGCCTCTCATTTAGAGATTTACCCAGAAAGTCAGGACATTGATAAATAGAATGGGACATCTGGTGACAACACACACATTTAGCCGGAGCTGACAGAGAGTTAGATAGTAGCACAGCTTTGTTGTGGGTTGACCTGACTGTATTTTGAGCTGGAGTAGACCTAATTTTTACCCCAACATCATGGGCACTCTCCATTCTAGCCGCTTCTAACTGCAAGAATTTGACTAGCTCATCCACCTCTGGAAAGGAGCTTGAAATTTTTTCGGAGCAAGAATTTTCAAATTTTGTGTGTAGTGTCAAATCCAACTTTTTCAGTAAAATGGTGAACAGAATAGGGTTTCTTTTGGTGATAGAATGTTCTAGTCCCTCCAAGGCACAGGCATTTTCTAAAAATGTATTTATAAATTGCAAGACAGACTCATGATGAGCAGAGTTAACTACAGGTAAATCTATAATTCTACTGCTGTATAAGGTGGTCAGTTTTCTGGAATTTTTTAATTGAGAAGTTGGAGGCTCCTATGCAACTAAACAATTTTCTGAAGTGAGTGGAATATTTTTTGTCACTTGAAATGCATCACCGTTCAAGCAACTCACCAAATATTGAAATTTTTCAATGTCACCGAGAGTTAGATTATCATGTATCGTTACCGGAAAGAGTTGGCAAAAGTTAGGTCATTCATCCCATTGCCCAGAAAAGGTTGGCAAATTGATTTTAGGCAGTCACACATTCAATGGTGAGACAATGGTGGTCGTCCGTGCTTGCTCGACTTCAGTGGCAAGAAAGGAATACAAACTAGCTCTCGTATCTAAAACAAGGGTAGACAGAGAAGAATGACGATGAGAAAGATATCTTCTCTGAAATCTTGGGGTAGGCCTACTGGATCTGCCCATAGGAACGAGTTGCTTGACAAATTTATTATTCCCTGAATCTTATTTACTTCATCCAAATAAGCCCTCGCCTGCAACAGCTTTATCATTTAGAAGCTTGTGAGCACGTTCTCTTATTTGTTTTAACCTGTTCTCTATTGAATTTTCAGTTTACATACAAATGCCTTGAAACTCATGATTACACTATGTAGGCTACAATGCAACAAAACAATTACTAAATTTGAATTATCTGTTGTGCTGACCAGGCAACTGACAGTAACGCACTGAGAGAACAAAAACAACAAAAAACCCAAAAACAAAATAAGTAAAGACATAGGCCAACAAGATGACTATCCTATTGTATGGGATAAAGGCCACGCAATAATAGCACCAAAATTACGACACATAATCTTAATGGAAAAAGAAATCACCTAAGAAATACTGCGACTTCCACCAAAACACAAAAAAATGAGAAATAAGAAACATCCAGACATGACGAGATGTACTCCACTAAACAAGATGAGAAATACACAGGCGGCGGCTATCATGGCATCTGCGTTCAGAGTTGGTAAACACTATCACATACACACAAGCACTGTTTCAGTCACACTAAATCTTCTGCCTTGTAGACATTAATCCGGCCCGGAGGACCAAAAATGTTTGATGGAGTTAAGAAAAGAATTACTTAATCAGAGGTCCAGGGTTTTATCCCGAGACACGAGCATTCAACCGACTTACCATGCCACCATCTCGTCGGATACTGACAAGAGTGCTGCCTGGTGGTAGATGTTTTCATTTGCACTCAGCAGCAGATTGTAGATCATAAGTATTTTCCTGCACAATAAGAATAACAAAAAAGGTTTCTCTCACACACACACACACAAAATACTCATAGAATGTACACAACAACTAATTTCATGATCTCAATGACCCGACTCAAAAAAATCTACAAAATTTATTGCTTTCTTTTGTTGTAGAAATGATGTATCTATTATTTCTACATGCTCATTGTGTTTTAACTGACCTTCTGAATACTTTGTGCCCCAGCATTACCATTTTCATTTCATTTTGCAAATGCAGTTTGTTTGCTAAATGTTTTTTTCTATCTTGTCATCCAAAAGTTTTATGCTGACAACACTTGTAGTCAGTCACGTATCATCAGAACCAAAAAGAATTCAACACAAAAATTAAAATCTGGTTTTATCATTGTATCCTGCTAACCAAATGGTTTAATGGATTTTTTTACTCAAAATATATGCATACTTTCTCTTTTGAGTGTTATAGGTTCACATTATAATAAGTTGTGTCGGAAGACCAAGATTTTTAATTAAATTCCTGTCGTGATACACTAACTGGTACCCTAAAAAATGTTAATTCTGTTCACTGTGTTTTTTGAATAAATACAGTATGTTACGTGAAAAGAAAAATACAGATACTTCCGTGCGCATTCATTTAATGTACACGTTGTAAATGTAAACAATGGACTTGCAAGGTAAATTTTCTCAAAACTAACATGATGAAATGCTAATTAATGCAGTCTGTGTTCTGTCTGAACTATTAATATGAAGACAATTCTTGGATATCAGTTGCCGACTTTAGAATAAAACAGTTAGGGCCTATATTATAAAGATAAATAAATATTCAAATCACATATCTAGCAAGCATTTTACTATCAACAATTCAGCAAATATAAATATCATTATGTAGCAACAAATAACGTGACTGATTTACTGCGATCTGATGTCATATTCTGAAACCTCACTTTCGGACAACGCATTTGTAGACCATATTCGGACTGCGTGAAAGTGACATCTCTTGACGTCAAGATTCGAACATGTCCACAGGTACGGCCAATTCTTGACTGGCCTTAACACAGCAACAAAAATACTGTGAATAATCATCTAAAACTTAATAATACACAAACTTTAAAAACTATGATATCATGCACTGGTATTTTCAAAATATTCACAAATTCTCAAGCCTAGATTATAATACTGCAACAGTAACAGTACGTAATGTGTCACAATGCCAGAAAACACATAGCATACTAGCGCAGACTACATGCACCTGCCATCCATCAAGCTGTCACAGCACTGCGTGAACCATGTGGGCATAGGTGGCTTGTGCCTCGATTCTGTTGCATTTCTGCTATTACTGAGAAGTCTCGTTACCTTCAGTAAGGAGAAAATATACGACTGTCTGTGCCCCAAAGCAGCGAGAAAATTATTGTCCGTTCCTAAAGTAAGGAGACGCTATTCGCAGCCTAGTGATACAGAACTTAATACCAAATATGTTACTATTACACTTAAATTATGAAAGAAAGATCTATAAAGAGCAATTATTTCTGAGGCATGTTAAATTTTATTTGGGAGGGCACGTACCCCTGCGCCCATTGACAAGAGCCGCCGTGGATAGGACTCTCTGCAAGGAGAGATAGCACTTGACTATGTGATGTGTTGCTGCCAGGAAAATAATGATCACATGCCCCAATACCTAGTGTGGTATGGAGTGGTGCAAATAACACTCTCATGGGACTGTGGAGCTGTGAAAGAAAGTCTAATAGATTAATTGAATCACCGTACATAATCCGGCACTCAGATGGACTTCTGTGTACCTGGAGGATACCTGGTGAACTGTGTTTTCCCAAGTGTGTTGTTTCGACAATGAAATTTTGTGACTGTAGTGTAATGGTCTGTGACTGTTTCTCTTTGGATTTGGTCCATTATTTTGAACAAATGGATCAATGAACTCCAGCATTTGCCAAGATATTTTGAACAATAACATGCTTCCCACATTGTAGTAACAATTTGAAATAGGTAATTTCCTGTAACAGCATGATAATTCTCCTATCCATAAAGCATGGTCAGTCGCAACGTGGATGAGCAGGAGCATCATTTGCATGCCAAAGCGACTCAACTGACCAACAAACTGTTGTCTATGCCATACAGGAAGAATGTATATGAATTTCAATAGCTGTGTACCAGAACTTAGAGCCTACATCAAGAGGTTAATGCTCCATTAATTCTGCCACTGTTTATTTACTGTACGTCTACTACCAAAAAGTTAACAAGAAAATATTTATTGTTTGCATGCTGGGTAAAAGTGGCAGGAGATTAAAATACCTTCCAAAAGAAACATGGCATAGCATTATCAGAGGTTTATTTTAAAAATAAATAATTTCATAAATTGGTAGATCTCTCACAATATATTTTTGAAAAAGAAAATTAAAGATGTTTACAATTTGTAAACTGGCATTAACAAAACATTTGTAAGGAAAAGATAACAAAAACAATTGAAAGTTAATGAATTAAATAAATTGAAAGAGTTTGAAAGAGGGACTCCTTTACATTATTGTTTTGATCATGGGTTTACATATTAGAACATATAACAATGAAAATTTGGTTTAATAAAAATGTTGAGTCGATTTTCAAAAGTCTATTAGATGACATAATTGCCAACATGTAACTTGCAAGCCAAGGCAAAATTGAAATTTTTCAACCTTAATTTATAAAACAGAGACTTGATATTATTTCTTGTTTAAGTTCATAACCACAAAAAGATGGTGTTGAACCAATTTCCTTGCTGAAATTTGCTGAGAAGCTCAAAAATGCAGCAAAGAAAGGTGGAGAGCAGAAAACAAAATCCTGAAATGAGTATGATGAGGCCACAGAACAGGTCACGAAAAACGCCAACCTCAAAATTTGGAAACGTGGACCTCAGTGAAAGGTCAAAAATTGAATTACTAACCCTTTATCTTGAAATGTAGGTAATGAAAACTTCTCACATAGCAAGCCCATGGTGGAGGCGAAAAACATACACTAATGCACTACTTCAGAAAAAAATTTAATTTTGCTGCAAAGATTAACCAAACCACATAACAAATGTAAAAAATTCAAATATGCATATATTCACTACATCCTGATTAAAAGAAAACAAGTGCAAAATGCACACTACGTGATTTGCTTCTGGCTCTTGCTGTATTTGAAGGTTGAATCCCCTTTGATTACCTACATACTGAGTGCTTGGGACAGTGTGCCTACACTTCTAAACTTGCCACTAGATAGCTCTGGCATGCAAAAATGGTAGTCCTGGGACTTTTTTATGTAGGATCGTGCAAAGAATTATGTTGACACATCTTGAAACTCAGGATTTTTGCATGGTGGGATGAAAGTACTGTGAAGCATGCCCAGACAAGGAGCTTGAAAGAAATACGCAAGCTATCACTTAACATACAGTGAAAATCTACATAGGCCGTGTTGTGGCCATACGAAAAGGTGACACAACAGTCGGAATCTTGGGCGAGAATAACTTGCATAGAGCATTGAGCTACAGTGTATGAACATATCAGGCCCTGAATAAAATTTAAATAAATGAAATCCACCAAAAATTATTGTTTCTATTATCAAATATTTCTATCTCAATAAAATAGTATCACCAAAGTAAATAATTATTTTAATAAATTTTTTGAAATGAATAATGAATATTGGGAAAATTATCAAGAATTTTAAAAATGGTATGTATATAACAGCAAAGAGAAGTCCAAAATCTTATTTGTTACAAGGATAGAACCTTTGGCACCAACAGCAATGTGTGTCAAGAAACTTTTGCCCATATTATATTGGAAAAATGGCTGCCTCTTGGATGCATGTGTGTAAGATACATATTCAATCTGTGGTTACTTAAGTTAAGCGGTAAAACAGCAAGATCAGCTCCTTGAATATTTTGCCATTGCAATTCCTTATTATATACACTATCTACCAAAAAGTAATTGGGGCACCCGTGAAGATCAGTAATTCAGTACGTCAGTTCACTTGTGTTTCATGGCCTTCGGTGTAGGACCGCTGGTGTTTGTCCATGGTAGCATGAACACAGAGGTCTACTGTAACATTCTGGATAATGAAATACTCCCAACATTGTGGCGTTTTTACGGAATGGCCCCGTGTTACTTCCAGGATGACAATGCCAGTTGCCATGTTTCAAGGGCTACTATGCAGTGGTATGCCGACAACAATGTTCACCGATTGGACTGACCTGCCCAGAACCCCAACCTCAACCCTATAGAAAATCTTTGGGGCGAATTGGATCACAGGGTGAGGACTCTTCAAGCTTGGTCAAAATCCATTGCTCAACTCATGGAATAATTGCAAGAGAAATGGCGGCAAATCCCCGTGGATGCCCTTGCAAACACTCGTAGAGAGCATACCAGACAGAGTGACTGCTGTTATAGCCATAAGAGGTGGCCCTATGAGATTCTAACGGGGTGACAACCACTGAGCAATCATTATGGACAGGTGCCCAATTACTTTTTGGTAGATAATGTATTACCATTACAGTGTTAAATGGTGCCAGTTTCTTTATCAGTTCCTTGAGTATTTTTCATTTGGAATTCCATGTCATATTACATATTGCTGTTGGCTCAGTTTGTAGCTTTTCCTTATTGGTGGTAGGATAAAGTATTGGAATGTGGTACTGGTCCCTCATGAAACTGTGTCTGGGCCCTCTGTCATTGAATTGAGTGAGCTTTCCCCAGTCCCTGCTTGTAACAATGAATATACAGTTCCTGTGCCAGGTACACTGATATCTGGCCCTGCTTGTGTTAGATGAGTCCCCACCCATCACTAGGAGAGAATCTGACTTGTGCCCATTGCCTTACCTGTTTGTGGCAGTATTTGGCCAGGAGGCAGGCTGTTGTCACCACTGATGGCACTGCTGGATGGGGTGGCCCCTATTCCTGTGGGGTTGGGTTTAATACAGGTAGTAATACCTGTGCCAATTTCTGGTAGGTCTTCATCAGGTAGCTGAGCATTATCACGAGGGTGTTGGCTGTTGAAGTAATCTCTACTAATGCCTAGACACTGATGCTGTTGTCCCAGCATCAATGGTGCCAATTCTTGTGTGACATATGACTTGAGAAAAAAAGCACAGCTGAGCATAGCTGGCTCCCAAGGGTCTTGAGTCACCAAGTGTCACTGGCTTACTATTCACCAACTGACCCTATGTTGTGCCTGGGGAGTTTGGGGCAGGGTGCACTGTAAACACAATCTACTCCTCATACTCCCCTGGAGTTCGGAGCCTGGGATGAGACATGCTGTAGCATGGAACCACTTCTTGGACTCCAATTGCCACCATGATTTTCTCCTTGTTCTCTGGTGCTTGAACAACCATCCTAACGTATGCTCCTGTCATCCAAAACAGCTGGATGGCAAACCACTCAAGCAGGCAGCATGGTGTTCAGGCCCTCTGGAGAACGTGCTGTTTAGACCAGTTTGTCGTGGTATTCGTTTAGAATGTTGTTTGATTGCACTGCATCCCACCATCACTGCATGATCCGCCCCTAAGGTCTTCCTCAGCACATTCCTCTGTACCACACATCTATGTCGGGCCAGGAACATTTTGTGGCTGGGTATACAGCTGCAGAACATGTAGTTGCACCATCCAATGATTAGTTGAACTTATCAAAGGAGTGAAGTTCCTTATATCTGCTTGCAGTGTTGCCCATTGCTGTGGCCTGTCCTGAGAGGATCAGGTCACGCATTAATTAAGGGGATTAGGTACTCAGATGGATAGAGCACCTCAATATGCAAATTACTACTTTTATTCAATATCCAACGTCAACCACAAATCTCACAAGGATCGCCTACTGGCGGTACTTTACAATTAGTTATAACTGTAACAACTGTGGTACTAGTCTGTACTAAAGTTAATATTGAGTTCGCTGAGGTGCTCCTTGATTCTTATGACGTCTGAATTAGTGACACGAGTATCCTGATACGTCGTGACCTACAGCACCCTACAGGAGTTATAATTACCCTGTTAATAGCATCATCGACCTCGGGCAGACCTCCTCAACAGTGGCAGCAGTCTGGAATCGAAGGGGGACCACAGGCCTAGTGGTCCTCTCCAGGAGTTGTCCTTCTGGCATCTGGATACAAGATGGCCACGAGCTGCCATCACCCCAGCCTTATATAGGGCTGACCCCTGGCCTCAATACCTTTCCCTGGCGGGGGTGTTTTCAAAACAGCCGGGCTGGCTCACTGAGATCGCTCCATCCTGCGCTCTCGCACGTCGCCTGCCATCCCTGGCTACTGGTGACCACACCATGGCCCCCCGTTTCCACGAAATTCATGCATCCCCGCATGACAGTATGGGACCATCTGAAGATTGGGAAGGTATTGAGTGAGGCCGGATCGGTGAAGAGTTGGGCGGCTCAGCGGCAAAGGGGTTGGCCCACGTGCCATTTGTGTGGGGTTGTATTTTGCCTCCGGAAGAGGTTTTTCTTGTGGTTGCAGTCATCAGGGTTTTAGTATAGTGTTTCCATCGCTCACTTATTTGACTTTCTGCCTAGGGTACTGTCAGTCGTACAATTAGGGATATTGTCTACAATAATGGCAAATGTGGTTAAAAGTTTAAATTTGCCGCTATTGAGCTGCATTAAAAATTGTTACCTTCATTAGTGTGAGTAGAATAAAATTATGTACATAGTGGTACGTTATGACGTACTGATAACATGAGCAAAAATTTTACTTTGTACACTTAATTAAAGAATATTTATGCATTGCGTTTTCACATCAGTTGTACTGTATTACGTACTTTTATATTTGAAAATATACATAGTTTATTATAGAATATGTTACATTAATGCATTTCATTGACAGCTAGTTGTACGTTATGGCGTGCTTATATATGGTACTTGGAAAATATTAACAAGTGAAGAACATTATAGATTTTGCACTTTTCATTTATGTCTAATATTGTGATGTACTGATATCTTATAACACCATTGTAATAAAAATTATACACATACAAGGATGATTTTATCTTTGAGTTAGGGTATTTAACACTTTTAAAATGTGTGTGCCGGCACAATGATATTAGGCCACTATGGCTTCGTGTAATACTGGAAATATGTAAATTACCCCATGAAATTGTATTATGCAAAAAATCCACAAGCGTCGACCGCTTAAGGTATTTGGGAATTAGGAAAATTACGTGCACAATTTTATGAATTACACGTCCACCATAGCGCCATGTGAGATGAAACTAATGATTCTAGACATATTAAGTGAAACTGTAGAATTCAGTTAAATCATTATTTTATGCAACATTATTTTCCTTAAGAATGAAATGTAAATGGCAGTCATATTTCTTTACGTTAACAAAATGTATGAAGAATGTGGTCTCTTATATTAACATGGTAATTTCCGTGCTTAGCTGCTGATAATTGGAATTAAAAATTCTATTCACATCTATACAAGGGCCCTGACATATCTTAATTATACTTCCTATTATCAATATGGCGTGTTCGCCGTACGGATTTTCTGCCTCAGTTGCTCTCTAGAATTCAAGTTGTGAACTAAGCTGCAGCAGTCCTGACTGCTGGCGTACTCTATTGTTACCAGTGTTATTGTGCAAATGAGTTCAATAACTTGGGGAGCTGAAATAATGCACTTGCGTCGCAGCGAGCACATTTGTGGCGTGTGAACAGTTTATAGTACGTAAAAATCCTTTTCGCAAGACTTATGTGCCTCCTGGGGCACATTATTGCGTATTGACATTCTTTCTCTATTGTGCAAAATAATCACTGCCTGTATAATTGCTTATAATTACTTTCAGACTACTTCTTTATTTTGTTTTACTGTAAGCAATTATAATTTACTGACTGCCTGACACAGCGCTATTAACTTTAACTTGCAAAATAATATCATTATATGTTTCTTAATTTCTAATTCTTACTCTCATAATGTTCGTTTATTCTGACATGTAATAAACACTTATCACAAAAAACTTATATCTTACATCTTTGTTTATGCCTGACTAGATAGCTTTCTCCAGCAAAATGGATATTATGACTAGTTTATAATAAAGCAATTTTATGGCTACCAGTAAAACTACAATAATGGACGAATTTGCGTAGTTGAAGTTTTCCTGGGACATAACTGAGAACACAAGAGTTATGAATTAGGCTGCCTTGGGTGGACACATAATTAACAGTTGGCAAGTTCGCATGTAAAATTTTCCACTCTTGGTTTAACGTGTCGTTAATAGAATAGGAGATGCCTTCTGTCAAAGATAACTGTGTTGCCTCAAAATTGCTACTCTTAAGCCAATGAATAGGTAAGACAATGCGACTGCAATGATAGGGCTTTTTATATTGCACACATGTGTGCTTTCAATTATTGTAACCTTGTTAAGGGTGACCTTGCATCCACATAGTACCTGTATTCAATAGAGCCAATATCAGGCTTGGGAATTGACTGGCTAAGAGTTTTACTAACGCATCTTAATGCTGAGCTACCTGAAGGATTAGTATTCACATAATAATGAGGCTGAATAGCAGTGACCTGTATTTGATTGCTAGGCACTCATGGGAATTTGGAAAAAGCGTACAGTTTCTCAATACTGTGTAATTTGATCGCTTCTTTAAGACAACTTACCTGACATAATTCTGCGACGTGTTTAGATATTAAATACATACCCTGGAGTTGATTCTTTTCTACAGCTACCGCCCTGGTAATGCAGGTAGACATGTCTACAGCAATTATTTCTTTTGGCTAGTCAATTATGCAAGATTCATTTTTAAATATATAAGGTGTTTGTGTGACTTGGAAGAACCGCCATGTAAACTGAGTACTTTGAAGTGGTGCGTGTACTTCTATCATTATCTTAGTTGATGAGAAAGAACATTCTATTATAGGAACAGAGTAATATGTTACGATCTGATTAATTGGAATGCTAATTTTTAAATTCATTTGACTTTTTTTTTTTTTTTTCTCACAATTCTCTCATTAAAAGTGACCTTGAGACTGCGTATAGGGGTAAAAGGTTGTTCTGTCACACCTGGATGCAGGTATTCAAGCTGATTTCAGTTATTATAATATTAATTAATTCTAAAATTATTCGTACCATCATCTGACCTTGTACTTTTGACATATCAATTTCCTTCTCTTGCATATTAAAATTACTTGTAATTGATTGAAATTGATTGGAAATAGAGTTTATTTTCACCATGACCTGGTTTTTAATTTCAGCCACGCTATGGGTTGTTAGATTTAAATTGTTAATGGAAGCTCTTACATTACCCTGGATTTCATTCATCTGTACTGCTAACATCTTTTCATTAGAAAGTATTGACTTTAAGTGACGTGTAGTTAAGATGTCGCAACACCATGTTGCAACGTCATCAAGAAAGGTGAGGGATCATTTATTTCTTTTTGGTACGGATACTTCAGAAAGGAATTGGTTTACAATATTTACAGAAGAGATATTAAAAATGTCTCTTAACTAGTTTGCGTTCCTACAGACTGTGGAATTGCGAATAGCACAAGCACTGTGAAACCATTTGTCAATGTTAGCTGGTGTCATCGGTTCTTGCAGTGGCAGCGTAAATAGTAGTGGCAACGTTTCTTCATACTGGATCTGCGGCATCAGCTCGGTGAAGTAGACACCGTGGTGTGTCTTGTACCGTGGCTCCGCCTCTGCAGTCGCTGTGAACCCCAGTACAAATAGCAGAGTGCTGAGTTTGCAATGACATATCTTGGATCTGGGTTAACCTTGGTTCAAAGTTCTTCCTATAACATAAAGAGGGGTGTTATCATCTGACATTGGCGATTTTGACGTTTCTTGTGCTTACTGTTTCTATTTGATTGAATCCTCTCTTACGAATTTCCACAGCTATTGTGGAGGATCATAAAATGTCGATAATTTTATAAGGCCTTGATATTTGAAAGAGAACACCTTGTGTCACGTGTGTTGAAAGAGAATGCCTTGTGACGTGTGTGTGTCTTTACCCAGACGAATTGGCCTATCTTCAGATCGTTAAGGCGGTATTTGGCATCAAATATTTTCTTTTGTTGTAGTTGGGAAGCAATCATGTTAGCCCGCACTTGCTCACGGAGTTATGTGAGGCATACACACCAGTCGTCAGCACTGGGGAAATATGAATCGTTAATGACCTGTGAGGGTTGGATAGCTTCTACTCCATGGAGAAGAAAGAAGAGGTGAATTTAGTGCTGCGGTTTACGGTGGTATTATAATTAAATAAAATGTACACTACGTAATCATTCCAGTGAGCAGGATCGTCGCTTGCACAAAAAGTTAAATGTTGGCATAGGATTTTGTTGACCTGTTCTGTCAAACCATTGCATGCTGGATTGTATGCAGTGGTGTGGAGTTTTTTGATTTTTAATTTACCAAGGAGTTCTGTCATCATTTCATTATTGAAAGATGTAGTCTCTATCCATGAGGATAGATTTTGGGCAACCAAATTGTAGAATGATGACCTTGACGAAATTTGCACAGGTGATTCCGTCAATTGTTTTCATTGGGCGGGCAACAGCATAACGGGTGGCAAATTCTGTCATAACAAGTACATATTTGTCTGATGTCTCTAATGGGCCTTTAGCATCAAGGCCCCACTAGTGGAGTAAAGGTGGGGGAGGTATAGGCATCATCTGGCCAATTGGCTTTTGATTAGACTCTTTTGTATGTTGGCAAACAGGGCAGTTCTTTATGTAATCCTTTACTTTTTTATTAATCGTATCCCAATAATATGCTGTTTTAATCTTTTCCAGTGTTTTGAATTGACTGAAATGTCCCCCGCCTAGGAAAGTGTTGTGATGCGCTGTAATTATGTCGGGAACATAATATTTTGGTACGAGAGTAAGTTTTCTTTCCCCTTAAGGCTATCGTCTTGCGAGCCATCTGTATTTGGGAGTAGCATTCCCTGGATCAGTTAAAGCTATTTTTAATTGCTGGATATGGAGGTTGTTAGCGTACTCCGTGAGAAATGGTGACATCACGTGGTCAATAATGGGAGCGAGGAATAGGTGAGAGTCATCATTGACTTTAATATATTCCTGTTCATGAATATAAACTGGTAAGTAAGATACTTTTACTTTATTCTCAAATGTAATTAGAACACAATACTTTAATCAGGGGTCAAGACATGTGGTATAGATTTTGTTGTCATTGTTATGCATAATTATTTCTACATTTGCATTATAAACCGTGGTGATCATTTTTCAATTGCCTAAAGAGGCAGGTATTCTTCGTCAATGATCATTTTAGCCACGCGAGCTTTGTCCATACTAAGGAGATCATGTTTGATTAATTGTTTGATCTCGGTCCAATTGTTGTTATATATTTTGTGATGGTGTTCTTTATTTCAGTATCTTTGGTAGGGTCTTGTAGAAGTGATTCAGCTGATGCTTTGTAAAATTTTCACACTGCAAGAAATTACGTTTTACTTTATATGATGTGTCGTTGACAGTGACGGTAGTAGTGTCAGAGTATGTTCAATTTTCCTTTTACTATTCTGGCTTCAAAATTGTATCCGGTTAGCGCAATGGCCATTTTCTGGATGCGCACATTGTGTTCAGCCATCGACTTTAAATATCTTAAACTCGCATGATCTGTTTCGATGGTGAATGTGCATCCATACAGGTATTGTTTAAAATATATAACAAAATACTTGATTTCTGATAGTTCATGTTCCGTTGCTGATCATTTTTTTTTCATTTAGCAACAGTTTCTTTGATACGAATGCAATTTTGGATAGTAGGATATTCTTGCAATAGTACCGCGCCTATTGCTGTTTGGAACGTATCGCACGCGAGTATTATGTGCCGTGTTTCGTCAAATTTAGCCAAAATAGGTGAGTTGGTTAATGCTGTTTCAGTTTTTGAAATGGTTGTTTGCTCTTTGTTGGACCATTTAAATGGAATGGTGTCTTTCATTAATTTCGTTAATGGTTCCGCTATTTGTGCATAGTTGAGAACGTACCACCTTAAGTATGACGTGAGACCAAGAACCATCCGAAGCTGTTTAACATTTTTTTGGCGGGGCCATCTGTTGTATTGTAATTATTTTCTCCGGATTGGTTTGAATACCCTTCAGCATTATGTAGTGTCCGAGGATCTTGATCTCATGTTGTGCAAAATTGCATTTTTTGCTATTAATTTTTACGTTGAATTTTCTTAACCATTCCATGACCTTTGTGATGTTCTCTAAATGTTCCGTGAAAGTATTGCCTATAATGATGTCATCTATGTATGCTACCACGGTGTTCCATCGCAGTGGTCCGAGCATAATGTCTACAAAATTTTGAAAATAATTAGTGCTCGTAGCGAGGCCCATAGGCATACAGACGTATTCGTATAAGTCTATTCCATCCACACTAAATGTGAATTTTTCTCTATCTTCCTTACATACTGGTATTGCATAGAACCCTCTAACATGTCTATTGACGTGATATAAGTAGTGTTCTGTAGAGTAGTTATATCTTCCGTTCTAGGTATAGGATATTGTACCTTCTTTAGGTGCTGATTCAATAGTCGGAAGTCGGTGAAGAATCTAATTTCTCCCATTTAGGTATAACTAAACTCAGCGCGGCGTAGGGAGATTCTGAAGGCATTATTTGTGAATCTAGGATTTGCTGAATTTGCGCTAATACTTTCTCTCACAGTTTTGGATTAATTATATACGCCCACGTGTAAATGGGCTTATCCATTGTTAATTCTAGTTTTATTTTGTATGAATTGGTTTCCGTGAGTTTGTGTATTGAACTTGCGAACCTGTCTTTGTATTGTTCTAATACTTTTTGCATTTCCTTTATCTGATTTGGATGTAATTGAGGATTATGTTTCCAAGTGATTCATTTGGTGTATTACCCTCTGTGGTAGTTATTTTATTAATATGATGCTCAATGCAGTTACTATGATAGTATTCAATTAAATTGGTATTTCAAATATTTTATCATCAGTTGAAGTAATTAAACATTATATCCTTTTTTAACACTGGAACAATGTCATAACATTTAATAAAGGTAACTCCAAGAATAATTTCTAATTTTAGGTTGTCAATCAATAAAAATCCTTGATAGAAATTATGACCATGAATATTGATATTGACTTTTGTTTTACATTGAGGCAATTCAATATCCTCAGTGGTGCCTACTAATGAAAATATTTCATTAACTGGTGTTCTTTTTTCTTTATTTATAAGTGTAGTTACCATACAGGAGCTAGAACATCCTGTGTTCAATAAGGAGTTATAGGTTTTCTCCCCAAGCCGCATAAGGACGCGCTGTGTTGAAGTTTTTCACATACCCAGAAAGGCACTCGTCCTTGGCGACTGGCGTTTGTTTGTGTATTGTTTCTAAATAGGGTCGGTGACTCAGTTTGCGCTGACGCTTTTCATCACTGCCTACCGATGCCTTGTTCGTGTTTACAGACCTATCCATTCCCGCACGCTGCAACTTAACTTTGGTTTCCCCAATCCCGAAGCGTTGTTTACACTTACGGAAACGCACTGCAATGTCTGTATGAAATACAGCGTTTCTATTGGGGAACAATGAGCAATTGTCTGCTTGATAACTTGTATACTAACACAACGTGCACATGGAGGACATCTGTGTTCACGGGCCGACGAAGACCGCCCTGATGTCACTGTTGTGCTGATGCATACATTCCTGCAGTCTGGCCTCGGCGCATGCTGCCACTTCTGCGATCCAGGGAGTGTCTGCTTTCCCAGGCATGACAATTTGTTTGCCTACCTGCTTGGCCTTGTAGTGGGTGTCAGAATTACTGCTTCATTCCCCTGACCCGATTTTTGCGGTGCAGGACGTGATAGCTGGTGACCTGTTTACAATGTTTACTTGTTTTGGAATAGTTTCATTTTTCTGACTTCTAGCCTGCATTGGCATCTGAAAATTTTTCGTGTGGCAATTGAATTTCACGATGTCCTCGTTGGAATTCTTTTACTGAATAACGCTTCGCAGGCATTTATAATGCATTGAACCTTGATTTCTGGCTTTAAAATTTTGCAATATTGAGCCTTATATTTATTGTATCGCGTATGCACTTGATTGGACTTCCTATCTTTTAAGGTACTTGCCTGTCTGTAGCAATCATGGAAATGTTTTTTGCTAGCATCGTTCTGCAGGTGGTGTTAAATTTATCGATGTGCCCTTCAGGGGCCTTCCTGCATGTTGTGTGGCATATGTGAATGCACCGTTCTTCTAAATGTGTCAGTGGGGGTGGTGCCTACTGCCCCCTCGTATAGTAGTTTTTTTTATTTTGATTGTTTATCAGTATGGCTGTCATTTTTATAGTATTTGATGTCCTTTTGGGCGGGGTTGTTTTGATGTTGTCTGTTGTTTAATCGTGATGGAGGTTTTCTGAGATATTCTTTGTCATCTGCTCGTGTGCATTCGGAGTGATTGTGATTAAAGTAATTTTTCTGTGGTGGTACATATTGTTTCCTTGCAACAAATGGCAAACTAGTTTGTTGGTGATTGTACTTGCGATATCTGTGCTGTGTTTGGGGGGTGTGTGGTAGTTGTTTTGCTTTTGAGTTTGTATTGCTAAGTTTGCAATTTCTTCCTTTAATTTACCCACTTCTACCCTTAATAGGTCTGTTTCAGAGGTACTTTGGTGTCCCGATTTGGCTTGATTATATCTGAACAATCCTAGTTCCACTCTCTAGATCTTGAATTGTGTCATTTTTCAGGCCTATAATCTTGTCAGCTATAGAGGGCAGGAGAGAATGCCATACAATTCCTATGAAGTCAGTGTTACTGACGTTGGGGTTATATTTGCGCCTGTAAAACATAAGGTTTTCAATATGCTTTTGTGCTTTCTCGTTAAATTTTTGTTTGGTCATGTACAAAAGTTGTTTGAGATATTCTTCTGTGGCTGGTGTGGAAAGTGTGTTTTTTCAGTTTATTTACTATATCATACCAAGTTATTTCGCCTACATGTGTCTGTCGGTAATTGTTCAATGTATGCTTAGCTGAACCCTTCAAGTAATATTTCAATCTGCTGCGTTTTTCTCCTTCGTCCCAATTGTTTTGTTTGGTAGCATGGTTGTATTGTTCAAGGAAGTAGACCCACTTCTCATTGTCGTCCCCTGAAAATTTAGTTACTGTGATCGGTTGTTGGACAATAATGTTTAAAAGTGGGGCATTTGTCATGTTGGAAATTTGTTGTCTCTCTTCAAGTGGCGAAGCTAATGGTGAATTTTTAAAAATGTTTTCTGTAGTTTCTGTGTTAATTTGAACTAGTGTAAGATAATTTGATGTGTGTTGTTCAATTTTTTCGTAATTGGGGGAGGTGTAGTCGGCAGAAGGCCGCTGTTGGAAATTTTTGTTATGAGAATACATGTAATTGCGTGTAAATTTGTGTTGAACTGATCAATTAACTCAGGATTTTCCTCTAATAGTTTTTCCGCTGAATCAATTAAGCTTTGAAACTTGCCTACTGTGTTTTTGTTTCGTGCTAACAGTTTCTTTTGCGTATGTGATAAATCAATTGTAGCATGTTTAATTATGTTCCTGGCTGTGTTCAGAATCGATATCCGTCATATATTATGTTGTACTGGCTGACAGTGGAACGTATGATCTTAACAGGTAGCATGCACACACACAAGCTTTTTTTAAAGTTATTTTTCCACACTGCGCAAACCCTCGTAGAAATTTTGCGTTCTGTAAAGTTCAAAACGGTCCAAAGGGCGGCCGTGATTTAACATGCATTACTCTTAAACAAGCGGAAACACACACACACTCACTACCCTACAATGGGCGCCTTGTTCTGATGAGGAAAGTGCAATGCGGCTCTTTCTGCCCGCACTCGCTGGCGTGGCTGGAATTTGCTGACTAGCGCAACGCCTTGTGGCTTTGAATCAGTTTAACAAGTTCTCAATGTCACTACTGTTCACTAAGATTCTGTCCAGGTTATTGAACTGGACTGGCTTTAAAGCTTTCTTGCAGGGAGTGAAACCCTGGGTGGTAGGGAATGTGAGGCTTATTCCGTTTTCTGACTAAGCAGAATAATGTCGCAACGATTTGAAATGAAATGTATAAAGATTCCGTTGCCTCCACTGTTCACTGAGTCGGAATTTAATTTCTTTAACTTGCACGATTTTTCGCAGGGAATGCAACCCAGAATGTTGGAAGGTGGTACACCTTTTCTAATTATTGCTCTGATTAAAGTTAGTAACTAGAATGGAAAACTCTAGCCTCCACCATTTGCTTTGGCCTGTCCTGAGGGGATCAGATCACGCATTAATTAAGGGGATTAGGTACTCAGATGAATATAACACTCCAATATACAAATTACTACTTTTATTCAATGTCCAACATCAACTGCAAATCTCACAAGGATCACCTATTTGCGTTACTTTACAGTTAGTTATATCTTTAACAACTGCGGCACTAGTCCATACTAAAGTTAGTATCAAGTTCACTGAGGTACTCCTTGACTTTTATGGAGTCTGAATTAGTGACACAAGTATCCTAATACATTGCGACCTAGGGAACCCTACAGGAGTTCTAATTACCCTGTTAATAGCATCGTCGACCTCGGGCAGACCTCCTCGATGGTGGCAGCAGTCTGGAATCGAAGCGGGACCACGGGCCTAGTGGTCCTCTCCGGGAGAAGTACTTCTGGCATCTGCCATCGCCCCAGCCTTATATAGAGCCATCCCCCGGCCTCAATACCTTTCCCTGGCAGGAGTGTTTTCAAAACAGCCGGGCTGGCTCGCCAAGGTCGCGCCATCCTGCGCTCTCGTATGTCGCCTGCCAGCCCGGGCTACTGGTGACCACACTACCATGTAAAGCGTAGTGGTACTACTGTTGTTGGCTCAGTATATACTTGAGGTCACTTTGTGACTAACTGTATATTCCCTTAGCATTGGCAGCTACACTTGTGCAGTGCTGTTCAAGAAACTGGGATTTCTAGCTACTGCTGAAATGACTATGCCAGTTGCCAATAGATGGAAGTTTATTTCATGACTGGCCCTAGCCATTCTGCATAGCCAGATTTTCCTGTGCCTTGAAGTAAGAACAGTCTTATACAAGTTATTCAATTAGCCCTGACAGGAAACTCAAGACTCAACCAGCCAAATTAAGCCAAGAATACCTATGAATCAACCTATAATCGACACAGTAATTTAGCCAAATCTGTGTCTGTTGTGCAATATATATCCTCCCGCAGGCATGCACATGCCAACTAACAGTGCCATGCTATTGGGGTTCTTTAAAAGTGCTTGAATTGTTTTCCACACTATTGTATGAATCATGTTACAGCATATAGAACAGTTGTTTTCTATTAATTTTGGAAATGTTCCGTATAAGTTACTCACAACTGGTGATAGAGTAGCAGTACATCTGTGGTCAGTCTCCAGCTCCAGTGAATTTCACAGAAAACTGACTTTGAGGGTTCCAAATACACTCTTTTTATTAGGGTGAGATTGACTGAAGTGGCATAGTAATAACGTGCTCGACTTACATTTGGGAGGATCTAGAACATTTCCCAGTGTGGCTATTCTTATCTCAGTCTCCCATGTTTTTCCAAAATAACTTTAAGCGAATGCTGGGATGGTTCCTCTGCCAATTCCCACCATACTCTTAATTGTCCAGATAACTGGTTCCACTTCTAATTTCCCTGCTGTTAAGACATTAAGATGCAAATAGGAAAAAAAATGCAACATATGGGTATGATTACTCATGGAAAACTGGCTACGTGACCACATCAGATAAATAATGTGAGCAGTGTAGCTTGCTACATTGCAACACAATATTGCCACTTAACTAAAGTTTCCTCAAGTTTATTTCAGTTTTTTTTAATCAATCATGTAATCTCACCTGCATGTAGGTCATGCAGACATGTTACTTGGAATATTACCTTTAGAGGACCACAAACTATGTTGGAATGCAGTGAAAAGCAGTTACGAAGCATATCACTGTACTCAGAACCAATGTATAAACAGTGTTAGCTAGACAACACTTGCTAACCCAGGGAGGATAAAATGACAAACCTAACATATTTTAATATGTGTGAATAAAGTAGTGTGAGAATGGGTTTTGTGTGTGTGTGCGTGCGTGCGTGTGTGTGTGGGCGTGCATGCGTGTGCACGTGCACGTGTGCGTGTGTGTTTTTTTTTTTAATCAATATTTATATTATATTGAGGGAATTGTGTTCAGTGTTTGTGTTAAAATTTTTGCGGTCACAGGTGGGGATTATTTTCACAGGTGAATTTGAAAAGCACTCATTTAACCGTGAACATCCTATACTTTCAGTTCTTCATTTAGTATATACAAAGTCAGTATGCCATAGTAATGACTATCGATTGTGTTGTCATCCTGTTTTGAAAGAATTTTTTGCTGTAATTGAGTTTCCAGGAAACATTGCATATTTACTAGATTTCATTGTGGGGAAGTGCCGTGTTCTTTCTTTTAATGCATTACGAATAAAATTAAATTTTTTCATTCCTGTATATAAAATGTAATTGGAACTAGTTTATTGTTCAAAGGAATTGGACACATTAAATCAACTTATTGATAGTGTTAGTGTATAGGGAATCATGAGTACTTTCCTGGTCCATATGATGAAATTTACAATAAATATTAGGTATTAAAAAAATTTCAGCTTGAAAATATTATTACTGAAGATAAGTGCCAGATGTAACGGCCTGTAAAATTCTCATTAAATAACTTCAAAAATTAGTAATTAATTAAGACTTTTTCAAATGGGCCTTATTAAGCCAATAGTTTCTTTTTAAATTATACCACTAATTTAATACATATCATGAAGGATGGAAATCTTTCACTCATAGGACACCAATTGTGAGAGCCTCTCATCAACTCCTAATATCACCACTTGCCACTTCGATGAATTACAAACAGTGACATTTCCCCTCCAGGAACACCCTAATCATACCTTGCCGTTGCTTTCGGCACACAGGTTGCTACCATTCTACTGCCGATAACTGCCACAGCTCACCAAATCACCTGTTACTCTTCATACTCACCCTCAAAAATTCTCTTTAGCAAGGTAAATAGCTATATTTATATCTACCCTAATACTTTCTAGATTATTATACACTTACGCCCATCTAGAGATAATCTAATTCAGTATCAAGATGTTTTTTGAAAAGGGAAGTCAGACCCCTGCCTGTTTCAAGGTGTTGATCGCGACCAGGGTGTAGGCTGTCAATCACACACATGCCAAACACTTTGTATCATGCCATCTCATGCTGCACTTTTCCCGCTTCCTAGTAACATGAGTTACACACGAGAGTCTGACTTTGAGGAGAAGTAGAACAAACCATCAGCTTGCAACACTACCATCTCCTTAAGGTGGAATATCAGATGCCTTATTTACTTGTAATTTGTGTGCAGAGCTATCTACCTGAAGCGAGGGCAGATACAAGCTAAATGTTATGCTTGCACTTCACTAGTTTCTCACTAGGTAACACTGTCATTGCCTAAATGGGACAGAAGCTGCAAAATCTAACAAAAAAAGGAGGCATAGCATGAAGCTATATGCTGTTGCCAGTTCATCTCTCCTCCCTTCACTATAAACACACTCCTGACCAGCCGGCTTTGGTTCCTCGGCTCGTGCCACAGAGGAAATAAGGAGGGCTTTCACTCATGAGTGGATGAAAGAAACTTGTCGTGCTGGCCATTTATGTCTCAAAACTTTTAAACCCAATGTAAACAAGTACAAAATACAGACATGACTCTTTCACGGTTAGAAATATGTTTCATTCTAATTATTTTTTTTTTTTTTTTTAGATTTATAATTCTATACACATGTTGTACTTTATACGAAATAACATATGCAGAGATAAATAATAACTTATCCAAAATCAAAATAAATTGCATTTTTAACATTCTTGTTCAATGCATAAATGTGTCTATATACACTCGCAATTCTTAAATGACAAAGTAATGAAATGATTTTCACAAAGCTATACCGCAACTTGAGATGTCTGATTTCTATACGGCTTCTATATTTACATTAACGTACGTAGTTATATAGTTTTTAACATTGTAGGAATGTTGGATATGCATCGTAGGATATGTAAAACTTGTGTACAAATAAGTTTTACAGTTTTTACATTTCTGAAATAAATTGTTTTATTTTACAGTAAAGATTTATTTTACAATAAATCGTCAATTTCCTTTGACGATTTATATAAACTAACTTGGTTGGTTTGCAGGTAACATATAAAACTGATGCCCATGGGATGCTGGGAATGGATTAGATGAGGTTTTCAGGGCGGTGATGGTGAGGTCTAAGAATAATTGCACCCGGTAGGCGCCAGACGCCTTCAGGTGACATCAATGTTGATGCTGCATCTCTTTTCCTCGGGGTTGCGGGCCGTCCACCCGGGATCAATCTCCTTGCCGTTGAAGTTGAAGGGTTAACCTTTGCCCTGCTGATCACTGGTCCAGATGAATGTTGTTTACTAAACGATAGCCCGTTGGTCAGTAATGCATCATTGTTGATCTTGCCGGCAAAACTCCTAATTATTACATGCGCATATGTGGGCTGTCAGGGCCTCCCACATGCCCATACAATACGAAACAAAACTCAGAATACTTGCTGATTGAATGACTTACGTAATTTGAATGAACAGGTATTGTAAGGGCCCGTCCCCTGACATGCAAGATGCAATCGTAAATAAATGATGTAGCGTTAGTTCACACACATATTTTTTACGTTATAACTGCATTCCCTTTGATGAGGGCACTTGACACTAAACACTCTTGGCTACTAGAACTGGCCATTCGCTAACACTGTAAAAACGCCTTGCGACAATTAAGGTTTACATGAAAACTGAAGCTCTCCAGGGCGATGCTATTCCACTGGGGAGTGGAGGTGGCTTACCAGGCGGCTAGATGAAAGAAAAAGGTTTGTGGTGAATTAGAGTCTATTGCTGTTAATGACCAGATACAAGAACTTGAGGGCCGCCCGGCATGCGTGGGAAAACGCTGGAGCTCCACACACGCACTCCACCTCTGTTGGTTGCTACGTGCTGACTGACTTCCCACTCGACCCGTGGGCTCGCCGCGGCTTGCCCTCATGCCAAAATAGGACTACTTTATGACATGACTTGCATTATTGACCCTTGCGATATGTGAACAAGTAAATAGACATATTAGAAATTAACACAAATAATCCTGCTACATAAACCTTGATAAAATGAGATGGACAAAACACTCTGCGAAGGATGAAATAAATAATGACACATTACCTTGCAAATATAACAAATAAAACAATACACACAAAACAAACCATAAACCTTTTTATAGGAACAACAGAATAAAGTCTTTAGTTAGGCCTTAACTCTCCAGTTCAGCTTTATTGGCCTTTGCAGTCTCCTTCTACAGCGTCTCTGGTTCCCATGGCAACCACCGGCTGCACTGCACCGGCGTGCCCTTGCTCTGCACCTAGTTGCTCCTGCAACTGGGCACACACTCAACCCATTGGTAGAGTGCACAGTCCCGTTGCAGGTGACTGCCGGACATAAGGTCTTAGAGGTGGAGGCACCTGGCACATATCGAAACCCATATTTTCTTCTTTTGGACCACTGCTTTGGACATACCACTGAACAGTACTCCTGTATGACGTAGCCTATGTGACATAGTGACACTAAACTGTGATACATATTTGTTCCACTATTGAGTGCTGTTCTGTTAGCCATGGGATCCCCAAAATAGTTTCCTTGCGTATTTCTGGCATAACAATGACAGTTATCGTCTCAATGTCACGGACTTGAACCGCCACTACTGCCTTTCCTAAGGACGTACCACACTGTTTGTCCGTGGCCAACTGAATCACGTGGTCTGCAGGCGTCACGTCCTGCTCGTTTACAAAGTGCGGTCATATGAAGTTGTGTGAGGCTGCAGTGTCAATTAAAGTGTGGCACAACTGGCCGTTGATGGAAACTACAGTACGGATAAATGGTGCGTGGCTGCTGCTAATTTGTTGTACTAGGGTCTGTTGCGGAATTAATTTCATGCTTGGTGTTGTCCGAATTTTTGTGGGTGGGGTGTGGGAAGCATCCGGCCCCTTCACTCCTGCAACCAGTTTCCCTGTTGTTTACGTTCTGCTGCTTCCCTGATTTGTCTCATATGTGGGTTATTCTGGCATTTATTATGCCAGTGATACTGTGGAGTTGGACAATACCTGCACGGATGTCTGGGTGGATAATCCGGATCCCATCCTTGCTTTTGGTGGTTACCATTTCTTGTTCTGCTTCAATATTATGGCCTCTGACCACTTGTTCCCATGGTTCCGCTCCTCTTCTGTTCGTGTTTGTATGTGCTACCATGCGTTTGTTCATTGTACCACTTTCCATGCTATGGCCCATTATACTGCTTCCCATGCATTGGTGCACTATTACTATAGGCTATTCATGGTAAAGTGAGCACTCTTTAAGGCTCTTCCAACAGGCATTGACCACTAATAAACATATTTTATTGCAGTCTCAGACATTTATATTTGAGGGTGGTCTAATGTATACACTGTGTTTATTAGTCACCTGTCAATATTTATATTAAAAAGTTGTGGCAAGATACAAATTGACTTGAAAGAAAAATTTATCACGGCTTTAAAAAGTGCTCACTTTACTGTGAACAGACTATACTAGAATGTTGTTGAAAATTTTGTGACGTGCCAGAACTAAGTTTGTTATCATTTTCTCTCTTGGCTCGTGTCACCATTTTACTCCACTTACATCATGGCGGGATGATTCATGCGTTCTCTCCAAAATTATTGCGGCATGCATTAGATCCTCTAGTATTCCATTTAACAAAGGCATTAAGGCTGCTCGAATTCAGGTCGAGCTGTTTCTGCAATTACTTCAAGTACTTCCCGTTCTGGCAAATTTTGATGGAAACCTTTGACATGTTGGTTTTTACATATGATGAAAGCATTTAATGACTCACCCAATTGTTGACCTTCCAGAGTCAGTCTCCGTGGAGTTGCGCTCCAACACAGCTGGCCCATTCATCACGGCTTACTACATACTTGGTAAGGCAAGATACACAATCGGTTAGGAATGCTGCCGGATCTTCCGTTGACGTACCTGCAAACGTGGGCAATGTTTGGAACTTAGATGGTGTTTTTGCAGTTGTCGGTCCTGGCGAGTGTTGAGGTAGGTTGATGTCCGTGTTTCCACTTCAAATTGAGTTTTCCCGTCCCACTGCGCTGCTTGCAGTGTCACTGTTACATATGGATTAACGAGTGGGAATTTTGAAAAGTTTGGTGGTAATTTGGCACAATTGTTGGATAGACAGATGTTGGAAACATGTGTGATAGTGGCAGGAAAAATGGTGTGGACAGTTGGTATGTGTGCAGTGTGGTTAGTGGGGTAGGTTCAGGTGGCAAGAGTTTGTTTACATTCGTCACATGCGTGGCGGGAGAGCGCAACGTCTTGGCTTCGCGTTGCTCTCCTCCCCTACTCTGCTGCCATTCCCCTCCTCTGCTCTGTGCCGCTCCATCTGACACATTGTTAGCGTCCCATGCCACTATTATCTGTGAAAAATTGCTGTTCACATTCACTGCTACATCGTTTTCCCACTGTCCTAACAAATCCAACACTTGATCACGTGGGGTGTAGGCGGTTCCGTTTTGGGCGCAATTCATGCTCTGCCTGAACTTGGTTGACGTTGTGTGACATGATAAACAAATAAATGTGAGTCCTGCAACTAAATTCTGTTCCGTGCTGCTAAGACATTCCTGGTGATATTTTACCTCACACTGTACACACTGGAGTACAATGGTACCCTGACCATTGCACAACAAATTGTCACGATATTTTGGAAAAGTGTAATTTGAAAAGGGTTTGTTTTTAGATTTCACTATGGTTACAAAAATTTTGACTGTCCTGCACTGTTTCACTGCTATTGTCTCTCTTTGTTCCGTGGTTGTCACCGGTGTTGTTGTTTACTGGGCTGGTCTTACGACTGCATTCACAATAGGCATGGTTTGAGCTTACTGATTGTTAATTTGTTACCATAGGGCGTAAACACGCAGGGCACCACAGTGCTGGCGCACTGTCAGTTGTCCTGCCAGCCATGCTTTGTTTGTCAACAAAGTCATGTGCGCGGTAGATGCACGTGAACCAACATGGATGTGCGGGTTGGGGAAGAGGGATCACCCTCCCCCTCTCACGATGCGGCTGGCCTGCTTACTCCGTGCAAAGTTGTTGACCTGACGGCACAGTTGACGTGCGATGCACTTGAGGGATCAGCTGGCTGTCGGCGGCGGAGAGTGCAGGGGGACGGGAGAAGGGTAGCCTCCACCCCATCGCTTCTCCTTTGCTGCTGCCCACCCTCCAATGGCGTGGCGTGGCTTACAGCGTGGCATCGCCTGCTGATTGTTTACTATCTGGACAAGCCTCCCAAGCGTCTATGCAACGTCCCATAAGTGTCCTGATGCTGCCATTGCCCTTGCTGCTTCCTTGCTGTCGTCCTCACGCCATTGTGGGCAGGAAAAAGGTGGGAAAAATTGATATTCCAGGAAAACTTAGGAAAATTTTTGGAAATTTCGCGGACAAATTTGGAGAAAATTTTGGCGGTAGGAAAATGTCCTCACTTGGGCCAGCCAATGTGACGCCCGTGGGATGCTGGGAATGGAATAGATGAGGTTTTCAGGGTGGTGATGGTGAGGTCTAGGAATAATTATACCTGGTAGACGCCAGATGCCGTCAGGCGACGTCAATGTTGATGCTGCCTCTCTTAACCTCAGGGTTGCGGGCTGTCCACCAGGGACCAATCTCCTCGCCGTTGAAGGTGAAGTATTGACCTCCGCCCTGTTCATCACTGCTCCAGATGAATGTTGTTTACTAAATGATAGCTTGTTGATCAGCTATGCACCATTGTTGATCATGGCGGGAAAACTCCTAATTATTACACACGCGTACGTGGGCTGTCAGGGCCTCCCACATGCCCATACAATACGAAACAAAACTCAGAATACTTGCTGATTGAATGACTTACGTAATTTGAATGAACGGGTATTGTAAGGACCCGTCTCCTGACACGCAAGATGCAATCATAAATAAATGACATAGCGTTAGTTCACCCACATATTTTTTACGTTAAAACTGCATTCTCTTCGATGAGGGCACTTGACACTAAACACTCTTGGCTACTAGAACTGGCCATGCGGTAACACTGTAAAAATGCCTTGCGACAATTAAGGTTTACATGAAAATTGAAGCTCTCCAGGGCAATGCTATTTCACTGGGGAGTGGAGGTGGCTTACCAGGCGGCTAGATGAAAGAAAAAGGTTCGTGATGAATGTCCAGATACAAGAAGTTGAGGGCTGCCCAGCATGCGTGGGAAAACACTGGAGCTCAACACACACACTCCACCTCCGTTGGTTGCTATGTGCTGACTGACTTCCCGCTCGACCCGCAAGCTCGCCGTGGCTTGCCGTCATGCCAAAACGAGACTACTTTATGACATGACTTGCATTATTGCCCCTTGCGGTATGTGAACAAGTAAATAGACATATTAAAAATAATACAAATAATCCTGCTACATAAACCTTGAGGACATGAGAGGGACAAAATACTCTGCTGAGGATGAAATAAATAATAACACATTACCCTGCAAATATAACAAATAAAACAATACACACAAAACAAACCATAAACATTTTTATAGGAATAATAGAATAAAGTCTTTATTTAGGTCGTAACTCTCCAGTTCAGCTTAATTGGCCTTTGCCGTGTCCTTCTGTGGCATCTCTGGTTCCCATGGCAACCACCGACTGCACTGCGCCGGCATGCACTTGCTCTGCACCTAGTTGCTCCTGTAACTGGGCACACACTCGACCCATTGGTAGAGTGCACAGTCCCGTTGCAGGTGACTGCCGGACATAAGGTCTTAGAGGTGGAGGCACCTGGCACATATCGAAACCCATATTTTCTTCTTTTGGACCACTGCTTTGGACATACCACTGAACAGTACTCCTGTATGACGTAGCCTATGTGACATAGTGACACTAAACTGTGATACATATTTGTAAATGCTGTTCACGGTAAAGTGATCACTTTTGATATCAACGTTTAACAAATGTCACTGTATCTATCTGCATATATTTTAATGGGGACACTGACTGCCATGCACCCAATAAAGTTGGTAACGACGAAGGAAAGTAGTCATGTCTGTTGAATTGACAGTGTCAGGTCAACATTTGTCAACAATTAAATAATTTCTTTTGCTTTTGGAATTTGTAACGCATATAAGTGTACAAATAAGCAAATTTGTAAAATATTTACTTTTCTAATAATTTCACAGATTCATTTGACTGACACATGAATAAAGTGATCAGGCTAATGGTAATGTTAATAGTACAAATGGTGGAAGATTACACAATGTATGTACAAGTAGATCTTAAGCAAGGCTTTCAAAAGTGCTCACTTTACCTTGAACAACCTATAAGTCTTTGTATGTTTAAAATGAAACAAAACCGGTCTGAGCTGCTGCTAGTTTGAACATTGCACTTTTATTTGGGCATTAAAATCTCATATAATTTACTGTCATACAGTCAATATTTCTGTATGCGTGCAGGGGGTTTTATGTGAACATACATGCATATCAGGGCAGTGATTTCTTTTTAAACATTGATTTTCAACAGTGCTCAGTTAACCACAAACTAACTACAATTAAGTGTTTCTTCTCCATCAGCACAAATGTTTTCAGCATCTCAAAATAAAACAACATTGGATTAACATGCCTTATTAATTAACATCAAAGCTTTAATAAATTTAAAAGCACAAGGAGTATGACCTGGGGCACATGCATGATTGTATGTGGTCGAGTCAAAGTGACTGCTAAACTGAAATACTAATGCGTGCAAAACATTTATTCACTTGTCAAGTTTTCATACAGTATTTTCTATAAAGTTATAATTTGAAGAGATTTGCTCCGACTCGAATACAAATGTACCATGCAACTGGTCTCTGATGTCTGTCTACGGGTAATAGAAGCGCGGTAGTTGTACGATGATGTTTCCTAAATCCTTCTGGCACTCATTCAACAGATTATATTTGCTTACTTGTTAATAGATTTGTCAATAGGAAATTTTGACCACCATTCACATTTCTGGAAAAATATTGGAACATTCAATTTACTTTTAAGGGGGTTAAGATAGTGAATAAAGCAGAAAGCAGGAGTTGTAGAAACTAAATTTTTAAAAAAATTGCAGTGAGAAATTTTTGAAATAATGAGTATTTTGTAGTTTATAAATGGGCTGTACCAGAAAATTATGTTTACGGTGAAATTGATCCTGATAGTGAAGTTAACAATACATTGTCCCTACCACACCACCACCTCTCATTTTCATATCCTTTGCATGGGCCTGTATGTGTGAATGTATGCATATGTATGTGTGTGAATGTATAAATGTATATATGTATGGCGCTAAGCCTCCTCTTTCATTAAAAATTGTGTGATGTTTATCAATTTAATATATTGTATACAAAGACTGCTATTTCCACATGATACAAGCAAGGATGATACATCGTCCGACATGTCTGTGATCCTTCATTATAACAGTTGAAAACTTATGGTATTGAACCTGCAAGTGTAACTATTTTTAGCGTACTTTCTGAAGAAAAGAAAGGCTTATGAGATCATATTCCTATCTCTGCCTGTGTGCGTGTGTGCATTGGTGTGTGTCTGTCTGTGTGTACATGTGTGTCTCCCCTTTCAATTTTTGAACACATCGACCACATTTTTAACCAAACTCAGTTTATATAATGTACTTAATAAGGACACCTGACTTGTAGTTTTCGACAATGCCAAGTATTTACTTTCGAAAATGGTGGCCATTTTTTTAGGGTGATATATCGTACCTCAAGAACCATTTGACCGATTTAAACCAAATTTGTACGCTGGCAGAGCATCATGTCAGCATTAAATTTTAAGGTGAAAATTGTTATTAGACCGTAATTTTGGAAGATAGCATAAAATGAAAAAATAAAGATTTTACTTTATATATCTAAAACTATCAAAGCAATTCTCACCCAATTTTGCATGTAAGTCATACTATGACAAGTCAGATAAACATATATAATTTAACATGCTTAGATACTTATTTTCCAAATGGCGGCCATACAAATATTTTAGGTTTATTTGGTATATCAACTATACAATATAACCAGTTTCTACCACATTTAGTATGCTGAAAGTGTCTACTACAAGCATCAATGTGCCAACACAGCCAATTTTGTCAGCCAGTTTGTAAGATAGTGCCACATGAATAAATTAAGTTTTTATGTCATATCTCAGTAAACAATGAACCTAATTGTACCAAATTTGGAAAAACAAGTAGTACTGTGGCAGATGATGTTCAATTGCATGTTTCAGGAATCTTGGAAGCTTATTTTCAAAATGGTGGTCATATAGTTATCTTAGTGTCGAACCCATGTAATCAATTTCAACTTATTTGTATGCTGGCAGTAGATATTACAACTATCAACTGTGTCTACATGGAGCATCTTTTGTCTGTCATTTTGTAAGATAGAGCCACATTAAATAAATTTGTATGTAATATCTCGGGACAAATTGATATATTACAACCAAATTGGGCAAACAGTTTGCACTGCAGCAGGTTAGCATCTTTTATTAACAAACCAATGTCCAATTTAACTTTGTATGCTGGCAGCATCAATTACAACCAGATTACAATTACAACCATCAAATTTGTGTATGCAGAGCTTCAGTTCGCATCCATTTTGTAAGTTAACCCCTCAATACAAATTAAGTTTTTGTCATCTTGGGAAATAATCTACTCATTCATACCAAATTTGGCGAAGAATTGGTACTGTGATAGGATATATAACTATACAGGATGTTCTGGGAGGTGATAGTACTGCTCATTGTGATCAAAAAAATGTCATATAAACATGGGGTCAATACCGAACGGTTATCGAGATAGACCTGTTTGAATGTAAATGTTGCTAAACCTGTGTGTGTGTCACTGGTTACGTAACAATCGTCATTTGATGCCAATAATACTCTTCAGAAATGAGGCTATGTTCACCCATAATGGAATCTCCAATACATGCAACAATCATTTATGGAGCCCTAAAGAGCGAAACCCACATGGCATTGTAGACATAAATTTTCAACTACCTATGTTTTGCGATCAATGTGTGGTGTGATATGATGGATGACCGGTTGATAGGCTCCATTGTTTAGACGATTGTATGGATTGAGTAAGGTACCTGCAATTATTTGCAACGTACATTATCAGAACTACTCAAGGATGTTCCTTTGGCTACACTACGTGTTATGTACTTTCAGCTTGACGGAGCTCCTCCTCATTATTGTCAGCGGGTAAGAGAGCATACCAATACCACATATCCTAATTGGTGGATTGGTCATGGCAGTACCATTCCCTGGCCACCCAGATCCCCCAACCTCAACCCCGCTCAGTATTGAACTTATGTTCATTTGACCTTTTTTGATCACAGTGACCAGTACTATCAACTCCCAGAATATTGCCCTTTCGGTGTGACAGACATGTTCAGAATGGTAGCTATAAAATAATTTTAGGTTAGTGTGCTATATCTACGAATTTATGCAATCAATTTTAGCATTACTTTGTATACTGGCAGTATACATCATTGAATATGCTAATACATAACATTTTTGTCCTCAATTTGTGAAGGTCATCACATGAAAAAAGATTGTGGTTTTATGCCATAACTCAGGCACTAATCAACCAATATTTATCAAATTCTTCACACAAGTATAGACTGTTTATGGTAAAATGAGCACTTTTGAAAGCCCTGTTTAAGATCTACTTGCATGCATGTTGTGTATTCCTCCGTCTTATGTAAAACTAACATTGCCATAGGCCTCATCACTTTATTCATGCGTGGGTTAAATGAAACTGTGAAATTATTAACAATGTAAATACTTTACAAATCTGCTCTCATTTTTACACTTCGATGCATTTTAAAAAAAACCAGAAAGCGAAAGAAATAATTTTAAATTTATCACAAATGGTTAACTAACCACTCTTTCCTGGATGTTAAGATATGGAACTACTTTCCGTCCATTGTTACCAACTTTACTGGGCGAATGTTACTCAGTGCACTCATTAAAATATATGTATGCAGGGGCTGTGACTTTTTTCTAAGGTTTGTTTCTAAAGTGCTCACTTTATTGTGAACGGCCTTTAGCGCAATGGTAGGTCATCTAAACTTAAGTGTTTTAAGTAGCTCAGTCAGTTATTTTCAAAATGATGGTCCTGTAAATATTTTAGGATACTGAACTGAACCCTGTCATTTGAAACATTATACTGATTATATTCAAAGTTGATGCTCTAATCTGACCGTATTGCAGTTGATTGCACACTAACTTATGGTACAAGGTTTTTTGGGTTTGATTCCTAGGTAAGGCACATGTGTATTTGTAATTGTCTCACTATTGTTGCATATTCCACCCATGTTGAGGAAAGTAGACTCATTAGTTATATCAGTAACTTCTTATTTGTGTTGACTATTAATCCAATGATAACTTACTGGCACTTCTTAAACTACAAAAAAGTAATATAATGATTTTCGCAAAGTGATATTGCAACATGAGGTGTAGTTGAAATACTTCCTTTACTTTAATATACATAGTATTTACATTAATATACCTAACAAGTACTTGAATATGTCAAAAGCCTGTCAAAATATTTGGCCTACAGATGTACAGTGTTTCAAACAATGTAGACATGTTCTTAAAATGTGAACCTATTTTAGGATATCTTATGCATGCTTTCAATGCCTTATGAGTAGGGAGACCTGATTTTTATGAAAATAATTCTGCACAGCCTACAGTTCAATATCATATGTGCGCAACTGCAGCGTTTCTTTGTTTATTAGATGTTCGCCTTGATAAGAAAACATTTCATAGACATAGCCAATCATAATCAGGTTACTCTAGGAATAAAATCTGTAATTTACTGGCAGGTGCTAAACACCAGCACCAAGTAAAGTTATCCAATTATGAAAGAGAATATACGTTGAAGTGTTTTGGGAATACAGCAAATCAGTGTTTTTTCCCCGCAAAAAGCAGGCGTCTCTACTAATGAGTGAATACAGCCATTGGGCTGAATAAACATTTCTGAAGCAAGTATGATGAAACATGTGGTATTTGTTTTACTTTCACACTTTGTTACAATTGAGTGTCTGTAAATATTTAATTTACAATATGTTACCACATTACATAAAGAATATACATGTTCAAGGAGTAATTTACCAATCTGGGTATCAACAGTGTGGTACGAATCATAGACTAAAGACGAGGTACACCAATCTTGCTGACTGCGCACCACCAGTCTCTGTATCCCAACACTGAAGTGCTTTTCTTCTAATACAATGTGCAAACACAGCATACATTGGATTTGAGATTAGAATACTGTTTAGTAAAGAAGTGCTTTGAGATGTTTTGATACTTCCTCTGACCAGTTTATAATGTAATTTGATTAAACTCATGTAGGTAAAAGTATTTTATTAATATAGTAGTGCCTATTATTTAAAAATTAAGATATTAAACACGTTCACCATCATAGACCTGTGATTGACAGTTGTGTTGTTTTGTAATAGGTCAGTGTTTGGTACATGCACAGAAGATTAATAATCAGTCTACCTGATCTTTATGCTGTTCCGGTGCAAACTCACATTCGTGATTTAAAATCTACTTGGAAATTATTTCAGGTTTTAAAGTAATCCTTAAAAAACTAATATTTACTTGAATTATAATATTCTTAAAACACATTTCAAAAATCATTCTGTGTGAAGGCTGTTTGTGTATTGATCAGTAGCGTAGCCAGAAATTTCTCAAGGGAGAGGTTACACTGATGACTGAAGGAAGGGAGGGAGGTTATACTGGCATTGGCAGTGCTTTAGCAGTGCTGATGCGTGTGTTAGACAAATATTAGAAATTAGAAGAAAAATTACTTCACAATACAATAAAATACTCATAGTTTACAGCAATTATGGTTTTATCAAAATTAAAGGATTATTAATCATTTCAATTATAATAGTTGACATCTTAAGTCAAAAGGAATGGGTGGGTTTAAAACATCCATCCCCCTTCCCCTCCTATGGGTAAGCCACTAATATTGGTGTATAAGTGTATGCAGTGTCAAATGTATAATAATATATTTTCTGTTTGTCATAATTTTAAAGCAATTCTACTTTGCAGTATTTGTGGACCTTACAAATAATGAATTTCATAAGACATAAAATATAAGTATAAACATCCTTTGTGCAAACTCTGCCAGAACATTGTCACTTAAGTCAACATCAGAAAAGTCAATTTACTGTTTCAAAAGAGCGGGAATAACATTGCTTCATAATACAGCATCACAATGTTTCTGAGTTGACAGCATTAGTTTCTTTTCATAATGGAGAATTTTAATATTACCCAATTGGTGAGGAGATAACCTGGCTAGGGCCTTAAGGAAGGGTCTCCAGAAGGGACACGTTGCCGTGACCTGAAATACCTGATGTGGACAAGGAAGTGAGGTATTGAGGGAGTGATTAGGACAATGTGGTGGGAGCCTCTGGTGTCCGACGATGACCCTGGTGTTGGTGAATGGAGGCGCCTGAAGAGGTTGATGGCCTCTGGTTGGTACCGGTCCTCCGGGAGATTGCTGGAGGCGCCTGAAAATGTTGAAGGCCTCTGTTTGGTGCTGGTCCTCCCGGAGGTTGTTGAAGGTGTTGAAGGCCTCTGGTTGGTGCCGGTCCCCGGGAGGTTGCTGGAGGTGGCCAAAGAGGTTGCGGACCTTCTGGGCAATGACGGATCTCTGGAGCTGTCTGCATTGTAGTCAACCACTGGACCACTCATGGTCACCAGCGCGATGAGGGACTCTGCCCGGGTGTGAGCACTGTCTGCTCTCGCAGCCAAGACAGTGCAGCAATCACTCCAGAGGCCTAGGCTGGGGTGACTTTTATAGTCATCTTTCAAGCTTGTAGGCACTCAAAGGGGTGCGAGGAATTAGCCCCGCCTCTCGGGGGTGGAGCTTGTAACGTCGTACGCATGAACCATGGATCCTTATTGCAGTGGCGTGAGGTGCGAGGCTTTGACACATTTGCCCTTGTGCTCTCATGGAGACCATAACTTTCTAGCTAGAGGCTTGCATCCCCATAGCAACACGAAATTCAAATGGTGCGCTGTGTGTTTAGTAGGAGCGGTAAAGTAGTAGGAGCACTTCTTTGGAGAGGGGCCTTGACGTTACGACTTTTAGTAGAGTAGTGGAGCATGGTAAAAGCAAGGAACATGTGGTTATTTGGTGAGTTGAGACTCTGTCATCTGAAATTGGTTCACGTGTCCTGTCGCCATTACCATATGTGCTTGAGAGAGACTAGCATCTTGGAGAGTAGCCATCTGAGATGGGGCGTAGTTGTTTATTATTTAAGCCCTTTTTCTTAAGTGCTAAATGTGTCACGCGTCAACGCTTATTGCAAATATGATTTTGAGGTCTCTCTACATGGCCAAAAACAACATTTTCAATACGTTGTAGCTTAAAATATTATGAGTGAATATCTGTGGAATTCATTAAGGGCTATACAATGGACTTTCTTACAGACATTGCTGCAATAAAATTACAGGGTCATCGCATTAAATTTTGAAATGCACATGTATTTCTGAAGCATGGTTTCACTTGTTGAGTGTCCATGTAGTGCGCTCTCAGGTATCTGCAAGCCGAGCCATTCCGTCAGGCGGAGGGGAGAAATGGAGGTGGCTGACGCGCTTGATTGGTCCCTCTCCGCACAGGATGTGCACTAAACCATTGTAGTACGTAGTGAGCTACGTGAAGCATGGATATTGTTTAACCACGTGGAAAGTTTTCAATTTTTTGTTATGAACAACAATATTTTGTCAGTAGAAAAATGAGCTCACCAAGGCGAGAGAAGATGAGGGAATAAAACGAAGCTAAGGTTGCATGCACATCATAAAAAACACAGTCTGAATAAAGGAAGAGTTAAAATATTCTGACGGTACCAGGTAATATAATTCTTACCATGGAAACATCTGAGGAAAATTATTAATCCATTAATATTATTCGTGACTTGTTAGTTACATTATACTATACATTAAAATTATTTTCCACAGAATTTTTCTGAGGTATCCAGAAGACGTGAAACAAATTGAAACCAGAGATATCAATCACTATATCAGCAGTTTCAGAAGAGTCATTTGGTCCTTCCACTGATGGTTTTCCATGTACAGACTCATGTGCGTGAAATCAGACTTAACTACACACATGAACGTTAAGTCTTAGGCAGATATTTTTCTTTTCTTGCAGTTAGAGGATACTGGCTATAATTGTAATGTAAGTGATAAACCAGTATTGTGGGGAAGAACTAAGTGTGCAGTGTAACACTTTTTTTTCGAAAGGAGGTGGGAAGAGAGCGCAGAATAGCAGGTCTCCATTCTGATAATGATCTGGAACACATTAGCTAGCACACTGTAAAGAAAATTGCATGCGACTAGTTTACTGTCTAATATGTATACCAGAATAAATTGGATGTGCCTAACTCCAGTCTTCTCGAGTTCGGAAACTAAGCCCACTCTGCCAATGAGCAGAACTTGCCATCTTGCAGTTATTTATGTCTTATGGAACATTCTTTCCTGCTCTGACGTCAAGTAGATTATTTTCTTATAGCGTTTTACACAACCAAGCATGAAATCCCAACAATACCGGACACCCAAATCTGTCTCTTCATACTTTCAAACGTGATTTTTACTTCCTAGACAGAATCAAAGCAAAAGTGTAGTAAACTGTTACCTTTTCAGTCGGACAATGTCATATTTATCCTTTCATGATTCTACTCCTGCTCCAACACACACACACACATACACACATGCATGTACATACACTAGATACTTGAGTTGCCGTACAGGGAAGTATCCAGGCAAGACTGTTCTTGTAAACAAGTGTTTGTTAATTTTACGTCAAAGCTTTATGCTGGCTTACATGATGTCATCTTAACACTAAAATCGGTACACACATTTACGGTTTACCAGGAAACACCTGCCGGGTGATTACGAACACACATATCACACTGTGTTGATCTATTGTTACCACAGTGCATTGGCGCTCCGTGCGTAGGATCTTGTTGCCAACAATATACGTTGCTCTTCGCTGCAATGAGAGATGTTTGTATCACCCCGCTGGCCTGAATGACCTCAGCTACGGCCACTTGCAGAACTTATAAGATGATTTCGTAAGAAATATTCATAATACGAATTCTTAACAAATTTTCATGAGTCACCTAGCTATCAAAGTTCAAGTTAAGATCATCTAGAGGTCAAAGTTCATGCAGAAGTCAAAGACAATTTCTTCAAAAATCTTTACAATCTCTGAACGTGGCACTTTACGAGCACTTTACGAACATATTTTTTGAAAATATTAACTAATTTCTTCTGTATAAACTTTGTAGATTTCTCTATCAGTCTACTCATGAACAGTACTGAGACTAAAGTAACTTATATATTTCAGATGCTTTTAACCTATTTAAACAGTGGAATTCTCACTAATTCAGATCTACAGTGAAGAGATTAAAAATTTTTTAGTTGGTGCTCACATACTTTCTTGACTGTACAAATGTATCAATGATGTGGGACGAGTGATGGTGTGAAGTCTGCATTAAGTGCAGTAATATTATGGTAATCAGTTCCCTAGGTGCCGTAGGCTGTGTAAGCACGTTATTATTTTTTTACGCTTTTTATAACACAATATTGTCTTTCAAGCACATCACTTGATGCTATTTTAGGTTGTTATTAAGATGAGGGACAGTGTCTTTCATATTGCCACAACAAGAAAATATTTTTTCCCCAACTGATGTTTGGCTTTGCATTCATGCAGTCTGACACCACGTTTTATTTTATTCGTAAATGCATGCAGCGAAGTTCATTGCAATCACGTATGAGATATAACTTTTGTGTCTATAAGTTCAAACTTTTTAAAATAAAGCAGCCATGAAATTAAGTTTTTGGCTTTGTTGGGTCCGATATAATGTTATTCCAAAAATATTCACAATCTTCGTTTGAAATACAGTTAAGTCCTGCTACAATATCGCCTTTCATAATGTAGTTTTAGTAGTAGATTACGTTGTTTGTAATTTGCGGCTGCATTTTGCCATAATGTCTGCGCCGTCGTGCTAAAACTTATTTTGTGTAGTACAATAGAATTTTGGTAAAAGAAACTCATCTACTCCAAACTCTACAGATTTGTTGGATTCACTTGGTTAGGCACAGAAATTAAAGAGCAGCATTTTTTGGCAGAAGCAGACAAATAGGTGCAATGGAAAACATAGCCTATTTATTGCCGAGAAGTGACACCCCCCACCCCCCCCCCCCCCCCCCCCCACCCCCTATGCAAGTTTTTAAAGATTGTACATTTGTTTCATTTCAAACACATTAACTTACACGCTGTTTTTGAGTAAATGCTTATTAATACCAAAATTTCTAAAATTACTATGCTAACACGAGGCACACAATATTAAATTGTTTTTATTTTTACAAGTATACCGTTGTATTGCTGTCAGCGCAGTGAAGCAGTGTGGGACTTTTACAAACTTATGAGCCCTCGCACAGTGAACAGTCTCACGTTAATTGACGTAGCATTGGTAAGTGCTATATACATGCTACTGAAGTATAGATTACTTGTGCTAATAATAGGTGAATAATTATTGGCAAATAATGTTCAAATGCCGCCGATGTTGATGGTCGTATCGGCCAGTTCATCGTTACCGGCATCATCCCATCCCTAGTTTTTAATTCTTCTGCTCATTGATGGGATCTCCTTTGTGCTGTATTGCGTGGTAACTGGCAGCTTCTGTAGATGCATAAAAAAAGAGAGATTTTTCGGAACTTTTCTGTAATAAAACAAGTCTTGGATGACATTTCACAATACATTGACCAGAAGGCAGAGTATAAACAACAGGCCTTTGAACTACTACCAATAATGTTGAAGGTTGAAACAAGAATAATGGCCATATTCTGGGGTAATTGAAATGATCAGTACTCCTCTGCATTCTTCTAAACATGGTTTAAACTCTGCTTGTGCACACAGTGAATCATGGCATGGGTGTATTCAAGCTGTTCGTACATCTTTTTCATACATTGAACGAAGGGGCAAAATCTTACTGAATTTGAAGTGAACACAAGCGAAACAGAGTATACAACAATTTTATTAATTCCAGGTGTCTTGATCCACTCAGAAGCTCATACACCTTCTCAAGAGTTTAAATTTTGAACAGGTATTTTCATTATTAATAGCTTGAAATGGATTCCTGAATAACTGGAAATTCTTTAGCATCATGTTTTACAAATGTAGAAACTGTCTTGCACATCTTTTTAGTCATACATGTTTACAAATTGTAATGAGTAGGCATAATGCTAACTTTCTGAAGTCAAAAGGATTAAAATTGACAAAATATTACCATGTGTCAAAATAGATTGCAATCTGATCAGCATTGAGAATGAACATTTTCTTAAAACATCCATTTCAGATATCATCTATATATTTTCTCATGTTGTTTCAAGGAAAGGTGCATTTTAAATTGTGCTTTATTTTATTTTGAGATCTCTTAAATTCCCCCTTCCTGCTCCCCAATCCCACCCTAACCACCTCCATCATTTTTGTCATTTACTATGGGCCCCGCACTACTTAGTTAATCTGGTCCTGAGAGTTCAGCAACAAGCGCCATGGTTCTGTGCTGTATCACCAAACCCCACCAAACTTGTGGAAATCAAAACATGCAGAGTATGATTCAAGAATAAAAGTTATATTTTGAAGTATTTTTTTACATTTAGATGTATCAGTTGTACCTCATATGGGCATGTTGATTAACAAAAATATACAGGTTGTCAGATAATTCACGAAAACGGACTGCACCACACGAATCTATGATCAAAACTAAGTAGAAAATACTCTTTGATAAAAATGTATAAGACCCTTCGTTTACACAAATCAACATGAAAGGTCTAAAAACCATTTTAGCAAATGTGTGGTATTCCACTTAGATAAAGGTAAGGATAAATGTGTCGGTAGTAAACCATACGGCAAGGGAACAAGCCAAACTCAATAATGCCAAAGAGGCCATGGAGTTCAGATACAGTGAGTACTGAGACATGACAATGGCCATGGGTGCATCCCATTGCCAAGCTCCATGCATGCTACATGCAGCCAACGTGAGGAAAAGTGCACTGCTATGAGCAGAGCAAACTTCGAACACCCGTTACAACATTTCGACGTTCTGTATGCTGATGCTGTTTGTTGTGCTTAACGTGAAATAAAGTCATTTGATCTACTTTTATGTCGTTTTTCTTGTAAACTAAGAGCACTGCGTTTTTTTTTTTTAATAGTATTTTCTACTTAGTTTTGATAATAGATTCATAGGATGCAGTCCGTATCCATAAACTACGTGCCATCCTGTAGAAGTAATGCAATTATCAATCTGTTTCAATAATTTTTTTTACTGTACATGATAGTGCCCAGGTAATGGATGTAGCCTGAATTTATTTCAGTTGGAATGTAGCAAAAAAAACGGTAGGAAAAATGTATTACCTTAACAAATCTATTGTGATATTTTATTTGATTAATTTTCACACACTTAGTTTTATTGGTGGAATGTAGAGTATAATACATCTTGTATAACCTTTTACTTTAACATTTCCATAATTTAAATATTCCTTCTCAGTGGACTGAGGGAGCAGAGCTATCCCAATGCCCAACCCAGGCTATGCCCAAGACCCAGACATTTTGTAGAGAGCAAAGGCATTTAGCACCTCCTCACAACCTTTCAAACTGTGTATTACGTAATATGAGTTACCAAGGTTTGGCTTTTTGTGTGGTTTTTTCCATAAAGATCATAATTATTTTGTGTTCTCTTCACATGCATGCTTACTTGTTTCTTCCAAAATGTTATTTTATTTCTCTTTCATTAGATAGTGCACCAAACAACTGTATACATCAAGTTAGCTGAAACATGAATTATGTATAATCCAGTCTTATTTTTATTGGTTCTTTGTCATACCATTTCAGCACCCAAATCATGTACAGCTTTAAATATATACAAACATATCACTAAGAAATATTTACAGCTAATACTACAAGATAAAAGTATAACAGTGTAATAATACTTTTTCCATGGTTAGTGCCAAATATTAGTGACACAACTGTTGATATAAATATTTCATTTTATAATCGAAAGTATCTGTAACAAAGTTGTATGTCAGCATATAATTTACTTTCAATTTTTTCTTAGTTAAAAATAAATTTTTTTATCACATTCACTGTTGTGAATAAAAGGAACATTGATTAAACTAAATGCTGTGGACTTAGTTATGGACCACCATGTGCTTAATTCTATTATTTCTCTGGCAATTGTACAATACCTTGTATTCAGAAAATTTGTATAAAAAAAGGGGAGTTGAAAAGGATTTGTTATATATTTTTTACAATTTTGCAGAATCTTTGTAATTTGTATTATTGTTTAGCTGTGATGCATAGACAACCTATTTTTTTAAATTAATTTTTGGCAACTCATGGTGGTCACATTGGTGCTGCTCATTGTTCTTCAGATCAGTGTGTCATGTACAGCTTCACTTTGTAGTTCCAAGTGCTGAGGGAAAGCTCTTCTGCAGATTTCATCTTGACTTCCACTGTTTAATACAGGCACATACTCTTTGCAGAGTGAACTTTGCTTGGTGTAGCTGCTGCATACAGTTCTCAGACACCGAGGCATGTCCTGTCGCAAGGTGGATGTCACGTGATGTTGACAGCAGTGTTGTCTTGTGACTGCAGCTCCACAGTGAAATCCCATTGCTGGGCAACAGCACCTCGCCGACATTCCCTCATCTTCACGTCCCGGCCAAGACCTGTCTCCAGACACATTCCCGTCGCAAGGTGCACTACTGCCCTCCCATGACGGTTCCATGTCTGCCAACACACACAAGAATACAGTATAGTGCATACAGGGAAGGATGAAATAAAGAAGAAAAAAAATGTGGTGAAATGAGCAAGATAGAACAAAAGTTGTGTGTATGTAAACATGTCGAGATTTTACAAGCGGGTACATCTTTAATGTCGTGAGCTTATAATTGAAATGATGAGTTGACAAGCCTAAGGCTGGGAGGAATCCCATTCAATCTCATGGTGAATGAGACAGTGGCATATCCAAGGCGGTTAGGCAGGATGGTATTGCAATGGTTTGCCACTGCCTTTAACAGTATGAAGGTGAGCCAAACCCACTAATCACTTGAAAAATTCCAAGGGTCTACCCCTGAAATTAAATCCAAATCGTGCTGCTTACCAAGCACACAATTATTTCTAAGACATTTATTCATGTAGAAAGCAGCATGTATGATGTAGCAATTTACTTAAAAGTAATGATGCATGACACTTTCTGACAGTTACTTAAGGGGGTAGTTTCCTTAAATATTTTTCTTATAATTGAAGGTTTCTGCTTATTAGCTTGATTAAATTTACAATAACTTGATAGTTGAAGGTTAAAAATTGCATTTATCAACTATTAAACTAGTTTTTTTTATGGTTAAAAAAAAACTATGTAAATTTTTTGTCAACTTAAACATGAATTGAGTAGATGTTTTCTCATAAATTTATGTTTTCTGTAAACTGTGAAACTATGTTCGTTGTTGTACTTCAGACATTATTTTAAAATTTTATCGAGAATACTTCAAAAATTTGATATTTCCATACCCGTTGAAATAGGATCTTCGCTTTTCTAAAAGTAGCGGCTGCAAAGTAATGGAAAAAGATTACAATGAAACAAAGCAACAGCAATATGGGGAAAACCTTGTGCATTTCATAACACATTTTATCATCGAGCTCAAATAACATATAATGGAAATACGACTGACAATTTAATTATTGGCAAATAATTCCTGAGAAGTGGCACACTCCTTGTCAGTGTGGCTCATCTGGAACTATGTGGGCTTGCAGAGAACTGCAGGGGGGGGGGGGGGGGGGCTGAGGTTTGGTGGGTAGGGACCAAAGTGCCTACCGGTTTCAGAGCCAGGTAGCTTTCTTGTATGTAAAGTGATGGGGAAACTACTACCTTCCTACCAGACAGTTCTTGGAACCGGCCAATGCTCAAAATATTTGCTGTGTTTGAGTATTTGGTAAAAGGTTGTCTCCATACTTTGAATTTTTCGAAAGCTACAGTACCTTGAAATTACTAAATAATCTTTTCAAATTTCCAAATGAATTGAACTACAGTATACCTAAACTAATGATGGCATTTGAAGTAGTGTTTTTATCTGTATTACATGACATAATCTTGTATTTTCTTTTCCTAAGATAATTCAAATAATTGTAAGATGAGTTTTCAGCATGTAAATAAGAAATGTTGTAAAGCGATGTGCTGTTTAGCTATCATCTCAAACAAAATGTTGACACAGACATCTAAATACATGTTATAAAATTAATGAATATGTTGTTTTTATTACTGTGTTGAATATCAATTAAGAGACAAAAGTAAGTTTTATAAGTCGTCTAGAGGAACTGATCTTTTTTTATTTTGTTTACATAGTCAGTATACAAAGTGAAAAAATAAAAAAATTTAGGCCTAAAATTTTTTTTAAATCAGAAAAGTGTGATAAAGTAGTCTATTTAAATAAAATAGTTGTTAATGATAATAAACAGTTTGCGCATAATTCAGCAGACATTTCCTTTTGTTTTCTAATCAAAGCACATTTGTGAAATCTGGTATATAATAATGCCAGTTTACGAACATTGTTACAATAATAGTATAACAAAATACAACGGATACGACCATTTTGGCCACAGAGGAAAAAACAATGTATTGAATCTGTGTCTACTTACACATTCATTCAATGATAAAGATATCAGGAAAGTCGAGTGCCTGTTCAATTTCACTATCGCGTAAATTAACCGTTCTCGTCTAAAGGTGGGCGTAGTCCATGTGACATGGCCTGTAACACTAATAATACATATTTTGCTAATGGGAAATTATTATCATGATTATTATATACTGTTGTGTGTCACTGCAGGAGAGTAAGCACTTTCCTCCACTCCCCCACACCCCTCTTTGTTTTTCACATTTACTCATCCTTGGCCACAGATAACCTGTCGTCTAACACAACGGACCGTGTTTCTTAGAAGCGAGGCATGTGCCTTCCAATGAATGGTGATTGTGTTTTGTTACTAATACGTGTCGCTCCTGTCGCCATCTCTCGTCGAAAGAACGTTCAAGCTTCGTCTCTGATGTCCGTCAACAGGGCGACACTTGCCAAATCTACCTGCCAGGTGCAAGGAAAATCAGCGCCTTAAATGACTTCACCTCATCAGTGCGTACCTCCATGTCGCTCCAGTTGGGGTCTGAACCAGTACTGCCAGCTACCAGTGTGTGTACATGATAGTCCCTTGTCATGGGGGCTATTACAGACACGTCATCTTGTACTGTTTGCCTACTGTCAGAAATCATGCCAACCCCCTGAAGTGTGAATGAGCCACCAGCCAAGGAGCTGAGACTGCCTTCCAAGAACTAGTAGTTCCAGAGTGTGCCAAGGGATGGTGCCCCTACTTAGCTCTACCCAGAGGAGGAGCTCATTATACCGCCCATACCCCACACCCTGAGACACGAGTGGGCCGGCTGGCTATATAACTGTGCACGGCCCAGAAATGTCAGTTGCACTCCTCAGCTCCAGCAGTTCGCTCCACCACCTTGTGTGCTGGGGCTCTATGCTGTCTCCATATCTTCCTGACCTTCCAGAAGCCCTTCAACGTCAACCCCTTGAATAAGTCTTCAACAGCCCTCTTGCCTTGCCTACCATTCTGGCAACAGCAACTCTACTGCCCTTCTGGTAGCAGTAACACACCCCACTGTTCTTCTGGTAGTGACCCCTGCAAGCCCCTTCTGGACAACGGTATTAGAGTTAGTTAGGGTCACTTGTTCTTATAACTAACTAGCCGCATCTGCCTTATCCACTTAGAACCAGGTCTCCTTCACCTGACTTACATAAAGTACTTCCGGTTAGCTTTTGGGTAGTTACAAGGTAGTATGGGCCACCATGTTTATTCCTCATGGAATAAATACATGTTCTGTCTAAACCTCTGAGTTATCATTTTAAAGTGTGACTGTTACTTCCCCATAGACACCAATCTGTCGGAGAGAAGCAGGAGACAGTGTACTTTTACCACCAGTTTTTCTAATCTAATGTAAGACTGTGGGCTCCCCTCACTGGGATGCACGTATATCATAAATATACACACTCAATGGCCACCTGTACTGTGCATCCTGTGTACAATAAGGTAGAGCCACAGCCATTAGAAAGAAAATCCACAAGGAGGTTAGACAACCATCCCAGCCTGTACTCCGTCCACCATGCTGAACTATCACTGGAGGGAGTACTAGTCTGGTTCTGGGGTCTGAGTACCTTTGGACCCACACCCACAGTCGTTTGTCAGACGCCTCAGAGAAATCACACCTCACCAACCACCACGCCATTGTGTCACCAGTTGGGGTACCCAGGTTTGGCTCTGTGTTGGCTCAGCTTTGGCTGTGGCAGAACACCTAGCTAGAGACTTTCATTGCCTGCTTCCTTCTTTGCAAGGCCGGTCGTAATGCCTATCCTATATCTTACACCTAGAGGAGTGGGACCAAGTAGTAGGAGAGAAAGTCAGTCACCGCCTCCAAAGCTAACGGGAGCTGCACCCTAGCCATTTCTGCACTCTGCAGTTTTAACCCCCGGGAACAAGCTCAAGCTGCCTGCCAGCTGGAGAGGCCTCACCTCCCAGCTCCTTCCCCGTCCTTATTGTCAGCCCCAACGAAGATGCCAGGGTTGCAGCATCCCATCATTGCTGCCATCCGCAAGAAGAACACGTTCCCATCAGCATCACAAACCTATGGTTCCGAGGTCAGCGCAGCTCTAGCCTCAACCAGACATACCAGAGCCACAGCATCCGCAACACCACCGCTGCACCCAGCTCCAACAACAACCGCCAGCAAACGTTATCACTGAGTCAGCAGCCTTCTCGGTCCACCACCTACCTAGGTAAACACGTGGCTGTGAGCCGCCCTGCATGCCGAACAGTGAAAAACCAGTGACCGACTTTGTTCCATGATGCCAAGCAACATGCCTTGTGCTATACACCACCGGTTTCTAGCCTGCCAGTAGTAAGAATAGACTTTACCAAACCCCATGTTACTGACCGACATGACAAACCCATCCTTGACCGTGATGTCGATTTATGCTGCCCGGCATCACGCGTCAGTAATATTACTTTCATTTTCTTTTGTTTCAAAGACATGGGGAAAATGAATAGGTTTTCTATCAGTGTTATAAAAGTAAACTCAACTTTAATGCAGGAATACCTGTTTTTAAAGCTGAAAATGAAAGATCATGTTCTTGTAGTTGGAATAGTGTATAAACTACCGAATGTTCTCTTCTTGAGCGATATTGAAGATATTTTGTCACAGATAGTTTTGAAATACCAGCATGTAATTATTATGGGTGACTTCAACGTCAATCTGCTCAAAGTAACAGTGAGTCAAAATATTTAACAGATATTACAGTAACTTACAACTTAGATATCCTTCTATTATGAGCCATGCATCATTCAAACATGGCTGACATACGTCTAGATCTAATAATCACGTCTTGATGCGATAAGGTATTAAATCATGGACAGTTTATTTCACCATGGATGTCCCGTCATGACGTGCTCGTAACATATTCTTTATGCACGCCAAAATTTTTCCCAAAACCATACGTGATATAAATTGACTTAATACCAAAGAAATACTCACTGCAACATCAGAACTCCCTTGACAAAATGTGCACTTGGCTGGAACTGTAAATACAAAGATGACCACTTTAAACATTATCTTAACAACATTTTTCGACACTATCTCGCCAGTACTTACCAAGCAAGTCACTCACCCTGCTGCCCCTTGGATGACTGATGAGGTTTTGGCGATGATGGCAATACGGGACAAGTCATATGAGGAGTTCCTATGCGTAAAACAAGCAGATCTACGGAAGTTAATCTCTACTTAAGTAAAGAAGTTTCTACTTAAGAAGATTTCCTGCTTAATAAGTGTAATAATTTTGCATCCCGTCTATCTGTACATGTGTAATTATACCCTTTTAAGAAGTTTTTCTGGTATAATAAGCATTATACTTTCAGTCCCTTCAGAAACGTCTTAACAGATTTATAGTGTATATACAAGAATCTGAGAAAGGAGTTGGAAACGCGAAGCTCAGCTACAATTTGTTACAATAGTCGCATATCCTGGCATCCAAGCTGTGGATCAATCTCCGTAAGCCGGAAGTACTGTCAGTGAAGTATGCAAGTTGTTTAGGCAAATAAAAATAAAAGCTCAGGGTATTGATGGCTTGTCTGTAAAACTGATAGGGCCCATCCTGCCTGCACTCCTGCCAGCACTCACACATGTGATTAATGCTTCACTAAAAGATAACATCTTCCCAGCCTGCTGAAAGAAAGTGCAGGTGATTCCAATTGCAAAAATTTTGCTACCAACTGCTAAAAAAGACTACCGTCCTATTAGCATTTTGCTGGTGCTGTCAAAGGTAATTGAATATTTAGTACATCCACAAATTTTTACATACATACATACATACATACATACATACATACATACATACATACATACATGCATACATGCATACATGCATACATGCATACATGCATACATACATACATACATACATACATACAATACAATACAATACATTACATTACATTACATTACAATACAATACAATACAATTACATACATACATACATACATACATACATTACATACATTACAATACATACATTACAATACATACATTACATTACATACATTACATACATTACAATACTTACAATACATGCAATACAATACATACAATACATACAATACATACAATACAATACAATACAATACATACAATACATACATTTAACATGCTAGATGATTACCAGTCTGGTTTTCATCCCATGCACAGCACAATTACTGCTTTGATCGCCATAGTTGATGATATTCGTTTAGCCATGGAACACCGAAAGTTAGCGCTTTTATGCCTTGTTGATTTTAGTAAAGTATTTGATGCTGTAGATCACAATATCCGCTAGCAAAATAGAGTCACGTTTCTATTTTCTCTGCCAATGTGTGTAAATGGCTCAAATCATATCTTAATGACTGGAGTCAGTGTGTTGTACTAAATGGTCAGCAGTCTGAATGGCGCTCTATAAAATCTGGGGTCCCCCAAGGCTCTGTACTTGGTCCCCTTTTGTTCTCTCTGTTTATTAATGACATTAATGACATAAGTAAATGTTTGTCCTTTTCTGAACATCACCTTTATGCAGATGACCTGCAGATTTACACACACTTTGACAAAACCGATGTTAAAATGACTTTTGAAAATATGAATCATGAACTTGTAGGAATACATAGTCGGTCTATTGCTCTGTTCGAAACAGCTTCAGTGTAAATCCTCCTAAGAGACAGTGCATCCTGGTTGGTTCTCCAGCTCTTGTATCTGCTGTTAACCAACGTGTCATTCTGGACATTGTTTTCAATAATAATAATAAGATTACTCTATCAAATGAGATTAAAAGTTTAGGAGTCATAATTGATAAAATAATCTGTCTTAGGCTGCTCATGTTGCTACCTTATGTAGAAAGGTGTACCACTCACTGCATTCTTTAAGTAGCTTAAAAAGACTAATGCCTGTAATTGACTACTGCAATGTTGTTGATAACAATCTAAGTGAAAGCCACATAACACAACTGCAGAAACTTCGAAACATGTGCATGAGATTCATATTTAATTTAAAAACATGTGATACGATTAGCCCGTACTAAGAAAACTGTCTTGGCTTAAGCTAGATAGTAGAAGAACTACTCATACCCTATTCTTGCTCCATAAAACACTAAATTCTTTCAGACCTCACTACCTTTACAAGCACTTTTCCTACGTGAATGATCGCCACCGAGTAAACGCGCACTCTAAAGCCGACAATAGACTGCTAATACCACTACACAAGACCAAATTCTATTTGAGCTCCTTCACCACTGCCACGTCGAAGGCATAGAACAGCCTGCCTACTGAACACAGAAATATTGAAAGTTTTAGTAAATATAAGAATACAGTAAATAAGTATTACCTTAGTCAACCCAGTAGATAAGGGGATGAAATTTACGTTTTGTGAAGTTGTGTAATGCATGTGTGCATATGTGAATGATCAATGAGTGTGTAAGTGAATGAGTGAGAGAGTAATTAAAGTGTGTCTTTTGTTTGTTTGGTATTAAGTTTTAATAATTAATTTTAATGTTTGAATTTCTAGCATGTGAAAGTGAATATGTAATGGGTTCAGTGTAAGATAAGGTGACTATGCCTTAACTGTGCCTTTAAGCCATTAATTAATAAATAATAATATTAAAGCACAAGACTGATAGCTATTATAATTCTCATCACACAGTGTTATGACCCAGACTGTATCCTTGTAAACTGTAAATAAGTCTAGGACAACCCTACCCAACCCAAAGATCCACCACCTAACCACTGTAGTTGTCAGATTATGGTCAGGAATAGTCATAATTAGCTGCAGTGATCGTAAATAAATTTACACAGGGCATCAGTTGGAGATAATTTTCAGCCAAGGAATGCTCCTAGCAGGTGGTGTAGGTGAAAAGAACCTATTTTACGTCTCCATGACCATTCTACTACGCTAGACCTTTTCAGCCCTCCATTAAAGTATATGAAGCACTCTGAGACTACCAACTATAAATTGCACTTATTTCTCCCAGAGCTGAAAAAATTTTCAGGAAACGGTTCTCACCCTATTGCTATAAGTCCTGACAGTCAAAAGTGCTTAGGTTCACCCCAGGCACAGAAAAAGTGCATTAAGTGTATAGGCTGGATGGGCTGCATACACTGATAAGCAGAATAAAAGAGACAGACTTAATGGTACAATAGGCAGACTCTCTTAGAAAGAGGGACAGGAGAGTGGAAAGATTTGGACGGCTCTTAACATCAAGGTCTTGAGCGCTGATGAGGGTGAAACGAGATGAGCATGAAGTAACACCGGAATGCAAGAGTCAGGGAAATGGGAGATCCCCAAGAAAACCTGCTGACCAGCAACATCGTCCAGCATGATTCTCACATATGAAAATCCGGGATCAACCCTGCCAGGAATCGAACCCAATTTGCCCAGTTGGGAAGCGAGTAGTCTAACCACTACACCATTGTGGCCCCAAGAGGAACAGGAATTTTTGGTTTACCCGTATGTGCTCTTAGGATGATATAATCTAGGGATTTTTTAGCATGCTGACCCAGGTGATTACCAACCTTTGTTTATGGTGTAGGGTCCAGCTCAATCCCCACTGGACCAGCATGGAAGTTACAGAGCAACCACTAGGTAAAAGGTGATGTGAGAACCATGGACTGGGGACTGTGGATGGCATTGATGTAGTGCTAAGTTAAGCAGTGCCAGAGCTCTCGCTAACCCCTCTACCAACACCTTTAGAAAACACATACACTTTTAACACGTTTTTTTTTCTTTCTTTTTTTTTTTTTTTTTTTTTTTTTATTATTATTATTTAGCACTCTAAAATCGCCAACTTAAAGAACAGTGTAGAATTTTTGCTTTAACATTCTAATTGTTTGCTAGTGTTTCCTTGTACATTTTAATTATTTACATACATCATTTTAAGAAAAGTATAACAAATTAACAATTGAAATATTTCATACTAAATGAATATCACATTGTACTGAGATGAATAAATGGGTTCTTTACTTTAGGTTTAAAGTATGCTTTAAAATGGATTCTCATTTTCCTCTGTCTTGCTTCTTGTTTGGGCTGGCTTTGCTCTTGTATCTTCTGCTGAATGATGTGCCCTTAACCAAGATGTTACATAATGACATTGGATCCTACTCTCGCAGGGAAGGTCCATGAAGTTTTAAAAACATTAGTTCAGAGACATGTGAAGTCAATAGCCTTCTCCTGGTTGGAGACACATTGGGATTCATCTGGCTGAATCCAAGTTCACACTCTGCAGAGCTACATGGGATAAGTTTTGTGTAATTAATCAAGGAATCAACTCTTCAGGTTGGCAAGATAATCTTGACAGGCAATTGTAATCTTCATGGAATTTAATTTGAATCTATGGCAAAGATGTCCCACATCAGTTTCTCCAAATCGTGTAGGTATGTCTGAAGGCCACTGATCTCTTTCAAGCACTTTCAGTTCATTTAGGAGTTTCTGATATACAGCTGGGTTATTACTGTCTGAATTCCTGGTATTTTCTTGGCTTCAAATTGTCATCACTAACCGTTGCTTCAAATTGTTGGCAATGCTTGAGAGCAGTTGTTGGTGATTGATGGAAACAAGCTTTTGATTATTTGTCAATGGACAAGAACAAAACTTTCCTTCATTGATAGCTACTTGAGCCTCAAGCACTCTAGTCTAGTTCCTGCTTTCTCTTTAAGGGATTCAATAAATCTAATGATTCGTTGAATGAATATATCTGCATACACAACTGTTGTGCCCCTGTTCTGTAAAGTTGCGGAAAGCATGGCTAGTTCTGCTAAAGCATCATACATGATAGCTAGGACTAAAATGAATTGTCTGGATAAAAGGCACTTCAACGACTCATTGTACATGTTTCTATCTGTTGAACTTCTCCTCACATCGTCTTTTGCTTATGAAAAATGACCAAACAAAACACTATAACCCTGCCATACTGCTGAAACAGTCCTGAATGAGCTAGCCACACACCTAGTGTTCAATATACATCCTATTTTACCACTCTGCTGATGATCCAGCTCTGCAGCACATTCTTATAATTGTGTCTCTGGTTCATTTGTGATTGACTGTACTGTGAATATAGTTTATCCATAAATATTTAAGGTTGTTTACTCCACAAACCTCATCCACTGGATCAGATACGTCTAACTACAGCCTATGGTTAACGCAATGCCACACAATATCTGGAAATTTCTCTAAAAGTTGTTTCGCTACTCCAGATTGTTGTCCTAGCATTGTACTTGCACCATCACTAGTGAATGCAACAAAATTTTGTTGAAGGTAATCTTCTGTACGCCCATGTTCATTTAAGCAGTCTATTAAAGTCTTAAGGATTGTGTCAGCCTTTTGATCTGAAATCTCATCAAGTCTAAAAATAAATGGTAGGGCTGCACTGTTTTGTTAACTTCACACTTTATGTACACAATAAGAGTTAACTTACAACTTAAACTAGTGGTCTCATCAATAAGAATAGATATATTTACATAAATGTCCATATATTCTTAACTACACAATTTTTCATTTTGTTAGAGACATGTTTAAGTAAATGAACCGTGAATACAATCCTATTCCGATATTAACACCATTTAGTTATTGGAGTTCAAGTAAATTTAAATGGTCTGAAAAGGGACTGTTGTTGTTTGCTAAGTAAAAAGCAAACCTGAAAATATATTTAGTAGATTCCAGATAATTAGCATTCATAGAATCATGGACACTTTCAATTACATGAACTTTAGATTTTTCAGAGATCTTCGTAGCAATAATATGGACGTTGGATTGCTAATGCTCAATTATTTTCTTTCTCAAAGATTTAGTTGAGCTGTGCGCGTTGCTCCATTAAAATGAACTCTAATTGACTTCCATTGATTTGAAACAGAAATTCTTCGTTGTTTGAAAGCACCTAACTGCGACACTTCAAAGCACTGTTTGCAACCAAGCTTACCATTTTTGCAATCAAGCCATGGGAAAGAATCTTGTTTTCATCTCCACATATCCTCAGTTCACACTTCTGGCCATGGGAAAACAGACTCTGGGTGTCCTGGGTCTAATAATCCGCCCACATTATGTTCATCATCTGTATCTTTTGTTTCATTCTTTAACTAGCACTTTCTCTTCCCTTTCGTTCTATTGAGAGCACAGACACAGTTTGCTCCAAAGTTTCATTATTAATAATTTTATCACTCTCACTCGTACTTGTAGCAACCATATTGCCCATATTCCTTGAAAAGAATTATGTTAGTGCATTTTGCTTGTGTGCCATAATTAATACACAAAGTGCATGACGAGCACAAGAGTTTAAAATGAACACCTCACGTTGAGTTCTGGAAATATTACACCAATCCAATGGACAGCGCCTGATGCTAATAGAGTCCGCCATACAATCTATGTGATACATTACACAGTTGAAACACATGTGCTACACTGCTACCTAATAGAGATAATGTGAACCAATAACGCACGATACCAGGTGGGAATTCCTTGTTTACCAGGTGCTAGCAAACGAAGCAGCTAACAGCTGACTAAGCCTTGTTGTATTCATTGTATCTCGTGCAAACCAGCATATTGTGTGTCGCATCATTTAAATCCCACCAACCCTTTCCTTTATCGACATCCTCGCCAGCTGCCTTTACATCAACACCAGGCTAACTCACGTACTTTTTTTATTATTTGTACTGAAAAAAAATAACTGATTGTTTTTTGTGCTCACAATCACACACCCAGTGACGGAGCTGAGCTCTGGCTGCTTGGGGCAGTACTATAGCAATGCTCTGGCGCACTCTGGCACCGCTATGCCACTGGTGGATGGAACCATTAGTTTAATGTGTTAATGAGACAGTAGTCTGACTCTAGCATGTAGTCCTTATAAATGTAGAATCCCATTCAATGTTATAGCAACCTATAACATGGTGGAATCTGTGAAGAGATCATAGGGACTAGCTGTGACAGTGGTTCCTGGAACTGGTGAGTCAGTTCCAGGACCAGTTCAATGTGATAGTTGAATAATATGTAATCTGATTGTCACTACTCGCGGGTTCAGCTTGGCTCAGTCATTGATCACACTGACAGAACATACACAAATAGAGTGGTGAAATTGTTACAAAATGCCAAAATGTGTAAAACTAGGTTGTAAACTATGTTGTAAAAATAGTCAATGGGACAATGTAAAGCGTATGTAAAATGCAGAAAAGTGTAAAATCAGAGGTGTATAAAAAGAGGTTCTGTTGTATATACTGCCAAAGTAAGAGTAGATGCTTCGAAATCTAAATTTTGTGTACTTGACTATGTAATTCAGTTACCCTTTTATATTACATAATTTTTTTTAATGAAATTATTAACACTTTGTAAACTCTGTCTATAACCTTACAAAATTAATAAATAATTTTGTTTTCATTTATGTTTTTTAAGGTTGTTAGTGTGGCAAAATGTGTTGATTTTAAGTGAATGGCAATTAGTTTAATGAATTTTGCAAATGAAAAACCAGTGTGCAGCTAGATGGACTCAAACATATGTCCATCACACCTCTCACCAAGCATTTTACTGCACCCATTTGCATTGAAGGTGGAGAGTGTAACCTGGTTAGGTGTGTGTTGGCACTTCTTGGTGGTGAGGCGCTTGTCGAAGGTGAGGCACAGCTTGGCACTGAGTATGTGTGTGAGGTGGCTGTTGTAGGCCCAAGTGTGCTGAGAGCCAGGTGTGTCACTGCATGCCGTCATGTGTAGCTCCGAGCCTTCCCCATTCGACTGCAGACACTGCGAGCCTTGTTTCAACTGCCCAAATGCTGTGTTCTCCTCATTAGGCAACCTGCAACATACACACAACCATCCAGTTCCTTTCATCTCCTTTCAACCTCTTTGTTTTAGGTATGTAATCCTAATTATTTTGTTGCTACTCTTCCACCCCATACCAGAAGATAACACGGCTGAGTGTATTTACTTTCTTGGTCAAGAATTTTTGAAACCTTTCCCTAGTATAAAATATTCTTTCATGCAAACTGCACAGAATAGTAGTTATTGCTGCTAAATATCACACAAGTCTTCTGACAATGTAGCTTAAGGCATAAACCTGATCGCAGTATCAGCAGTATTGGTGACATGCGATGATGGTGTAGGTCTTAGCTCAGTAATCTCCACAAGCCTTCATACACACAATTTCTTCCCTTACAAGTGAAAATAACTCTTTCAAATCAGTGTTCACTTCTCAATACCTCAACAACTAAGCTGCTTGTATCTATCACTACTTTGTGTGTACATGCATCTATACCACATTATGTACCTATCTATAAGAGTTCTATATTTACAATATAACAAGCATACTAATCTTAGTCATGTGGCAACGTTCATATGCCATCTTCACATATGACACTTTTGTTACTGAACAACATAAAGAAAAAGAATAGCACATCTAATGTAGAAGATAAGTTGGCTCTATATGTGCCCATGTTCGCACTCCTCATTTTCAATCCTTTTAATGGACATACATTCAATCACCAAATTTGATTCTCTTTTGTACTACACACTGCTGGATGCCTTTGGCCTTTTCAACAACTTTCTCAGAGGGCCTTGAATTCAGTCATGAACTTGCCATAGCACTCACCCTTGAACTTACCTAAGATGATGTTATTCACGGGTGAGTAACATAGATGGTTGACAAGGTTGTGTCTTATGTCAGAATAATAAAATAACTGCATGCATGTTATGGTAGAAGTTCTTGATCCATATCTCATACACAAAGGAACATGTCCACATAGCCAGCTTCAAGTTACTGCAGTACTTGGTCTTCATCACATCATAGTGGGACCAATACATAGGTGTGACAACAGGTCAAGTACCACAAACAATTCATATGTAGGCTTAAATAGCTGCAGGTTTGCACAGCTCATCGTCAGTTCAGGAATGGCGGCTTGGCCACCAGATTCTTCATCTTCTCTTCACTGCATGCCAGCTCCATTTTTAACACTTACATTTTGTTTCCCAGGAAGATGAGTTGTTTGCAAAACAAAAAAAGTACCCAAAATTGTTTGTAGTAACTCTCGGCAACTCATAATTTTGTGTGCTACTATAAACTTGTTTGTATTCTATCTCATTTAGTTACCAACACCAGCATCTGTTGTCGCCTCTAAGGTCACGACCGTTTGTGTATCAATGAACTTTCAGTATTTGGGACACAATACTGATCCCATCTCTTTCTTCTCACACCCACATGTACTTTGTCACTGTCAATCAGGTAGGTTATATATTTTACTGGTTAAGTGACCTATAAAAATACGTGCCTTTTGTATCAATTCATATACCCATTAAGAATTTTTTTTTGTTTTATTTTCTTTAAGATTATTGGGTTTGTTATTTTATAAACAGCTTATTGCAGAGGGGAATAACTCCAGCCACCATGACTGTGAGGTTCTGGAGAGCAGTTTTAAGTGACTCGTGGACATAGCTCTTGGTAAAGAATGTATGAAATACATAAGTAATGAGTGATATGTTTTTTGTTTCCATAATGAAATCAGGCTGAGCTATTGACATAGTCTGACTACAATTGTAACATTTCCTTTTAGTTACTTGATGTGCATGTGCATGTCAGAAAAATTTATATTAGAAACTTGTATTTAGGTTGGCAGGAATTGCAAGGTGTGGAAAGTAGAAAATATGATGGAGTACTGTTAAATAAGCGAGGAAGTGGTAATACTAAGCAAGCTATCTATCAGAATGAATAAGGGCAGGAATGTGCTGAGGGTTTTGTATGCTATTGTATGAAATGTGAATGTTGTAAAAGAATCAAAACTTGTCAGTAGTATTGTGGTGTAGGGTGTAAAAACAAGAGTTAAAGTTTGGTTTCTAAATTACATTATTATGCATGAATACATTGAATACAATAGGACCGTTTTATTATAGGGATCACTGAACTACTAAGGTAGTTTTTGGCCTTAGCGATTTGGCACACTGCAATTATTAGTTACTTTCTCACTTCCTCGTCAAATTAACATGACTCCTCAGCAAGCGCAGGTACCAAGGACCCTGAGTTATAAAAAATTAATTTCTTGGAAAGAAACTCGAGGAAAACTGAACTAGAATAATGAGAATTAACACAATAATGAAAAAACTAGATATGCTGAAATTTGGTTGACATCCATTAAAAGCAACTTGTGTAATTTGGTTATACAAAATGGTCAGATAGTTTAAAACTTCCTAAATTTGTATTAAAATTAATGCAGACCGAAAGTAGGAAAAGAAGTATCTTTGTGTATAGCTGGAAAGTCAGCATAGAAGAAAATGTGAAGATGAGTGACCCAACCAACTATCACAGTCAAACTAAGGGAAGTTGGTAACTGTTAGAGGGAGGAGGGGAAGAAAACTACAGTAAAAATCTATGAACAGTAAAATATTAAATCATCCAGCTTCCTAATTCCGCTTTCACTTTACTATTACTGTATACTAGATAAGTATCCATAGATTTACATCTGCAGTTACCCCGTAAGTGCAGTGGAGATGATAGCACAAAATAGAAATATTAAACAGTGATACAAATAATAAAGTCTATCCAATTATGCACTCACCTTGGAAATTATTTTGTGTGTACATGCAAGCTTACCTCAGCTCTGGGAAAACATTTTCAAGGAACCACTGAAACGTCTTGCAGTCTAACCTGGCTTTCAGGGACAGCCGCTCGTCAATACTAAATGAACAAAATGTTGGTGGTTTAAATATTTTGAACAACCTTGGCTACAATTCATACCAACCCAAGTCAGTGCATACAAGCAAAAGCATGGTACAAACCTGCCTGAAGTAATATCTTTGGCATTTGGTTTAGCTTCGTAGAAAAATTTTTTGTACTCATCCAGCCATACATCTGCTATTCGTTTGGTGTTCCTGCAAGAAAAGAGTTGGTAATGTAGGAATTGCAATTTTTTTCTAGAAGAAAAGTTACTGTCCCCTTTAAAGTTGTCTGCTTTAAATTTGTCTCACTGCAAAGCAATATGACTTTTTTTTCTTAAGGCTCAGTCTCCGATTTGTTATATAGGATTCTTAACTAATGTAATATCTTAATAAGAAAAATCTAGAAAAAAAAAAAATATATATATATAATCATTTAGCTACATATCTTATTGTATAGTATAATTAGATTACAGAAAAAAAAACTGTTGAAAATAAATTTTCAAATTACATTATATGTAATGTTATTATACATTGATAGTTCAGATGTTATGTTTGTACTGAATAGTAAAGCAAATAGCAAAAGGACTACAGAGACGTTACCTAATTTTTTCTCCTGTATATACTGTAAATAGTACAATTTTAATATTTCTTTTTTACTTTTAAATTTGCAACAACTTTAAGTTTTAAAATTTGTCATTGCAGCAATGCATGGTTTTTAAAATACAAATATTATACTTGATATTTTGACACCTACATACCTAAACTGCCTAACAACATTCTTGTTATGGAAAATGTAACTTCTACAATGTTGTTGTCTATAAAGCTACAAGAACTTTGTAACAGGGCCTCATGTTCATTGCTTGTTTCTAAATTCACAATTTCTAAATCAAGAACATTACTGTCTTTTCAATGTTTGTAAAGTTTACTACAGATTATCAAAACTTTTGCTAAAATTGTATGGCTCAAGAAAATTTCCTATATTTTTCTAATGTTTAATGCAACAAATGTATTGTGTTAAATATTTGAAGTTGCAAAAATAAACGTTAGGTAGTATACGTGCATGCTAATATTGTGCTGATAAAGGTAAAAAATATAACAGGGTTGATTCATATCCTCTTGTGATAGTATTTTTTTACTTACAGTAAACCTAAAATGAAAACAAAATACTATTTTAAACTGTTTTTGTGGGTCTGCAAAAGTACTTTCCAGACCGGAACTGAGCATAAATCATTCAGTTTACAACAAACCTTTGTAAGTCTAAAAACCAAAGAATATAATTATATTCTGCAATAAATTGAGTTACCCTCCTCTCTATTCTAATGGAATAAAAAAGGAGGGGAGGTAGAAATACACTTTTCTAAACATTTGAAAACAAATTGATGCTAGAGCACCAAGAGTAGCAAATAAATTAATACAAATTATACAAAAATTACGATAAATAGAGCACCATACACCAGCCTCTTAGATACCCCACACTAAATAAAAAAATCAGTAATCAGGACAATACTTTAAATCTTGTAATCATAAGGGCCATGATTGCACGAGCAATTGAAGGGGCATGACCTTGCCTTCTTCACTGGGGTATCAACATCAACATTAGTGTTTCAGATGTAATCAGGTCTGAGAAAGTAGTAACTGTTGCTAAGTTAAATTTAGTTTAGTTTATATTTTCATCCTGTAAGACCACATAGATGTACTTACAGTACAAAAATACACCAGTATATACATGTAGTATAGAAGTTGTCAAAGTTTAAAAATAAACAAAACATAATTAACTAACTTGTAAGTAAGAGCTAATGCCTACCACAGTCTCAAATGTAACTTTTGGCACTGTGGTGACTGACATTTTAGGTGTTCAGAATGCTTAGCTCAGTTATTTTATGCAAAGTTGTTGTAGTTACGACAGGTTGTATAGACACTTGCTGTAGTGAGATGAGTAGCTGTGAGCACAGATTGTGATGTAACTTTCACATCTTGATTATTGACAGTGACTAAGATCACTTGAAAGGGAATAAATATGAAAGTATGAAGAGTTAAGTGGAATTTGAAGAAATTGTGCAGAATGTATTATGTATCTATGGCAATATCGTGATTATTGCAATGTTCAATGTCCTTTTTTATTTACATTGTGGGTTAGTCCAGTGGCATATTTATCACATGTCCTGGCCTCTATTAGTCACCCTTACTGACTAAATAAAACAGTAAAACTTTTATGTGTAACATTTTTCAGTTGTTGTTCACGTTCTTCCTCAGTTTTGTTCTTTTAATTCACTTAATTTAATATTATAATATTTATGTTAGGAAAAGTGATATTCCGTGGCTTGGAAAACATAATTTTTGATACATATCTTTTAAAATATCTTTTAAAATCTGATGAAAAATCTAATTCTGAACTAAATGTGGAAATGTCATTTTGTGGAATCTCATCAGCTATTTGTTAAAGTGTTAATATTATGGTGCAATGAAATCTGTAGTAAGTTAATGTAGATTTATAACTTTTTGGAGGAAAAGGATTTCTTCGTAAGAAAAATGTTAGCAAACAATTGCTGCAGTTTTAGATTCTGTAAAAGTCTATGCATGAATTGATTTTCATGAAATTTTTATAGAGTATTTTAAACTATTATGGGTGTTCACTGTTAATCAAGCAAGTTCTGTATAGGATCTAAGTACTTGTCCTATAACTTTGTATCAGTTTGTCGTATGTACAATTAACATTACTGTTGGTCTCATCACTTTATTCATGCGCCTTCCAAGAAAAACTATGGAGTTGTTAGGAATGTAAATGTGTTAGTACATATGTACAGATTTGTACTCTGCTGTGTATAAAACAAGAAACTCTTAACTTCAGTGACTTTAGAGGCCATAAATTAAATCATTACACTTTTAATATGACATTAAGTCTCGGAACTATTTTTATTAACTCGCTGCCAACTTACAAGGAGTCTGCATGTGTCTACTGTAGCATACTGTATATGTATTTACGGGCAGTGATTTTTTTTTTATAAAGTTGATTTAAAAAGTGCTCACTTTACTGTGAACAGTCATTATAAGAGTATCGTGTTGAAATTTAGAGTGATTGTGTGCATACCTTGATTTTTATCAACAGTTGTGCTTGTCGTTATTTCTTTATCAGCTGTATGTTATAGAATTTAATGTGGTTAACTGAACCTCATAAGACTCCAAAATATCATAGCTTCTTACAGCACTTAAAAATACAGTAGGAAGTATGAAGAATACTTGTTTTGAATCGTGCGAATTTTCTTGAAAAGATATGTTCTGTCTGTTAGTAAAGTTATTTGAGGATTTTTTTTATTTTACTGAAAATGCTGCGGAAAATTTTCGTAAGTTCAAACAACAGTATGAGTTGTACGTGCTTGTGTCAGGGGCAAGGAAGCAAACTTCAGAGGTATAAACTGCCATATTGCTGACTAAGATTGGCGAAGACAGCCTGGAGCTGTATAACACATTTTAATTGTCCGCAGAGGAAAAGAATGACCCAGCAAAAGTTTTAAAGGCCTTCTAAAATTACTGTATCCCATGAGCTAATGTGAGTATCGAAAGATATATATTTTTCAGCAGAAAGCAGAAGAAAGGTTGATAATTATGTAACGGAACTCAAGCAATTGTGCCAAAGTTGTGAATTCGAGGAAATGAAGGATGGCCTGATGAAAGATAGAATTATTAGTAGGCTGTGAGGCACAGAAGTTAAAACAAAACCGTATAACACAGAAGACAACCTTAGAAAAATGTATCCAAATTAGTAAAAATGCTGAAATTACACAATTCCAGTTGCAAACAGTGTTGTGTGGTGAAAAAACAGCAGGTGTGTGAAGAAGAACAAATTGTGTGCACAGAAGCGCAGGAGGTTATAAAAAAAGACTCATTGAAGTCGCACGAGAATGGCAAGCAACAAGCCCATCAGTCAAAGACAGCTTGGTGGTCTGAAATAATGAGAATAGCTGCCTCCTAGTTCATCATGGATTTTTAAAATGAAATTTTAGTACATTTTAAATTGTTATATTTTATGTTTGAGGTGCCTTGACGGGCTAGACGGGCTGATGCCTCACGGTTTTTGCAAACTGTGGTGTTATAATATTATGTCATTTTTTTAATTTAAGTGTTCACTAGCACTTCAGTATAATTGTGTTAATTTTTTAAATACTAAATGCCAATTAGGAATGATGTTAAATTGGTAAATTTGGACATCTACCTTTTTTCTGATGTGATGATATTGAATGGTTATCGTACTGTAACAGATGCATGGAGGTTTTGAATGATTATTTATATTTGCTGGTAGAAATGCATAAATGTCAAGCCCTAATTGTGAATTGAGATTTATTTTGTTGCCAATAATCTTGCGTAGGGTCAAGTTGCCCTTTGAATCATTGTCTATAATCAAAAATTGTTCCACTACAATTTACTGAGTTTCCTACTGAACATGAATAATTATAATCATGGTTTATGTGCAATTAAAATTTTTACATGTTAATTATGTTGCCAGTTGTTCTGGTCTTTAATTTCTAGTCAATTTTGTTAATCACTACTGAATTCAAATGAGGTGTTTAACTTTTCTCTATTATGTTGGTTTATTGCACCTTTAAATTTTTTGTTGGTGCGTACATATTAGTTTTTGAGTATAAAATAATTTTGTTCAGCCATCTGCTGAGAGGAATAAACTACATATGCATGTTATTGGTGTGTGTAAGGTCAGTTACTGATTTTTACTACAAGTGGTTAATGCAGAGGTCACCATTTTTTGTGAAACTTCATGTTGTTTAATTATATTTAACAATTGTAATTTTGTGGCCCCTATTTATTTAATGATAATTATTTCTTGGCTTTACCTCTTTACTATTTTTGGAAACTGTGATCTTATGTACCTGAAACATCAATGTTGTGCACTTTTTAAAGGGCTTGTTAATAAACAATCTGAATGAAATTGCATGTCTATTATTTGTACATTCCTGTACAAAACAAATAAAAAAAGAAATATGATGACTAAAGTTATTTAAATATTGTAAGGAAATTTGGGTAGGTAAGGTTGGCACTGACCGGAAAACTGGTGATATAGTAGCTAATGGTGGAGTGTTGAGCACAAGAGTCATGTAATTCTGTATCAGTGATAATCGTAAAATAAACAGCTTATTAATATGTCTAGTATTGTTAATTGCTACCGATAAATGATCAAGATCAAAACAAGACATAACAAACTGTATTTGTCTTCATTTTGTTTTTTTAGCATGCATAAGTACAGTTACTCCACGTTATTTATTTGTATTTGAGGATTTTTATATTGCTTTTCAGGACAAAATAGAGCATGAACTTTTGATATGCAAAGTGGTTGAAACAGCAAATAATGTGAACTTTATTCTATTAAAAAATTTTGTTCCAAATTGTAGGTATTTTACTGTAGTTTTTCAGATAACTTTTTACACTATCAACAAGAAGCAATTTTTCATCACTTTAGCCATTACTTATGTAACATTTATTTTTAAATCTTATTTATTGAAGAATATGTTTATGTGTAGCAGTTAGCATTTTTTTGATATAACCACAAAGTATTAGCTTCAATGCTCTTGGGGACTCAGCTAATTTTAAGTAATCATATTTGAATGTTTAAGCTACTTCTGTGATGTTTTAAAAAATGTTTAGCAATAAATTAAATTTTGAAATTTATAATATTTATTTTTTACTAGCTTAAGTAATATTTTTATGTTTGTGCTTACTCTTTACATCTATTAAAATTTTTGCAGTGTGACATATGCATCTTTTACTGCTTCTATACCATAAGATTAATACTCTATGTACACATTTGATCGAAACGGACCTCTTAAAGTTAATGTTTTCAGGACAATAGGTGTATGCAGTATGTTCAGTGGAAAGTAATGTTTGCAAATGTTGAACAGAAGGGAGAGATAGGTTTAGGAGGTGCGTAACAGCTTAGATCTTCAGCACCAATGTGGTTGAAGCAAGGTGAGGGTGGAGTAGTTATAAAATGCCCTTTGTGAGAAAAATTGGAGCACCCTGAAAAAACACACCTGCCAACAGTTACATCTACCACATTTCTTACATGTGGAAATCTAGGTTTGATCCCACTCTAGTATAGTAATCTAGTTAGGTTCTCTATGATGGTAGGCCAGTGACCATATCACTCACCACCACGGCCCCTGAAAATGTTTAAAATGTATGTGTTTTATTTATCATTTTGTTTTTTTCTCCAAAAGCTGCTTTATTTTTTTCTGTTGGATTTCCACCATCTCTTCAGCACCATTCAAACTTATTTCTATTGTGTATCATCACCAATCACTGACATTGCATGGAAACTACTACATTAAAGAGAAGGTTGTACCTGAGGTACGTAAAAGCGTTGCCATCCGGGAAGGTGTAGGGATGCCTCTTCCGGAAAACGTGGCCCACTCTACTGCAAGGCACAACCACCAAGCGACCACCGCATAACCAAGTCTTCAGGGAGATCTCTGCAAGCACCACAAATGGTCAGGTGGAGCACGTTCCACATGTAACAACCGCACACGAGGTGAGATTGTGCAGAGACAACATGCTGAACTTGTGAATGCAAAGTGGACTAAGGCTTGATTCCTGGTCCAGTAATCCTGATTTTGGTTTTTGTTGGTTTTCTAAAATTGCTCCAGGCAATTGCTAGAATAGTCCTGTGATACAGACCCAGGAAAATCTCTTTCCTGCTGCTGATTATTCAGGCAACAGATTCTGTCTCTAACGACACTACTGTCAACCAGAGTTGAGCCATGCTACGAGAAACATATTATAAATAAAATAACTACTATAACTTGCTTAGACCTCTGGTATTGAGACTTATAAATCATTTAAAATTTCTCACTGATTTTTAGTGTGTCTTGCTGCTGTCACTGCCTTCTTCAGTGTTTGCTGAAATGTTGAGATATATTAAGGCACTAATGCAGCTCAAACCAGAGGCTACGTTTCTAGAGCTGCTTGTGGTGTCAAATGATCTGTTCTCAAGATAAACCAAACCCAGGTTCTTTTTACCTACTTATTCACAGCTTCAGTGTTGTGTAAGTGTGCCTTGTAAAATTTTTATCAAATAATTGTTGGATGCCTGTGGATTTAGTTATTGTGTTTCCCACTTGTTTTCTTACAAGCAGTCGCTTATTTCATAACAGCTGGCGTACAGTGGTCAAGATAATCAACTATTGGCACCTAAAGCATCTAGCATGAACAGAGTGCCTTGAGGCCAACATCAGGACTGAGGGTTTCCTCCAGGTCATCCTCTTGAGGTCTCATCTCTACCACATTTTCATGTGCATACACTGCCTGGTACCCAGTAATTAATCTCCAACTTGCGTTAAGTAACTAACTAGGTACTAGCTGGAATGCTTCAAAGCAGTATGTCATGCTCAAGTCAAGAGATGCAAAATGGTACAGTAACAACTTAGTGCCTGATTTGTATTGTTTGTAAAGGTAATCTTGTCCTGGGAAATGCAAAATATGTGTTCCAAAGACATAACTGTAGTGAACACAGATTGCGAACATGCAGCACCATTTTGTGATGGGTCTAATGGGACTTTATATGAGAGCCAGCTCAGACAACAGGGATATGAGTAACATAAATTTAAAGAACTGTGTTTGTGTACATGAGTAATTGCTGTCTACCACACACGAAAGGCTCATGAGTGGATGCCGACATTGAGGGATGAGGAGAAAGGAGAGCCACCAGCATTACCATGCATCCCAAGATAAACGTGCTGATCAAGAGGAGAACTTGCAGTGCGTCAGTGGACTCTACAGACATTAAAGGTATGTGCACATCTGCACACGTGAATAGACAGACACAGGAATGCAGGATGGTGGTAGTGTATGGGCTATCAAACATACAGGAAATAGTAGACAGACACAGGTGACATACACTTGCCATGATGATGTTTGAGAACATGGACAGCGAACAAGCCACCCAAGCCACCTGATGTCAAATATACTAGAACCAATTTTATTTAGATATTTTCCCGTTAAACCAGAGGGTGATAGTTTTTAGTTAGTAGTTGCCATTCTTATTCCAAGTAGGCCTACTAAACTGACAGATTGTCACTTCACTCCAGGAGGTTAAGGGAGGAAGGGACATGCCTCCCTGCTGTGAGATAATCATCTATAGAAGGAGGGAGGAAGAGAGAAATAAATGCTGCTCCCATTCCACTGTGGCACCTGCTATGACAGGCACTTTAGGAGATAATCATCTATAGCTTATATTGCCAGTCGATGAATTACCAGCCTTGCAGGCACCACACTCAGATACACCTTGACATATCAGTATTTAAAATCTTTTAAAAGCAATAATTCTAACATTCATAACCCAGGATTGGTAGTGCTTCAATTTTACTCTCAGTAAAATAAGGAAGTGCTGAATTTAAAAACTAAACATATTAATAATTTTTAATTTTCTTAATATGAACAAAGTTGAATTATGCAGAGAAATATGATACATGACCTTGTAGATTTAATATTTTTTATTTTATTTGTTTAAAACATAAATTGCTTAAATTGCCATGACCTAAATTTACAAATTTATTACTATAGTATATTTTGAGTGCTGCTTTTAATCTCTGATTTTGAAGAATTAATGTGAAATTAATTTTCTTAATATTTTGTATGTTTACTTAAAGCATCTAATAGTAGCTATATTGTGTGACACTGACTTTAACACAGATTTTCATCAGATTCCCAAAATACTTTTAGTGCTAGTAGAAGTCTTTCAGTAGAAGTCTTACTCATATGTCCATTGTATAAGTATCGGATATTGGTGGTACCGGCAGGCAGGCAGGCAGGAAGTATTGATTTGTACCGGTATCGGTAAAAACCCATATCGGCTCAGCACTAGTCTTTATATACCAGGCTTGAATAGTAAAGCAGGATCAAAGAGCCAGCCAAGAGAAGCAGACAGAAGGTTGCAAGTACTCTCTACCAGCTGCCCTGGAAGATGCCTAAGCACTTGTAACATACTCCACCCATACCTCAACCATATCATACCAGTCAAACTAGACTCCACTATGGTGTCTACTGGACACAGCAGATGGCCAGAGGACATGGCACAAGCGAACATATGAGAGGTCGCCATGGTGTCAATAGTGAAATACCACTACCACCAAGATTGCTTAGGCTGCAACAACCACCAGAAGACTAACTTCCCAGTGGAAATAATTGTTGCATTTAATTGGCAAACAATGGGACATTGCAGCACCTCAACCATCTCACTAATGGTTTTGGTTACCTAACTTACATACCAGTACATGTCAGTGGGTGATCCGTGGTTGTGCTGATAGACATCATGGTAGCCACTCTTTTTAATAAGTTAGTGTTGGGACACAACCAGCAGCTGATGGGGATGATGTACTGTTACTGACAGACAGATGCATCCTAATAGACATCCAAGGATATAAAGGACAGTTTCCAATTTTACCAATATAATCTGCCCTGATTACAACCATATGTTTTACTTTAAGACAAGTGCAAGTCAGGAAGGTGTGTCATTAGGAGGTTGGAAACCCTGACCTTGTTGACAGTCCACTGGCTCGTGGAACAATGGCAGCTGTGTATTCCTTGTACCTAGCTTCCAATAACTTAACAGAAGGAATGGCTGAAGTCCTCTATATGCTGGGAGACAAGCAAGGAGCTCCTGATTACATAAAGCTCAAGTTTGACAAGGATGGGAGAAAATATGATATGAGTGAGAGGGAGTGTGGGGGAATAGTGTGAACTTTGAAGCAGTAATGTCATTTTTTTTAGGGACACACTTTCATTGTCTGCACAGATAACCAATATCTTAAGTAGGTAAAGAAGACACAGAGGTATAAAGTTTTATCATGAACTAGAGGATGAAAATCAGTTTGCAGACAAACTGAACTACCACCCGTACCTGGGGCAGGTAGCAATGGACAACATATTTTGGGGCAATATCCTCCCCCTCCTTACTCATGCAATCACCTGGAGCAAACACAATCAGCTCAGATCCTGGTAATGTATGCGATGTCACAGGTAGCAAACCTATAATCACTGGACAAAGTGCAATGGAGTGTACTGAAAATCAATAGGATGTTACTAAAATAGTGGCGAAAGTTAGCGCACGTGCATCAGTGGGCCTTGAACACTAGTGTCATGACAGGACTTTGCTCATCGAAACTCACCACACAGAAGTAAAGTAGAGAGAGTATATCTTGAAATCAGCATATATGGCAGTATATATAGTTATATTACAGAAATGCCTCAGCTGACCGCCCGGGAGGGAACAAGACTAAGTACACCATCACCGAACACTTTCACTGGCCATATATCAAGTGGGACATACAGGAATATGTAATATACTCTGAATAATGTCTGCAGTGCAAAACATAATTTTGAGACAGAGTGGAACACTACTACCTGTAGTGTCCATTACAGTCCTTCCTCTGGTGGCACTGAATATAATCAAACCTCACCCAAAGATAACTGGGGGAAATGCTTTGTTGTAATCATTGCATACATGTTCACCTGATGGATAGAGGTGTTTTTTCAGTAGCAGCGTCTGAGCCAGTACCATAGTGCACAGACTGGAGGAGACATTTTTCTTCACTGGAATTACCTCTTAGTGCTGCTATCAAACAATGAGAAGCATTTCACAAGGTGGCTGTTGTGCAAATACTGCAAATATCTGCAGGTAGTGCTCCACTCTACCCCAGGGTATTATTTGTGGGCAAATCTGACAGAACATCTATACCAGTAACTGAAGGCTCATCTGCAACTTAGAATTAAAGTGATTATGCAAAATGCAATGTCCATTTACCTCAGGCCTTGTTTTGTTCACGCAGTCAACCTAATGCAACAACAGGAATGTTGCTGAACGTTTGGAACTAGGGCAGTTCATCCCCCTTCTTGGTAGATCATAGCATGAAAAAAAGGAGAAAACATGAGCAGATGTCTAACTGAGGGGTGCAGGGGGGAAATGGTTGCAGTAAAATAATGGCTCACTAGGAAACCTATTTACTATAAGAAACACGCATTTCAAATTACTATCGGCTGAACAGAAATACTGGTCTGGTGTGTACTTGGCTAAATGGCAATTGGGAAGAATGATGGTCTTGGTTCAAGTGGGTTTCAAGAGACCCACAAAACTGCATAGGGATGACATCAGATTTGCTAGGGAACCAGTGGTAAACATCATCTCCTTACAGGATGCAAGATGTCAGGAATGCAGTGAAGTAAGGGAGATTGAAATAAATATTTAATTTAGGTTCCCAAGGGAAGAAGCACAGTGAAGAAGGTTTCAATGGGTTCAATTTCTCCAGAATTATGGATCAGGAGATCCAACTACATGACCTGGGAAAAGAGATATATTAATGTGAGAGTGACATGTACTTGGCGGGCTTCCATGTACCCAATATTATGGAATCAGACAAGAGGGTGGATAGACAGGAACTGCTTTCTCCCTTCATATTGGCTCCTGGAACTATCACAAATAGATTCTGCATTTAGACAGGTAATGTAGGAACTGTTTTTAAAGAAGCCAGGAGAGCAATAGTAGGGATTAAGAAACACACATGTGAATACAAACATGTAGAAGTGGATGAACCCACCAGGGGATTGAACTCAGGACTACCAGCCAGACAAGAGGGCTATTCATCACCATGGACACTAATGCAGAGTGTATGAAGTAGGTGGAGGGGACATGGGAAACAGAAACAGCAAGATCACTCATACATTCTTCACAGACACAAGAGAGGTTAAGGGTTGCAATGGTACATGTGCTTTACTGACTCGTGCACCTCACCCAGCAACCATAATATTTCTACACATTTGTTTTGGTCAATATCACTGGCCCCCACAACCACCTTAGGAGGTGATAGAACTTTTTGTCATACTTCACCTGGTTCAATTTATTAGGAAGCTATTGTAGAGCATAAGGGCGTGGGTTGGGGTTAAGTATGCATGTGTTAGGCTGTGTGCAGTGTTTTATGAGAGATGTAAAACCTTCAGGGGGCATTGACACAAGTGTTTGCGTCTGTGTGTTCTGCTTGTGGAAGTTGTGTTAACAGATGTAAAGGAAGATGCACAGATGCTCTATGGAGGGATCTGATCAGGCATGGACACGTACTGAGTGTGTACCACATAACTTTTCTGTTTATGTAATAAATGTAAAATTCTAATAAATAGAGCTTAGCATATTACACTTATTATTAGGTAAAAAATGAGAACAGCAAAGAGCAATTGGGTTTCACTCTATTTTTAATACTTCTCAAGGCAAGTCCTGGTTGCTGTGAGAGCAATTATTTTCTAGGACTTGGTCAAGTGTACATGCTGTATCACTTGTGATACATTCATACTTTACATCTCATATCACTGACACAATCATGGTTGCCAAAACTTAATTTAAACCTTTCTTCTGTTATTCTGGTAACTGGCATAGGTCCTGTGGCTTCATACCAGCATCTTTAGGCCACTTCTCTTGCATCAGCGCTTCATGTTATTTTGAACTTGTAAATAAATTCCAGATGCTGTTGGATTTAACTGTGTTGCTCTCATGCTTTTTTATGAATGGTCATCTAGCTCATAATTGTTGACATGGTAATTGGCCAAGATGATAGGCTATTGACATCCCAAACATGTAGAGTGAATAACATATCCGGAGGCAAATGTTGGGACGAACACCAGATCATCCCACAGCAGTGTGACATCATGCCTACATAGTCTCACCTCTACTTTGTAGTTTTTTGTGTGTGTGTATGTATATGCGTGCATGCGTGCATGTTTATGTGTGTGTGTGTGTGCGTGTGTGTGCATGTGTATGTGTATATATTTATATATATATATATATATATATATATATATATATATATATATATATATATATATATATATATATATATATATATATATATATATATATATATATATATGCACACTGGTGCACATAAATGTGATCCAGTGCCCAATACTTAAATCTCCAACATGTTTTCAGCAACTATCAACCAGAATGCCTCACTGCTGCCTGGCTATGCTTGTCAGAAGAATCTGGGATGGTGTGGCAACCACATCACACCATGTGCAGTTATCATGGGGGAATTTTCTTGAATGTTGATTTCAAAAGTGCTGTGTTGACATTGAATTAGCTATCTTGATTCTAGCGACAGCAATCTCAAACATTTGCTGATGACAGCAATAATTGTATATACATAGTCTATATTAGCAGTATGTACCTTCATGTTTTTTGAACTGAACCTTTGAAAATTCATCCCCTTTTATGACATGTTTGTTGTTTCTGAAATTTTATCCATTACATTTTATAATTTTGTTAATATAAACGTAGTATCTCATTTTTGGTTAAATTGAACTTTTCCATATATTTTGTCTATAAGTTATAAAATTCAGTTTATAATCTATGTGAATAAAAAAAAATCAGATAGAAAATGCAAAATATTAAACTTAGTGTTTTCAAATGCAGTGTGTTGTCCCTTTGGTGTATTTTCCCATACTTACTTAAGCTTTGTTTACATGAGGTGGAAGAAAAATAGCTTTAAAGTAGAACTTCAGCAGGCTTCAGAAAAGTTGTTAATAACCATGAATGGACTATACATGGTTTACTTGTAATAAAAATTGCTCACATTCGCTATGTATAAAGTGTTTGGAGCAGATTCTAAACTGGTTTTATTAATGTTCCAAGAATATCATGTTCACTATGCACAATATGAAATTCTTTTTCCCTCAAGGCAGGAAACATACTAACCTAAACTTTCGGCTCCCCAGACTTCTAGTCCTGCGTCGAAAGCTCCAAGTCGACCAAACCATTCTCTGCTAACTAGGAACAGCCCTCCAGGCACCACAGGACTCCTTTCAGGATAAAGAACAATGCAGAATATTTATTAACTACTATGATATGTGGCATTAAACACACCTACCCACACAGTTCCTAGCTAAATAATGCACTGTACTGCTAACATATTACAAGTGTTTTGACTATGCATATAGTTTAGTTCAAGTCCAGAAACTAAGATGATACAGAATCCTTTTATCATGTTTATCTTTTAAGAAGGTTTGTATAATTTATTTCATCAGGTGAATTATGACTTGGCAAGAATTTAAAAAATAAAAAGTAAAAATATATACTTACGAAAATGCAGAAAATGGTTTGTATCGTGCTTCTTTGTCTGTTTCACTTAGAGGTATCCATTTAAAGTGCAAACCCCAGTCGAAACCTGCACACATTAACTTTATATCTTGTATGACATCTGTACACAGTATATAAATTGTATAGTATTAAACTATTAGGCAAAAAATTTTAGCAGAAATGTTTTTCAAAACTACTTTACAAAAGTTCTTAAATAATGTTTCATTTTAAATGCACTTCCAGTGAAGTATTTTCATGAAATATTAAAGTTTACTGTTGAGTATTTTCAGGAACTGAAGATTTTCTATGACAGTTTTACACACATGCAGAGTGTATTCAGGATGATGTTACATGGGTACGATGGAGAAGGGCACCAGCACCCATTTGAGTTACGGAACCCCAGTCCAGAAACACCTCCATCAAACGTTACAAGCAAAACAAGTGTTGGGATGTCTATTACAGTGGATTACAACAATGGTTGGGGCTTTGTGGAACAATGTACTACGTTTAATGTCATAAGGTAACGTACTAACATTACCTTCAAGTTTGTAAGTCAGGATAAACAACCTTGCCCAAGCCAGGAATTAAACTCTGTGTCTGGAGTGTGGTAGTTAAGCATGCTAACCCTGATGCCATGAGTCTGCCAATATGTCCTGTAGGCATAGTACAGCACAAGGGATGGGCAAAAGTATGCTCAACCAATGCATGGTAGATGGCATGTGGTATATTGACAAGGTGGGGTGGCTTCTGAGGTACGAGTGTGGGTAGAAGCTGTCTTTGTTTAAATGCAGATGAGTGAATGCTAAGTCTAAGTGAAATCACGTACACTGCTGCGGAATGTGCGGATATGGTGTTTGCGCATGAACAAACTAATGGAAATAGTAGGGAAGCAGCACAATTGTATATGGCATTCCAACACTGTTTTCGTTGTAATGTTCAATGGAGGCATTTCCAGACTGTGATATGCTATCTCAAATAGATGCTGGTGCCCTTATCCTCATCCCTGAAAGTTTGTAAAATTAATACAGTCAGACAGATCCTGTAAATAATTAACTTTTAAGTTTTTTTTTTTTTTTATTAATATTATAATATATAAGTTTGACTCCGGCTAACAGCCAGCGGCTCTAGAGCCCATGACGGCGCTCACCACACATATGTCATGTGTACATGCGCAAAGAGGCTCAAATCTAAACTTTCCTAATGGAATATTATTTTTGCAGTGTAAAATGTGTCTTGTTATTTTATTTCCAGGGTATGAAATTTCTTAAAAGGTTTTAAAGTGTATGTTGTCAATTTGAAAATGTTTAGTTATGAATTTAATGTGCGCGATGCACAGAGATTAAGAACAGTAATATTCCGGCATGAACGACGTCATAAAGAGAGACAAAAATAATACAGATAATTAACAAGAAAATTCTAAAATATAAAACAATGTTTAAATAAACTGTGCCAATTTTATTTTTCAATGATAAAATATTAAAATCTGCGTGCATAGCACTTCCGCTTATGTGAACCCCGTAGGTAGCCAAGGTAGGTCCGTACGATGCTTGCCTCTGGGCAGTCTGTCTAGGAGAGCTGGCTTTGTAAGGCCCTGTCACATACGCACTACATCTTTTGAGCACTGATGTAGATTTCAATAGCACTTTTAGTATACCGGTTAACCTTTGCTTGCATACGTTTTGCCAGACATTTCCCCAACATTATGCTTCTGCTTAACTAATTTGTTTCGCCCTTGTGGTGGCATTTTCAACTTAATTGAGGACAAGGGGGAGAAATATGAGGGAGAGGTTGTGCAACCCACGAAACTAGACACCATCCGCTTCTGCTAAAGGTGTTTCATTGTAATTTCTGTATTATTACTGCATGCAATTTTAACGGCTTTAATTCTATGTATGTATTTAAGGGTATTTTTCATGTTTGAATATTTTATGGCAACATTACGTACAACTACGTGGTTGACTGCCGCCAAGGCTATGTCTGTGCCATTATTGCGTTTTGAGAGCTTATTTCTGTAATATCATGTGTGAAATTTTTTATTCAGGGTTCTATGTTAAATTTTGTCAATGTTCCGTGTAATTTTCATGTAAATGGATGCTTTTGTGTATGACCACACTGTCACTTTAATGTTTGCTTTTTTCGCCATCAGGCATGCTACAGCCTGTAACCACTTCAGTTGTAAAGAGAATAATTTTTTCACCAAGAATAATACTTCGTTAGAATTGACCTTGCCGTTTCCACAAAGAAATATTGCAATTCCACCCGCACCACATGGTCCGCTACAAACTTTATCCAGCAGCATCCACACCATCTAAGCTTGTTTTCACCCATGTGCATGTTTATTGTGAATTCTCATCTCGTGCCCCATCATCTTCTAAGGTTATTTATGTAATTTGTGTAATTTTGTATTTTGTGTGCGGTGACATTACTTCCGTCCTAGCCGGCTATGTGTATAGGCCTTGAACTGGGAAAGATTATATAAATAGCTGTGGTATGTTTGTAAAATCAAAAGCACATCACTCATTCCTAATTGTAGTAATTATATTATGGCTACAAGTAATCAGAGAAGGCTTATCTTAAATAGTGATTAACAAAATGTTTGTGCCATGTACACACTGTTAGCTATTGCTATAAAACATCTTACCTAGATGGAATCTTAACACAGACCATTTATTTCAGTTCCTCACAACTTTTCCAATTAAACCAAAAAAATTTCTACCCCAAATGATTATATCTGAAATTATTTACAGTTTTTGTATTTTATGTAGGCAATATGCTACCTAAGACTTGGAAGCAGAGATGCTGGTTTTTGGGGTCTGATAAAGTGCTGCAAGGCATATCTGAAATAGTAATTTTTTTTTAAACTATTTCTTTGAGGATACATAAATGATCTTCACAGATAATAATTTGCTACAGCTAAATTCAATGTGGCTTCCATCATTTCAGAAGTCACTAATAAATAAAGTCACGTACCTCCTTTCAGCTCCATTGACGATGAGCGATACTGAAACGTTTCAAGGTCTACAACATCGATGACAGGACATGCCACTGTCACCTGATCCTGAAAGAACCTCTCATCTTATATGAGAACACACATAAAACATACAAACAGATGTTATTCAGTGTATTATCACTAAATTATGCTGATTACTAATATATCCTACTCAATACCTAAAGACTGTCACTCACTCTTTCCTTAGCAATTTTGACTCCCCAAGTATAACTACAGTAAAATTTTACCTGGGTATCAGACCCAGAATCTTATGTACCAAAAGTAATAATTTCTCTATTATGCTTAATCCTTTCACAGGCCATTTTATTTCAGTAATAAAAAGTATTTTTCATCTATTTTAAAATAATTAAGAATTAATGATGCAAAATATTTCTTCTAGTTTTTTTATTGTATTTAAATCCAGGAACGCAATGGAAAATTTGGACCTTCTGTAGCAAGGGAAATTGAACATAAGATGATGAACGGACAACTTCAGACTTTTTTTGCATCAGTTCTGGATATAAAACCCTCACAAGTCCCTCTTATCATGTTTGAGGAAAGATGAAAATACCAGTGGTAAACCACTATCACTTAGCAAACAAAGTATATGTTCATCTGAGATACATCACCTGTGCTGCTTCTAATAGTGGCTCGAGCCAGCCAACATTCACCTCACAGTGGCTGTCGAGGAACATGAGAAAGTGGCCACGAGCCTCCACAGCCCCACGCACCCGGGACCGGATCAGCCCTGGCAACAAAATATGAAATACTGACCAATCCTCCCCATATGCCAGATCTAGCTAAGGCACACCACTGTTACATGCCATATTTTAGCATAACTGTGCAATACATTATTTAAAACATAAGGGTAAGCATACATTGCAGAAGTTGAATTGAAGGGGAAAATGACACATTTGATCAGTTTAACTAAAACAGATGTGAAAATGTGTTCATTTCTGTGCATTATAATATAACAGTGTGACTGAAGTGTTGGAAGTAGCAAGTCTTACTAAACACACACACACACGCGTGCACACACGCACGCACACACACTCTCTCTCTCTCTCTCTCTCTCACTCTCACTCTCATATTTTAAACTAGTGGCACTTGGATAATTAAATCAGGCTGTTGCAAAGCAAGTAGGATAACACATCAACTTCGTAGTTGTAATTTAGTTTGAAGCTCCAATTGAGATTATATTTAATGTATTATGCTACAGAATGTAAAAAAAAAATTATGGAATAAACTTCAGCTAGTCATGTAATATCCAGGTGAAAATTTTTTTAAATATTTACTTAAATATTGTTATTTGAAACACCTTAACTTAAGCCATTTACTGAGAATGGTGGCCGTGTAGCTAGAGGATCAGCCTCCCACCGCAGTTGTTCAGATTCAGTTTCCGGTAGTGACATGGATTTTTGTATGTGGGAAATGTGGTGGATGTTGCCAGTGCTACGATGATAAGTGGTTACATGTCTTCTTTGAATTTGACTGTATTTTAATGACAAAAGGACATTGCACTATCAGTTATGAAGATTTTTGTTGTTAGTGTAACACAGTTGTGCATGTGTTTGTTTATAAACTTGACTTGTGAAAAAGTTCGTAATATACTGTAGTTAATGCATTAGTGTTGTCTGTGTGGTCTACAATTTATTGCTGTTGACTTTATCCATTAATCAATACTCTTTCTGTGTACAAGGCAGTAGCTGTATGACTAGAATGCCACAAGAGTTCACAAGTCAAGTCTGTCAAGGATAGGGTATTTTGAAATAAATCAGTGTTATTGTGAGTAGTTTCATGTTTTTTGTATATTTATGCTTCAAATGGATTTCTTGCCATGTTATTAGATTTTATTTGTAACCATTGCAGTTAATTCAGCTATGTCAAAATCTCAAGTGCCTTGATGTGAAGGGTGTATGGTCCTTATGAAATGATATAACACTAAAAATTCACATTGTTACATTTAATTTGTGTTGTCAAAATTCAACAAGATAATTTAATTTTCATTGGGTTTCAACATGGCCTTCTTGGTTTATAGAGCTAAGAAAGTATCTTGACAACAAGACTTTTCTCAGTTTTGTCTCGCATTCTCTTGTAAGTAATTTAAATGCAATTCTGTTCTTGAACTTGAGGTTATAAATGTTCATTGTGTGTTGAGCACAGATACAATTTGTGATGTAATTTCACACAAAAGAGTCAGGTGTTGTGAAGTCTGTGAAATTTGAGGCCAAAAAATGGTCGTCTGCAACCACACTGCTTGTCAAATAATGTTTCATTGAGAAAGTTTCACAGTTTAAGAGACAAAAGTGGAAGTACACTGTTCTCTGTTTTGCTCTGTAGCTGTGGAAAGAAAATAACTTCAACATATCCAAAAAGACATTCACTTTTAGACTTTCCTTCGTCAACTTGCTTAGTATGTATATCAGTGTTTTCAGTGCTAATGTATTCTACCTGGAAGGGTTAACACATCCATTGCAGAGTTGCATTTGAATTGATTACACAGGAGATCATCATGAACAACACATGGAACAGTCAGGTTGTCAACAGTCATATATGATGTACAAATTAAGAAGGCTATGTTGCAGTATGACAAAAATATGTTTATTACATTGACGCTGGCTAACAACCAGCGGCACTAGAGCCCATGACGGCACTCATTATGCATGTGTCACGTGTACATTCACATGCGCAAAGAGGCCAATATTTTTATTTTCAGGGTTAGATATTTCTTACAGTGTTTTAAAGTGTTTGTTGTTATTTTTTTTATGTTTGGTTATGAAATTCAAAGTGCGCGCTGCACGGAGATTAAGAACACTAATATTCCAGCGTGAACGCTGTCATAAAGAGACACAAAAATAATACAGAAAATTCGTAAGAAAATTATAAAATGTAAAACAATATTTAATTTATTTGTGCCACTTTTATTTTCAAAGTATATAAAAGTTTACTCGGCGTACATAGCACTTCTGCTTATGTGAACCCCGTAGGCAACCATGGTACGTCCGTGCGACACTTGCCTTTAGGCAGTCTATCTAGGAGAGCTGGCGAGGTAAGACACTGTCACGTACGCACTACAACTTTTTGTTCACTGATGTAGATTTCAATAGCACTTTTAGTATACCATAACCTTTGCTTGCGTACATTTGCCAGACATTTCCCCAGTATTATGCTTCTGCTTGACTAATTTATTTCGCCCTTGTGGCATTTTCAACTTAATCGAGGAGAAGGAGGTGAAATATGTCGGAGAGGTCGTGCGACCCCCGAAACTTTAATCAGGCATCATCCGCTTCTGCTAAAGGTGTTTCATTGTAAGTTCTGTATTATTACTGCATGCAATTTTAACGGTTTTAATTCTATGTATGTATTTAAGAGTATTTTTAATGTTTGAATATTTTGCGGCAACATCACGTATAACCACGTGGCTAACCAATGCCAAGTCTATGTCTACGCCATCATTGCGTTTTGAGAACTTATTTATGTAATATCAGTTGTCCAATATTTTATTCAGAGTTCTATGTTAAATTTTGTCAGGGTACCGTGTAATTTTAACGTAAATTGATGCTTTTGAATTTGACCTCGCTGTCACTTAAATGTTTTCATTTTCCGCCATCAGGCGTGCTACACGCCTGTAACCACATCAATCGTAAAGAGAATAATTTTCTCAACAAGAATAATAATTTGTCAGAATTTAATTTACAGTTTCCACAAAGAAATATTGCAATTTCACCTGCACCACGTGGTCCGCTACGAACTTTATCCAGTGACATCCGTGCCATATAAACTTGTTTTCACACATGTGTGTGTTTATTTTGACTACTCATCTTGAGCCCCATCATCTTTTAAGGATTTTTGTGCAATTTATGTAATTTTGTAATTTGTGTATGGTCATACTACTTCCATCTTAGCCGGCTCTGTGTATAGGCTGTCACCACACTACCCACATGCTGGCGGGCGAGCCCAGACGAGTTTGCATTAGTGATGTCAAGTAATCACACAGGTTAATGTATCATCAAGTGTTTCATTTTGTAATTCACCGTGTCCTGTTTTCAGGGAAAAATCGTCAGTCCACCCTAGCGACTGTTGACTCTCTTCCCTTGTGAAGATTGTGTTTTCATACACCGCAATGAGATCATCCCTCTAGGTATGTGCTAGAGTAACTACAGGCTGGGGAGCATCCAAGCGGAGTTAGCTAGACACGACCGAGTGTATCATTAATTTCATGGCACGTTGATTTGTACGAACTGTATAAATAAAACAGGTATCACAGTGAACCATCTTCTTTCATTTGTAATGGCAGTGCCCTAGCCACATGTGTTTCTTTTTCAAAGTATTAAAATGATTAGTAAAAGTTTAGTATTGCCAATGTGTTTGTAAGTACGCTCGGATGAGATGGACACACATAACCCACAGCATCCCTGAGAACCCTGAGTCTCAACAGTGCGGTGATTGGGAAGCACCGCTGGCGCCCATATCATCAGTAAGTTATTATGTCATTGTTCGTCTCGTATCTCACCCGACGGTGTCAACATGTAACAGTGTGATTTTTCAGTTTAATGTTTTTTTGAGTGGCTCACGTGCACCACTGAATAAATATTGTTCTGTATTCATCTAAATTCTGTTAGATGATATAATCTTCCATGCACACAAAGAATCAGTAAGATATAATGTATAAAAGTGAGTAAAATTTGTATTTTATTTCTATAGAATTTACCTTTTCTTGCTTCATTCCTAATGACTCTAACTTTGGATAAAGATGCTAACAGTAAGCCATCTTGTGCTGAAAAAAAAATACAAAGTTGGTACACATAATTTTTCAAGGTAAATTTAATTACATTGTTGTTTGTAGAAACATGTTGATGTAGCTTATGATATTTTTTTTATTGGTTAGTTATCTCGAGAATAAAAAAAATATATGAAGACAATTTTATTCTTTTGTGAGCAGATGGCTGTGTAGACAACATTTCTATTGAGACAGTGGTTACATAACTGCATCCAGTTGGCTGTTATATTGAGTTTGCAATTGATATTTATGAGTCTGAGTGAACTGATTGGCGCCCCTGTCTGGCCAAGTAGCCATCCGCTGGACAGCATGCTTTAGTGTGTGGAAGGACATAGTATGAACTGTGACACACTGTCGTAGGTCGATTGCCAGTAACTCACACATCTGATTCTAGTGGCTGGGATGCCATCATTCCATAAACTTTACAATAGTGGTCTTGAATACAAGCGTGAAATGTGAAACTGAATTGAAATTATATGGGTATAAATATCACATATGTGTTTTTATTACATTTCTTTACTTTCAACTAGAAAACTATGATTTAGTTTAATTTCTGGTATCTTTTCAGGATAAATTACGCTTTTCAATAAATGAAACTTACGAATCTATAAAATGATATTTGATCCTAAGTAAGTCCACAAGCTGATCAGAGTACAGTTATTTAAAGATGATGATTGGAAGGTTCTTTTGCTTGAAATTAACTCAGTGGGTGGATGTAGTGTTCTGTTTATTCTTGAACCTGGCACAATTATCATATGAAGTGTACGGAGAGTACATAATTCATATGTTTATTTTGTAACATAAATAATGTACCCCATAATATTGCTCAGCAAAACTTCAACATGTGATAACTAAAATTAACTATTGTACTACAAACCAGTAGATACATGCTGAGAGTTATGTAAACTAAAATTAAATATAGACAATTTATTGACAACATGGATGCCATTGTGAAGACACATTGATTCTCATTGAATATACATATTTCTGTTAATAGTGTAACCAGTATCAACTTATTTCCATATGAATGTAGTTTTCAACACATTTATTTTCTAATTTTTTGGTAAATATTTTTCTACTAATTTCATGAAGAAAGAAATACTTAAATATAGACTGTATTACAGGATTTAAAATGTATTATTGCTTACATTGTTGCACTACCAATTTAATAGACTATTAAATTAAATTTTAATTAATTTTTTGTGAAGTGTAAACTTTCGATTACTCCATATTTTGCTTTTTAGTACGTATACCTCCATTGTAGAAGTAGTCCACCAGATGTCCATTTTAAATAAACACAGGTAGGTATGTGTATTTGTAGAAATTATGATAGGAAAAAGAAAATGATGGAGGCATCATGAAGTTTTGCACCATCTTGAAAGTTATTCCCAAACTTTATATAACTTTACTTCAGTCTTTTTATAAAAAAAATATAACATGTAATATGTATAATTGTTAGCTACCACTTACAGAGTAGTAAGTACGCAAAGCCAAGCAACAAAATGAAAATGGATGCTACTCTCAAATCCCATTGCAATGTGTACTTAGCAGAAGTGTTTATAGAATATAACTGCACTATCTGTAACCAATTCGTATACTCATCAAAGTAAAATATCTTAAGTTCAAATGCAAATTATTTGTGTTGCAATTCTCTTTGAGGATAATTTGGAGTCTATGATTCCCAAGTCTTAGTTGCAAAGTTGTGAAGGACCACAGGAAACCTTTCACTGGCTGACATAGGCCTTCCATTCACTGAATTAGTGTTTTATAACTGTGGCAAAAACTACTACTCGTCAAAACGTACATCCAAGCAAGATTTATGGGGTATAGGTAGAAAAATGCCACTTTTGCATACCATACATCAAAACACAAGTTTTTTCTACTACAAATTTTCTTTCAGTGCCCATCTTTTTTTGTTGGGCTCATAGAAAATGCTTTTTAACTGTATCATTATTTTACTTCAGTATTAATAAAGGAGTACTATGAGTTTAAATTTACCTACGAAGATGATTTTGTGAAAATAGTTTGTTTTGCCATACCTTACCATTGCTACTGAAGTCGTCCACTAAAATGACTTCCTCCAACAAATCAGGGGGCGTTCTGTTGAGAACACTGCAAAACAACACCAGGCTACACTCACTTCATATGAAATAATGATCATTAATAGAAAACAACATGTTTCAATACATGTTCACTTTAGAGTTATGTAATCTGGGTCCAAAGAACCAAAAAACATTAGTAGATAGGTCTACAGTTTTGCAAATTGACTTTGCATTTCTATCTCTGACTATCTTTAACTGTAGGTATGAGATGTATTACATAAAATAAGCTGTTGTAAGCTCTGATGTAGGACTCTTAAGACAGTGGTTAATACATATTTGCTTTACCAATGGTGTTTTGGCGATCATGAGCACAGAATCACCTCATTAATCAAAAAGGAAACTTTTGAGGGCATGCAGCACACCCCCCTCCCCCATCCTCAAGGGATATAGGGTGGAACCAAGAACTTGCACACCCTTGGACCTTTGGCTATTGAACCCACACCCCACCCACCACCGCCCACCCTTCCCCTAGGAGGAAATGCAATAACTGAAGGGGTGTGTTTTTCACCTATTTTCAACCTGGAAGGCACATTTTTCAGCAAATTTTCTTGGGATTTGGGGGAAGATTATCTTTCTATACCCCAGCTTCCCCCAATGGGAAGTTAGGCCCTTTGAACCTACATCCAAATCTTACATCTTAAGTCTTAATTCTTAAGTTTTAAGTCTTAAGTTTGCAACTGCATGACAAGAGGCACGAGCGAGCACATGACGGAGCTCCCACCTCCTAGTGAGAAGTTAGGCCCTTTAGACCTACAACCCCCATGTCTTATGTCTTAAGTCTTACATCTTAAGTCACAAATCCTTTAATTGTACATCTTAAGACACTTCCTAAATCTAGAGTCTTAATATTCCCATTACAACTGCAGGATGAGATGTGTGAGCCAGAGCCACATCTTACATCTTAATTTTTAAGTCTTAATATTCCCATTGCAACTGCAGGATGGGATGTGCGAGTGAGCGTCGACAGTCACGAGTGAGCACGTGCCGGAGTTCCTAGGCGATATTGTACCAATTATACTACTTCGTATGGTTACCTGCTTCATCAATGGTGGCTTAGCCTGCGGATTCCGCAGGACCCGTTTATGGTTATCACTTTATTCAAAAACACTATAGCCTTAATATTTTATTCTGATTTTCATGTTTTATTACCTAAAATTTATTTAGATATCTGAAGACCTCCTTTAAAGAAGGTTATACATCACACCAGACAAGATACTAAGGTGAGGAATTCTCTTCTGTTCTTAAGTCAGACTATTTTGTTGTTAAATAGGCTATCCTGAAATAACTTGTATTTGTATACCCACGTATTGTGTTATGGCCATTCTAGATGTTAAATTTACTAGGATGACTATTGCAACTTTAAACAAGAGCAGAAAAATAAAAACAGGTCCCCAAAATGGAAATGAAATATAAAGAAAAATATATTAGAAACAGTGATAAATATTACATTTCCCCTGCCAATAAAGATGTATCTGTAAAAACTGCACAGGCTGTAGTAAGTAAAAGAACATTTTACAAATGCTAATGTACCCTTATATGTTTTAATAATTATTACTACCAGTAGTTTTAATATTTATGTAATGTTTAGTTTCAGGACAGAATCTTTAACTCTCATTGCGACTTTGAAGAAGGCTGTTCACTTGTAAATACAGATAAAAAAAGAGTGTATGTTTATGAACTTCTACAGTCAAGATTACAATGTTCAGTCACTGCAGCTGAGTGACTTTGTAGAAATATTGGAGCCAGCCAGAAAAAGGGACTTTACTGCACTACATTTTGGAGAAAGTGTGCATTTTGTTATTATTTAGCCAGTGAAGGCAAGAATGTAGAAGTGTGCTGAAAATACATTCTTTTATGCATTTGCAGTTACACGTCAGTGCATTCAGATTCTTCAGAATAAATTTAAATCTGAAATCAATAGCCCAGCTGATAATCACAGAAAATATAAAATCACCCCACACAATTACTGATGTGGTGAAGGATGAAGCAGTAGAGCCAAAGCAGCGTAACCATTACAGTAAATAAGAAATTGTAACAGAGTACTTATCATGTAATTTAAATTTAAGAAAATTGTTTAATTATTTTCAAGGGGTTACCCAAATAGTAGGTAAGGCAGGAGAATACCTTAATATAGCTATACATAATTTACTTTGAATTCAAACTCTGATGAAATATAATTCAACTTGTTGCTCCAAATGATGGCTAAAGGAAAAAAAATCCAGAAAAAATCCATACACAGTGTGTTATTCACCATGCAGAAGCTGAATCTGGTCACCAAGTATTAAATTCTGATATTGAGAAATAAAAAAAAACAAAGGCATTTTTGTTTGGTATCATGATTTGCAACAAATTTTGTTGTGTCATGCACTCAAACATTCATGTAGGCTACTTAGCACATGTAACTTTGCTGTTTTCAGGAGATGGTGAAACTACAATACAATGTGGTTCAGCTGTAATAGCCTCTTGTGTAATACAGTAAGTATGTTAGAGATAAATATGATATATTTGCAGAGGGTAGAGAGAGTTAATTAAGTGTTTGATCTGACAATGTGTTTGCCAAAACCATAAATGGATTGTGATATTTTGGTAAAACTATAACAGGGTATTTGACTTAAGAAGAGCAAAAAGTCCTGGTTTCATGCCATTCTCTATCACCTGTGACTACACCTTTGCATCAATTGAAAAACAAATAATATACATGAATGTTGTGATTCCATCTGAAAGGAAGTATGTGATAGCTCAGCTTATTTAAGAAAACCTTTTACTGAAAGGAAATGAATCACAATGACTTTGTTGTTATAGTCTTGAAACTGTCAGAGGAATTAAAGTTACTATACTCTGATAATTGAAGATCCGTGCAGATTGCAAATAATCCACACACAGTTTATGTGCACTGTATTTTTTCAAGCTACATTATGTTCTTACACTGACAGCCACATAAAATTGATGATAATGTGAACATAGGGTAGAATATCAACACTAGATCCTGCTGGTTTGTAGCGCAAACTGTATCACATGTTTACACATGTTAGCAACATTATCAGGGAAACTTTTTTATTAAAAAATCAGTTTTGTGTGATAAACATCTTTCTTTAAGAGAGGTTTTCATCTGTTTTTAAATAACTTTTTAAAACATTTTGGCATTAGATTACAAGTTTTTAATTCTACTTCTAAATAGCTGCTTTTGGTACAGTAAAATTGCAAGTATCAGGTGTGGAGCATGTGTAATTTGCCTTCAAGTTCATTTGATCTGTTGCCACTGAATTTCTGTGTGTGGAGGATGGTACACGTCAGGTATGACACAGGAGAGTAGGCTGACATCTGCTCCACAAGCAGGACACATTCCTCATACTCCAGCCAGCCAGGAGAACAAATGTGATGAAATGAGGTGGAAATAGACAACAGATGGCAACAGCAGGGAAATGGGAGCACCCACAGACCACCAGCAATGTCCATCACGTTTCCCGCATACAAAAGTCCAGGAGCAGCTTCACCAGGAACTTAACCCAGATCACAGTGGTGGAAAGCCCTTCAAAACTTGAAAAAATCTAAAATTCTTCTTGCTAAATATTTTGTTGGCAGCAATAACATGTTCTGTGATATAATTAACTAGGGCAGTGACTTTCCTTTGCAACATTTTTATGTACTGTGCAGTTTTCGAGAAACTCAGAAAAATCCATTTAATCCTCTCTGAGCTCATGTTAACTGAAATTTGTGTTACACAGGTGGTGCATGGGGTGGATATTCCGGCTTGTTATGCAAGTTTGCGCATATTGAAAACCATTATCAAATCACAATACAAACTGCACAGTACTTGGACATTTAGACTCTTACTGGTACCTGATAACTGTGTAATTTTGTGGCTGTAAAATGTGACATTTACAAACCATATTTTAGGGTTGACTGACCCATTCTGAAACTTTGGTTTACTACTCAGATGTCGATGGTTAATTGCATCCTACGATAGCAGACTTTAATTCTGACTCTGCTTCTGCCTTGAGACACCCCTGCATAACAGTATGACAAAGTATGTGACCCACATACCTGACTACAGTTCTGAGGAGAGTGGACCGAGCCTCGTTGTGGAAGGAGACGATGACAGAAGTGGTCTGGTAGGCTGAGATTTCATACTCCTCCTCACCACACCTGCAAAGTAGATGGATGTGAGTTGCCAGATGCACAGTGTTCCACATATATTGTATGAAAGAAGTAGAAGAGTTCACTCCCAGGCAAAAGTGTGTGAAAAAGATCTGTGAATCAGCAGTTCAGTGCATAGCATCTTAAACTGCCCCAGCTTAAGAGATGAAAAACATGGGTGGTCACCCCCTCCCTCAGTGCTGGTCCAAGGGGGTGCCTAACTGAGAAATGGAAGTAAAAAATTTTGTGAAGTATTTGAATACATTTTTAAATTTATGATTAGGTAGGTATTTTTCATTGCAGAATTTCAATTTTATGGAGTACATACACATTAGGATGGCATAACTTCAGTAATTCATGAGGGAAAGAGGAGTTGGGGTGGCCAAAAACAATCCATACCAGCCAACTTTTAACTTGGGCTGCATTTCTATAACATTGCTTTGATGGTTTATTCTCTACGAATCAATTAAAGCATGCTCTCTATAAATAAATAGTTAATTTCTTAGGCCCAGTTGCACCATCATGATTTGAAACTCGATCCGAGATTGGATCTAAGATCGACACAGAAAACTGTTGCACCATTTGAGTTCAGAGCTGGACTGGAGATCAAGATGAAGTTCATTTCGAACCGCCAAAATTGTTGGTCCAAAATCTTGATCCAAGATCAACAGCCACCATTGACAAATGTAGTTTGAAAATGTGCCAACAGATAGAACTGCGTTCAATTTTGTTTTCTTGGGAAATTAAAACAACATTATATACACTTGAATATTATTCAGTAATATTCATACAACAATAATTCACTTAAAACAGATAAAACATTCCACATCTAGTTCTATCTATAGTGAAAAATATGCCTACTTCCATGACGTCATGTATTACGCACCAATATCCAAATTTGTCTCATACTTAATCTTGATATCTACTTTGGAACCAAGATTGATGATTCGGAGATCAAGAATCATGAGATCTCGTTGATACAACACTTTTAGATTGGAACGAAGATCAAACTGGATCCTGATTCGGAACTAGGATCATTCGATCTCGGATCAAGGAAGATGTTGGTGCAACCGGGCATTAGCATCTCGGAAAGCTGTGTGAAGAACTAAATAACTTTCAAACTAGATGGTATTATAGCAAAATTTGTACAGTTGGTAGGAGCCGTGGTAGCATAGTGGTTAGACTACTTGCCTCCAACCAAGCCTCACCGTGTTTGATTCCTGGTGGGGCAGCTCCCTGGATTTTTGTACATGGGAATCATATGCTGGGAGATGCCACTGGTCGGTGGGTTTTCTCGAGAATTTTCAGTTTGTCCCACCCTTGCATTCTGGCGCTGCTCCATACTCACCTCGCTTCACCCTCATCAGCTCTCAAGACCTAGCTTTAAGAGCCACTTAGACCTCTCCACTACACTCCACCCATACATTTGACAGCTTGATTACAAAGTAAGTTTGTTGCCATTGTTTGTAAATATGTTTTTGCGGCCAGCTGATGTTGTTACCAATAATAGTGCACTAGGGATGTGCATATTTCCGGTATATTATAAGCACATGAATGCTAATATTGTTGTTTATCAAATGTAGTACCAGAAGGTGTAACATGGTTTCTCATAACACAACCATCATACAAGCTAAAATTAACAGAGATATTATCTCTCAAGCAGAAAATCCACAGACTGTGTATGATACTTACTAGCATTGTCATTTTTCTTGTGATTCAAAAACAGAAGATGACTTAAAAGAAAGATAAAGCGTAAAGTAAAATTGTACCTAGAATAACATAAGAATATGGGTTAAAAAAACACAACCTGGCAACTCTATTTCTTCCTTTTCTCTCTCACCATCTGTTTTTCTTTACTCTTGTCTTTCTATAGTTTTTTGTTTTTCTCTCTGGGCATGCAGGTTGTGTATGTAGGTACATGCTTGCATGTGTGTGTATGAGAGTGAGAGAAAGAGAAATACTGTCCCACATACCAACCTACACACAATTTTTGCGTACCAATAGTTTTTTTCTGAGTACATTAGAAATGTTGGAACTCTGACCATTGAGAATCTAATTTTATATTCAGCTAATGCTTGTTTATATATTTTTTAATAAATGTAAATTTGAGATTTAATTTTTTTTTAATTGAACAGTTTATTTGTATATATTATAACAACTACAAAACTACAATAAGCTTATCACATCAACAGTTTGAAAATAAATTTGATGGATGAAATTCAAAAGAATGATGGTAACGTGCCAATCAAATTACAGTAATAATAAATGAAAGGGATAATGCAAATATACTTATTATATAAAATAATTACTAAAAAATTATGTACAACAAAGGTTTGACATAAGCACTAACATACAGTGAAGTCCTTTACTAAGATACATTAGAATTATTTTAACAATACTAATCTACAAAGTGAGAGAAATAAACAAATTTCTCATCCAAGCTACAAGAAGAGGATGCTGCTCTTCACATGGTGTTTGTGTACCAGATATGAGTTACTGTAGCTGATGGGTAACCCTGTGGTACAAAGCTCAGAACAGTGAATTGATGAATGCCCCAGTGTAGTGTTACATCAATTGAGATAACAATTACATGAGTCAGGGAAGTGATAAGCTAGGCTGACAGATGTAACCTTAAATCTATGATTGATGTCGTATGCAAGGTCTTCTGAGTGAGATCATCTTTGTGGCAGAAAGAAATTTATATTGTGTGTTGTGTGTTTATATATATATATATATATATATATATATATATATATATATATATATATATAATATATATATATATATATATATATATATATATATATATATATATCTCTGTAATTTGTAAAAATTCTCAGAAAGTCTTCCAAGCTATACTTGTATCATGTGAAGTAGTACAAAAATCATCAAGTTGGGGTAGTTTCAGACAGTCCAGTTATTTGTGTATATTAACAGTTCTAAACAAAATCAGAAAAATTTTAAAGTTTATAGAATAAAGTCCACAGGCTTGTGTAATGTAAATGTAAATTTGAACATGGTTCCTACTTTCGGGCATGGTCAGCAAATATATGAGAAAACTGGTGCTAATTGGAGATGGTTACCCTACTCAACAATGAAGCAGAAGTGGAATGGATGTTGGAGAAGAAATTGGGAGCGCCCTGAGAAGTTCCCCGAGCCACAGCAGTGACTGCCACTCCCCACATGATAATCTCTATCCTAAAAATGCCAAGACATGAGGACCTGGGATTAAACCAGACAGCAATAGAGATTAGTGACTGTCCACTGAACCAGCCATTGGTTCAGAGTATGTGATGATGGAAGAGCATTCATTGCTTCCTTGTGAGTGAAGTAATGAGAATCTCATTACAAATCATTGAGAGACAGAAAATTGTAACTTTTATGGTAGGCTTTTGTATAAATATGTGAGTGTTTATTTTTATCTCATGACTGCCAAATATTGACTTAAGTAACTGCATTTTATAACTCATCAATCTGTTGAAAAAGTTTCTGAAACATTTTACTGACTTCTGTAGCTAGTCCAGGCTATGTTTCCAGTCATCACGTACTCTCCAGGTTATATGTACAAATTAATTATGCCATGTGATAAAGTTTCATGCATCATGACTGCAGTGCCTTCTATAGGCCTCATTGTCCTACTTGAGTGGCATTCTTCCTTTTTTCCCCTGCAAACTCGATAATTTTTACTTTCAAGAAAAGAAGAGTAACTGTGAAAAAATTGAACATGTTGAAAAATAGAAGGCTTTGTACGTTTTTTGTATTGAAAATGTACTGGTTGGAAGAAACCTGCCCAATGGTTACAGCACACCAATATAAATGTATTAGGGACACCCCACCACTGAACATGTGCCTCAGCAACACAATCTCATGCACTTGATTTTTACCCAGCATTAATTTTAAGCGAGTTAAGTTCACGCCATAGTTCGTCCAGGAGCTACCAGTTAAATGCAAAAATACGATGTTATGGCCAAACTAACTTTTGCAGTACGAAATAATGAGTCATAGTTATGAGTTTTCTGATGTGTTTGACCTTACCTTACAACTGTTTGTATATGTGCATACCAGTATCTTTTTTATTTTTCTGAACATTATTGTTCACTTCTGATACGTAAATATTTTATTATAATGGTTTGAAATTAATGCTAGCAGCATAATGATTGTGTCACATTTTTAAGTAACACATTATTTTTTTTTATTGCTTAATCTGGAGCTATTTTCTGCATTTGAGGAGAAGCACAGGAGCAATAATGGTTACATCGTTACACATATCAAATGCACCATCACCATTATGCACAACGCTCTGAAGTCACATGCATTGTTCTCATTGTGCTGTGTATGTACCCCATTATTTTGTTTATGGAAAGTCAGTAGCAAGATTCAGTGCAGGACCCTTGAGTATTTTTTGTTTGTATCTGACCCATGTATTTTGAGTTACAGCACTTTGAAAAAGCCATTTTTAGCAATGTTAGAGAGTTCTGAAATGTCATTTCTAATTTGTGTCACATCCTGAAAGCATTTGATATGCCTAGTCTGAAGTGTGTTTTCTTTAATTAGATCAGCACATTGGATACATGTTTAATAGTTGTGTTGGAAAAACTTGTTTTTGAAAACTCTGCAAAGCAGTTCAAGCACCAGATAGCCTAGCTCCTTAAAAATAAACATAGATAAAAAAATGTGCAAAATATTTAAATGCTATGAACTGATGTAACTTTTTAAATCACACTGTAACACAGTTATGAAATTTGGTACGTTATTTAGCAGTACTAATTTAACAAATAAATAAATATCTCAAGATTGGGTAACAATCATGTGGTATTGCATTTTCAAGAAGTCATTCCTGGAAGTTACAATAGGATGGAGCTTTAATGGACTAGTATGGAAAGCAGGAGCACCTCAAGAAAACCTACCTGCCAATGGCAACATTGGCCAAATTTCCTGCTTGGGAAAATTTGTGATCTCACGAGGGACTGAAAACAGATCGCAGTGGTCAAAGGTATGTGTGCTCGCTGCACAGACACCACAACACATACTGCCAACAGAAATGCAGTTTAAGAGGCCAGCCTCCCTGGTGCTTGAAATGCAATGCAATGCATTTGAAATGCAGGTTTTTGCACAATTTCGGTGAAAGCCTGTTGAGTGCTGTCAAGATATCGAGCACATTAGAAACACAATTTTGAACACTCCAACATAGCTAAAAATGGATTTTTAAAAGCACTATATATCAAAATATTTGTGCCAATTATATACAAAAATACTCGAGAGCCCTACATACATTGACCCATGCCACAGACTTCTCACCAATAAAATGATAGAGTCACATCTTAAAGTCTCATAGGCAAACATACCATGACAATAACACTGTACGCCAGTTTAGAGTTCTGTGCATAGCGACGACGGTGCACTTGAAGTGCATGGTAGCTTCGATTTATGACCACGAACTTCACGTCCTCAAACGCGAGGCTTGTGAGCCAGAAGAGAGACATAAGCTGGGGACAGCTGACCTGGGGTTGCGGGTGTCAGGCAGCAGGCGATCGCAGCGCAACTCATCGCTGGCTGTCAGGTTGAAGGCGTGTCGGGTGTAGGGCCCATCGCCGCCGGCGGAACCTCCCAACACATACACCTGCTCGTCCACCACGACCACGGGGCGGCCACCGAAGAACTCCGCCTGCAACACACCAGCCCCTGTCACTCTACGGCCCCTGCACAACCACATGTCACCATATACAAGCAATTTCTGCTGCACTGGCTAATAACAATGCGAATGGAGGGTGTGCACTAGGGTAGAATAAGTGACGAAATATCATCACCATCTTAGGAGGGACACGGCTTTAGGCACCTCCCTTATAGGGCGTGGATCATATATTAATGCTAAAAATGTTAACTGAAATTAACAGGTTTTGGGAAGCCAACAGGGAAAAAGTAGGAAAGGGCAATCCTAGATAATGGATTCTGCCAATGTGAATATTTTGCCAGGTTAATGTGTCTATTTTGCACAATATCTTGTCCTGCAATAACATGTATATTTACAGTGCAGGAAATAGACTAACAGAAATATGTCACCTTGGTAAAATACTTGTTCAAAATTTGGCAAAGACAGTTATGGTAGGATGGTCTTTCTTAGTTTCTCTATATTGTGTCCCAAAATCTTGTGGCATGCGATCTTCGATTATATATCTAGATATATGATCAAAGCATGCAATTAACATTTATAGAGCAGAATTATGTCCCACGTGCTCGTAATACATTTTTTCTTTCTATGAATTTAATTGTGGTGTGGTCAAAATCCAAATTACATGCTGCAGAAAAGATAGAGAAAAGTTTGTTAACCCAGAAGTAAAGATGTATTGGTCTATAAGTATCAGAAATGTATTATAATATTTCATTAGAGATTGTATACATACACCGGTATATAACTGCATCTCTGTGAACAAAACAAGTTGTGTGTCCATTTACCATTATTCCCATGGTCTTTCATAGACTTGGCGAAGGGTAAAGTACAGCCTGTCCCCCATAATTGTTACGCCACTGGGAATAACACTCACCAAGCAACTGACTGAAATCTTTCAAGCTCTTATTTCACTCAGTTGACCATATGTACACTGACTGCATTAAAAATTGTGTACCGAGAAAGAACCATTGGTTTCACACGGAATTTCTTGTGATGCATCAAGACAATGATCCGTTCACGCTCGCCTAGTTCCCCGTCAATACAATCTGACATAGGATCACACACAGTGTGTCATCCTGCCACAGACTTTCTCACAATTGTTGCTAAAATAGCCAGGGTTTCTTTTAAGTAGCTAGCCAGAGAGAGGGAGGGGTGTTATCTCTCCCTCCATAATTTGAAAAATATCCCTTCACCCTGCACCCAGATAATTTCAATAATAATTTCATAGTGATATGAACTATAACCGTGCATATAGTAAACTTATTTGAGAAATGAAACATAACGAATTCAGTTAACTATCTCCTAGCCTGTTTCTCAGTCAATTTATTATTCTGTTCATATCACTAAAATAACTTTCAACAATGGCTGCTGATATTGGCAGTCTGTATTGTTACTCTAGTATGTTTCAGTTCGTCATAGCCAATAGTAGACTGAAGAATATAGTTTAATGGTGATACATTTGTCGTTCATGTTGGAGGCGAAACATTAAACAGACTTCATATTTGCTTGTAAATGATATTGGCGTATGCCATGTAAATACTGGCAGTGTATGTTAACAACTCAATCATTTCATATTTAACAGATGAAAGAGTTATATGTTAACACACACTGTCAGTATTTACAAGGTATGTACCAAGATCATTTGCAAACAGATCTGACGTAATTTAAATGTTGGCCTCCAATGTGAACATCAATATATCACAATTTAATCTATATTCTTCAGTTTTGTATACGTTATGATGAACTTAAAATTTCTAGTGTAAAAATACTGATCATACCAAATATAAACAGCCATTGTTGAAATGTCTCTAAGTGATATGAACAGAATAATGAATCCCCTGAAAAACCAGCTAGGAGATGTTCATTGTATAACTGTATGAGGATTTCTATTGAATAAGAAGAGATTCTAAGTGAAGAAAACTTATGCAGAATTCTGAAGTATTATGCCACTAAAAGACAAAAGAGTATGTGTCTACTTTGAATGTGGACCAAAACAATCAACAGATAATTACACTCCACGGGTATTTGTCTTTATATATTATTTTTAGCGTAAAATGTTTATTCGTCTGAATTTAGCCTTATTATGTACCATCCAGATTTGGAGACTTTGTTCTTGTTTGATTGCTACAACGGTGTAATTTTGCTGATGATGCTACTTAGAATTTCTGAAGCAGTGATCGGACAGATAATACGGCACTGATCATATTCTCTACTTGCTAGTCAACATTCTTTGTCACGCATATAGTGCTAGCATGCATACTGAGGTCAAATAAGCATTAATACAATTTTTTTTCAAAACTTTTATTGCTTTTTTTATTGTATACTGACAGACTGCATGTATAGATCTATATGGTAAGTTGCCTATTACAATAGGAAATATGCAAACGTGTGCCTGAAATGGTATACAGACAAACCTGTTTTCTCCTCCAATTTATTTCACAGCCAAAGTTTCTGACACGTTCATATCTGTCTTCACACACTCAGAAACACTCATTATTGATTTGTAGGCACAGACTTGGAAGTGATTGTATTCAGTATACTTGTTTCAAGGGTAAATTTAAACAACTGGTTATAGTTTTACAAGGGAGAACCAAATCGACTTTTAAGTTTTCAAGGTGAAATGCGGCCTATACACCAGCCCACATTCAAATTCTTATTATTGCTAAACAGCTTTGTAAATAAATTTTATGTTACTTTGTTCACCTTAAAAAAACATTTACCCATTAGAATTTAAGCTAAAGGATAAAATGAGCAAACAGAATCATATAGTAAGGTACAATAAAATAATTAGAATAAAAGAAAAAAATATTTAAATCCAAATATCTCATACCGTTACATGTGGGTTATTTTGCATAGCTATGTCCAGTTCCCTGATACCTTAATTAACAGGAAAGTCATTCAGTGTGATAATAAGCACTGTTAAATACTATTTTATTAGAGAAGTTTTTAGTCATATCTGAATTGCAGATTACTTTTTCTGAGGCCGACCTCCACAGCAACAAAATGTGTACTATTTTTATTCTTTGATTTGGATAATGTAATTTGTTTTAAATGTTAAACATTTTGTAATAATTAAGCTCAAATTCTACTTAAAGGATACTCACAAACTAATCTAACTATCTAACTAAATCTGGAAAATTACACCATATGGCAATGTACCACAGTCCTATGCACTCAGTTCTAATAATATTTTGCATGAGAATGATTTCGTACTAGATGTTATCAATACACATGTTTTTATTTTAAATTCATATTAGTTAAAAATTAAATATTATAATTTATAGAGAGAATATAAATAACATTTCAATTTAACAAAAAATATGTTACTTTTATTCTAACAGAGGTATACAACACTTGTGATACATGGTATATTTACGTCATACGTGGGGTGATTTTCCAAAGGTTTGATTAAAAAAACTCGAAGAAACTGCGGATAGCCTATAATAAAAAATTTTAAGCGCCTCAATGTCACATCCAGCCATTAAGAATCATTGTGACAGAGATATAAAACAGCATATACAAACTTTGCATATGTTCTGTTTTCTCAGAATTCTAAGTGGTGACTATGGAATGGATTGGAAAGGGCTTATTAACGTCCCCCGGTATTGTTATGCCTGGAGGATTATCGGTAGATGGTTTATAAACTGAATGATAACTTAACTTAAACTAACACTCATGCCTTCTCTAGGATTCGAACCCAAAACCTTCTGCGCACCGGCGACGCACCAATTGACTATGCCATGGGAGGTAGGCATGACTATATAGTTGTAATACAGCAATCTGTTTTACAAAGAGACAGTATTGTCTATATAGTTTAAAATACTGTTTTACAGAAGAATAAATATCATAATCAGTGGGCTACTTATGGTGATATTTGCTGACTTTGACATGTTTAAACTACTGAGTTTATGTTTCAATAACCAAATTTATACGATGGCAACACAATATTAACTTTCATTTCTGTCATAGAAAAATCTGTTTACAATTTGTAATTACCTCCAAGAAATCAATTAAATTAAATAATAAAAAATTGGTCCCAATAGACAGTGTATCAAAATTTGTGTCAATATTTGACAGTTTCCAACATTTACAATAAAATCCGTATTACATGTCCATTTAGTCCCACCTCAGTTTAGTCCATGTCCTGCCAGTACGCAATGTTCTAGAGTTCTCCGAGAGCCTCACGCACAGTAGCCTTCACCCACCAGATTTCATTCCCTCTCGTCCATGCACACCACAAACACCTCGTCCACCGCCGCCTCATGTTCCGGTTACCTGCACACAGTCCTAAGGCTTCTACCAAGACTGCTGTGACCGCTCGACCGCTGCAGTATTTATAAGCTCGTAGGCAATCATCCAGAAATTTCACTAATTCGCTAATTGCGCGGTGTGTGTTAATTCCCAGAATATTCTTGCGCCTCCCGTATGTTCGTTGGCTCCTCAGCAGGGGGAGGAGGAGGAGGCGGCGTGATGCCAGCCAACGTCTCGCCTCTGTCAATCATTCCCTGGCTTCCCCAGGAGGGAAGGCAACGAAGCGGCGAGTGTGTCAGCTTGGAGAGGGGAGGGACGAGTGGGTCACCCCGGACCCGCATAACGGGAGCTTGCCGCCGGTGCCGGCTGCAGTCCTTTTACCGTCTGGCAGGCGACTTAGGGATTAGCCGATTTGTCACCTTTTGGGCTACTCCAAGGCTAAATTTGCTACCAAAAATTACGAAAATGCGACTATTGCAATGTGGGCGATTTTTGGAATGAATCTGAATATTTGGGCTACTTGTAATTATTTACTTAGTACTGGTATATTTTTTTATTATGAACAAATTAATTAATTCTTATAGGTAAGATCAGTTTTTTAAACGGCAACCACTGTGGATACAATTGAAGACGGTCTCTTGTCCAGACTCTGTTACTCGCTGCGGACAATGTATAATTCGCGGTTTCATTTTGGGATAAGTCAGGATTAAAAACATGTGTGTTTATATAACATTAGCCATTGGTCCACACGGTGTTTGATACCTCTTGGGGAACGCTGGTCCAATCGTCACCTTCCCCTGTGACAGCAGACAACCAATGCACAGTTAACTAACATCGACAAATTTGTATATAATACTGTAGAGTCTAGCCTGCAGGTCATTGGACTCACGAATTTTCCAATCCTTTATGAATAGGCGAATTGAATATCACGCGATTGTGTATGTGTTTGACATATTATTTTAATTTTGTGTAGGCCTATATAATTTTTAAATTTTAAAACAATTCGTGTTTCATACATATAAAATATTACATGAAAAATTTACAATATATTTTTTAAAATGCATTTAATATCAAGTGTAATCAAATTGGGCGACAAAAGATTGGCTATTTAGGCGACTTCAACAAAAACAATCTGGTAGCCCTGGTCTGAATGTAGACTGAGGTTAAGGCGGAGTTCACAAGTTTTTAATTGAAAATGAATAATAGGCTGAAATCCACAACGGCAGTTGACTAACCCGCCCTGTATGCTAAGAATATAATTTATGACAAACAAAAGAGACTCGTACGCAACATATTCACATCTTAGCAGGGCTTTCAAAAGTGCTCAGTTTACCGTGAACAGACTATCATATACTAAACTTAGTTCCTGCTGGTGTTATGCATATAAGAGTAAAATTATCCTATGAGTAACATATTCGAGTTTCTAACAGTTTCACAATTACAGTTGATGGACACAATAGCGTTATGAGGTCAATGGTAATGTTAATAAGTTTACATATAATGTGGAAGGATACAAATTGGTTAGGGCTTTCGAACGTGCATAATTAACCACGAACAACCTATATCTAGGAACTGCGCCTTCGACTGGAAGAAGAACAGAAAACTTACTCGGAAATATCAAATCAAAAGTGTAACCGGCTGAAATCGAACTTGCGACCTTCTGGATTCACAGGCAAACATTATATTTAATATGTTCCTTTAATTATTGCGTACTGTTGATGTTAATTAATAGGAAATATTAAGAAGGAAATTGAGGTCTAGTATACTTACTCGTTTAAATCCGTGAATACTTACTCGTTTAAATCCGTGAGTAAATTACCTACTATGCTTCGAAAAAATGGTTGGCCACTGGAAATTAATTAGTTATAACGGATTCAGACACGACAAATGCTGACAGTTTTATTTTCAGGTCTTCTTGTTTGATGTGACTGTATGTGAGGTTTCCAAATAAAAATTAGGCTAGTTCTGTGATGATTCATAAACAAGGTCGCAACCAACCTGTTTTAGGCTGCCGTGCAACACAGTCTATTGATAGTCATGTAGTCAACAGAGTCCACAAATATACCTCCCAACCTTTGGTGCCTATATAAGGTGGGCTAATACTGTTTGCATAAACTATTTGATAGCGACATATACGTCCCGCATAAAATATTTGACATCGCCATAAATGTCCCACCAGTGCTCCCGCACCTACCACAAGCAAAAGTTCTCTTAAAAAGACATGCTTGCCTTCGCTCACTACGATACAGTTCAACTAAAACGACCGTTTTTTTTTCTATGCTTTTACCTTTTGATATAGAACGTATCCGCAAAATGCATTATGTACGTGCATACTCAGAACCTTCTCTACTTCACTGTTGGTTCATTTACACTTTAATTCTACTGCATGGCATTCCGCTGATCTACCAATTTCAAATACAGCTGCTTATTTTCGATAAATGAGATCAGATAAACAAATAAATTTTACAGTTTTTTTTGTATTTATTGTTGTTTGATGATTAAATTACACTTACGTGCCCAGCCAGTCAGTCACGATACAGCGATCGTCAAACGCATGGGTAGAGACTGTTTGTTAGGTTCCAAAGTCATATAGTGATATTCTGCCGTACATTTTAAACACACGTTAAAATCTAAAGTGTTTAAGGCGATTACATTGTCAAATAATTAAACGTACAGAAATATATCTAGACCAAATTTGACACGTCTATACCTGCTTTAGTATTCTTTTAGTGTAACTTCGAATACTATGGTGTAAAAATTCTTTCTAAAACACTCGCAGTCTGCTATGGCTGGGGCCGCGAATCGAGAACCTATATTGATAGAACCCTCGTACTATAATCGTTGATTCAACTGTGGTTCTTTCTGGAGATGTATTCAAGATGTTTATCAAAACTAAGCAAGTACTAGACTTACTCAGTGACGGTTGGTGAGCGATTTGCAAAGTACGCTGGTGTCGCCAGTTCGAACTACATCAGCCACTGAAACGTATTTGTGCAGCTGACGTCACACCAAGCGTGTATATGGCACCTCCCAGCTTGCAGTGGTCGCAATAAGCGTTGTTTCCCCCATCTCTACGATGAGCAAAACTTGCAACATTACACCGTTCGGCAATGTGCTTCGTCCTGAACTAGTACAAGCAATTCTCGGGAAAACTCGAAGCGAAGTAAAATAGAACATGTTCTAATTTCCTCACAAGTGAGTTACAGGGGACAGGTGGTTGCTGTAAGAAGGACGGCTGGCGCGAATACAGTGTAATGGGTTGGGTACCCCAATGTATTGCATGGGTGCTACACCTAACTCAAAGAAGTTATTTGTAAATTTACCATACCAGTGTATACGCTTAATGAGAATGGTAATTTTGTCCCATATACATTCATTGTAGCGTGCCTACATTTACTCAGGAAACAGTCGAATGCGTAGGGAAGTTCCCAACTATGTATAGTAGCGGCGCTAAACATTCCTATATCTGCAGCTTGATGTGTGGTATTATTTCCGTACAGTGTATAGGTTAAAAACTTCCATTATAATTTAGGAAGTTTACCAGAAAATTTTTTACAGTGTTCCTGGAGCTATTTCCCGCGTCTGGGGAAGAGAGGCGCGAGAGCTATAAGGTCCAAACTGTAACGCGCATCAAGTGCGTCAACGCCATTAAGCGCAAAACTCTGAACTGATGTGCAGCGTTCTCTGATCGTGCCGCGTGTACCTATAGGAAGTTAAGCGATTATCTTATAATTTCATTGGTGAAAAGTCTGTGACAGTGTTCACTGCAGGGCCCCTGAGTATAATACATTCACGGTTACTTCAGACTTTTCTGAAGCCCTACTATAGTTCTTCTTCCAGAATATTCCTCCGCCTCGTGCAAAATAAGTTGAGCTAAGCCTGGAGAGTTAAATCAGAGGAAAACGCACCTCATTCTTGCACACTAAGTGTAACAGTGTTTTGTACAAAGATTATTTCTCACTAGGCGCTTCTAGTAAGACACATGTTTTCTCCCTGTTTTTATTCAAATTATTTATAAATTAAGCATTATAATTTATATATAAAATATGAATAAAATATTAAGTTTCATAATAAAAAAAAGTAACTTTTACGAACACAAGTATAAAACACTTGTGATACAGGGCATAATTAGGAAATAACTAAACACATCATAGAAGGGGAGATTTTTCAAAAGTTTGATTCAAAAAGGCCGCAGAAACAGTGAATTGACTGTATTTTTGTATAGGCCGTTCACAGTAAAGTGAGCGCTTTTTGAAGCTGTTTCATCAGACATAGTAAATAGCCAACAAATAACATTCATTGTGGCCTCGGACTTTTTGTTTTAGGTATGGTGAATGTACACCCTGTGTTTATTACTCACATGGCAGGGTTTACATTAACAAGTGGTGGAAGGATATAAATTGGTTGAAAGAAAAAACTAACTAGGGCTTCATACGTGCTCACTTTGCCGTGAACGGCCTGTATGTGTCTGACGAGTGTATTTCGAGATAGAGCCCTTTGAATAAGCCGTTGTTAGGTATGCTAGTTTGCTCTGAAACGATGTTTCTAATATGCGTGACTTCTTGATAGCATTCAACAGATCCCGTCTGAAGTGTGTGTTTTTTTTCGTAGATCAGCACACTGTACGCACGTCTAATATCTCACGTAAAAACGCGTATTTGAAAACACGCTGCATCGCAGTTCAAGCACCGGGTAGGTGAGCCCGTTAAGTGTGTTGTTACTAAACAATTAATTATTTTGTCATTGTACTAAGCATTATTTAACTTGTACGCATTGTATGTGAAGACATTTCCCTCAAATAAAAAAACACTTCGTAATTTTTAAGTAATTTGATGTCAAATCCAAACATTTTCTTGTTTGTTGCAGTCATAGCCTAGTAACAAATAAGTTATTAATAAAGTTCTATAAATGAAAATTTATAGAAGAACCCACTAATGCCGTGGGTTATCGCTTGGCATATATTTAATCACTTATAACAGTTCGTGCACAAAAAAAATTGTTAAAAGTATGCAAAAAAGTTTATATTTGACATTTTTTTCATATATATGGCCTGTTATTTGGTCATTACGTAGGTATTACGGATGGTTTACTTTGTATATGTTTTTATTTGTACAACTTAGTTAGTATTTGTTATTATAACTGCAGCAAAATATAAAAATATTGCATTTGACATCAAATTATTCACAAAATATAAAGTGTACTTTTTTTTTTATCCGAGGAAAATGGCATCACGTATAATACGTACAAGTTGAACGTTTGTCACAAATATAAAATTAGTAAGTTTTCGGTGTCGAGCTCCCTTAAGGGGGCCGCCTGCCTGACGCGACATGGCACAGGAGCGAGCGAACGCTAGGGCGACACTGGCACGCACATCAAGTGCCGCATCGGCACTATGCAGGAAGCACTAAACTAGAGCGCAAGTTTTTATGTCGAACCGGTTTTTCTATGGGACTTTAAGTGGTGACCATATTATTTTACTGATGGGAAGTCTGCTGCAAAGTTCAATCAGGATTGTATCTGAGTTTCACTTAGATCTAGTCAGTACATTTTGACATACGGCAGTCTGAAAATGCTGTTTTCAGGTATGTTGGAGGGCTTGGAAATAGTGGTTCTAATATGCGTAGTGTCCTGAAAGAGAAATTCCGTCATCGCCTGAAGTTTCTTTTCTTTTCGTAAACTAGCACAGTGCACGCACGTGGAATAGTTTTGTCAAAAAAATTGATTTACCAACACATTTTCAAGTGCCTAGTTGACGGCCACCTTAAGGCCATTGATGCATGAAAGCAGTTTATTTATATCATTTGTGTCATAACTCATTTCACAGTGGATTTTTCAAAATTTTTAGCTCGTCAAGGAGTAAATAACAACTTTTAGCGCCTTCTTACGTTATTAGTTATTCACTGCCGTCATTATTCTCGGAGCCCTGACGGAAGAAAAGAAAGGATTTTTGCTTTCTTATCTGCAATCAGTGCTCCGAGAATATCGAACAACGTAAGAAGGCGCTAAAAGTTGTTTTACGTCTTGACGGGCCAAAATTTTTGAAAAATCCGCTGTGAAACGAGTTATGGCACAAATTATATAAATATACTACTTCATTGCACCAATGGTCTAAGTGTGCGTCCTACTGTTCCTTTATTTGAACCACGGGAGCAGCGGTGCGGCACAAGCAGCTGTCCGCACGTCCCGCGGCGTAAAGTGAAGGAGAGTGGTTGGAGGACGGCTGCAGTCGCCGGCGGCGGGCTCGTGTTGATAGAACAGAAGGGGGGTGGGGGGCTGAGCAACACGTGGGGGGATGCGTGTTTGCCCAGACTGTTAGCAGGCCCGGCCGGCCGGCCCAGACACAATGGGCGCCTCCAGGGTCAGGAATACCCCGGGAGGCGCGATGGTGGCGCGCAAGTGAACTCGGCAAACAGCCTGCCGCCCCGTGGCGTGGCCTGCCCCCCCCCCCCCCAAACCCTAACAGCCACGCCATCACGATGCGCCAACTGAAAGTGCATGAGATAACAGCAGCAGTACTCCATTCATGGTTACTTCCGTATTTTCTGAAGCCCTGCTTAAGGTCAGGATATTACCCCGGCCCATGCAAATAAAGCCTAAGTTTAAAATATTACACCAAAGGGACAATGCACTGCATTCGTGTGCACTCCGTTTGTATGAGAAATATTTCTTATTGGGCATTACCAAATCACCTATTTTCTCTCTGTTATTATGTTGTTAATTATAAATTAAATACATATTATAATGTATAGCTAAAATATAAGTATATGCTGTTCACGGTAAAATTAGCACTTTTGAAAGCCCTGCTTAAGATCTACTTGTATACACGCTCTGTATTATTCCGCCTTATGTAAAATTAACAATGCCAAGGGCCTCATCACTTTATTCATACGTCGGTCGAATGAAACTGTAAAGTTATTTAGAAAGTAAATACTTTACAAATTTACTCAATTTTACACTGCGATGCATTAAAAAAATCAGAAAGCGAAAGAAATAATTTTAAGCTATCACAAATGGTTACCTAGCATTTTAAATCGACGTTAAGATGTAGAACTACTTACCATTCATCGTTACCAACTTTACTGTACGAATGTCACTTATTACGTCCATTAAAATATATGCACGCAAGGGCATTTTTCTGAGGTTCATTTCTAAAGTGCTCACTTTATCGTGAACAGCCTACACCTGTACTATTTTACACGCGTATTTTATGAAAACAGTGGAGAATACCTTGGCTCAATTAGATTTTCGCAACTTTACAGTATATCTAAATGTTAATGTAAAAAATCAAAACTTTTATCTAAGAATATATATATATATATATATATATATATATATATATATATATATAATATATATATATATATATATATATATATATATAATTCTGGACTGTTGCTACTTTGGTGGTTGATGGTAATTTTTTAATTTTAATAGGGCTTAGCTTTCTACAAGTAAATCACAAACGTCCAGTATAACAATAGCAGAAATCTCATTGGCCCAGCCAAATGGGAATGAGTGAGTGAAGAAATTTGGGCAGCTTAGCAGCGAGATCTTCAGAGCCGATGAGGGTGATTGAGGTGAGTATGAGCAACGCCGGAATGAAATGGCGGGGGAAACGGGAGATCCCCAGGAAAACCCGCCGATCAGCGGCATCGTCCGGCACGATTCTCACATGCAAAAATCCGGGAATGACCCGGCCGGGTATTGAATCCGGTTCGCCTTGGTGCGAGGCGAGCAGACTAACCGCTCAACCACCGTTCCCAAGTCAAATGGGAAGATACACTCGGTCGAATTCCTATCTAAGCAAAATCATAAACTTCAAAAATGGATATAGTACACTGAAATCTAACAAGTAGTCGGCTATACCTTAACATATTTTGCGTGAATACTTGTGAAAGTAGCGTAGGGCCCCGCCTTTAACTTTGCTACACACTTCCAACCAGTGCAACTATAAATTATATGGTCATCGCTTAAATTCTCGTAGTAAATGTGTTAGACGAAAAGCTTGCACTCTAGATCAGTACTTTGCGTGTCGAGGCGCTGAGACACTCGATGCGCGTGGCAATGTCGCCCTTATCGCTTTCTCAAGGTTAACTGTTTTTGAAGCTTGGTAGCTATGCAACACTTTATACATACGCACAACAAGCATTGCCTTACTCCTAGGCTTCAAACATCACTCTTAAAATGTATGCTACTTTCTTACAAATTGCCTTTCTGATGGCGTTCCGTCAATGGAACCTCTTTTTTTTTAATAAGGGGCGTAACGACGTTATACGTCTATTAGTAACTATTAGTGTCATTTACTGCACAACTTATGGTGTGGCAAATTTTTTATCTTTTAAACGTTTGACAATAGTCATAAATTGTTCAGCGTACATAATGTCTTCATTCTTTAAATTTTATGACGAACATATCAATTTGCAACTGTGATTGTTATATATTTGTTTAAAATTAACTGATTCCTCAATAAGAAGTCCGCAAATGTGTAGGTACCTCTAAGGGCACAGTTCGCATATATAAGTATTTCCCACATCTTTATCGTAAGAAATCATCAAACTCAGGCCTTTTCCGAAATAACAAATTCGTTGTTTTGTAATTTGTCATTTAGTAAATTTCAATTCTGACGTCGACAGTCACTTGTTTAACACTCGCGGCAACGCATTTTTACATTAACAGTGAAAAATATTTGATCTAAATTTAATGCTTAAAACAAGCGTAATATTTCTACAATGATCACTAGAATGCTGCAAATACGTTAATAAATAAGACAATAATAAGTTATGCAATAACGACTTTAAAAAATTTTGTTGCGAAATATATAAACAAAGCACAACACTTACTTGCTTTTTAGAACATACGAAGTGTTTTTTATGAACAGTTATTTGTTTAAAAAAAATTATTTACGCATTCTCGCATGTGTTTTGATGGTAAAAACCAACATGGCGCTGTTTTTGTATTTTTGCTAACATCCACTAGATACCAAATATGAAACACCAAATTACCAAATACGTTACTATTTTTGTATACAAAATCGGGTCACGTGATCATTTTGTCAACAAAATCTGCCATTTCGGACACGGCCTCGGTTCGTCGGTTGAAATCGAAATCATATCCAAACTGTTAATTATGTGTATTGAACACAGTTTACTGCAAAAAGCTTGGCCCATATCAATATTTTCCCCAGGGACTATTCGTCAACTACTTTTTAGAATATGTGGTTCAAATCAAACTGTACGTAATGAGTTGCGTGTCGTAGTCTAAATGGTTCTTGAAGTCCTGCCTAACGTATTTTCGGCCAGTGTAGAATGGACTGTTAGCATCTCAAGTCATATGCAAATATGTACAAGTGAGTAATTTGGTGGGTATAAACACGAATTATAATTGATGCAGTCATTACCGTCATATAAAAGAAAGTGTGTAATTTACATCAGCATATTTTTTACGCAGCCAGAAAGGTGGCTCAGTGTTAACACACTAGATTCACATTTGGGAAGACCCCGTTGATCCCTGGTTCAGCCATCCTGGTTTACCGGTTTTTTTTTTCTTTTCTCCCCCCCCCCCCCCCCCCCCCCGAAATCGCTCCATGCGTATGGTGAGACGGTTCCTTCTCCTCTCTTGGTTGTGTGAACAAATGTATGTGTCTCTAATGACGAGTTGGAGTCCTAAATAAATAAATTAATAAATACGCATTTCCTGCTAAAGAAAACAATATTAATTTAGTAACAAAATTTATAAAAATTTTAATATGTAGTCGGTTTTTGTTAGGCACGTCCTGTTTCTCTGAAGTTGGTAAAAGTGTGGAAGAGGACGACTTTATTTCATCTGCCAACAGAGGAGACAGAGAGAAATTGCAATGGTGGCTAAGCCCTGCGAAGAAAATGTTCGATGGAGAACGTCATGCAATGGATGTGATGGCGATCAAGCTACATATAGGCTGTTCACGGTTAAGTGAGCACTTTTGAAAGCCCACTCATTTAGACTAATAGTCTATATATAAATATATTTTATATTAGCCATAGACGTTGACATTCGAGTGCGGTGGAAAATACGCACTTTGTTTGTTACTTACATGGCAATATTTATTTTTAAAAGATGGTTAAAGGATACAAAATGACTGAAACGAAAAAGTAACTAGGCGTCAAAAGTGCTCACTTTACCGTGAACAACCCATAATTAACATGGTTCAACATTGTAAACCACATGACGTCTTTGCCACAATTTGGAGGGGGGCGCCCCTTCTGCAGCCATTGTTTAATCATCGTAAAATGTTCAACTTATAAACACGTTACTATAAAATGATTCAAACGTGGTTACTCTTCCTGTTTACAGTAATATTGAGTGACTGAATAGATTTGGGAGGCTCTTAACGACGAGGTCTTTAGAGCCGATGAGGGTGAAGCGAGGTGGGTACTGCGCAGCGCAGGACTGAAAGGGTGGGTGGGACGGGAGATCACCGAAAATACCCGCCGACCAGCGGTATCGTCCGGCACGATTCCCACGTGCAAAAATCCGGAAGCGACCCCGATTCTCCTAGGTGGGAGGTGAGTAGTTTAACCACTAGACCACCGCGGCCCTGGTAATATTAAGTGGGTTACATCCTGATGACTCGATGTAAATAGACACAAATATTTATAGTTCGTAATTCTTACTCCAAATTGGTTGCATCTCTTAACGGCTATAGTTAGAGGCACCTGTGTTCCGCGAAAAGATTCCAGGACAAGTTACGTTCCAACGCACTTTAGTTCAGAACCACTTTCGCGATTGGATCATTAGAACTGTCACGCGTCTTATTTGTCTGCTCGCGAATCACGGACAGTCAGTATCGGAGAATCTTAGTTCTGATTGGCTCACTCATATACCAGACTGTCTTCACACAAAGACAGGCGGCCAATAGTCAAAAGAAGACTGCGTATGTGCACATAGAATACTGAAGTCTAGCCAGAGCGCAAATCTTTTCGCGAAAAACAGGTGGCCCTAGCTATAATTCAAATCCTCAACATGGTTCTTGGAATTCTTTTCAAAAAGCTTTTACTCCAACCGTTTTCCCCCCGAGGTCATTAGTGCTTTCGAGAATGTCCTATCTATAGGTACCCGGAAATTTCGCGAGTTCATTTATAATCAAGTTAAACTTTATCTGCTTGCACTACGGAGTTTCGCTTCTATTGGTCCACAGTTTGTTAAGACACACTTCGGACAACTTTCGACCAATAACGAACCTGTAGGGAAAACAAGGGCCGAATCCCGTGCTACCTGATCAGTGATTGAACTGGAGCAACAGCCAATGAACAACTAACTGAGGCTCAAGTACACAAAGGACTGTGGAATCTAGCTTGTTGCCGAATGAATCCGCGAAATTTCCGGGGCTCTAGTCATCTAAAGCATTATTATATTTATATAAAATATAGTTTCAAGCATTATAGTTATAAATGCTAATAAATATATGCTCTTCCCACAGACGGGAACATCCTAATTTGCCTAAAGAACGAATTTCTGCAGGTAATAAAAATAAAACAAATTGTCTTACCACCGGCTTTCCAGCCAACTGACTTCAAGAAACGTATTCACTAGTTTATGGTCCTTGGTAGACCTAGGTAGATATCACTTTTTCAGAAATTCGCTCTTGAAAACAATTTAAATACCTGAAATATTGCGACTAAGCGGTTTATACATATGATCAGACTTGAAGTTGAATGGCTGCGACGGTCTTATCGCGAGGTCTTTTGAGTTGTTATTGTTCTTGTTGTTGTTGTTGTTGTTGTTGTTGTTTTCAAGACCCTGTTTTTAATGTGTGCCAGCGCATAAATGAGTGTTGATGACTTAAAAGATAAATATTCCATACCAGCTACTCCAAGGCGGGAACAGTTTTTTCGCGTGTTACATTTCCTTTGAGCTTACTAACTTCCCGTTTTTATACCAAAACAAACTGTGCTGAAGACCATGAGTAGAAATAGACTGTAATGGATGGGAGGCCGATCGGCCCTCCTTCCCAGCTCCAGAAAACTTGACTGGAGGGAGTAGGAGCCCCCCCCCCCCTTACTAAACAAAACTCCTATCATTTAAAAGGACTCGCGGAGTAATGGTTTACCGGGATTCCATCCCGAAACCTCGTAGTGAAAAGGCAACTTAGCGACCTCGATCACGGAGAACTGTCCTCAGGGTTATATTGTTTAATTTATTACAGCGACGCGTAAATAAACTGACTGTGTATAAGGGCCACCTGTTTTTTGAGAAAAGATTTACGCTCTGGCTAGACTTCAGTATCCTATGTGCACATTTGCAATCTTCGTCTGATTATTCGCCGCCTGTCTTTGTGAAGACGGTCTGGTACATGAGTAAGCCAATCAGAACTAAGGTTCTCCGATACTGACTGTCCGTGATTCGCGGGCAGGCAGATAAGACGCGAAACAATTCAAATGATCCGATCGCGAAAGTGGCTCTGAACTAAAGTGCGTTGGAGCATAACTTGTCCTAAAACTTTTCGCGGAAAAATAGGTGGCCCTACCGATAAGAGAATGTGGCCAGTCACGCATTTTTATTTGCAAATTGGTCCGATGGGAAAATTAATTGAACAGTCTTGAACTCCTCCCGTAACTAAGGTTAGTTGTACTCAGGTTAGGAACAAAACGAGTTTTTTTTATGGGAGAGTTCGGCATAAAGAACATTTCCGTAGCTAGATGCGCAGCGTTCCAAAGACGTGACTTTTAATTAAAATTTAAGTTACGAAAATAATAAGAGAGAAAGATTTTACTTAGTAACGTAGTTATTTTATATTAGATTTAGGATTATTTCAATTATTTTGTATGTTATAGGCTATATGACGGTAAAATGAGAACTTTTGAAAGCCCTCCTCAAGATCTACATATCTACCTGTATGCGCGTTGTGTACTCCTTCGATTTGTGTAAAATTAACATTGCCATGGGCCTCATCGCTTTGTTCATGCGTCAGTCAAATGAAATTTTGAAATTACTAATAAAGTAATTACCTTACAAATCTGCTAATTTTTACGCTTAGATGCATTAAAAAAGCAGAAAGCGAAAGAAATACTTTTTAAGTTATCACAAATAGTTACCTAACACTTTTTATTCCACGTTAAGATATGGAACTACTTTCCATCCATCGATACCAACTTTAATGTGCGAATGTGGCTCAGTGCGTACATTAAAATATATGCATTTAACGTAGAAAATAGGTAAAATCCGGTACACATGGTACACTAGTGCTTACCTAATGGCGAAAAATTTTAGTTGCCAAACTAAAAGAATTGAGTTTCCCAACCTGAATATAATAAACATTCCCGTACATCGCTTATAGAAGGGAAGAAAATAAAGTGTAGAGTCACGGCATGGGTTACTACCCACGTAACGCGCTAGACTGGTAGCATGAGCGGGCGATAACACAATAGGTAGGCACCAGACGAGGCGAGTCCTTGAGGCAGGTCGTATCTTTATCTGCTCCACTGCAGTGTTGTATTGCTCACGATGTCCCTGCTACTTATCACGACCAGCATGATGTTCCACTTGCTCCTGTCTGTGCTCTATCTCCCGCAGCTTATCTGCCCCGCGCTGGATCGTAAAACGCTTCACCGGGTAGACTTTCCACAGCCACGTACATCATCTTGTTTCCGTGTCCGCACGCCAGAACGCGCGTTATGCACGCGGGATCCAGAGCAGATACGAACATAGAGATGAAATGGTGTAGGCGTATCTGTGCTCTGGCTTTGGTTTTGGACTACAAAAAATCCTAAAATTAGTTATGTAGGCGACCTGTTAAAGCTAAGAGTACAACGGTTATCGGGTTAATGGACTATTTAGGAGAACACGAAAACACATTTTATCCCTTTTCTCCCTCTTAGGGCTCAGCGTTCTTCTCTGTAGTTAAAGAAAGCAAACAGAAACAAGGAACAAAACAAACAGTATAAACTCAGGAAGAATATATATTTACAATACAAATTCTTAGCGAATCTAAGAATAATTTTGAAACAACACATTTTCGAAATAGCAGAAATTATTAGAAATTAATAGAAAAAATTTTGGTGATAACCGTTTTAAACAAATTTATAAATATATACAGTATTTGCGGTAAGTTTTTATGTATGGAATAGAACAAGATAATAGATTATTTTTACCGATTATTTATTCGATTAAAATTATCGTAATCGATTCATTAGAATTACAAAATTATGCGATTATTCCATCACTAATTTTAGGCATATGTACCGGTACTTTGCACAACTCGAAACGATCTGCCTGTACAGGTAATTATGATTTCCGTCACTTAATTATCACCTTCCATAATTACGTGCAATATGTACTGAAGTCAACATGCGCACAGTAAAAATACAAATAATAAACAGTCATGCAACAAATATTTATTTACATCATATGATCGCGAGCGCTACATCTGATTGGTTGGAATTTTTCGGCAGTCGGCAGTCGAGCAGTCGAAGATGATGATAGACCATCTCCGACTGCTGGACTGCCGACTGCGCATTGTGAATAAGGCCTTACGCAGCCGTAGTGTAGCGTAGTAGTTCATTCTTTCCCCACGTGCTGGTGGCATTCACTGTTGTCATGTTAATAAACAAAAGTGATAAAATATTACGAGAGTGCTCTAAAATAAATATAGTTTATGCTGCATTACTAATAACTGTTCAAGAAACTTTAAAATGCTATCAACTTTATGGCAAATTCACTAACGTTTTCCGTGACAAAAAAATCGTCTATGGTTTGGGGGAGGGGTGTTATGACCCACTTGACACCCTCTCACACCGCTCTTGTATCCGCGTGACTGCACGAAGCCCTGCCAACAGGCACCCCGTGTCATATCGCGAAAGGTTCTCTAGTTACCAGACGTTGATTGGCGAACGACGCGTTGTTGCCGGCCAATGACGCCATCTCGGTGGCGGGCGTGAACGGCTGGAGTTCGCGATATAAGCGGTTGTTTCACCTCTGTATAGGCTGTTCACGATAAAGCGAACATTTTTTAATGAACCTTAGAAGAAAAGTCACTGCCCCTGCATGCATGTATTTTAATGGGCGCAATGAGTGACATTCGCTCAGTAAAGTTGGTAACGATGGATGGAAAGTTGTTACATATATATCTTAACGTGGAATAAAAAGTTTTGGGTAACCATTTGTGATAGCTGAATTTTTTTTCTCCCTCGAAGTGTAAAAGAGAGCAGATTTGTAAAGTATTTACTTTCTTAATAATTTCACAGCTTCATTTGACCAACGCATGAATGAAGTGAAGAGGCCCACGACAATGTTAATGTTTCATAAGGTGGAATAATACACAAAGTGCATACAAGTAGATCTTAAGCAGGACTTTTAAAAGTGCTCATTATACCGTGAACAGCCTATACCCTGTGTCACGGGGCTGCTGTAGGAACGCTATGGGCACAGAAAAGTACTTCGCCAGAATACCGCCCCTGACCAGCAGCGTGTTGCAACACCGTCTGCCAAACAGCGCCTGGTAATCTACTCGCCAGTCGACAGCCCATGCAGCCAGTAGGAAACATTCTGCAGCGCATAAACAATCAGACACAAGGTTCGTTCGCACTGCATCGCGCAGCCTATCACAGAGAGGGTTCGCCCACACCAAAGAAACCGACCCTGCACTTTCGTCTCCGTGTAGGTATAGGCTGCTCACTGTAAAATGAGCACTTTTGAAAGTACTGGTTAAGATCTACTTGTATGCACGTTGCATATTATTCCGCCTTATGTAAAATTAACACCGGCAAGAGCCGGTCCAGTGAAACTAAGAAATTATAAGAAAAGTAAATATTTTACAAACATGCTCATTTTTGCGCTTCGATACATAAACGAACAGAAGGTAAAAGAAATAATTTATGTTATCACAAATGGTCACCTAACTCTTTTTATTCGACGGTAAGATATGGAACTACTTTCAATCCAACGTTACCAACCTTACTGTGCGCATGTCACTCAATGCGCCCGTTAGAATATATGCAGGGAGGAACAGTGATTTTTTCTAAGGTTGATTTCAAAAGTGCTCACTTTAACGTGAACAGCCTTTACTTAACTTCTCTTTGTTATCATTGGATGCACGTGAATTTCGCAATTTCATTCTGTGGCAAACTAGACTTCAAGCACGTAGTGTCCCTTCTACGATTAGACAGCAGTGGTTTCGACACGCTCTGTTCAACTTTTCAGCGGGCAATAAACAGGAATAAGTAAAGAGACAGTGTCATGTGCAACCAAGTCGAATAAAATAAATCCTCGCACCATAGAGGCAGCCAATGAATAAACATTAACTGTGGCTCCGCTGGCGTTTTGATGCTTACAAAGTAATTGTGAAAACGTCCGATTCAATGTTTCTACTTTCAATAAGTAGTGCATATTAATGACGAACATGCTAAACGGCAACTTATTTTCGAACGTAAAGAGTTATTTTTTATATTCGTAGGCACACATTAGTCGAAAATACCGAAATGTTTTTGAATGCAAACAATTTTTAACTAAAACACTTATCATCGTTTGGAGGCCAAGGTAGGCGCTGCCCTGAACAAGACTACTCGTATACTATAAGATGTTCACAGTTAGCAAAGTACTGCGTGGGATCTACTTTTTCTCATTTCGTATCCTTCCGCCATAACGTTGCCGTGAATATGATCACTTAATTCGCGTGTCATCGAAGTGGAAACCGCGAAACGTTTAGGAAAATTAATGTGTTAATAAGCAAATTCTTGCTCTTATATGTATAAAACAAGAATCTTGACTACAATAGCCATAAATGTATATTTTAAAGTCTATTCGCGGTTTATTCACTTTTTTTGCAATCAAACCTTTGAAAAATCACCCCATGTGTGACGTGCTTGGTTCTTTCCTAAATAAGTCACGTATCATAAGCATTTCATATGTGTTAACATAAAAATACCGTATTTTGGTTTGAATAAACTTTTTAGGTATAATTTATCCTTAAATTATAATAGCTCATTTATAATTGGTTTGAATAAAAACAGGGAGAAAATAGGTGTGTTAGTAATGCCTAGTAATAAATAGTTCTTATGCAAAATATTATTATAATGAATGTTCACCTAATGCTGTGCATTGTCCCTTTGATATAATTTTCTAGACTCGGTTAAGCTTTGTTTGCATGAGGCGGAGGAATATTCTGGAAGTAGAACTTTAGCAGGGTTTCAGAAAATTTGGAAGTAACCGTGAAATTACAATACATTCTCAGTGCAACGTCAAGTGTAAGAACTGTTCCTGTTAATTCACCGCTAACTTACCTGGCAGCCTGAGCGTCAATGTGTGCTGTCACGTTATCGTGAACAGTCCTTAGTAAAAAAACATCTCTTTCGATCCCCCCCCCCCCCCCGGCAGACAATACCTTTCACTCAGACCAGTTTCCAAGGTTTAATACTATGCATGCTGGGCAGAATCCAATCTATTAGCTGGTGACTGGGTTTGTTTCGACCTGTGCTTAATTTCACAGCACAACCGTCTAGAAAGTTAAAAATCAAGTATGACTTTTATTATTAACCTAAAAGTCTAAAAGTTATGTCTTTTTGCACCCCTGGAGTCGCAGTGGCCGAGCGGTTAGCTCGCTCGCCTCCCACCAAGGCGAACCGGGCTCAATCCCCTGCCTGGTCACCGGACTTTCGCATGGGGGAATCGTGGCGGACGATGCCGTTGGTCGGCGGGTCCTCTCGGGAATCTCGTTTCCCCTGCCCCTTCATTCCGGCGCCGCTCCTTACCTCAATCACCCTCATCGGCTCTCAAGACCTCGCTGTTAAGAGCCGCCCAACTCTCTTCACTTCACTTTTTGCACCCCTGATCATCCCAGTATATTAAAATAAAAATTTTATTAGAAATCAGATATGTAACGATTATTTGACTTCGTCCAATCAGTTATGTTGTGATATTGAAACATAAATGGAAATAACGTTTAAAAAAATAAAAGTTAAGCAATGCACAAAATTTTATAGAATAGATTTAATTTAAAGGGGGAAATGAACTTTTGCAACTCCGCCGCATTCACGTAATGCTGTATGAACAGATACAACTTGTTTATCTCACGAGAATCAGGGAAATAAATTCGTACTTGGAAACCCGCGTCTACTGTACCGACAAAGACTGTTTTAAAATTCTTAGAGCCAGAATAAACGCCCATTTCACGCCATACGTTAACCAACGTGGTTCTTCTCTGGAAGAGCTAGGCCTAATACTGTGACCAAACAACAGTTTGCGCAGACTCATTGCCTTCTGCCGTCACGGAACTTCTCAGAACTGTAAGCACCTGTCACGATTCCTCCTCACGTCCGTGTGCACATTGCGCCTGGTCATGTCGGCGGTGCTTGAGGCGGTCGATTTACTCAAGCTATCTAGTTTTCTGAAGTAGTGAAGGGCGGGAGCGATAAGGTCGACACTGCCGCACGCATCAAGTGCGCCATCGCTGCTACGTCGCTACGTACAATGCTCTGAACCGGCGCGTAGCGTGCGTGTAACTGAAGGTATTTACGCGGTAAAAAAAAAAAAACCCGGTGGCAAAGTGCAATACATGATCCTATAGACTATTTACGGTAAAGTGAGCACTTTTGAAAACCCTCTTATTTGGAATAATAGACAATAAATGTATTTTATTTTAGCCTTAGACGTTAACTTCCGAGTGCGGTGGAATATACACACTGTTTATTACTTGTGCTCCGCCTCCCTCGGCATTACAAATATTATGTCAGTGGTCCATAAAACCTCAACAACACACAACCTGCAAGACCGAGGACGGCGAAGGCAAGGATTGGATCCAGTTTTGTTCGTCTGTGTTTTGTTAAAAAAAAAAAAGTTCAACAACTTATGGCCGAGTCCCACAATTTATTAAGCGTGAATTAACATATAATCATTTACTTCATGTGATCAATTATCTATCACACAAGATAAAATGTGGCTATGCACTTTGTCAAAATTTAGTTTTCAGGAGTTTGAACAGGTTTTATTTTGTTTCTTATAATATCATTTGGTTACTCGCTTATGCTGGTTATGTTAAACAATGCAAAAAAATTAATAAAGGCACATCATAGATTACTTTAAAATGGCCATGATTACAATTATTAAAAAAAATTAATGATCTTGTTTTGATTTGAGGTGCACCCCATTAGTTGTAAAGTACATATTAATGTAACATTATTAATTATTAATTTGGAACAGTAATTTGGAAGCTGGCAGAGATTCCATGACGATGTCTAGAGTTATGATATCGTTTTCAAAGGCCTAAAATAGATAACCACATCAATCACTTGTATGTACGGTAGATGCTAGATAGAAAATTTAAAAAAAAAAGTTTATTAAATTCTTTTCTGTGCAATATTTGCCGAGGTGTCGACATGTCCGCCTCTTTCTGAATACAGGGGCACAGCTACTTGTGGCTAGCAAACATCGCCACCCAGGATTCCGGCTACTTCATTTACAACATGGCAGAAGGTACTTCGGGTCGTTAAGAAAAGCCAACAGCGAACACCCAAAGACGAGAACCGCACTACGGCGGAAGGAAAATGTAACTTAAGCCATATCGGCAATATTATTCAGGAATACATATTAAAAAGTCATGCCATTTTCAAGTCTTGAGATGAAGAAGGGATCGGACAGTGCCGTCACCTCTGAGCTATACCTATATCGACTTAACTCTCGATACGACTATCGATATACATGGTCACAATTGCACTCAGATGGTTGGGTGACAACATAATAATTGTTTAAAACTTTGGGATTCTTAATTATTTTGATAATAAATTTAACGGCAGCTGATAATATTATTAATAAAAACCAAATAAAAAACTTTACCTAGAAAAGGCAAAGACACAAAATGCAAGAAAAGAAATAAAAGAACATATGTAAAATGCTTATGGTGCCACAAAATGGTACACTTGCATGGCAATATTCATTAAAAAATGTGGTTAAAATATAAAAAATGGCTGAAAGAAAAAGTGATTAGGGCCTCAAAAGTGCTCACTTTACCGTGGACAGCCTATACCGTAGTTTCACTCGTTTAAGGATAGTGTATTTTAAGATATGGCAGTTCGAAAAAGCTGTTTATAACGATGTTGGAGAGCTCCAAAATAATATTTATAGCTTACGTGATATCTTGAAATTAGCCCATTCGCGGGTTCTTCCAAGTTTTCTGAAGCCCTGCTTAAGTTCTACTTCCAAGATATTCCTCAACCTCTTGGAAACAAAGCTTAACGGAGTCTTCAAAATTTAAACACAGAATCTACGCACCGTATTCGGGCGCACTCAGTGTAATAATATTTTGCATAAGAACTGTTTCTGACTGGTCGTTACCAAAACACCTGTTTTATCTCTGTTTTAATCGAAGTTTTAATTTATTTTAATTATAAATGAAATATAATCATTTATACATAAAATGTAAGTAAAAGTTCCGCTTAACCAAAATTAAGATATTTTAGTGTTAACACAAGTATAAAATGATTGAGATACGTGGCATATTTAGGAAACACGACACACATGTCATACATAGGATGATTTTTCAAAGGTGCGAACAAACCGTGAATAAACTATACCATTCCGTTCTCGTCTAGAGCATGATTTATTTTAGTAGATAAACATATTCCGTACACGTTTAATTGGTTTGTAAAAAAAAGTGTTTTTCAAACATGCTGTAATGGCTGTTCACGACGAAGTGAGCACTTTTGAAATCAACCTTAGAAAAACGTCCCTGACGCTGCCTGCATTAATTTTAACGGGTTCCCTGAGTGATATTTCGCCCGATAAAGTTGGTAATGATGGATTTTTTTTCCATCGAAATGCAAAAATTCGTGAACAGCCTATACACGCAGTTCTGGTGTTAGGTAGACAACCGCCTTAAACGCTTAAGGTTTTATGACTTGCATTTTTCTAATGCATTACCTTCTTGTCGACAGCCAAGTCATCGCGTATGGAAGCAGTTTCTCGCGGAAATCCAGGAGCGGCGAAGGAATCTGTCATGGACTGGAACAGGAAACCGTGGAACAGTCGGAATGAGGATCGCCGGACCGGGAAGCAAACCTACAGAGTGCTAGGGCACATACAGACCGAGCGATAATCGCTGGCAACATGTATCCGGCGGTCTGGAAACCAGTTGTTGACTTGTGGAAACACGGCAACACCGAAGTTTCGCGTCCAGACCATAGTCCATTCACGGTTACTTCAGACTTTTCTGAAGCCCTCCTAAAGTTCCACTTCTAGGATATTCCTCTGCCTCGTGCAAACTAAACTTACCACATTCGTGGGCAATAAGTGTAACAGTATTTTATATAAGGACTATTTCTCGCTAGGCGCTACCAACATACCTATTTTCTCCCTGTTTTTATTCAAGTTATTTATAAATGAAGCATTATAACTTATAGATAAAATATGAATAATATTTAGATTTAACAGAAAAAAAAGTAACTTTTACGAACACAAGTATAAAACGCTTGTAATACAGAACGTATTTAAGAAATAACTAACCATGTCATACATGGGGAGCTTTTTCATAGGTTTGACTTAAAAAGGCCGAAGAAACCGTGAATGGACTATAGTAGATATTTCTCAGTTTCCCGCCTACAATGGACCTTTTAACAGCTGGTGCCGTACTTATCATTACTACAGCATATAAAACAAAAATGTTATGTTGTCAATAAATCGTGAAGTATATATCAATAAACAGTTCAAATGTGTTCATTAGCACTTTTCTTCTGTATATTGTAATATCATAGTTTAAAGTATGTTTTCCCTTTCGCAATATTTACAAACGAATTTTAGATGAGAATTGTTCGACAGTGATATAAGGTGTAAATATTTAACATTAATGCAATTCCACTGAAAAAGGAAAATGCTGCTGGTATATGTTTCCAGACAGGCTGATGTTTTCCATCACGAGTGGGAAACACGGACGCAAGCAACATTCTTTGATCTTGAGCCGCCGGAAACTCGTCCGATGTTTCCCGTGGGAGAAATGTGCCCAGCAACGTGTTGCCTGTGATTATCGCTCCGTCTGGCTGGACAAGGGGTTACGATTGCGACACCAGCCACGCGGTGCGCCCAGGCGAAAGGCGATCAGCGGCAGTATCAGCAGAACTGCGGAAGCGGAATCGTTCGGCAACAACCTACAAGTAGGATCACAGTAATTAGGTCTTCATGGGACTCCAGCGACGCGAGACAGAACGCAAGATACACCGATCTCCAGTTGGGTGAGTTAGTGAGAGAAGAGAGCTAGATTCCCTCATCCGTCCCCCACCCAACTCCTAACAGTCTGTAAGTGTTCTAATTGTTATTAAGAGGGAAGTGGAGGCTGTTCACGGTAAAATGATCACTTTTGAAAGACCTGCTTAGGATCTACTTGTATGCACGTAGTGTATTCTACCGCCTTATGTAAAATTAATATTGCCATCGGCCTCGTCACTTTAATTCATGCTGAAAAATTAGTATCAAAATAAATACTCTACAAATTTGCTAATTTTTATACTTCGATACATTAAAAAAAGCAGAAAGCGAAAGAAATAATTTAAGTTATCACAGATGGTTACCTAACACTGTTTATTCCTTTTTATTCGACGTTAAGATATGGAACTAATTTCCCTTCATCGTCACTCAACGCGCCCGTTAAAATATTTGCACGCATGAGTAGTGACTTGTTCCTAAGGTTGATTTCAAAAGTGCTCACTTTATTGTGAACAGCCTTTTGTAACTTTATTACTTCCTTAATTTCAGTTTCTCACCTACCAACCTTTAAGCTGTGGTGTCGCCTTAAGTGACAACCGCAACAACAGAAACAAAGTATTTTTGCCAACACTATTAATGTTACTACAAAGTTATATTTTTTTTTATCTGTGAGCTGCCAGTAACTAATGTTGCTGTTAATGTCTTATAATTAGGGATAGGAAAATTTCGCGAGTTCAGTGACATGTAGGCTAGACTCCTCAGTCCTCTGCATACTGAAGACTCAGCTGTGTGTTCATTGGTTGTTGTCCCACACCTTGCAGTTATGGGATTCGCAAGGTGTTTCCTTGCAAGTCTGCTATTGACTCAGAGGGATGCACGGTGGGTTTAGAAACTGTGATCCAATTGCGAATGTGACTTTACTATATACGTGTTTGACGTCTATATTGTCCCAAAATTAATTCGCGAAATTATCCTATCCCTACATATAATGTTACTATATTAATATTACTGTATCACTAAGTACTTTTGTGACAACATTGCCTCCTTACTGTACTGGCATCATTAAGGTGGTGTTTATGTTGCGGAAAAACAAATTTTGTTTTGCATTGATGTTAACATTTGCGTAAGAAATGTTCCTGTATTGTTGTGTTTATAATAAACACTGCAGTGTAAAATAAACTAAGTACAATTATTTTGTCACAAAAAGAAATCTTACTGACGAAAAAAATGACAACAGGCAGAGGAATCGAACCAAATTCCTCGAAGTACTTGACGCACTCCAGTTCACGGAACTCGGCGCCCTACCAACTGCTCCATCTAATATATATCTATTATATATATATTCCTATTTCGTATTGTGGGTATTGAAGAGAATATAACGACAAACAGCAATTCTCTTTTGTTACGTGGCAATACTTCATGCTCTAGAAATGTATGCATATTTGGCACAAGTAAACTGCTTTGCAAGGCTTGAGCACTGGTCTAAGCTACATTTAGTTTTCATATGGTGCTTTAAAATTTTTAATATGGTGGTCTCATTTTACGATGTTATCACTGTTCACTGCAAACCGCCATTGTACAACAGTATTAATGTTACTATAGACCATTCACGGTTACTTCGCACTTTTCTGAAGCCCTGCTAAAGTTCTACTTTTGGTTACCGATTACGTATCCTTCCGCTACATGTAAACATAAACACTGCAATGTGACTACGTATTAACAGTCAAATGCTAGTTCGCCGTTTCCAGCTGTTCAAATAATTTTGTCGTGTATTTCAAAAACCATTTCGTACGAATGTTCACAATTTAGGTCTATAGCCATATTTAGGTAAGTTTCATGACTTTTTACAATGTCTATGTTAACGATAGTTCTTGCGGTTATTATTTTACATTGTTAATATATTTGTTTTACACGACATAGCTCATTACACGTAATACACTTTAATATTTTACAGCGACTGTATTTTACGCTGCTATAACTCCGGGGGAAATAATTGTACTATTTAAACTCTTGTTATTGAAATATGTTGGCTTATTTCATTAAAAGGACTGCCTCAGTTGGAATAAAAATTAAAATGAAGGAACAGCCAGTCCAACGAAAAGACACAGTAAATTCAATCACGCAACTCGTGTCGCTTATATTTTGTACATGGCAGCTACAAACTTAAGGAAATAGTGGTGAAAATGCACACAAAAAGGCCTACTGTAGCTTTTATTCCTCTCATACACTATCGACCAAAAAGTAATTGGGCACCTGTCCACAATGTTTGCTCGGCGGTTGTCACCCCGTTAGAATCTCGTAGGGCCACCTCGTATGGCTATAACAGCAGCCTCCCTGTCTGGCATGCTCTCTACGGGTGTTTGCAGGACATCCACGGGGATTCGTCGCCATTCCTCTTGCAACCATTCCATGAGTTGAGCAATGGATTTTGGCCGCGTCTGACGAGCCCTCACCCGGCGATCCAATTCGTCCCAAATATTTTCTATAGGGTTGAGGTCGGGGCTCTGGGCCAGTCCAATCGGCGAACTTTGTCGTCGGCGTACCACTGCATAGTAACCCATGAAACATGGCACCTGGCATTGTCATCCTGGAAGTAACACGGGTCCATTCCGTAAAAACGCCACAATGTTCGGAGCATTTCATTATCCAGAATGTTACAATAGGCCTCTGTGTTCATGCTACCGCGGACAAACACCAGCGGTCCTATGCCGAAGGCCGTGAAACAGCCCCACACCATCACTCCAACACCACCAAATTTCCTAGTTGGCACTGTCCACTCCGGCAGAAGCTGTTCCCCGGGTAGACGCCACACCCATACACGTCCATCAGACTGGAATAATGTAAACCTCGACTCATCACTCCACAGAATCGATTTCCACTGCTCCAGTGTCCAGTTGCGATGGTCCAAACATCACCTGAGTCGCCGAGCTTTATTCCTTGTCATGATATGGGGCTTATATGCAGCTGCTCTACAGAAATATACAAGTCAGTGGGCCTCTGTACGCATTGATCCAGTGGAAACCGATACTCCTGTTGCTTCATGAAACTCCTGTCGGATGGTAGCCATGGGTTGTGCCCTATTTTTGACAATTTCACGTTTCAGGGTTCTGCGATTTCTGTCGGTCAAGATCGAAGGTCGCCCAGAACGTGCAGCATTGGCACAATGCCCATCGACCTTCCACTTACACAGGACGAATGCGACCGTTGATTTGGGCCTGTTTACCTTCCATGCAATCGCCCAGCTAGACAGCCCACTGGGATGGCAGCCCACAATCATGCCCTTATCGAAGTCCGATAGCTCTGTACCTCATGCCATCTCCTTGTCAACTGGTTCTACGCCGGCCTGCAGCGTATGGCGGCCACACAAGGCAACTGACTTACTGAATTACCTATCTTCACGGGTACCCAATTACTTTTTGGCAATCAGTGGAGAAAAATCACAATCGAGGACAGACGGATGACTGACCCTCAGGACATCACACTCTGGCGAGGGGTGGTAGGGGGCTTAGGGATGGCTGGCATCGTGGAGTCGGGCTGATTCTGAGGGGTGCAGGGTAGAGTGGTTGGTGGGTGTGAGGGGGTGGCAGGCAGGCTTCCTCCGATCGGAACGCAACTAATCAGTTGACGCCAGCTTGAAAAATTACCGAAAACATTTGACGATCGCGGGCAGCTCTGGACAGTATGCGCTGTCGAGAGGGGGAAGGGGAAAGGGGATGCAAGCTGGTTTCTTGACCTCAGGGTCCCGCAGGCGCGGTCTGGAGGGGAGGGGAAAGGGGTGCAGGGAGTTTTGGAGTGAAGTAACCTCAGCTATCCCACTCTCTGCCATCTTCAGCCGTTCATCAACGTTTGTGGGAAATAAATGTGCTAGTCATCAGCTCCTTCATAAACACTGCACCTCTAGACACTTGGCGGCCGACGAGCTTACGATCGGGGGTTACCGCAGCTACGGACCAAAGTATTTTATCGGGAAATATACATTTTCGGGTATTTACTCAATAATGCAATAAGTAATTGATTTCTGTGTTCGGTAGACGAAAATACAGTTTGCGTTAACAAGTGTGCTCTATTTGCGGAAATTTGTAGTATGTCCTTTATTTAAAAAAATAATTTTCTCTTCGAGGAAGTATGTGCATTTTTTCCCTTATATATATAGAGATGTGGGATTACACTCTATGCAAGTTAGGGTAAGATTTTCTATCGTTATACATTTTACTTATCAGAATAGACGCTCGCTATTGTGTCTGGTTTAAATTTAAATCGTATTATTCAAATGCGAGTTTGGAAATCTTTATTTATTCGTACTGACTAACTGGAGTGAGTTTGCACTTGTCGACATCACATGTTATACACGTAGTTAAAATTTTCTCTCGTGTAAATTATATTTCTAAGCTCGAGACTCACGTTACATTTAAGACTCAAGTAATTCCACTTATTATTCATGTAGTCGTTTGAAATTTCCGATTCTATGAGTGTAATTTATTCATTCGTTGAACACTTTGAAATTCTCTAACGTTTAATTGCATTCCGAAAACAGATCATTTAACACCATAAATTGCATCTTTCAAAGTCGCCTATCTACCGTCTACAAGCAATATCACCCCACCCCCCCAAAAAAAATTACAATTTAGGTCACTCTTAGAAATCGTTTAAACACTCTGAATTTCTCTTACGGGTTAAATATATTCGTAAAAATCGCCTATCTACCACCAACATCCCTCCAAACACCTCAAAATTAGAAAAATTAGAAAACAATTTGCATTAGCCCACTCTTGCACTAAACTCTACACCTATATTAGACATTGCAACCCACCACTCTGGTCAATCGACTGCCAGAGCTCCAAGGGTTAGGATGTGCCAGAGCTCCTGCTACCCCCACCCCCTGCCCAACCCAAAAAAGAAAGAAAGAAGTACAGCAAAAAAATTTACCCGTTCAATAAATTTTAACTCTTCCATTTTTTGATCGGATTAAGATCGGAATAAAATCGGATTAGGGATTGACCCTTTCAATCAATTTAATTAACCCTTTGATATCAAATTGATAATCTGATTAATCAATAGTGAAATAGAACCCGCCCGCCCCCACTACTTATGTGAAGCATAAAACAATATGTAAGCCTGAGAAATATAAGTTTTAGTAACTGAAAATATTGGTAATCAGAAAATCATATGTTCAGGGTGTATGTTAAATTAATGAAAAACCAAGGTAAAGTTGCTATCGAAAAATAAAATTATGTTCAGTTGAAATGAAATAACAAACTATATCACATCTCGAAATCTCAGCAAAAAAAAAAAATTCAATTTACATGCGTTAAACTGGAACTGGCTCTTAAGTTTTCTCATCAGTAATCTTAAAATGTTTGTAGAGGTTAACCAAGCGTTAGAACATAAAATTATCTCTACTGGCTTCTGGTAATGTTCATGGAAAATTAAACTATCTTCTTAAAATTTCAGATTAAAATTTAAAATCGTACAAGATCACTCTCTTAATGTTCAATTAATTTAGAGATTCCGAAAATAAAATATTAAAATTTTGTAGCACTCAAGCGAAAAATGTTGTCATTGCATAGGCTATTACCCAGCCTCTGTAGGTCTTACTTAACATGCTGGTGGAGAAGTCTGCTGAAGTTCTTGAAGACACTCGAAAACTAATTACAATGCGGCACAGGCCTCTTCTTTCGTGCCCCGCATATTTAGTAACTTTGTGTATCTGTAACACCATGCCTAGTCTTGCGATAGGCGGTAATATTAAAATTATAAGAAAATCTTGCAGACAAAATTTTACGTTGATCCGCTCATCATGGCGTCCGAGAAGAGAGTCCTTAATCACCGGGGTTCACACGATGACGCTAATTACACGGGAAACCCCTAAAAGACGTCACTTCTTCTGCGTCATAGTATAATCAATCCTGTAATTTATACCTTTCTCCGTGACAAAAACTGCTGGATAAGACCAGGTAGGAATGCAAAGAGAAAAACGATGATACACTTAAAATTAACACTGTCAAAGATATCTGAGCTCAGTTCTCACATAACAAATAAAAGAAATAGAATTGTCAATTGACGTGCCAAGTAAACAAATAAAAATATAATGAAAATAAAATTTTAGAGGTGATATCCTGAATATTACAAACTAGCTATACCTGAGGGTAGGGGCTTTAAAATAAATAAGTAATTACGTTTCCAAAATATATAAACATACAGCTGAAAGGAAATCAAAACACAAACCAAAACTTTAAATGCTGGAATCGTTACATCCTTTCAGCCATTTTTTATCCTATAACTACCTTTTTACATAAATATTGCGGTGTGTATATTCCATTGCATTCGGAAGCTAACGTCTAAGGATAAAATGGAATATATTTATTGACTATTATTCCAAATGAGAGGGTTTTCAAAAGTGCTCACTTTACCGTGAATAGCATTTACCTGTGAACCGTCAGAAACTAATGTTGCTGTTCATGTAATATACTTCTAAATTATTATGTTAATGTAACATTAAGATAATAACGTTACAATATTATATCCTTTCTGTACGGTCAAATATAAGGTGATGTTTATGTTACGGGAGAACAAATTTCGTGTCGGAATGATGTTAACATTTGTGTTGCAAATTTTTGTATATTTTATTTGCTTTAAAGAACAATCCGATGCAAAATAAATTAAGTGCTATTATTTTGTCACGAAAAGAAATATTACCAACGAAAATAACAAAAAAAAAGAGAGAACATGCGCCACGTGTGCTTAACATTTTTCCCCTTACGAAACCTGACGTCCTATCAACATTTTTTTAAAGTCGACTTAATTGCCTGATTTATATGCCGTTGGATATAGCATGTGTGACGTTTGACAGCCAGAGTGAATTTTGCCGAGTGACGCGCGCAAGTAGTATACCGACTTGATGACAAATTCACAGTACACAAGCGCGCGACATGCGAACTGTATCTGCCGCGGAGGAGCCGGGGTGCGAACTCCAGACCCTTTGATTAAGAACACGTATGTGATCAGTAACGTAGCCGAATGTGATATTTATTCAACAATTTCAATATCTACAGCTTGAAATCGTTCACTGTCATGTTTATTACTGGCATATTCACCAACTCTTCCCTTGTTTACGTTAAACCATGTATAGCTAAACACTGGCTAAAATAGTCACCTCTAATATCGCCTTCTAAATACGAAAAAGTTGTGAGAGATAACTAACTAAGGCGATATAAATCATACTAAAGATGAAGTAGACCGATCATTCGTCTTCTGCGCATGTACCCAACATTGACCTACCCCAAAGAAACATAAGTCACATGGTCAACAGTGACGAACAGGTTTGTTTGTTGTTTGTGTCTCGATTTTCAAAAGACGAGCACTTTTGTATTAATAATATACTTTTACCAATTTGAATTCAATCAAACTGCATTACCAAGTGGTTAGAGCAAATAAGTATACATACATCTCAAAACACTTGTTTACTAATCAGTGTTCTAATTTCAAATCCAATCCACGCCATTTTTGCTAGTCGTGTTGGCAGAAAAGTAGTTCAATATTTGGACATGGAGACTGGTTGTGCTCAGCCAGCGAGATCGGTCTACCTCATCTTTAATTTATGATGTAAACCATATCAATACTTCAGAACATATTTAGATCGATTCTGAATACGGCTGTAGGGGTCCCGCCCGCCCTTCCTGCAGGCTATATCTTGCGCGTGCGAGTGCTCGAGATGCGTGAGTTGTTAGGTCGACTCTTGCTCACTCAACACTTGTCTCATCACCTCTAAGCGAAAGATGCTCGACTGCTGTGCAGACTTTCCGTCGGCGACTCGCATAAACGTGACTTTAGGCTGTGACCAAGTATTTTTATGACACGCTGATAAAAGTATGATGCGTGTCTAAAAACAACTCTGACGACTTGTGTGGCACATCCCAAGGTCTCTTTTAGCCAACAGCAAAGGTTCAACGGCTGAGCAACCAATCCCCAGTAGAGCGGTCATACAGGTAGATTGCGTCCAGTTGCCAGTAGCCAACGAACTCACGAACTGCGCTCGTGTAGTTATAGGGTAATGAGAGCTGGCAAGGTAGCAAATAATAACGCGGATTTTACAGTTTTCTAATTATTGTGAGCAGACACTGTAGTGTCTGGCGTAGGCAATCAGTAGGGCCACCTGTTTTTCGCGAAAAGATTTCAGGACAAGTTATGTTCCGACGCACTTTAGTTCAGAAGCACTTTCGCGATTGGATCATTTGAATTGTTACGCGTCTTATCTGTCTGCCAGCGAATCACGGACATTCAGTATCGGAGAATCTTAGTTCTGATTGGCTAACTCATGTACCACACTGTCTTCACACAAAGACAGGCGGCCAATAGTCAAATTAAGACTGCAAATGTGCACATAGGATACGGAAGTCTAGCCAGAGCGTAAATATTTTCGCTAAATCAGGTGGCCCTAGTTATGCCACTCACATGGTCAACAGCTACGAATGTGTTTGTTTATATATTAGTTTTTAAATGACACGCTCTATTATATTGATAAAATATTTTTATCGATTTGCATTTAATCAAACCGCATTGCAAATTGATTAGAGTAAGAATAAAAACATCTCAAAGCACTTGTTTACTGAACATTGTTCTAACTTCAAATCCAATCCACGCCATGTTTGCTAATCGTATTGGCAGAAAAGCAGTTCAATATTGGTACACGGAGACTGGTTGTGTGCAGCCAGCGAGATCGGTCTACATCGTCTTGTGTCTATGATTGATCCACAATAAACCGGTAGCGGTTACTAAATTGCACAACATAAACTACTGCTGAATGTTAGCCAACGGAGTACAGTGTTGACTGTGTTTCCTTTCACATTTTACAGGATATACTACCCAGCGCGTTCATTGGAGCAATTATAGAAAATTTATTTTAAATTACGAAATTAGGTGTTGGTGTGCTGTGTTATCGTAGGAAACATATAAGCGCGGGTTAAACAATAAAATTACATCCATGTAATTTCAGAATTCGACAGCTACACTTGGGCACAGTTAGACTGTTAAGAAAGAATTACGGCACAAAACATTTTACACAATCGTTACTACGGAATAATTGTACAATTATGAAGAATTACTGTGGTGAAATACAAGTCCCTTTAGATATAAGATATAAACAAAAGAAAACCAATTTCACTTACCACCCAATTTTAAAAATTGTACTTTTCATCAGACGGAACTTTATTTTTTCATAGTTTGTTGCTAGCGTAACTGTAAGTGGCCTACTACGGCCAGTGTCAATTAAAGTCTGTTCACGGTAAAATGAGCACTTTTGAAAGCCCTACTTAATATCTACTTGTATGCACGTTGTGTATTCTTCCGCCTTATGTAAAAATTATCACTGCCACGGGCCTCTTTACTTTATTCATGCGTTGATAAAGTGAAACTTCGAATTGATTAAAAAAGTAAATATTTCACAAATCTGCTCTTTTTTTACGCTTCGATACATTATAAAAAAGTACAAAGCGAAATAAATAATTTAAGTTGTTACAAATGGTTACCTACAACTTTTAATTTGACGTTACGATATGGACCTATTTTCCATCCATCGTTACCAACTTTATTAGGCGTATGTTACCAAGTGCGCCCGTTATAATATATGCAGGCAGGGGCAGTGACTTTTTTCTAAGGTTGATTTCAAAAGTGCTCATTTTATCGTGAACAGCCTTTAAAATGCTGTGTGCAGTTTGGCTATAGGCAGGAGATATCCTTATTTTCCGAGTCTGATCTTAGAAATGTTAAGTTTACATATATATTCAATTCATGCTATGCAAGTAATAAAAATGAAAATCGATGCTTGAAAATTACATGATATTTCACCGTGCATTGCTGGCGCAGTCATACTCGTGTGGACGCACGCTGAGTGGCCTGGCAGATGCTCATGTCCATCGCGTCGTAATTAACCAGTAAGTAAACCAAGCGTTTCGGTGTTCAATTACCCACAGTTTAATACTGAAAGTCATTTGGGCCACGACTTTCATAACCGTGCTCGGAAAAAATAAAACCTGTATTGAAAAAAAAAATCAACGTAAGCTGCGTAACAAGCACGAAAATTACTTCCGATTAGGCAACTTGGTAATCAGGAATAAATTACGGCAAGCGGACTCATGTTTACTAACTTTCTGAGCATTTTGTTTTCATAGGCCATGAGGTTACCGTTTCGATATCACAGCTTGTACACATCGCCTTCGTTAACGTAATGTGGCAACTTTTGTGAGCGAAGCCGCCATCTTTCCCACCGCAAAGTTCCGGCTTCCAATTCCCAATCGTGAAAGTAGTCTACTGCGTCTGTATAGTCCATTCACAGTTACTTCCTACTTTTCTGAAGCACTGGTGAAGTTCTGCTTTCAGGATATTCCTCCGCTTCGTGAAAACAAAATTTAATAAAGTCTAGAAAATTACACCGCATTCATGCGCACTCAGTGTGATAATATTTTGCATAAGACCTATTTTTTACTAGGCTTTACCAACATGCCTATTTTCTCACTGTTTTTAATCATATTGGTTATAAATGTAATAATATAATGTATATATAAATATCAATAAAAAATTTATTTTAACCAGAAATAAGGTAATTTTATATTATCTTATGTTAACACAAGTTTATACCGCTTGTGATGCATGACGTAATTATAAAACAACCAAATACGTCATATATGGGGCGATTTTTTAAAGGTTTGATTCAAGAAGTGTGAAGTGACTACAAATCAAGCTTCCATGAGAGCGGTTTGATAGTGTTACAATTTCTCTCTCTCTCAGTAGACTAAACCAAGTTCGTTAAGGGATTGAGGTCTTAACAAAATAAAAGTGTTAATTATAGCTTTCTAATTTTATTTACAATAACTACAAACAAAATTCTCTCGACTCAACATCTCACAATAAATTGATATCACTTGCTGTTTACAATTAATGACTTCAGTCAATAAAATTTACAATTACCTCAAAGGAACTAATGTAATTAGATAATTATAAATCAGTCCCAATAGACAGAGTATAAAAACCTACTCACTTATAAATTGTGTGTCCATATTTGACAATTCCAATATTTACAATAAAATCCGATTATATGTTCATTTAGTCCCACCTCAGTTTAGTCCATTTCCAGCCAGTCCGTAATGTTCTAAAGTTCTCCGAGCGTCCTCGCGCATAGTAGCCTTCACTCGTCGGATATCACGCCCTCTGACCCGTTCACACCACAAACACCTCGTTTGCCGTCGCCTCGTAATCTCCCGTCGTCGTCCGTCCTCTTCTCCGAAGTTCGTCGCCGCACTCGTCTTCGCCTGGATACCGCAATCAGCCAACTGGCTTCCACAGGACCCTACCGTTGAACCTGCAATATTTATAGGGTCGTAGGTCATCGCCCAGAAGTTTCTCCAAATGCCGCGTTGCGCCGAGGGTCCCAATTTCCAGAATATTCTTGCATGTCCTCTACACTTGTCGGCTTCTCCAGCAGGGAGGGGGGGGGGGCTGTGATGCCAGTCAGGTGCCGGTGGCGCGACCGGGCAGACCACCTGCGGGTGAGGAGGGGGGGGGGGAGTTTGGAAGAAGTGGGTTGAGGAGGAGGAAAGGTGTCAGCCCTTCTATAACGGTAGCCTGCGCTAACGGAAACTTCGTGCGCGAGGCGAGAGGTAACGCGCGTAACAATAGTTTAATCCGTAATTCATTGCAGCCACAAAGCGCGGCGTAAAAAAGAAACAAATTAAAAACAAGAGTATACATAGTGGTTATCAGATTTTTTTTTTTTTTTTTTTTTAAGGCTTCTTGTCCCCTCCTGTTAACCTGCCAATGAGCGTCGGTGACTCAAGCGTCTGCAAGGTATGAAATGTTTGGTTGCACGATACGGGGAGGGGAGGGGAAGATACGTGACGCGATCTACGGAACAACAGGGAATAAATAAATTAAAAAATAACTGCCTGCGTGCTCGAAGCGACAGCGGGGAGTGATCATGTTGCTCCTGGGCGAGTGTTGCGGTACCTGGGATCCACCTGAGCGACGGGACGGAGGTGGCAGCACTTCATGAGACGACGACAAAGCACTCTAACTGATCTGAGCTTTTTAATTTCAGGTCAATATAACTTATTTAAATGGTTAACTTATTATTGAAATAAAATATTGAGCAATGGTATATTATTTGTTCTGAGGACTGTAATCTAGCGAGTGACAACACATCGTGAAAGACCAATCTATTAAGCTATTTGTGGTATTGAAAACAAGTTTGGAAATTAAAGATAGCTATTTTATTTAATGAACGTCGTGAATTATTTTTTTTAATCAGTTTTTCAGCACACGTATCGAAATACCAGAAAAATTCGAATGAACCAAGAAACTCTCAAGAGAGGCGACAAACAAACGAGCATCGAAGGCAAAAAAGTTAGTTTCTGCTTTAAAAAGTGTCTTGGAATGTAAAACCACCTCGGAAAAGACGCTCGAGCTTAATATCGAGCGTCGACTATTACTTCGCGCGAGTCTGAAGACTATCAGCTGATACGATCTCAAGTCAAAATCCGAGTAACGACTGTTAATGCGGTCCTAATTGGCGTGCAACCCGCGATATGAGCAAACTTTCCAGTTGTGGTGCGTGGAAGTAGCTTCGGTTGTACGCTGGCAGATGTATTCAGATAAAGACTGTTCACGATAAAGTGAGCACTTTTGAAATCAACCTTAGAAGAAGTCACTACCCCTGATTGCATGTATTTCAATGGGCGCACTACTGAGTGACATGTGCGCAGTAAAGTTGGTAATGATGAATGGGAAGTAGTTTCATATCTAAGTGTTAGGTGTCCATTTGTGATAACTTAAATGATTGTTTTTGCTTTATGTTTTCTTAATGTATCGAAGTGTAAAAATGACCGTATTTGTAAACTATTTTCTTTTCTAATTATTTTACAGCTACACCTCACCGAAGCATGAATAAAGTGATGAGGCCCATGTCAATGTTAATTTTACATAAGGCGGGATAGTAATAGATCTTAAGGAGGGCTTCCAGGATATTCCTCCGCATTGTGCAAATAAAGCTTAACTAAGTCTAGCAAATTACACCAAAGGGACAGCGCACCGCATTCTTGCGCAGTAAGTGTACTAATATATTGCATACGAACAATTTCTTGATGGGCGTAACCAACACACAAATTTTCTCACTGTTTTTATTCGTGTAAGTTATAAATGAAATATTTTACTTTATAAATAAAATATGTGTAAAAGTTAAATTTAAACAAAATAAGGTATTTTTTATGTTAACACGAGTATTAAACGTTTGTGATGAATAGTATATTTTGGGAACAACCAAACCTCTCATACATTGAGTAATATTTCAATGGTTTGATTCAAAAAGTGTGAAGAAACAGCGAATATACTATAAGTAATACGGTACATTCAATTCAATTTTCGAAGTGTCACGAGGGGTTAAGTGTCGGGGTTTGATGTGGGTGACAGACTGAAGGCTCACTCTCTCAGTCTAGCGTGAAGACACTTATAGGCTGTTCACGGCAAAGTGAGTTTTTTAAAGACCCCTCACTTGGAATAATAATCGATAAACATATTGATTTTAGTCGTATACTTTAAGTTCCGAGTGCGGTGGAATATACTAATACACTGCGGTTACTAATCACATGGCAATATTTATTTTAAAAGGAGCTTGAAGGATAAAAAATAGCTACAAGGAAAAAGTAGCTAGCTCCTCAACAGTGCTCACTTTACCGTGAACCGCCTATACCCCGAAATCGCCGCTCTCGGACCACCGCCCTGGGGAGACCGTCGACGCCTGACGCCACTGCTTTCCACCTCTTGGTGTCCACCACACTTCGCGTTCACCTTCTCCGATATGCTCGCTTCCTATTGGCTCTGCCTTGTAGCCTGGGCGGTGTTACTGACGTCACATGTTGTTAAAAGCTATTCAGGGTTAAATGAGCACTTTTGAAAGCCCTGTTTAAGATTTACTTGTATGCACGTTGTGTATTCTTCCGCCCTATGTAAAATTATCATTGCCATGGCTCTCATCACTTTATTCATGCGTCGGTTAAGTGACACTGTGAAATTATCAGAAAAGTAAATATTTTATAAACCTGCTAAATTTTACACACTGAGGCGTTAAAAATAACAGAAAGCGAGAGAAATAATTTAAATCATCACAAATGGTTACCTAGCACTTTTTATTCGACGTTAACATATGGAACTACTTTCCATCCACCGTTACCGTCTTTACCGGGCGCATGTCACTCAAGCGTCAGTTAAAATATATGCAGGCAGGTACAGCGACATTTTTCAAAGGTTGAATTCAAAAATGCTCACTTTATCGTGAACAGACTTTAAACTGCCGCAACCCCACTGTGTCAGCCAGGCACTACTATTCCGTGACATTTTGCAGATTCCTGCTTTTGTTGTTTGCTGCTTTATGCTCCCAAGTTGTTTATGAACTGCGTCTTTTCATAACATCCACTGGTTACATTTCTGCCTCGCCCTCGGCGTCGCTCTTCACGTTGCAGTGGTGAAGCTACTGTCCTACTGTCAAATTTTCGCTTCCAACTATATTTGACTATAAAATTTGAAGCCAGAAATAAAAACATCGAAATTTTGCACCCAACAAATTTGATCAACTAATCTTGAAAGTGTTAGAAACTATTCCACGCTGTCAAACTTTTTACTGAGAGGATCTATTCTTCATTTTTGTTTAGAAATTATTTTCGGAGTGAGCTACTGCAGTTGTGTTTCCATGTAGTCCATTCCAGGAAGAAGAATATTGCCATGTGAGTAATAAACACGGTGTATGCATTTCACCGGACTCGAAAGTTAACGTTTAAAGCTACAATAAATAGAGACCTGAAAAATTCGCGAGTTCAATGACCTGTAGGCTAGACTTCATAGTCGTGTATAAACTGATGCATATATCAACTGTTCATTGGTTGCTTGTTGTGCCAGTATAAGGCGGTGATTGGACCTACAGTTTATTGCATGCTTGCTATTAGCTCATTCATTTCCAGGAGTTGTCAAATAACGCGTCGACCAATTGAAAAAGTAACATGAACGTACAAGTTTGTGAATTCCAACTTGACTCGAAATGAATCCGCAAATTTCTCAGGTCTCTAACAATAAAATATATTTGTTAGCGATTATTCCAAATGAGAAGGCTTTCACTTTATCGTGATTAGCCTATAGGTAGTTGACCAAGCCGGGCGCAACAAGGAGGACGGCCAGAGCAGGACATCGCCCCCTCACGTCTCCGGGTGCGTCTAGCCGGGGGCGGTCCCGCTCAGCGACACGTTTACAACTCTGTCTCGTTATGCGGGTCCGACATCCACTCACCACTACTACTATACAGCAGCGACCTTATAAACTTGACGCAGCCCACCTTAACTGAGCGCTCAAGCGCGCGCCCGGCTCCGGATTATCTCCCATCTCGTTTCGTGCCAAGTGGAGTAAATAGGATTGGGCGGCCCTTAACGAGGTCTTGAGAGCCGTTGACGGTGAAGTGAGGTGGATATGAATCGGCGCCGGAATGTAAGGGCGGAAGAAGCTGGAGATCTCCGAGGAAACACGTCGACCAGAGGCACGATTCCCGTCCGGGAGTCGCCCCTCCGAGAATCGAATGCGGTTCGTTTTGGCGGGAGGCTAGTGCTCTGGTCGCTACGCCAACCGCGGCCCCTTCTAGGTGGTAATTTTTCATAATAAGGAATGCATAGACAAAAGTGTTTCGCGATAAGATTTAATCATTAGTTCTATTAAGAAAAAAAAACTTTTCTCTTATCCACTTCAGTGATTGGATTACTAAAGTCTGTTCACGATAAAGTGAGCGCTTTCGAAATCAACTTTAGAAAAAAGTCACTGCCCCTACCTGCATATATTTTAACGTGCGCAATGAGTGATATGCGTCCAGTAAAGTTGGTAACGATGGAAGGGAAAGTAGTTCCGCTTATTAACGTCGAATAAAAAGTGTTACGTAACTATTTGTGATAACTGAAATGATTTCTCTCGATTTCTGATTTTTTTTTTTTTTTTATTTTTTTTTTACACCGAAGTGTAAAAATGAGCAGATTTGTAAAATATTTACCTCTCTAATAATGTCACAGTTTCCCTTAACCGACGCATGACTAAAGTGATGAGGCCTATATGACAATGTTAATGTTACATAAGGCGGAAGAACACACAACGTGTATACAAATAGATCTTAAGCAGGGCTTTCGAAAGTGCTCATTTTACCGTGAACAATATATATATATATATATGTATGTATGTATGTATGTATGTGTGTGTGTGTGTGTGTGTGTGTGTGTGTGTGTGTGTGTGTGTGTGTGTGTGTGTGTGTGTGTGTGTGTTTCCATGTTTCCTCCACTTTGGCTATTCTCTCTTCGTGATAAACATGACCAGGAGAAGCTCGTACATTTTTAAAGTATGGGCGAAATAGCGTCTTGACTGTGGGTGCGGATAGCAGAATGTGTGGATTCAATTCGCGTGCAAGGTACAGCCTATCAGAGGCCTTCATTCTCACAAAGATAAGCGTAGGCAGGTCGTGGAGGTTGTAAAAATTATTGAAACCGTAAAGTGTCCCTTTCAGGGAGCACATTGGGTTTGGGCCCCTACTACTTTATGAAAAAGCGCACATTTATACGTGTTTTTGAATGGGTTAACGTCGAAATGACGATTGCAGGTATTTTTCATTAATCATAAAAAAAACTAACGTTCGACACTTTTTTAATTAATATTTTTTGGAAAACAACTAAACTTTGACTATTAAATGCCTTACTGAATTTGATGAAATAGTTTGCAATAGTTTATAATTTTATTACTGTGGAAATGAATATTTTTGTGGAGAGGGGGGTTATGACGAGACACAACAATCAGGCACACTGACAGTATATCTAATATAATATCAAAGAGTACTTTCGTATTACTTTGAAATATGGTAGTAAGGTTTAAAAATATCGTTATTGGTCACAGTTATAGTTTTTGTTTCTTTTTTGTAAGCATTTTATGGGAAGTTCATTATTTTAAACTACGTTTTGAGACAAATAGAAAGTAATCTCCTATATTTTGATTTGATTATTTAGCCTTAACGTAATCACTTGTTACAACTACCTATTTCATAATTTGTATAACTTTATCTTCTTTTTATTTAGTGAATTAAAAAAGATGTATTGTTTCCTGTGTTTATTAATAGAGTATTGAAAAACTACGTTCTTACGGTAATCGAATTTTTCTCTACCCGACCACCAAACAATTGTCCATCAAAGAAACAAATAATCAAATCTGTGTGGCTTGCTTCAGATTCATGCAATAAAGTGAAGTGAATATAGAATAGCTAGGCCTTTCATGCATGAGTGACAACCTTATTTAATTTTTGAAACCATCAAAAGCCCGAAAAAATAATTAATGGACGCAGTGGTTTAAAAACAAGCCCGTTTACCTGGTTCTTAAACTTCGTCGCAGAGTATTTGAACTCCGGTTTTCTCTACGAAATTATTAGACGTGCACACAACGTGCTGATCTACGAAAATAACAACTACTTTAGTCTATACCTTTCTATTATTTTCAAGACATTTGAAACACTAATTCCGAGTACTCAGAATGGCTAAAAACTGCTTTTTCAAAGCACTGTACCTCAAAATATTCAGGTCAGATACGTACAAAAGTAATTGAGCGTCCTGCATTTCCACCAATAAAATGATTGGGTCGCCTCTTAAAGTCCTATAGGTAGGGCCACCTGTTTTTCGCGAAAAGATGCTCGGAGGCTAGACTTCAATATCATATGTGCATACTTACAGTCTTGATTTGACTATTGGTTGCTTGTCTTCGTGTGAGGACAGTCTGTTTATGAGTAAGCCAGTCAAAATTAAGTTTCTTCGATACTGACCGTCTGTGATTCGCGGCCAGAGAAATGACGCGTAATTATTCAAATGATCCAATCACGAAAGTGGTTCTGAACTGAAGTGCATTGGAACACAACTTGTCCTGAAGTTTTTTCGCGAAAAAACAGTGCCTCCGCCTATAGGTAGTTACACACAGTATGACGAGGACACTCCATGCCATTTCAGAGCCCTACGTGCAGAGGCGATAATGCACTTGATGAGCGTGGCAATCTCGTCATTATCGCCCCGGTGCTTGTCGGCCTCACACGGAAGGGAGCTCCAGGTGGGCTTTAGCAAAGAGGCTAGTGAGCCCATTAAGAGAGAGAAAGAGTTCAAGGCCGCAAACAAGTCCATCGCTCATCGTTCCAGATGACTGGGCCCCGCGGTGAGCCGCCAGCCACGAGACTACAGCTTCGAAGCTCTGCCGACCAATCAAGGCCAAAAAATTTTCCTGTGAACAGTAATATGCAAATGAGCATGCTTAAGCCGGACGGACTCGACTGGTGTAAATTATTTTATAAAGCACCTGAAGTGGTTTTATACGAAGACGCGCGAGTAAAACAGGTTTCATTACAGTGCTGGGTGCTCGCTGCTCGGACATACAGCTGCTGTATTACAGATAATGATTTCTTGGCCGCCCTGTACTTTAAGGGTCCTATGTACTGAAAAGTTTTCTGTGAAATCGTTGTTTGCGCCTAAACGCGTGTCTCGGTAAATAAATGTTCTGGAAATATGAAGTTTTGCCAGAAAGGATAAAAAAAAAAATTATCTATAGCGCTATCTTTTTACTTTTATTATATCAATTGCAGTAATGGAGAAAAAAATCGTGAAATTGGTCAAATATAGCATTTTTAAAACTTGCCTGTTTCTTTAAGCGGTAAGAGAAAAGTACAAATATACGGGTATAGTTTATTCTGTGGGCTTTCATCGCGTGTAATAAAACGTCTATGTTACAGATCTGATTTGCACAGTACAGCGTCACGACGGAAACACTGCACACCTTGTGCGTAGGAGCGATGAGGCGCTAGGCGTGCGTGTTAGTGTCGCCCGTATCGCTCCCTCGTTTCTTAACCTTCAACGCGCAGGTAAATGGCCCCCTTTATAGGTACCAAGCATCTCCAACATTCATGGCGCCAGGGAAAAGAGGACAAAAAGGCCTGAGAGCAGCAAAAATATTACAAGCCACCATCTCTTTTCGAGTATTGGTTATTAAAACAGTTGGTATTACAAGCAAATAATGTGGAAATAAGAATGGGCTGGGGTGTTTACACTAACGTTATTTCCGGTGTGTAAGAAAGGACCTGTATACCGCAAGGACGACTTTTTTTGTTTAAATACGTGGTCATATGACAAACAAGGTGTTTTTTTAATAACATGTCGAAATTTAAACCACAACATCTGTGTACTAAAAAAACCTACTAAGGGCTGTTCACGATAAAGTGAGCACTTTCGAAATCAACCTCAGAAAAACGTCACTGCTCCTACCTGAATTATATTTTAACCGACGTACTGAGTGGCATGCGTCCAGTAAAGTTGTTAATGATGGATTTAAAGTAGTTACATATCTTAAAGTCAAATAAAAACTGTTAGGTAACCGTTTGTAATAAATTATATTATTTCTTTCGCTCATTTTTTTTATAATGTATCGAAATGTAAACATGACCAGATTTGTGTCATATTTACTTTTCAAATAATTCCACAGATTTACGTGACTGACAGGTGAATGAAGTGATGAGGTCCATGGCAACGTTAATTTTACATAAGGCGGAAGAATACACAACGTGCATACAAGTATATCTTAAGCAGGGCTTTCAAAAGTGCTAAATTTACCGTGAACAACCTATAACAAAAGTTTTGAAAAGATCGTCACCTGGTAATTTTAAATTTAAGTTGAAGTTCGGCAAAACACAGCGGGAAATCCGCAGCTAAACGTATCTGCGTGCATAGCAAGTTGCATACCACGAAGGCGAACGGAATCGGCCCGCCATGCTGAGAGCGCCTGCACATAGGACACCACAAACTCGAGGAACGTACGTGGGCGCCACTAGTGGTTGATTGTTATTACACACGCGTCAAACCACACGAACAATTGGAGATTAGTAACTGAGCAGTAAAGGCCGCCAGAAGTGTTTGCGTTTTGTTTCCCGTGGGGCGCGCCAATTCCGTTCGCCTCCGTGGTATGCAACTTGTTAAGCACGCAGGTACGTAAAGCTGCGTACTCCTTGCGTTGTTCCTCGTAACTGCAGTTTAAATTTTAAAAAAAATAAAAAAATGCTAGACGTCCTTTCCAAAAATTCTGTTACTGGGTTTTTTTTCTATATTAGTCCATAGATGTTGTGGTTTGAATCCCGATACGTTATTCGAAAACACCTTATATGTCTGTCATAACTCGTATTTCTTCGCAACCCTTCAAAGTATAATTCCACATTTGTTTTGATTAAATTCATCATTATACCCTGCCGGGTCACTCCGGATTTTCGCATGTGGGAAACGTGCCGGACGATGCCGTTGGTCGGCGGCTTTTCTCGGGGATTTCCCGTTTCCCCCGCCCTTTAATTCCGGTGCTGCTCCATACTCACCTCAATCACCCTCATCGGTTCTCAAGATCTCGATGTTAAGAGACGCCCAAATCTGTTCACTCACTCACTCACTCAACATTATACTTTTACACATTCCAAAGTAACTTGTAAAATTTGCCCTAATTTGCTTGTAACGTTGCAAAAAAATAATCTTAGCAACTATTTTCTGAAAGTTATTTTGTAAAAATACGAAACATTTTTGCACTGTATTTAATTAGACGTTAACGCGCCTGAGTTTTAGCCGTTAATATCACGTTCTACGTTCACACCGGCTGGATTGGGGGATGCTTCTCGAATATACGTATTAATTCCCAGAGCAAGCTAATGCTGGTGCGATTACTATACACTTTTCGGCTCCTCTTTCTCTTAGATCCGCTAAGTGAGTGAATTTAGACTTTATCATAGTCTGTTCATTGTTATAGGCTATTCACGGTAAAATTAACACTTTTTAAAGCCCTGCTGAAGATCTACTTGTATGCACGTTGTGTTTTCATCCGACTTATGTAAGATTAATAGGGTTAGTGAAATTTCGCGAAAAGATTTCGAGACAAATTATATTTCAAAACACTGTACAGTCACTTACCTTATATTGATTGGCTGAATTACTTGTTGATACGTGTTAACTGTCTGCACACGTAGGAGCCGTGCCGATATTGCCGAACTCTGCGTGGCTCGGTCAAATTTGAAAACGCCTTCTCAAGCAGACAGCAACCAATGGTAATAGACAAATTGATGTTGGATGCTTATAGTATTGAAGTCCACTGTGTACTCATATTTTTTTGCGAAAAGTCACTAGCTCTTAAGATTAACATTGCCATGGGCCTCATCGCTTTATTCAAGCTTCGGTCAAATGAAACTGTGAAATTATTATGAAAGTAAATATTTAACAAATCTTCTCATTTTTACACTTCGATCCATTCAAAAGGAAAGTATAAAGTGAAATAAATAATTTTAAGTTATGACAAATGGTTACCTAACACTTTTAATTCGACGTTAAGATACGGAACTACTTCCCATACATCGTTGCCAACTTTACTGGGCGCATGACACTCAGGGCGCCCGTTAAAAAATATGCAAGTCGGGCAATGACTTTTTTCTAAGGTTGATTTCAAAAGTGCTCACTTTACCGTGAACAGCCTTTAATTGAGCACTTTTGAAATAAACCTATGAAAAATGCTACTGCTCCGTGTAGCTTAACAGGCACACTGAGCGGCATAGGGTCAGTAGACTACAGTTGGTAACGACGGGGGGAAAGAAATACCATGTCTTGACGGTGAATTAGCAGTGTTAGGTACACATTTGTGAATACGGAAATGATTTGGTTTGCTTTCTGTTTTTAATGCGTATACGTGTCAGAATTAGCGAATTCATAAAATATTTACTTTTGCACTAATTTCACACTTTCGCTTGACCGACGCATGAATAAAGTGACCAAGCCCATAGCAATGTTAATTTTACATGTGGTGGAAGAATACGCAGTACGCACACAAGTATAAGTTAAGCCTCCGCCCACCCACCCCCCCCCCTCCCAAGAGCTCTTTTCTGCGTTTGAGGACGAGACGCGCGGATGTGATAAGGGCAATATATTATCACGCACGCCCAGCGCCTCATCGCTCCTACGCGCAAGGTGTGCAGTGTTTTCGTCGTGACGCTGTACAGTGCAAATCAGACCTGCAACAGTGGGACTTTATTACACGCGATGAAAGCTCACAGATTAAACTACGCCCGTAAATCTGTACGTTTCTCTTCCCGCTTAATTAAACTGCATACGCGAGCTTTAACAATGCGATATTTGACCATTTCCACAAATTATTTTCTCCAAGAATACACTTAAGTAGTGAAAGAAAAAAAAGAAATTGGGACATAGATAATGGTTTTTATCTTTCCTGATAAAAAGTCGTATTTGCAGAACATTTATTTACTTAGATACGCGTATTCGCACAAATAACTATTTCACAAAAAATGCGGGGCTCCATCCTACTCTTAACTGGCGCACAGTGTTCTCGTCGCACTGCGTCTAACAATGGACTTGCAGAGATGACCATATTATTTTATTGGTAGAAAGTGTGTAGGAATGTTCAATGCAGGGCCCTTGAGTAGTTTTGAATTTTTCTTATTCGCATATTTTGAGATACTGCACTTTGAAAAAGCCGTTTTTTGTGGTTTTGGGGTGTTTTGAAATTGTGTTTCTAATTTGCGTGACGTCTTGAAGGCACTCAACAGTCTTCGCATTTTGAGATCCTGCACTTTGGAAAAGCCGTTTTTTTTGTGGTTTTGGAGTGTTTTGAAATCGTGTTTCTAATTTCCGTGACATCTTGAAGGCACTCAACAGTCTTCGCTGGAAGTGTATGTTATTTTCATAGATCAGCACATTGGACGCAAGTTTGATAGTTTCGTAGAAAAACGAGTACTTCAAACACTCTGCAGCTTATTTCAAGCGCCGGGTAGACGGGGACCTTAAACAGAACTTTCAAAAGTGCTCAATTTACTGTGATCAGCCTATGCGGTCGCGTGTGATACCCTGCAGTTGGAAAACTGGTCCGGCAGAGAGCGGGAGGGATGCTGCGACGTACAGACCACGTCTAGAGCACCGCGACTACGCCCAGACGCCTTGCGACCTACGGACAACTCCATCACTCAGCAACGTGTCCTCGGACTGCGATAAGGAAACAACATCCTGCCACAAACTACTGCACGTTCTCTCTGCCCTCGCACTTGCCTTGCCGGCTACTGCCGCGGCTATACTTTACACAATAAACTGTGCTCCGCACCTTCCAACTGTTACCTACAACCAACACCCATCCCTAGAGACCTGCAAAATTCGTGTTATCATTTGAAGACAGAACAGAATTCAAACACATATGCGTCTGTATTGCTCTTGTCATTGGACTACGACTGGTTTGACGCGCCCTGGGCTACCTTAAACCAATCGGAAGCAAGTAACGACAAGATACCCCAATCACGTCCCGCCTAGTCAAAACGGACTGTGTCTCCACGCTTTGGCAGAAGCCAATAAACAAATGGCACATACGTCCATGTATATAAGGCAATGAAATCTAGCGTGGTTCCAAATAATAACACAAATTTTGCATGAGACTACCCATTCCCAACAGTGCTTTTATTTCTGCTGATAATGTATTAATTTACTTAATTTGGTGGTTTTTGTATGCCTCTGAACAGCGAAAAGGCGTTCGTAAGGGGACACTATGATTAAATTGATTAATTGAGTGCCCATCACTAGGGCTGCCTGTTTTTCGCGGAAAAATTTACGCTCTGGCTAGACTTCAGTACCCTATGTGCACATCTGCAGTCTTCGTCTGACTATTGGCCGCCTGTCTTTGTGTGAAGACATTCTGGTACATGAGTGAGCCAATCAGAACTAAGATTATCCGATACTGACTGTCCGTGATTCACTGGCAGACAGATAGAACGTGTAACAGTTCAAATGATCCACTCACGAAAGTGGTTCTGAACTAAAGTGCGCTAGAACATAACTTGTCCTGAAATCTTTTCGCGAAAAAACAGGTGCCCCTACAAATCGTGTATTTTGACATAAATCGCGTGAACGGATCTTTAACTTTATAAAATTCAAGTTTTTCGATTTACGAATAGCCATAAATATTATTAAATTAAAATATATATTAAATGGGTATTTTCAAAGCAATATTTTCGCGGACCAACCATGCAATGCATATACAGTCTGGTAAGCACACACGGATGACGCAAAAGTAGGAGCTAGTACATCTTCAGTAGGAGGCAGGACTCTTCGAAAGTCTTTGGTTACTGAGAGTATTTGGTTAAGCCGAGTTGTGTCCGGCGCGGCGCTCCCATTAAAGAGGTTGTTGGTTCCACCCTATCCCGGCCAACTGAGCTGGTGCGTTCTTTCCAAGTGGTTTTCCGTTATCATTACACCAAGCGAGAAGCCGCAACAGTAAATAATCAGACTCGGATTCGGGACGACCTGGGTTCGAATCCCTACACGGCCACCCTGATTTCGGTTTTAGAGACCACGGCCTATTCTTTCCATGTCCCTGATTCTCTGATCAACTTGTTCTTTCTCCAATGACCTCGATGTCGGCAAGACGTTAAGCCCTACGTATCTACCGTTACCACTACAGGAAAACGAAAATGACGGTGCCATTTCTCAACTCGAGCCTTCTCAGTTATTCACCGACTGAGCTATCCTTCCGGTTACTCCTGGTGAACGAAAGGAAATAAAGATCAGTATTTTACATTGCAATCTATCTGCAAATTAATTTGCTTGTTTAAAGTGATATTTCACTTTCTTCTTTTGTTATCTGAAAGAGCTTTTGAAAAGTGCTCCCTGAATGCAGTTATTAGTTGTCAAATCACTGTAGTTTTCTAAACATAACACTCAGAAGTCTTAATTTCCCGAATTCTACAGCATAATGCAATCTGTATGGTGTTCGGGACATACTGTTTCAGTATGAGTGCTATTTATAAACAGGTGAGCTAGTATTGGCACACTGAATTTTGTTGGAAAAAGGAGTCAGACTTGTCGTAAATATGTTTTGGTTCATTCAACCGAAACTGTTAACATTCATTTAATAAATAGTTTAAATCATAAACTGTAGAAGAAAAGTTTTTTTTGTTCCTTTCGTAGACTGAAACACAAATGCAGTATGCCGTGCTTAGACTCTAATTCAACACTTTGAACCTGCCTATAATACTCTTGTGTCAGAATTTCAGTTTTATATTTTGAAAACTATAATGATTAGACAATTAACAACTGCATTAAGGGGGTACTTTTCTAAACCTCTCAAAGATAGACAAATTAAAAAAAAAAGTAACCTTAAAAAACAATGATTCTCTGCTCAGACTCAGTTGGCGGGTCAAGTGGCGTATTGCTATAGGCGGCTTTGGTTCAATCGAAAACGCCATTAAGAGCTTTATTTTACAAAGCTTTATCGGATACAGACAGTAGTGGTGATCAATAATTGTCCTATACGAGAGTTACCGGAAATTTCAGGGCCGGTCGACTTGGGGTTTTTTGAGGAGTGAAAACAAAAGGTAATAAATAAAATAACTATTTCTGCACATAGACGAAGCATCTATTCGCTTTCTCAGATGAGCATTGCAGATGTCCAACAAAATATGTTAAACCACTAGATTTAAAGCAGATCTAACATTTTTAACTTTTATTGAACCGGCACATGCAATGGAAAAATATCCCACATGCGTATTTTGTTCTTTGTGAGAGTTACTTGACACGTGTTTGTAAAAATTGTGCATTATGAACACCGTAACGAAAACTCCGAGCGAAGGCGTATCTCGACAAAAAGAAAAGTGCCAGCTAGTATTCTGTATTCCTCAAGAGCGCAGTTAGACGGATCTTTAAAGCGCATGTCTATAAAGACGGCACTGCGTTTTTAAGGCACAGAACTAGCACCGTTATGGAGTGCCTCAACTCCTCTACATATGTAGAGCTATAACGAATAAACAGTGGTATTTTAGTTGTTTAAAAAAATGAAGGATTTATTACTAAGCCTCTGCATATCTTGTAAAGATTTAAGTATACAGTATGATACACGAGGAGTTACCGACACACAGGAACTACATCCTTACATCATTTGGAGCAAAATATGTCATATAAATGTGGGTCATATTTCCAATATTTACAAAGTAATTAGAAACATTTTGAAGATGACGAGTAAAATACTAAACCTTTCAGAAATAAATACAGAGATATATTATCAAAAAAGCGTCTAACAAGCATACAAAAGGCGATCACAGATTTTTCCGTCCACTTCCATACACTTGGCCACACGCTTATGAACAGCATGTGTTGCTCTACGTAGCTGCACACAGCTGTCTTTGATTTATGTAGCGGTATGCATGATACGTGCAAGTAATTCCTCGCGTGTTTGTGCAGTCCTTTGGTAAACAATATCCGTCTTCCATCCCATACACAATAATCTAGTGGTGTAAGATCTTGCGATCGAGAAGGCAAGGGACGAAAACTGCCTCGTGCTATCCATCTCTCGGGGAAATGCACATTTAAGTGTTCAACCACAGCATGGTGGAAGTGAGGAGGTGCACCGACATGTTGGGAGACCGTATGACGTCTCACTGCTAACGGAGTATCCTCGAGTAACGGTGGCAGTTCTTCTGTCAACAATTGCGGATACACCACACCAGTCAAGCGTCCCGAGAAAATGAGTGGCCCAATCAGCTGATCTGATCGTGTAGGACACCCCACCACACACTATGCTGAAACGGTGTTTTCAACTCCTTTCCACTTTCAACTCCTTTCCTCCTTTCTAATTGTCGAATTGCTCTGTAAATATTGGGAATAGGGCCCACACTTATATGACATATTGTACTCCAGATGATGTACGGAATAAGCCCTGTGAGTGGCGGTAACTCCTCGTGAATCATCGTGTATATAGGAGGTAAAGTAAAATTACTCCTCCAGCGTGGAGTGAGGTGGAATGGGGAGGTTTGGGCGGGGTCTTGAGAGCCGATGAGCGTGACGTGAGTTAATTATGGAGCAGCGCCGGAATGCAAGGAGGGGGGAATTGGGAGATCCCCAAGAAAACCTGACGACCAGCTGCATCGTCAAGTGCAATTCCTACGTATGTGGATCCGGAAGCGACCGCACTGGGAATCGAGCCCGGTTCGCCTTGGTGAGAAGCAAGCACTCTAGCCGTTGCGCCACAGCGGCCCCACGCCGCTAGTGTATTCGTCACGCTAACAAAAGGTAGAACATATACATACGACTCTTGTCTAAAGTGGTTCCTGAGGGCGGTACACGCGCCTGAAGGTGTAGCAGAAAGGCAAAATTATTGGACATTTTACAAAATGTATTTACGATCGAACATATAATTGATATATAGAATATACGTACAAGTTCAATTTAACCAAAACTGAGGTATATTTAAGTTACCGCAAGTATAAAACGCTTGTGATACATGGCATATTTAAGAAACAATCAATCACGTCACACATGGAGTGATTTTTCAAAAGGTTTGATTCGAAAAAGCGTGAAGAAACCGCGACTAGACTATACCAGTAATGCTTTACGAGAGTACAAATGGGCAAATTTTCAGCCAGCAAGTTAGACTTAAAAATGTTTGTTGCAGTCTCTTGAAGGGTTTACATGGAGTATTTTTTTAAAGTTACACGACGCCCCAGAAGACCTTCAGCACTTGAGTGGCAGACTTCCTCACAGCACTGGCCAAGAGTGACACGGCTTCCAATAGCAGCAGCAGCCAGTGAGTAAATGACTGAACTGCGATTATGCACAGTACTGTAAAGTTTAGCGTGAAGAAAAATATTCTGCAAATTGCGAAGTCTCTGCCCAGGGGCGTATCCAGGGTTGGGGGGAGGGGGGTGAAGGTGTTACAGCCTCCCCCCCCCACCAAAATGAGAAACATTTTTTACACCCTATTAACAAAATGTCAATCATATTTGTATATTTATTACCCACATGGCACACATAGTTCCTATCCTCCTTTCCTTTTCTATCCTTCCACTGTGACTTGTGAACGATGTACTACTAGTGACAATACTAATACTGACTAGCCCCCCCCCCTGAAAAAATTTCTGGATACGCCCCTGTCTCTACCAATGAAGAATGTGAAACTTCTGTAGTGGAACAGTGATAAAACACTGAACTTGCGTTCGGAAGAACTCGGGTTCGATTCCCATTGCGGCCATCCTGATTTCGATACTGGGATAATTCCTTATTTTAGGCCTTTGCCGATTCCTTCCACGTGTCCTCCTTAATCTCTAGTGTTCCTTAACCAAGGCGCTATCGCTGTTCGGCAGCACTCAAACCAGCAAATAAAAATGGGGTGTGGCTGTGTTGGGGATATGGCCGTTTGTTTTGCGTGAATACGTCTACGTTGACGCACTCGGACGCGTTGATGTTTTTTTTACGTTCCCGGCGCCGCTTCACTCGATCATATGGGGTTTTATGGGTATTACTGGATTGCTTTTTGAGATGCTCTTTCCAACCGTATACGATTTCTGTATTTCGACTAGGTTTTTGACCATTACATGCCAACATTGTGTTAAGATTTATTAATTTTTTACATTAAACTTATACAGTTCCTCCACACAAATGTTTTTATACACGCAATCGATTGTCTTGACGAGAGCTGTCGATTGAAACTTAAACGAGCGTCATAGCTTTTTCTAGCCAGAAGTTATACTACGCGGAAGTTATGAGACGCGGCGAAACGAACAAAAATTACGCCTCTCCCCCCTCCCCCTCGCACGATGCTTCGCAGCCCTCACTTAATGTAACATATTCTTTGGTCCTTTGGCAATTGAGTGGTGTAATATAATTTTTAATTTAGACGATAGATTCGGAGATGCAATGACAAACTGTATCCCCCGATTTTGTTATCATCGGATTTTCTGGATTACCACCCACTATGGTCGTAGATTTAAAGACGTATTCATGTCAAAACCCATTATAAATATATCAATTTACTAAGCAGTGAAATTGCCCACTATAAATGTCCACCTCTGGCCATATGGCTCATATTCTACTGTGGTCTTGTCGGCAATATTAACTAAGCGAATTTTGAGGCGGAGATGACACGGGCTGCAGGGAGGGCGGTGTGGGTGACTCAGGCTGTAGTTCCTGGAACAGTGACGCGCCGCGGCCTCCGCCCCAGCCGTGACCCGCCAGGCCATGCGTCTCCGCCAAGCCCAGGGTCGCCGTCGTCGGTCGCCACTTCGCACCGGCTGCCGACTGCACTCCCCCTGCTGACCTTCGGAGTGTGTTCCCAACACTTGCTCTCCAAATGTTAAGGCGGTCACCTGCCTACTTTACGCTTAGGGGCCGCGGTGGCTGAGCGGTCAGCCTGCCCGCCTTCCACAAAAGAGAACCGGGCTCAATTAACCGGGGGGGGGGGGGGGGGTCGCTCCCGGATTTTCGCATAAGGGAATTGTTTTCTCCGGGTTTTCTAAGGGATCTACCTTTTCCCCCGCCCTTGCATTCCGGCGTTGCTCCATATTCACCTCACTTCATCCTACGAAAAGAAAGCATACACCAGTCGAGGAGTGAATGTCATTTTCAAAATAACACAAGGGCTATAAATATTATTTTAGAGCCCGTCAACATAGTTTTAAAAAAAGAAGCTTATTTCAGACTGCTGTATCTTAAAACACACTACCCAGGCTCGATCCGAACTACGATAGAAGCCTTTACTGAACCTTGGTATAGGTTATTCACGGTAAATGAATACATTTGAAAGCCCTGCTTAAAATCTACTTGTATGCACGTTGTGTATTCTTACGCCTTACGTAAGATTAACATTGTTATGGGCCTGATCACTTCATTAATACGTCGGTCAAGTGAAACCGTGAAATTATTATAAAAGTAAATATTTTACAAATCTGCTCAGTTTTGTGTTTTGATGCAATTAAAAACGCAGAAAGCGAAAGAAATGATTTAAATTATCAGGAATGATTACCTAATACTTTTTATTTGACGTTAAGGTACGGATCTACTTTCCCATCCATCGTTACCAACTTTATTGGGCGCGTGTCACTCAAGGTGCCAGTTAAAATAAATGCAGGTATGGGCAGTGATTTTCCTAAGGTTGATTTCAAAAGTACTCACTTTATCGTGATCAGCCTTTACACACTTTCCACAGAGTCCCATAGGCACATGTACAAGACGAAAACACTGCAAGTCAGTTTAGAGTTTTGCATGTAACGGCTATTACGCGCTTGATACGAGTGAAGGAAGCACTTAGTGCCCTAGATACGGGAAAATAGCTCCAGACAAACGACCACTTGATCAAACAACCCTGGAGCTGGATTTTTTTTGAGTGCTCTTGCCAGAATTTTCTCGCTAGTTGCTCACGCTCTCTAAACCGTGTGGTTGTAGAGTGACGCGGACAGACATCTGCTTGCGTTTAGCTTTCCTGTAGACTCGTACTTTTTAACAAAAAAAAATTCGCGTCACTTGAACATGCCCTAGTTATATTTCAACTCTGTTAAAAGAAATGTACTTAAATTCCGAAACACTTGTGTAAACAGCGTGCTAACCACGCATCTAAGCCGCGTGGTTTTGACTGTTATGGTATAAAAAACGTTCGGTGTTGGTACTAGGAAATTAGATGTTTACCAGCTGGCATGCGCTCTCTACCACACATTCTGTGGTAAAGCCATTGACGTCTTCTTCTCTATAAGCGTACATGCTGCTTTTAGTCTGTTCTCTGGAATACGCGTCAAAGTTTTCTCCGCTCAAGGAGCTATATGAGACCACAGAATTACTAAGTTTACAAAAGTGAAATGAAGTAGCGGTTCCTTAGATGTCGTCGTACCCTTTAGCCGATTGGCTGTGTGAGGCTCTACAACGAGTCTTGCTTCCAGTGGCGTAACAACTAGGAGACGGAGGGAGGAGGTGGGGGCACATAGTATACATTACTTCTCCCCAAAGGGCGCCAGAACAAGAGTAAATGGCCGTCCAAACTGTTTTCATTCATCGATTTGCATTGATATATATTTTATTTACAATCTCCAATGAATTGTTATAGTGTATTTCTGATGATACTTCGATCTTCGCTTTGGTGTTAAACAGATTGATATTATCTAATGCAGCATGATGTATAGGTGTTGGTCGTACCATAATGAAATTTAAATAGGGGCACCTAAACACTCCCCTCCCCCTCCCCCCTCGCGCAGGGCACTTAACGCGTGCGCTCACCTAAGCTGGAGAAGTTGATTCGCCACTGCTTGAGCCTGACTGGTTATTGCGATTTGCGTAACTTTCCCTAAATGGGAAAATGGACGGTTGAGAAGGGGGGGGGGGGGGCTGCTGTCTGGCAAGAATCTTTCCATGCACTGATAGAATAACGGCGTCCCGATATGTTGTTGGACAGTGCTTCGCGGTTGAGCGAATATTTCAGTTCTGTATTCCAGATGTCTCTAACTAATGTTTACACTTTGAACGGGAATAACAGAGAAACTATTGTGGAAGACACTGTGATGTGACTTTGTATTTGAACCTATTAGAACAACGTTGGGTGTGTGCGAATGTTAATAACAGTTAAAAAGGTTCAAAAGTTCCACGAAGTGCAGCGATACATCGTCTTCACCACTGTACAACAGAGCGACAAACAGTAGGTACTGTTTCCACGGGAGTGGATTCGCAGGCCGTCACAATCGCATCTCTTATGGCATCCAGTCAGTGTCCATGACTTCGTGGCTTGCACGGTGTTCTTCATAGTTCTCCACATATAAAAATGTAAAGGTGTCAAATCTGTATATGTGGTTCCTCGTCGGCCTATCCACCTCGCAACAAATGTTCCTGCAACATTGTGCGGTAACTTTCGCCTGTCACTGTTCCGTCGAACTATCGCATTCGGGAGGGCCCGGGTTCAATTACCGTACCAGCCATCCTGATTTCGTTTTTCCATTGTTTTCCGAAATCACTCCAGACGAATGCTGGGATGGGTCCCTAACAAAGGCCATGGCCGATTCCTTCTCATTCCTTCCCCAATCCCTCTTCCCTGGGCAACTTGCGCCGTCTCTAATGACCTCGCTGTCAACGAGACGTTACGCCCAACTACCTGCCTACCTACTGTTCCGTCGAAGAAGAATTGCTACACAAGTCGTCTGGCAGACATACCGCACCACACTGTTAACCAAGGAAGATTAACTGCTTGCTCTCCCGCGATGTGGCGATTTTCATCGGCCCAGTACACACAGTTATGGCGGTTGATGTTTCCGTTCAATTTAAAAGCTGCCTCATCGGACCAAACAATCACGTAGTAAAATGTTTGTTGTCGTTGTACATGTTCACAACCCACTCATGAAATTCGACTACTGTCCGGGTCGTCTCCATTCTTGCCTGAAGTATCTAATGTGGGACTTCAGTGCCTCCACTTTACTTGCTTTAAAATACGATGGACACTTTATTTACTGAAACCTGGCTCACTAGCAGCTCGCCACACGGAATTCGACTTTCCGGGGGAACGTGTGAATGTAAATGTATGCAGCACTCTTCCTTCGACCGTTTTCATTATCTTCCTGCCGTGCCGTCCTTTCTTCACATCACACACAGTTTCCGTACTTTAAAAAATATGTGCCACGTGATCGCGTCATTGTTACACGTGATCGTGGCGTAGTATCGAATTATGCTATCCGTCGTCTCAGCGCCCCAATTATGTTCTCGAATTTTCAGTAACCCTTTAAAATCCAATTAACGTTGCTAGGAAGAAAACCTTGTCATCTCTGCAATTTCCACTACTATTGCAGTACTGCCGCTTGTGGCTGCAAACGGAACTGATAACAGCAGAATGGCTACACGCGCTCACACATACCCAAAGTTGTCCTTGTAGCGATATTTACATACCTGCATTCCCATCAGGTTGCCTGTAATAATTTCTCCGTTATTAACGTACAAAGAGTGTAAACATTAATTCGGGACGTTATGTATTCTGTGGACAACCGTATTGATGCCGACACACGGATGGTGATATAGCATCCGTTGAAAAGTTTGTGTTATTAACTTCTACGATAATGTTTCGTTGCCTCCATGTAGATCATGATGCTGACGTTGATTGGAGAGGCTGACCAACCCAGTGACATACATGTAATTCCTACCAGCGCGAAGAATGGACGAGGAGAGTTGTGGGGAATCCCTAATAAACAATACAACACTCCTCAATGTCACATCCGGACATAAGGAAGCATTGCGATGGCGATGGAAAAATAACATAAACAAGCTTCGCGTGAGTTCTGTTTCCTCAGGATTCTAAGCGATAGATATACACTGTTAAAAAATTTCCGTAGCATTACGGACACTTTTACGGGGAATGTACAGTAAGAATACGGAAATACAATCCGTAAAGACGACAAACGGCAGTGCGCTCCGTAAATACAATATACGGAAAGTCTCCGTATCTCCTAATCGCTTCAGGTTCCGGTAACGAACTATGTCTAGTCTACACGAAGCTTTCTTCGCCCCTGTAACAGAAAATTAGTGTCTGCGGCAGTCACGATATCCACGCCACTTATTAATATTCCCTTCAAACATTATATAGCATCAGGCGTCTGTAACATTTAGCAACAGTTATAGTTCACAAACTTTAATAGAAACCAAGAAAGTTGATTGAGTCGTTAACATTAAATATCTTAATCATGCCTGCGATGGTACAAGAATAATGCAGGTAAACGGTTATAAAAACAGGAAGTACAGAAAACTAACGAGAAAATTTACGGTAATGTTCAGTGAATTCACGGAGAGTTCTGTGAAATTTACGGAAAGTCCGTTTTTGAAAAGTAACGAGTCCCTAATTTTACGGGTAGTTTACGAATATTTCCGGAGAATTTTTTACAAGCACTTTTCCGTCAAATGAGATTGAATTTTTTTTTTTTAACAGTGTAGGTATTTAATAGAGAAAGCTGTTGAGAAAAGATATAGAGCTTTGTCGCTATAGTTTAAAAGACTATTTTACAGAAACAAAAATATAGCAAACAGATGGCTATACTTACAGCGATTTTTGCTGGTTTGTAAGTTTCATCGACCACATTTATGTTTCACCAACCAAGTTTATGAACGCACAACGAAATGTCGAGTTTCATTTCGGTTCTGGAAAAAGACGTTTAAATATTCCACAGTTTGTTAAAAAAAATTATAATAACCACGACTGTTACAATGAGACACGGGAAGACTAAGGAAGCCGCGTCGGTGGTATTGGGCCAGAGGAAAATGGGAGTACTTCAGGGAAAAACCTGCACTACTGTGGCGTCCGTTCGCAGCATGTGAGAATCACATTCCCGCCCCCGGCTCCTGGCATTGAGCCGGGAACTCTGACTGTGGGAGGCCGGTGTCTAACCACTGAGCCAGCCACGGGACTGCGGCATACGTGTAAACAGACTGTTCCTGATAAAGTGGTCACTTTTAAAACCAACCTCTGAAAAAATATCACTGCACATTGATAGCACATACACACTGACATGCAGGCTTCCAGTTAAGTTGACAACGAATGAAGTGAAAGAGTTCCAGGCAATAACGTTGTGTTGCGAGTGTAATAGTATGGCTAATAAAGATTTTTTTTCTGCTCTATGCCACATTATATTACAAATCGGCATGTTAGTATAGGCTGTTCACGGTAAAATGAGCACTTTTCAAAGCCCTGCTTAAGATCTGCTTGTATGCACGTTGTAGCTTCTTCCACCTCATATAAAATTATCATTACCATGGGCCTTATCACTTTATTCATTCGTAGGTCTAGTGAAAGTGTAAAATAATTAGAAAATAAGTATTTCACAAATCAGCTTATTTTTACTTTTCGATACATTTTAAAAAACGGGCGAGATAGATGTAATTTAAGTTATAAAAAATGGTTACCTTACACTTTTTATTAGACGTTAAGATATGGAATTGCTTTCCATCCATCATGACCAACTTTACTGGACGCATGTCACTCAGTGCACCCGTTAAAATATTTGCAGACAGGGACAGTGATTTGTTTCTAAGGTTGTTTTCAAAAGTGCTCACTTTATCGTGAACAGTCTTTATCACTTTTTCACTCAGCTGATGCATGGACTAAATAATTAGGCCCACTGAAATGTAAATGTTTCATATGGCGAAAGGATACAAAATGAGGATAAATATAGATCTTGAGCAGAGTTTTCATAAGTGCGCAATTAACCGCGAAGAGGCGGTAACTATAATTTTTAAATTTTCTGCAGGTTTCCTTTTTAAAGTAAACTTTCTACACGAGTGGGTCTTTTTACTCACTCCAATGTTAACAGAACAGCATGATTTCGATCGCGCTCATTAAAATGGGCCATGCTTGCTGTCAAACGTAATTTAATCGGTTGTAAATGAACACTGCTCAGTTCTACGACAATAGGTTAAGTAATTAAATTTCTGGGACATCAAATTATTGTTTCGATTTTCATCTCCCCAACTACATCTCAATTTTTGTACATCGAAAGCTTTCATATTCATTAAATAAATTATATTAATCTGATGGTTTTGAAGTCAAATTGCTTATAGTTGCATTGAAATAACACTTCCAGGATTATTTTCTCTTGAATGTTTACCTGTTTATCTGTGAAAGAGATTAATCGACGAAAATATGAAGTTAATTTTGCTATCGATTTGAGTTATGGTAAAATGCATTTGTGAGAGGCTGTCTGGGAACTGGCGTTTCATATACTCCAAAAAATCGGAGTAAAGTGAATGGGGAACGGCGTTTGAACATGTTGGTGGCATGCGATGGCTTCAGATCGCGATTTAAGTAACTGCTTCTCCTCTGTATTTTCAATTGCTCTGTGCCTAGATTACTGCATGTATAGTCCATTCATGGTTTCTTCGGCATTTCGAATCAAACCTCTGAAAAATCTCCCCACGTATGACGTGTTTAGTTATTTCCTAAATACGCCCTGTATCACAAGCGTTTTATACTTGTGTTGTTAACAGTTACTTGTTTTCCTGTTAGGTGGAATGTTATTAATATCTTATCTTTAAATTATAATGCTTCATTGATAAATAATTTGAATTAAAAACACGGAGAAAATAAGTATGTTGGTAGCGCCTAGTAAGAAACAGTTCTTATACAAAATATCATTACAACTGAGTGCGCACGATTGTGGTGCGTTGTCCCTCTGGTGTAATTCTCCAGGGTTAGTTAAGCTTAGCTTGCACGAGGCGGAGGAATATTCTGGAAGTAGAATATTAACATGGCTTCAGAAAAGACTGAAGTAACCGTGAATGGATTATAGTAAACATGGCGGACAATGCCGTTGCGCGACAGTGTGTTTACTCTGGATGTTCCTGTTTTCCCCCGCTATGACGGCCCGTCTCCACCTCGCTTCGTCGCTACCAGTGCTGAAGCTACCAGCTGCTGGGCGCCGCCCACTTCTCTCTCTTGACTGCCGCCCGCCAGCCACGCTCCATTCCAGCTGACCCTGCGCCGGGCGGGGGACTACGTCGGTCTTCATTCACCCACTTTCTCCGCCGCCGTCGCCGCACTTGCATCGCACTCGGAGGACGCCAGCGGGAGAAGTGAGCGAAGCGCGGCGCGGGTGGCGAACTCGCGACATTCTGACCTGACGTTGCGCCGACATCACCTTCGTTGTTCAACTATAGTCTATTCGCGGTCTCTTCACACTTTATGAAACAAACCACTGAAAAAACATCCCGTGTATGACGTGTTTAGTTGTTTCCTAAATATACAATGTATCACAAGCGTATTATACTTATGTTAACATAAAAATTCTTTATTTTTTGTTAAACTGAACTTTTAACTGTATTCTATCTATAAATGGTTACATGTCATTTATGATTAACGTGAATATAAACAGGAAGATAATAGATATGTTGGTATTGCCTACGACCAACTTTTTTTTGCGAGAAGATTTACGCTCTGGCTAGACCAGTATCCTATGTGCACATTTACTGTCTTCATTTGACTATTGGCCGCCTGTATTTGTGTGAAGACAGTCTTACATGAGTGAGCCAATCAGAATTAAGATTCTCCGATACTGAATGTCAGTGATTCTCTGGCAGGCAGATAAGACGCGTAAAAATTCAATTGATCCAATCGCGAAAGTGGTTCTGAACTAAAGTGCGTTGGAACAAAACTTGCCCTGAAATCTTTTCGCGAAAAACCGATTCCCCTATGTATGAAATGATTCGAACGCAAAATATAATCAAATTGTTTACGCTTGAATGCGGTGCGTTGTCCCTTTAGTGAATATTTTCTAGACTTAAATTTTGTTTGCATGAGGCAGAGGAATATCTTGAAAGTAGAACTTAAGCAGGGCTTTAGAAAAGTCGGAAGTAGCCGTCAATTGACTATATGTAGGGATAGGAAAATTTCGCGAATTCAATGACCTGTATGCTAGACTCCACGATCCTTTGTACAGTCGAGCCTCAGATGTTTGTTCATTGGCTGTTGCCCCAGTGTTACCTCACCCCTGGAAGAATGTAATTCGCCTCTTGTTTCCTTGCAAGTCTGCCATTGGCTCAGAGTCAACCAGGGCGTGACTGATAAATTCTGAACCAATTGCAAAGGCTACTTCAGCGTACATGTATTTGAAATCTAGCTTGTCCTGAAATCAATTCGCGAATTCTTCCTATCCTTAACTATACGACACGCGCGCTGCATTGCCAAATACATACATTTTGTTAGATACAATAGAAAATCGCGAAATGCCTTCCACCAAACAGTTTATGATTAAAAATACCAAAAAAAAAAAAAAAAAGTAAATAAATAACTGAAAGTAAATCGGAATCTTGCATAAGTGATAAAGTTGATAAAGTTTACACGCAGTTTAGCTCTTTACTGATAAATCTCAGATATGCTGCATTACATCATTGCAAGTGCACTTCAAGGCGTAATACCTGTTCTATCAAACGAGTGGAATAGTAACTGCGAATGAAAGGAAGGACTAGCGGGTGTGTCGCAGGCGGCGCTGCTGTGGCGAGGCGACGTACACGTGGACGGAGCGCACCCACACGCGGTGGCGGAGGTAGGTACCTACCTGTTTGGGCGCCCACGTGCGTTGTCACGCTCCCGTCCCGTGCCGGCGCAGCGTGGGCACGCTCTCTAAACGCACACACGCGCGTCCCGGGCTGAACGGGAAGCAAACACCGTGCACGGAAACCTGTTAGGCCGTGTCTACATTCGGCCCTTCCTGTGGATGTGGACGTGTCCGAAACTCGGCGTCAAGTGGCGTCACATTGACGCGGTCCGAATATGGTCTACAAATGCGTTTTCCGAAGTGAGCTTTCAGAATCTGACACTAGATCGCACTAAATTCGGCATATTATTTGTTGTTGCGTAGGGATGTTTACATTTGCTGTATTATTGTTTAATATGGTTTACGAATGGTTGTATGTTGAATTTTATTTATAAACGCCTTAACGGTTTTATTTTAAATAAGTTAGTCAATTTACATTTAAATTTTAATTTTTAAACTTACGTTTTAAAAGTTTTAGCCTTCAAATAAAATTGTTGAGACTGAACTAAGACATCCCTAATTATTTATTACCATTGCATAATTTTTTTTTTTTTTTTTTTTTTAGAAAGACCATCATGCACATCCATTGTTTACATTAATAAGTAAACAGTTCACGAACGCGAGCAAAAGTATTTGAAGTCTTCTTTTTCCATCAGCTTAGGAGACAACTTCGGACAACAGTTTAGTATTCCGATTGCTTCAACTTAGGACACAGGTTGACTTGAGACACGGCAGATTGGGACAGCACCATGACGTCAGAGGGTCGCGAGCACCAATCAGCGCATCCTTGTCCTAGGACACAGGTTGGGATAGCCCAAATGTAGACAGGCCCTTATCACCCCAATGTGAAAATCCAAGGCAATTTCCCATTCCAGTACGAAATGTTCCGCAGCTTAAAATATTACATTGTTTCCGTTCTCTACGTTGCAGTGATTAGAGTACAGTCCATTCATGATTAGGCTACTTCCAACTTTTCTGAAGTGTTGCTAAAGAATTACTTTCAGGCCATTCGTACGCCACATGCAAACATATCTTAACTAAGTCTAGAAAATTACACCAAAGGGACAACGGATCGCATTCGTGCTCACTCACTTCAATAATATTTCACATGAGAAGTTTTCCTTGGAGCCGCGGTGGCTGAGCGGTTAACCTGCTCGCCTCCTAACCAGGGCGATCCGGGTTCAATCCCCGGCTGGGTCACAACAGGATTTTCGCATGTGGGAATCGTGCAGGGACGTGACAGTCAAAATCATCCAATCACGGAAGTGGATCTGAAATATAAGTGTTTTGGGATACAAATAATCGTGGAATCTTTTCACGAGAATCACGTGTAACCAATAGTATGTAAAGGCTGTTCGCGATAAAGTGAGCACTTTTGAAATCAACCTTAGAAAAAAGTCACTACCCCAACCTGCATATATTTTAACGGACGCGCTGAGTGACATGCAACCAGTAAAGTTGGTAACGATGTATGGTTAGTAGTTTCATATCTTAACGTCGAATAAAAAGTGTTAGGTAACCATTAGTGACGAATAAAATTATTTCTTTCTCTTTGTGTTTTTCAATGCATCGAAGTGTAAAAATGAGCAGCTTTGTAAAATATTTACGTTTCTAATGACTTCACAGTTTCATTTGACCAACGCATTAATAAAGTTATGAGGTCCATGGCAATGTTAATTTTACATAAGGCGGAAGAATACACAGCGTGTATACAAGTAGATCTTAAGCAGGGCTTTCAAAAGTGACAATTTTACCGTGAACAGCCTATACCTGTCCTAACGCGCTGGTAGGGTGTCGCCCACGTGAAGCTCCACGCACACGTGTTAGCCACTGGCAGCTCGTGAACGCCGACGCTTGCTCTCTCTTCTGCACCTGACTGTTCCTTGCTACGCACATCGGTTACTAACAACGAAGTTCTGCAGCTGACGTCACGCCACGTGTGTGACGGGCAGAGCTCGCTCTAATAGTATTCGCAACACGTCCAATTTCTCCCGGCTACACTCTGGTTGTCAGTCCTTTCCGCGAACATTGAGGGTTTTTAATTGAAAGTAAACACCTCGCAACAGCTATCCGGCCCCAATTAGATTTCATGGCACCAATAAGCTCTCTTACGAAAATAACACTTCAGATGACCGACACAGCAACTGAAATTTCAACAGCCCTACATCGTTGTTATTTGGAAAGCTATTTTTTTGAGAATCCACCAAAATATCTGAAAAAGCAAATTCATTCAGTTGTGCCTTAAAGCAGCAAAACAGGATAGACGTCTCGACTGGACTTAAACAAAGATTCCCCTCATAGCTCACTCTTCCCTCCCCCTTTTTTGTCTTCTTTTTAAGTGTCAGGGGCAAGCTCATTAAATTATTTGCATATGAAGGTTGTTCACGGTAAAATGAGCACCTTTGAAAGCCTTGCTTGAGATCTACTTGTATGCACAATGCGTATTCTTCCACCTTATGTAAAATTAACATTGCCATGGGCGTCATCACTTTATCCATACGTCGGTCAACTGAAACTTCGAAATTATTAAAAAAGAAAATATTTCACAAATCTGCTCTTTTTTACACTTCGATACATTAAAAAATAGAAATCGAAAGTAATAATTAAAGTTGTTGCAAATGTTTACTTCGAAATTATTAGAAAAGTAAATATTTCACAAATCTGCTCTTTTTTACACTTCGATACATTAACAAAGTACAAATCGAAAGGAATAATTAAATTTGTTACAAATGTTTACCTAACACTTTTAATTCGACGTCAAAATATGGAACGGTTTTCCATCCATCGTTACCAACTTTATTGGGCGCATATCACTCAGTGCGCCCGTTATAATAAATGCAAACAGGGGCAGTGACTTTTTTCTTAGGTTGATTTCAAAAGTGCTCACTTTATAGTGAACAGCCTTTATAAGCAATGCTGCATTAGGATGCGCCAGCCAGCGTATAACAATTCAATGCTCCATTGATTCTGTGGCTTAACTGCTCTAACCTTCGGGTTGACGGCTCTCAATGGAACTACACTACCGCGAGCTTTAAATGCTACATCGCTAGAGGTAGTGATGCATAGCGAGTAACAACGACTGCTTGGTAGGTCTCAATCTTCACTGAACATGTCTGAAATGTTTTATTCTTTACTAGGTGTCATCTGGGTGCGAAATTTATCCTTATTCGACTTGGCTCTGCTACTCTAATAATGGACTAATGCCGTTTATTTGCAAACAGATAAGCCACGTCTTAACTAGATCATCAGGTAATAAAATAAGCAAGAATCTAAAACGTTTTAAAAAATGTATTGTTAGAAAACATTGTTTCAATTTTCGAGATTCTCTCCTCATCCCTAAAGAAAATATTTTATATCGAAATATTCCCCAAAACAGTGTTTCATTTTTCTGCTTTTATAACAGGATAATACATTCGATGAAACCAACCAAGAACTGGGATATCTTCCGGACAAATTGCAGACTACTCGTTGCTAGGACCGAAAAACTTAGGTAGTTTACATGGTGATAATTACTACAGACATTAATACTACTTCTACAACTGGGAGATTTTGAGGCACTCTTTAACGACTCTGAGACAGGAACTGAAAAGAGATCAAATCATGAGCATCTCGGTTGACTTCACACAGAAGCAGCAGCAGCACGAAAACATATTATCAATGTACTACTGTACAGAGTAGGCCTACTGTTCAGTATATCCTACAAGTCACTCAATATGAAGTATTTTCATGGAATGTTCAACGCATCTACGGACAGAACGTTCAAGTGGAGTGGAACCTATCAGTCAGGAACCTTGTCATTTTCACGCATAGAATAATTGTAAATATGTGCCTTAAGTCACTATACTACTTAAACACTTGTACAAAAACCTTACTTTGTAATCGTCATGGAAATATCCGTTAGAAGCATGTTCATGGTCAAAAAAATTACCTTTGACGTAGAACCAAGAAATAAAAACTATTCATTATAATGGAGTGGAGAGATTTGGGTGGCCCCTAACATCGAGGTCTTGAGAGCCGATGAGGGTGAAGTGAGGTGAGTATAGAGCAGCGCCAGAATGGAAGGGTGGGGGAAATGGGAGATGTCAGAGAAAACATGCCGACAAGCGAGACGAGCCGTCTAGCCGCTGCACCATCGTGGCCCCCAAAATCCATTAGCTGAGTTTCTATGGTGCCAAGTGAAGCATCTGTCACAATGAACATATGCGGTGAATAAATTTAACTTTTCGTTCCTTTTGCAACACTTATTTATTATTTCAGTATTTATGTCGCCCCAATTTTAAAGGATTGAGATGTATTTTGTAGCGGCACCATGAAGAGGGCCTTAACGAATTGTCTTGTATGTCACGGTATGAAACCGACCTTAGACTTCGAACAAATCCAGGATGCCAGGGATTGCGTCAAAAGGCTGCAACACGACACTACTGATGCCGGCTAACGCAAAACTGGGGATTGATATAGGCCAGCACGAAGCGAGAGTCGGGGCCTTTTCCACGACAGCGGCCGAAGACGTCGGAAGGAGCTTCCACGTCGGGACGTCGAGCAGCGAGGAGCTTGTTGCCTTGGGTGTGTCGCGCGTCGTGATCCGGACGAGCCAGATACAGCCTCCGGCCTCAAGGTTCAGGCGGGGACTGTCCGTATTAGCTTGAGTCAAGAAGGCGTAATTGCTAGCCGATTAAATATATATGTAATACCATTTAGTAGCGCCCCGCGTCAATTAAGTCACACAATTAACAGGAATATTGTATGTTGTTATTGTGTAACAACACAGATTAAATCAGTGTCTTTTACGACTTGCCTACCCGTTAATATTAGCGAAGTAGCTACACCCCTAAACTACATGTATGGTGTATTGTGGAGCACAATAGGAACCATTACAATCTGAACCAGAAGTTTTAGCGACAGACTACTAGCGAGAAGAGAAACGAGCGGCGAGAGAAGTGACCAGCGGGAGGAAAATCTGCGACTGCGAGCATCGGCGCAGCGAATAGTGCGACTAGTATGTTGGACTATTGGACTGGATGCGTGAGTGAAAGACATTACAGATGATGGCAGCAGACAGACTGAAAGTGTGTTAATTGTGAGTATTAGTTAATTGACTATAACCAAACATAAAACTTAAGAAATGCATTAATTTATTAGAGTTAAAATATACATTAAAAATTCCACTCACTGACAAATAAAGAGAGTAATAGTGAATATAGATAGATAAATGCTGTAAGTAATAGCTGTGTGGATAACTTAAAATAAACTGTAGTCCTTTTATTACTTTTATTAAGATCTCCAGCCCACACGAACTCAGATACACCCCTCAGGCGTCTTGTAGTAATATGATTAGAAGACCTGCAACGTTCACGTTATTTCTCATCATGCTAGGCTTCATAGTCCTGTGAGTACTCGTTAATTCATTTTGGCTGCTCTCTGGGCCTGAAGCTATTTCCGTTCTGGTAACACTGCACACGATTCGGGCTCACAACTACGAAGTGGACATTCATTGGCGCAAAGTGTTTCGGTATGTGTGAAATGAATAACACGAAATTGGCAGGTCTAGATTAAGTTTAAATTTTCTGGTGACGTCTTTCAACATGATTGACTAACTTCTATCAATTTCTTGCGCGTACAGCCGATGGAATATTTTGACGTGAGTGCCTTTGTCAACCCGGGACCGTCACACCGCACATCAAAATACGGCTATTTATACCATGGATGTCGGAATACGCATAGCTTTGTATAGCTTACATTTTAAATATTATATTGATTCTTTTATAAGTTGGCGGTTGTCAGAATGGAGCCCTACGTTACCTCACTGATGAAATTAGATTGTAACATTCGTGCCCCGATGAGTGCGAGCAAATGTTTACGAGGCGACAGCGCGTCAGTGACATGTAATCAGGAAAATGTCACGACCAGAAAATCGAGCAACGTGGTTAAGCGTGCGTATAAAGCTCATAAATGTTCGAACCACTGCTTTGTCGTGGCCGGTGAATGCATTTGCATACATTTTCACGCTCAGAACAATGGCTGGGTTTACGCCAAGCTCGGCGCACGAGTACATCCAGGCGTTTCAAGGGCAAGGAAGCCTCGACCGAACTTCGGAGGTAAAGAAACATGTTAACAGTTTTCCAGGCGTGTGATAGTCGACAGCCGGAATTAGCCGTGTTTGTACGCAAGGTAGAGACGCGATGCATGTAAAGCTGGAGGCCGGGTCAAGGATTACGACTGTCTACCTTGGACCTTGATAGGGAGAGGGGAGCATGACGTCACAGCTGTCAAGAAAGCGTTTCACATTCGTAGGCGGACAGCCGAAAACGGAGGAAGATACGTCAGATAAGAGAACCACGGCAGTGGTGTATCCCTTGAGTTATACCGCGAATTTATGATCCTGCGCCCCCCCCCCCTTTCCCCCTCCGTCACCAAATACCAAATACGAACTGAGCATCGCCTTAAGAAATAAATTACTACCGCCAGTACGAGGCATGATTGTGACTATTGTGGTTGAGAAGTGTAATCCTGTCATGTCATCATGTCATGTCATGTACCAAACAGTTCACGCACGGGAAAGGGTTTGAAGTTTTGACGTTTGTTATTTGTGACGAGAGCTGACTGAAAAAAAAAAAGTCATTTATTTCATTTAGTTTGAATTTCAGAGCACAATTTGGCACTTGATACTTGAGATAAAGAAATGTATATACAAGTGATTAAATACCACGTTGCCAAGTCGAAGAAAACAGTAGCTGCAATAAGAGGCAGCAGCCATGCAACCTCTGCTCCGGTACTAACTGAATGTGCAGGTTTAGTGAGTATAGGCTATTCACGTTAAAGTGAGTTCTTTTGAAAGCCAGCCCATTTAGAATAATTGTAAATAAATATATTTTATAGTAGCCTTAGACGTTAACATCCCAGTGTTGTGGAATACACATACTGTGTTTATTACTTTCATGCCAATATTTATTTCAAAAAAATGGTTAAAAGATTTTAAAAAAATTGCTGAAAGGAAAACGTAACTAGAGCCTCAAAAGTGCCCACTTTACCATGAACAGCATATAATAAAATTATAGCGGCATACTTGCGCAGTGTGTATAAATTAAAAATTTTTAATTAGTTTTATGCAGACAGACGTACCAATATCTTTGCACACTGAGTGCTTACATTCAGGAACCGTACCAGCATTTGACTAAGGATCGAAAATAAATTACCAGTTAAGGGATTTTCTTGTCGCCTCAAATAAATTATTTGAATTCTACCCTGTTATATATGGCCAGTGGAATTTTTTCTGTCACCAGTTAAGGGTAAAATGTGATCCGTTCATTATGTACAGCAATTAAGACTTAACTATCCATTGAAATTTTTAAGTGTCGAGATCTCATTTAACACAATCAACACTTGGCAAATTATTGAAAAACAGTGTTGCTTGATGCAGGTCAGCTTTAAATTGTCAATGCGCGTTTTCAAAGAGTTACTTTGTCTCTAATACGTGATATTTGCCAATGTTTTTCTTGACTTCACAGAACTCGTCAGTTGGAATGTACTAGTCGGTGTTAATTACTGATCTACTACGTTCCAGGGGAGTTTCAATTGACCTGTCAAAGAGCAGCGACAATAACGGACAGAACTTATTGGTACATCATTTTAATGAACGTATCTTAGTGTCCTGGTGCTGTTTTCGGTCATTGCGTATATTTAATTAGCGCCTTCAATAGCACTTATTTGTTACGAATAACTACTACTATATCTTGAACCGTATTTGTGATGCGTAGACCCTAAAATCAACGAACAATGTATTTTGTGCTCGATACTTTCTTCAGTTAGTTTTTTTTTCTTGTGAATTAAAAAGTTTTATATTACACGAAAGGTTGCAATTTACTGGGCGTTGGTTTCGTGCTGCGTACAGCCAGATCATAAACATTCTATTTGTGCAAAACGCCCTCTTCGTTGACAATGACGGAAGTGGTAAAAAAAAAGTCATATATACTTTTTATTGAGTAGAAATCAGTTCCTGTAAAAACAAAAATTTGACCATTATGATATAGTGTTAACTGGGCCCTGTCCATACGAGACACAGATATCACGTACAATGTGTTAACTGAACCAACCATCGTCTGTCCAGTCAGTGTCAAGTGTTGATAACTCACAGAACGGCCAACAGGGTCCGCTGCAGCCAGAAGTGTATTATGTCATGCACAGTCTATCGCACCAAAAATCTAGCCGCAACTCTCACGTTCTTATGAACAAAACATTCGGAAACTTACTACTGTTATGCTATGGGCAAAACTGCGCACACTTCGGATCGTGATTAGTTTTTTTTACTCTTTTTATCACAACAAAAAATTCAGATTCAAGCATTAAATGATTATAGAGATATTAAATAAGTTTAAAAAATGCACAAACATTTACAAAACACGGCATGATAAGTAACGGGGTCTATAGCCAAACATGTTGACAATTTATTTATAGGTAGATATCCTATAATTTTGCGTTAAAATTCAGTACCCAAGGTAGACAGCATACAAGTATGTAAATTTCACGTATGTTATTTGACCTCCGCTCATCCTACACTGAGCGGTTAGCCTGCTCGCCTCCCGCCAAGGCAATCCGGGTTCAATCCCCCGCCAGGTCGCTCCGGATTTTGGCACGTGGGAATCGTCCCGGACGATGCCGCTGGTCATCGGGTTTCCTTGGGGATCTCCCGTTTCCCCCGCCCTTTCATTCCGGCGCTGCTCCACACTCACCTCAATCACCCTCATCGGCTCGCGACTTCAGTAAATAAAGAGTGTGTGTAATAGTATAAGGTGGTGAAGGTGCCGTCCTTCTCTTATGCCCGGTTGCACCATCTTAGTTCGAAACTCCATCCGAGATCGGATCTAAGATTAACATAGAAAACTGTTGCACCATTCGAGTTCAGAGCTGGACTGGAGATCGAGATGAAGATCATTTCGAACCGCTGAAATTGGCGGTTCCAAATCTCGATCCGATATCATCAGCCATCGTCGACAAATGTAGTTTGAAAATACAACAGATATAACTATGTTCGATTTTTTTCTTGAGAAAATAAAACAACATTGTATTCACTTGAATATTATACAGTAAAATTCGTACAACAATAATTCACTTAAAACAGATAAAACATCGCACATCTAGTTCTATCGATAATGAAAAATACACCTACTTGCATGACATCATATATTACGAACCAGTAGCATAATTTGTCGCATACTTAATATCGATCTCTCACTTTGGAAACAAGATCGACGAATCGGAGATCCAAAATCATGAGATTTTGTTGGTGCAGCAATTTTACATTGGAAGCAAGATCAAACTGGATCCTGTTTCGGAACTAGAATCATTTCATCTCGGATCGGGGAAGATGTTGGTGCATACGGGCATTAGAGATGGCCTGTTCGCCGCCGATGGCTCCTCCATGAAGGAGCTGAGTTCTGGTAATTGGAACACGCGGCACTCGGCCAATGCGCACCGAGTGCAGCCCAGAGCAGTAATTGGAATACGCTATTATATATCTCGACAATAGCCTAACTCGCCCCTTTCGCCAAGGGGGACTATCGATCCCCCCTAGGCCCGTTCCCACCCTCCTCACCGTTGCCCGTAAAGTGTTAGACAAGGCAAACGGTAAGCGCCGGACAGACACCGTACACACAAAACCGGACAGACACCTAAGTCAAGTTAAATAAAAGCTTGTATAGGCTGTTCACAGTAAAATGAGCACTTTTGAAATCCCTGCTTAAGATCTACTTGTATTCTTCCGCCTTATGTAAAATTAACATTGCCCTGGGTCTCATCACTTTATTCATGAATCGGTCAAGTAAAACTGTGCAATTTTTAGGTAAGTAAATATTATACAAATCGACTAATTTTCACACTTCGGCGTTAAACAATACAGAAAGTGAAAGAAATAATTTAAGTTGTTGTCACAAATGGTTACCTAATACTTTATTCGATGTTAAGATATAGAACTATTTTCCATCCATCGTTACCAACTTTACTGGGCAAATGGTACTCAGTGTGCCCATTAAAATATATGCGTTCAGTGTGAGTGACTTTTTTCTAAGTTTCAATTCCAAAGTGCTCACTTTATCGTGAATAGTTCCGTTTTTAGCTATGCTGGAGGGCATGAAAATAATGTTTCCAAAGAGTGTAAATTCTTAAAAGTACCATTTCGTCATCGTCTTGCTTTCTTTTCGTAGGTAAATATACATATTACTGCCACGTTTAGTAGTTTCGTAAAAAAAAAAAAAAAATCTTTTTCATCACGCTACAGCTTATTTCAAGCGCCGGTTAAGCAACAGCTTTAAAGCCGAACTGACACACAGCAGCCATATCCACCTGTATGGAATGAAGCTATAGTCTGTTCGCAATTTCTTCGCACTTTTTGAATAGAACATCTGAAGAAAAAAAAACCACTCATGATGTGTTTCGCTGTTTCCTTAATATGTCATGTATCACGACAGTTTTCTACTTGTGTTAAAATAAAAGCACCTTATATTTCGTTAAATTGAACTTTTGCTTTTATCTTGTATATAATTATAATATTTCATTTATAAGTAATACGAATGAGAACAGAAAGAAAATAGGTGTGTTGGTAATACCTAGTATGAAATAGTTCTTATGCAAAATATTATTACACTATTGCGTACGAATGCGGTGCGTTGTCCCTCTGGTGTAATTTTCTAGACTTAGTTAAGCTTTCCTCGCATGAGGCGGAGGAATGTCCTGTAAGTAGAGTTTCACTATATCTTCGGTAAAGTCGAAAGTAACTGTGAATGGACTATAGGAAGGAATGCCGCTTGCAACAAAGACGGGGGTGACACCGAGAAAGCGGACAGCTGAAGCACATGACCGTCTGGCGGTGGTGCCGGAACTAGAGGAAGCAGACGCGGTGACTTATCGCGGGGAAAGTTGACAAGCTTTAGGTTTCAGTGTACTCTGTGCACGTTCGTTTTCTCCTTCCTTTACTGACTCCACAGTCTATGTGAAGCTGTCAGCCAGTATACTGGGTCGACGGGAAGCTAGGTTACTTCCATACTGAGCGTCTGTGATTTAGCACCCAAGTCGTTTCACAGACTAAAGGCTGTTTCTCTCGCATTTTGTTTTTTAATGCATCAACGCGTAAGAATTAGTAGATTTGTAAAGTACGTATTTACTTTCTTAATAATTTCAGAGTTTCATTTGATCGACGCAGGAATAGAGTGACGAGGACCATGGCAACGTGAACTTTACATAAGGTGGGGGAATACACAACGTGTATACAAATAGATCTTGTTACTGCATGCTGCGAAAGGTTACCTGTTGGATAGGCTGCCGGGTGGCAGAATACTTAAGAAAACATAGAATACTTGATTATACAGAAGTGAAATAGCCTCTTTTACCACGTACAGCAGCTCACGTCAGCGAAGTGGAGACCAGTCAGCGCTAGGTAACGTATTGTTACGTGTCGCTGGCGAAGAGGACGGAGAGTCGTTATATGATAGCGGCGGCAGCGCAAGCAATAGTGGCCGCGTATCAGTTACAAAAAAGTGAGCCAACAGCGAGGTCTTGAGAGTCAATGACAGTGATTCAGGTGAACATGGAGCAGCGCTGGAATGAAAGGGCGGGGGAAATTGAAGTTCCCCCGAAAAAACCCGCCGACCAGCGGCATCGTCTGGCACGATTCCCACATGCGGTGACCCGGCCGGAATCTAATGAACCCGGATCGCCTTGGCGGGAGGCGAGCAAGCTAACCGCTCAGCCACCGCGGCCCCCCGGGGAAGGAGGACTATCATATTTCTCCGGGGAATGGTGCGGTAGGCGCGCACGCGGAATCAACGCTACGCTGTGTTTGTTTGATGAGCAGAAGGGGGGGGGGGGGAGTAGGGGGGCGGTGGGTGATACCGCCTGCTTATCGCAGTTCAAACAGCCGCCCGCGGCACTTGTAGCGGGTAAATTGCTCGTTCTGGTTCTGGACCCGCGCTGGGAGAAACATTACGAAAGGCCACCGCTCGATCCCCTTTTTCTTCGTCGCATTGGACCACAAGCATAGACGCCAAGTTGTATGTGCAGAATAGCCAAGTTCAAAATCGTAAGCGTCCCGCTTACCTACGGCGATTTTCCGCTTTTGATGCCCGAGAAGCGCGAGAGTGATACGGCCGACTCTGCCACGTGCATCAAGTGCACCATCGTCTCTATGCGCAAGGCTCCAAGTCGGTGTGTAGTGTTTTCGTAGTACTGCTTATACGTATAGACAGGAATAGGACAATATCGCGAATTCGTTTTGGGACAATATACAAGTCAAACACATACACAGTGAAGTCACATTTGCAATTGGTTCACAGTTTATTAGAAGAGACCTGCAAAATTCGCGTTATTATTTGGGAACACGTTAAACTTCAAACACGTGTACCTTTGCAATACGTTTGTCATTGCACTTTACCTTATTTGACATGCCCTGGGTAACTCTGCGCCAGTAAATGAAAACATATAAATTGTGTAGTCCAATAACGTGTACTACATTTAGAAAGGTAGTAACTTCATATTTATACCGCTTGATGCCAAATAATAACAATAATTTTGCAGGTCTCTATTTATTAGACACGCCCGAGACGTCTCGGAGCCAATAGCAGACTTGCAAGGAAACAGGTGGCAAATCCCATACTGACAGGTGTGGAGTAACACTGGCTACTGTCTGGAGCCGCAGCCAATGAACACACATCTTTAGCTCGAGTGTACTCAGAACTGTGGAATCTAGCCTACAGGTCATTGAACTCGTCTATCCTTACCTATAGGATTTCAGGGGTGACTCTATTGCTGTAAAGTCTGTGGCAAGGTTCAATGTAGATGCCTTAAGTAGTCTTGTGCGTATTTGACACGTATATTTTGAGATACAGTACTGTGAAGAAAAAAAACTCGTTTATAGCTAAGTTTGAATGTTCTGAAATTGTGTTTCTAATGTGCGTGAAGTCCAAAAGAACTTAACAAGCTTCGTCTGAAGTATTATTTTCGTAGGTCAGCATTCGAGACACGCGTTTGATAGTTCCGTTATAAAAACGTACGCGTTTCAAACACACTGCAACGCAATCCAAGATCAAGGCGGGCGAGAGCCTTAAGAGCGGGATGGAGCTGTGCGTTCAAGGTTAAGAAGCTAGGGAGCGATACGGGCGACAGTTACACGCACGCCTAGCGCCTCATCGCTCCTACGCGCAAGGCGTGCAGTGTTTCCGTCGTGACGCTGTACTGTGCAAATCAGATCTGTAACAATGGGGTTTTATTACACGCGATGAAAGCCCACAGATTAAACTACGCCCTTATTTTTGTACTTTTCTCTTGCCGCTTAAGGAAACTGCATAGGCAAGCATTAAAAATGCGATATTTGACCATTTTCATAATTTTTTGCCAAGAATGCACTTAATATGATAAAAAATAAAAAATAAATAAAAAATTAGGGCATAGATTTTTTTTTTTCAGACAAAAGTCGTATTTGCAGAACGTTTATTTACCGAGATACGCGTATTGGCGTAAACAACGATTTCACAGAAAATGTTTCAGTTCATCCTCCTAAGGGCTTCGCCTGGTTGGGGAATGAAGTGCGTTGCAGAGGTTTGGTGGAAAACACATCATTGAAAGAAACGGTTGAATATTCTGCAGCGGTGTCTAAACACGAAAAGGCGTTTAAGAAAGGTTTCGTGCCCAAAGACAAGTTTCAGGTTCTCATTTCCACTTCAAGGATTTTTTTCTGGGCGTACAAATATATAAGACGGGTGTTTCCAGAATCAGTTGTAGCTAAGAGATTTTCTATTTAGCATCTTGGAAGTTGTCTTTAGACACGCATCGTAAATTGATCTTTATTAGCGTTCAAAAAATTCAGGGCCACCGCTCAAAGTCACGTTCAGGCAAGTCACCGAGGGAAAGCTTGCACGCTAGTTGGGCGCCTTGAGGCGTAGAGGAGATGCGACACGTGGTAAGTGAGCAAGAGTCAACCTTAAAGCTCACGCATGTCGAGGCCTCGAATACGTAAAAAAGCTGCAAGTAGGCGGAACCCCTAACGTCACCAAAATTTAGATATCAACATGACATTTTTTTCGGAGATAAATTGTATTCAGAAGTGACCTGCGAATTCGCCTTGTTATTCTGAAGAGAATTAACTTTAAAAACGCTTTGTTTTTGTATGCTGGGCCACAGTTTTACATGCCCTTGAGAAATCTCAGCTATTGAGAAGCTGATAAAGGTGGTATGATTAGTATCACCTTGTTACGTTTCTAAAAGCGTGTGACTTTAATGTGGATAATTATATTATATATTTAACGTATGCCCTATATGTTAGGGTTAGGTGTACTCAAAGGTAAACTCAAATATATTCACTATCGTCTATGTATTTAAATCACTATCAAATTGCATCTTGTTGCAATATGTTTTACAACTCGTTACAGAATGTTAGTTACTCGTTAAATCGGAGGAGCTGTCGTTAAGATTACTAGGTTATATTGTGTTAGATATTAATGTGATTCGTTATTAAATTACTTGTTTATATAAAAGACCACTCTGACTAGTTTGCTATGATCCGACTTCACCTTGTCCATGATGCCGTAGGCTGAAGACTTGACACATGTCGGCGGACGGCACACCCCCTTCTCTGCACATCTTGCTGGCGCAGTCTCTCGACGACAAAAGGCCTCGTTCGCCGCGTTTCCAGCAGTAATATCTGGCGCACTCGATCTGCCTGGCGGGGTTTGTTTAGAAGTGCTCTAGGCTTCGCTCCACTTCTTCGCAACATGTTTGTGCTACCGCAATCTGGCTAACATACCTGTTGCTGCTCGTAACAACCTATTTTTCGCGAAAAGATTTACGCGAAAGCTATACTCCATTGTCCTATGGCATATGTGTAGTTTTTTTTTGTTATTGGCCACGTGTCTTTGTCGGGAGACAGTTCGTTACTTGATTGGGCCAATCAGAATTAAGTAACTACGATAATGATTGCCCGTGATTCGCGGGCAGACACCTGCATTGCGTGACAATTAAAATAGCCCAATCACGAAAGTGTATCTGAGCTCTAGGGTTTTGGAGTACAAGTAATGCTGAAATCTTTTCGCGAAAGACACGTGGCCCTAAGTATGATCGAATCACGTGCGACCAGGTTAACAGACGAAATGGATGCTCTCAGCGAAGGACGCCAATAAACAAACGACACCGACTCGAATATATACAGCGTTGTGAAGTATACCGTGCTGCAAGATATTAACGCGAATTTCGCAAGTCTCTAGTTACTGGAGTTTCCACAAATTAAAATCTTGCGGCAACAAAATGTCAGCACTGACCAATCAACAAGTCAGAACGCTGTTGGCCAATCAGCGCCTTGGTAACTTACAACTTACTCGCACGCAGGCAGCCCAGCCAGTAGAGAACATTCCGGAACACGCAGTAGCCAATTAGACTCGAGGCTCGTTCCGGAGACAACCAGTCAGCGAATGGGTGCGCCCACGTGAAAGTAACGGCCCTGCCATTTCACTTATGTGTATAGTATAATTTGTAAAATCAAGGTTTCTTCGCACTTTTTGAATCAAACCTTAAAAAAAAAAAAAAAAAAAAATCACTTCGTGTATGACGTGCTTGGTTGTTTCCTAAATACGTCATGCAATACAAGCTTTTATATTTCTGTTAACTGTTAAATTGTACTTTTTTATTTGTTTCATCCGTAGATTATACTTCATTTATAATTAATATTAATAAAAACAGGGAGAAAAAAGTGTGCTGGTAATGTCTATAGTTTTATGCGAAATATTATTAACACTTTGAGGTCGGCAGACACTTACAAGACAGCCAAGACAAGTTAGAAGTGAGTTACTCATATCCACCACTGCAGGAACACCGGTTCTATTGGTCTCTGTGTCGCCACTTACTATGTACAGTTCTATTGGCCGACATGACAATGGACACGCTTACTGTGATCTACAACGTTCATTATTGGCTGGTCATCAGTCACTAAGGCATCGAGTTGATTATGTCCCAATTAAATGTCTTTATTTGTGTCAGATGTTTTACAATCACGCCTGTACTTTTGCGGAGATATAACAAAAATATTTTTGTAGTCAGGAACGTTATTGTTACTGAGCTGTAGAGTTCTTGTGAGATCCTATTAAACACAGGCAGTACAACGACTGCGTTACAATGCTAGTTTTCTTTTCAATGACAAAGGAATTTTCAAAATATTTTTGCTGGAGCTACACTCGAGCGTAGTCCTCAAAGTGTCAAAGTGAGTGCCCACGAATGCGGGGCGCTGTCCGTTTGGTGTAATTTTCTATAGACTGTTCACGGTAAAGTGAGCACTTTTTAAGGCGCTCCGAACAGGCTTCAGCCACTAACAAATGTATATTATTGTAGCATCAGGAATTAGATTTTGAGTGTGGTGAAATGTGTACACTGTGTTCATTCGTCACAAAGCAATGTTTATATTATAAATAGGGATAGGAAAATTTCGCGAATTCATTTCGGGACAAGACAGACGTCAAAAACATATATAGTGAAGTCACCTTTGCAATTGGATCACAGTTTATTAAACCCGCCGTGCACCCCTCTGAGCCAATAGCGGACTTGCAAGGAAACACCTTGCGAACCTCATAACTGCCAGATGTGGGTAACAACCAATGAACACACAGTTGAGGCTCCAGTATGCAAAGGACTGAAGAGTCTAGCCTACAGGTCATTGAACTCGCGAAATTTTCCTATCCCTACTTATAAAGCAGCAGGAAGATGGAAATAGGATGAAACGAAAAATTTAGAAGGGCCTTAAAAAGTGCTCACTTTACCGTGAACAGCCCATATACTCGGTCAAGCTTCGGTTGCATGCGGTGAAGGAATATGTAGCACTTCAGGAGGGTTTCAGAAAAGTTGCAAGTAACCGTGAATGGACGGAAGTAGGCAATCTTGTGGCCACGAGTGAAATGTTTTCCGTTTTGTTTGGTTCCTCGGAACGCGCACACCACGCGTCTCGGCGCAGTACGGGAGGAGAGCTGAGCTTCTCTCGCAGACGTCTGACGTTGCCGCGACGTGGTGGGTGGGGCGGAACTGTCTAAGTAGGGGACGCCGTGCGCAAGGTCGTTGGCCGAACGAGCAGCAGGCGGTATGGCGATGACGACAGCGTCGCGACTTCTGCGGGATGCCCCCCCCCCCTTTTTAACCGCGCCCACCGGAACTTCGTCAACGCCTGTTCCGGGGGACACCGGGGAGGTGCCGCGACCTCCCTTGCAGAGAGGAAGGTCGCCAGCCGCCGAGGTGTCGGCCAGTTATGTCCTGGTGTCGGAGAGAAAGGCAGCCAACGCGGTGCCGCAAAGGTCAGGCGACGCGCTCAGACAACTGTAAAATACGCATTTTCTTGTTACAATATTTGTATTTGTTTATTTTTGTTGACCTGAATACATCTTTAAATTTTCGACCATAGTGGGAGGCAATACAGAAAATACAATGATATCAAAATCGGGGATAGAGTTTGGCATTGTAGCTCCGAATCTATTGTCTACATTAAAAATTAAATTTCGCCAATCGATTGTCAAAGGATCAAAGAATATGTTACGTTGAGTGACGACTGCGGAGCATCACGCGCGGTTAAGGGAGGAGGGGGGGATATTTTGATTTCGTTTCGCCGCGTTTCATAACTGCCGCGTTGTATAACTTTGACTAAGAGAAGCTACGACTCTCGTTTGAGTTTCAATCGACAGCTCTCATCAAGATCAACGTTTGAGTGTATAAAAACATTTGTGTGGCGTGGTTATGGTGGAATTGTATGAGTTTAATGTGAAAAATTAAGAAAACTTAGCACAATGTCGGCCTATACTCGTCAAAAATCCAAGTCGAAATGCAGAAATCGTATACGCTTGGAAAGAGCATCTCAAAATTAATCCAGTCACACCCATAATACCCCATGTGATCGAGTGTAGAGGTGCCGGAAACGTAAAATATACATCGACGCGTCTGGGCGCGTTAATGTAGACGTATTCAAGCAAAATAAACGGCCGTGTCGCCTACACAGCCAAACCCTATTTTTATTTTATTTGGCTCTTTGAATGTCCCCGACCAGCGACTAGACATTGATAGAGGAGTATTACAGACTGAGGAAATGGAGAAGGAATCAGCCAGAGTTTATTTTAACGCTCCACCATCGCATCATTTGGCTGTAGTGATTCCGGAAAATATTGGAAAACCTAAATCAGGATGACCGGACCGAGAGTAGAACCCGGGTCCATTGTTTTACAACTGCACTACCTCGCTCGACATGTATAGGCTGTTCACTTTAAAATGAGCACTTTTGAAAGCCTGCCTAAGCTCTACTTGTATGCACGTTGTGTATTATTCCGCCTTATGAAAAATTAACATTTGCATGGGCCTCATCACTTTATTCATGCGTCAGGTAAGTGAAACTGTGAAGTTATTAGAAAAGTAAACATTTTAGAACCTGCTAATTTTTACACACTAATGCATTTACAAAACAGAAAGCAAAATGAATAATTAAAAAAATAATCACAAATTGTTACCCAAAAGTTTTTATTCGACGTTACGATGAGGAACTACTTTCCATCTACCGTTGCCAACTTTACCGGGCGCATGTCACACTGTGCGCCCGTTGAAGTATGTGCATGCATGGACAGTGACTGTTTTCTAGGGTTGATTTTAAAAGTGCTCACTTTATCGTGAACAGCCTTTGCCTATGTTGTTACGTAGAATAAAAAATGTTAGGTAACCATGTCTGATAATTTAAATTATTTATTTCGTTTTCTGTTTTTTTAATGCATCGAAGTGAAAAAATGAGCAGATTTGTAAAATATTTAATTTTTTAATAATTTCACAGTTCACTTGACCGACTCATGAATAAAGTGATGAGGCCCATGGCAATGTTAATCTTACATAAGGTGAAAGAATACACAACGTGCATACAAGTAGATCCTAAGCAGGGCTTTCAAAAGTGCTCATTTTACCGTGAATAGCCTATATTTAGATGTGCACTGCTTTGATCGGGCGTACCTCAGTCCTTTGTCTACGGGGGAAATGCTGGTCTCGAATCCCGGGTAACCACTGGATGTACACGTGTTCTAGCTGCTTTGTCCTTTTGTGAATGGATAATAACATTTTTTGACCTGGTTACGTTCTTTGCAGATCAATCACATGCGTTTTGTTTTACAACATAAGGACTCTCATTGGCTACACGAAACGGGGTTGTCATACGTGCATGTGAGTCAACAACTAAATAAAATTGTTTAACATATGTATAGCGCGTTAAATTTTAACAATATTTTACCGCAATAATCCACCGTCTATAGCAAGGATAATAAATGAAAATTTTGGGAATACGTCATTATAGAGATATACTGTTACAGAAACCTCAGAATGACGTACATCGAAAACTAAACCAAAAGCCGCTGCCTGTTGTCTCCTAACAACTGCTGTGTACTCTTGGTTTGTTCTCGGCGTGTTTTTGCCATATTTTGGGTTTACTGCGACAACTATCTATGCAACGACGTAGGTTCACAAAAAATAATTTTTCGTGCACCACTTGCAAGAGGCAACAATAATTAAAAAAGAAAACAGCATCGATGTTTTACATATACGCTTTTACGCACGCTTACAAACTCTTCACCTATGGAGTTCAGAAAAATAATACATGCATTTCTTGGAAATACTCCCTAAATTGTTCAGAAATGTGCACTTTGAATCACGTGACGTAGGTGTCTGCCAGTGGAAAGATAACTAGCGCAAGAAGCAGCGTCTCTAAACAGTCGTCGCTGACACGCCTGGCAAGCAATGTGCTGCAACCCGCACGACTGCCAACACAGTGCGTGTACTTGAGCGAGCTCTCACATGCCTAATTTACTGATCCCGAAAACTCCCTTGACACACTGTGCACATATAAAACTGGCACGTTACCAAGTCCCAGGCCACAATCCGAGTTTCGTTTGCCAGGTATGCTTACAAGCAGGTCGCCTTGTCTTAAAAATTCCCCTAAATACAAATCTGCCAGGTCGTATCAACTCATTTTCTTTCATCTGATAAATTTGATTCCAAAAACCGCTTGAAACGTTTTCCTCCTGCCTCAACAATTTCACTCACTGATAAATACACCGTTTAAGGGACTGCAATAAACAGTGGTGAGTGAAGTGTTGCAAGGTAGGCAAGCGTTTGCTCAGTGCTGTACACACCCAGAGTGGAGCCGGGAGAAACCGGATGTACTGCGTCCACTCACGAGAGAGCAGCGAGGCACCCATTACACACGTGCTGTGACGTCAAATGGACTACTACGTCTAAGTGGCCGAAGCAAACGATCAGGTATAGCACAGAGAGAAAAACAGCTTACCTCGAAACAATTCACCTCACGCCGCTGGCAACGAACTAATTTTTTGTCCGTAACGGTACTAGGATTTATATAACGCTCTGTTACATCGCGGGACCAATAAAAACGTTTTCGTTCTTCATGTTGCCGGCAGCAGCAGGTTTTTATGAGCTTGTGGAATATAATACCAGGATCGAACTATTACTCCATCGCATGAGAGATTTGCCACATTGGACTTTGTTTTCTGTTTTGTACAACGTAACTCCTTAAGGCGCCTCCCCAGCATAAAATTTTAAAGACCTCGAGGTCGCGTCCGGCCGTAAAAAATAAGCATTGCGACAACGATGCAGTACAAAAAAGCTTCGCGTGTGTTCTATTTCCTAAAAATTCTAAGCGGTTACTATATATAGGCTTTTAATACAGAAAATTTGTTCAGAAAGTATACAGCAATGTCATTATAGTTTAAAACACTGTTTTAAGGAAGAACAAATATTTCAAACAGAAGGCTACTTAAAGCGATTTTGCTTACTTTGACACTCTGCAACGACTACATTTACGTTTGAATAACGAAATTTATAAATTGGGAACAAAATGATGACATTCATTTCTGCCCTGCAAAAGGATTTACTATGAAATATTTTATATATTTTAAAATAATTAAAACAGACACGACTGCTTACGAGTAGACCCATGTTGTCAAAATGGAGGCCGCCTAAAGCCTCTTCCTAAACGACGTCCCAGATGTAGGACGTCGACTCAGCGGGTTGAATAACTACACACATTTTTCTTGCAAACTTTGGTTATATTACTAGGGACAGGTGTTTCTCGCGAAAATATTTACGGAGATGCTATACTTCAATATCCTACGTCCACAAACGCGACTTCCTTTGGTTACTGGAATCGTGTCTACGTGAGAAGACATGTTCTTTTTCACTGGGTCAATAGTAATAATGTGCTCCGATACTGAACGTCAATGATTCGCGGACAGACACTTGAGGCACGTGGGCATTTAAAATCATCCAGTCACGAAAGAGCGTATGAACAAAAGTGTTTTGGAGTAGACCTACAACTGGTACTGAAATCTTTTCGCGAAAACCACCTGTCCCTACATATTAAAGTCAGCAAACGATTGACGGCGCAAAACATAAATGATCACATTTCTCACAGAACTTTAAAAATTCTATACGCGATTTTATTTCGACACAATTGAACTTCATGTTTTAACACATCTTTATAATAAGATTTTGAAAGATGCTAAGCACCTAGCAGAACTTCAGTTGTCGTGCTGTCGGTTCTTAACATGGCCGCTACAGCCACTTAATCAGGTCTCTTAATTCGCAATTTATAAATGCAAATATATAATACTTTCAGCACACGTCAGAAGTGTGAAGGGGTTGAACCTCAGTGAACACCCTTGATTTTCGTCTTCCCCTTATTGGAACGACACAAGCAAGCCCTACATGTAGCAATTTTAATCATTTACTCTATCTGTTTTTTTAATTACATTAAACAACAAATGTAAACACAAATAATCATAACTATACACAATATAACTTGTATAAAAAATCAGTGTTATAATATCTCAGGACTCCAATGGTATTTCGCGCGATCTGGGAGTAGTTATATTTGTTAATTGGTGGAGGTTTTCAATTTAATAAAAAAAGGTGACGCCATAATTTATATACAGTGTTTTAGGCTGTTCATGTTAAAGTGAGAACTTTTGAGGATCAGTTACTTTTTCCTTTCAGCCATTTATTTTATCTTTTAATCACTTTTTAAAAATAAATATTGCCATGTAAGTACATAATAAACACAAGGTGTACATTCCACCGCACTTGGAAGTTATGTCTAAGGCTAAAATAAAAAATATTTATTTACTATTATTCCAAATGAAAGGACTTTCAAAAAGAGCTCACTTTATTATGAATAGTCTATAGACATACTTACCACAATCTCACAGAAAAAATAAATCAAGTGTTGAATGACTAATTATCTCACCGCTTCATTTGTCTTTCACTCGAGCTGACGCACTTCGCAGTCCTTCAAGATGTTGGCAATTATAGTTGGTTCGCGGCTTCTTCACACTTTTTGTATCAAACCTTTGAAAAAAACCCCGTGAATGACGTGTTTGGTTGTTTCCTGAATACGTCATATAACACAAGTGTTTTATACTTGTGTTGAAATAAAAGTACCTTATGTTTGGTTAAACTGAAATTTTACTTGTGTTTTATCTATAAATTATAATATTTCACGTGTAATTAATAAGAATAAAACAGGTAGAAAATAGGTGGGTTGGTAATGCCTGGTAAAAAAAAAAACAGTTCCTATGCAAAATGTTATTTCATTGAGTGCGCACGAATGCGGTGCGGTGTCCCTCTGGTGTAATTTTCCAGACTAGTTAAGATTTGTTTGCAGGAAGCGGAGGAATATACCGGAAGTAGAACTTAAGCTGGACTTCCGAAAATATAGAAGCAACCGTGAATGACCTGTAATACTGTCCACGTGGGAGGACCATGATAACTCCCACGAAGTCGCACCACAGTCGCTGACTCGACCAGTCAGCCTTGTGTCTGACTGGCTACTGTGTGCCGCGAAGTGCGCCCTACTACGGCTGGGCTGCCAACTGGCAACCAGGTTACAGTCGTGCGAGGCTAGATTTCGGGAAATAAATTGCTGTTTCCCTTCTGTATTCTTAAGTGATGATGCGTAGGGCCACCTGTTCTCCGCGAAAAGATTTCAGGACAAGTTATGTTCCAACGCACTTTAGTTCAGAACCACTTTCACGAGTGGATCATTTGAATTGTTACGCGTATTATTTGTCTGCCCGCGAATCACGGACAGTCAATATCGGAGAATCTTAGTACTGATTGCCTCACTCATGCACCAGAATGTCTTCACACAAAGACAGGTGGCCATTAGTCAAATTAAGACAGCAAATGTGCCCATAGGATACTGAAGTCTGGCCAGAGCGTAAATCTTTTCGCAAAAAACAGGCGGCCCTACTAATAATTAATAGGGACAGGTGTTTTTCGCGAAAATATTTCAAGACCAGTTGTTCTCCAAAACGCACTTCCGTGGTTGGATGATTTTAAATGTCACTTGCCTCAAGTGTCTGTCCGCGAATCATGGACGTTAAATATCGGAGTACATTATTACGATTGGCCCAATCAAATAAGAACATGTCTTCTCACGTAGACATGCGGCCAATAACCAAACGAAGTTGTGGTTGTGGACGTGGGATATTGAAGTTTAGCAGGATCATAAATATTTGCGCGAAATATACCTGCCCTTGATAATTAACCATTTGCTAACCAGAAGTGCAGACAATTTTTACCAATCAGTAGAGACCGGAAGAATTCGCGGATTCATTTTGGGACAAGCTAGAATTCAAAACACATGTGTTCATATAACTTTGGCCATTGGTCCACGCGGTGTTTGACACCTCTGGAGAACGGCGGCCCAATCGTCGCCTTCCACTGTGACAGCAAACAACTAATGCACAGCTAATATCGGCATATTTGTGCATAAGGCTGTAGAGTCTAGTTTGTAGGTCGTTGAACTCGCGAATTTTTCAGGTGTCTATCAATCAGTAGAGACCCAGAAATTTTTTGAGTTAATTTAAGGACAAGTTAAACTTCATCCGCATGTACCATGAAGATTCGCTTATATTGGATCGCAGTTTGCTAGACACGCCCCGGACGACTTTCGACCAATAACGAACCTGTAGGAAAAACAAGGACCTGGTCAGTGGTGAAATTGGAGCAACAGCCAATGAACTACTAACTGAGCCTCTTGCCGGATGAACCCGCGAAATTCCCGGGTCTCTATGCCTACCAATCAAATTACTCACGAGAAAGACTGTCAAAGCAAAGAGCATTGATTGCTCGCTGCGTACAACAACAGCTTTAAGTTTTCTTTGTTTACATAACTCGCCTAGATCGTGGGCCCGGCGATTAAACGGGTTAAGTAATTTTTTTTTAAAATCGTACTTGTTTTCTTATTTCTACTACGTGTAACCATTAACAATATTGTGAGCCTATTAGAACACATTCATGCACGTAAGAGACACTGTAAAATTGCTGCAAACAAAATTATATGACAGTTAATTAAGTTCTGTTCTAATGCGTATAAAACAAAAAGAAATGTACTTTATTCGTCAACAAAACACTACATTTTAGACGGGGGGTTTGAACATGGCATTACTTTCTCTGACTCCTTGCACTACACTCAGAGTTTACGTTACCATGTATGGAACCACAAGCTGTATTCTTTTTCAGGTGTCGATATCAAAACTGCCCAACCAACCATACACTAGCTACAGTGTAATAAATTACAGTGAGGCCGTTTAGACCTAAAATAAAAATACAATATATAAAACTGAAATGAAAATAACGTGTAAGTCACTTAAGTTACGCAATTACTAAATGTGAAGCATAATAACTAGGGGTAGTGAAATTTCGCAAAAAGATTTCAAGACAAGTTATATTTCGAAACACTGTACCATCGTTTACTTATTTTTATTGGCTGAATTACTTTTTGACATGTGTTCACTGCCTGCACACGAATCACGCAGGAGCCGTACCGATGTTACCGAATGCTGAGTGGCCCGATAAAATATGAAAACGCCTTCTCAAGCAGAGAGCAACCAATGGCTAAAGCCCCGAGTATTTCGCGAATTCGTTCGGTACCGAAGTAGACTCCAAGCCCTTGTTCTTTTCTACTACTATTGTGATTGTACAGCAGTTCTTTAGCCACGCTCCCTTTAACTGTGAGCCAGTAACAATCAGGAAGCAGTAGTGTAAGTGAGTGTTGAAGAGTGCTGTACAAAGGCCTCACTTGATCGCAGCAAACAATATGCAAACGATAATGTCTCGTTTGTGTGTCAAGTCTAGCCTCCTGCCACATCAATTCGCGAAAAAAAATCGGAGCTCTACCAATGGCAGTAAACAAACTGCACAGTGTTGAAGTCTATCGTGTACTCATAATTTTTTATCGGGGGGAAAAACACTAGCTCTAATAATGTGGAGAAAAGTCACTCATCAATGTTAAAGGTCATTGATTCAACAGTGGATTATGTCTAGCCCTTTACTACTTGCTCATATTCTCTCCAGCGCCTTCTCAGTCTCCGTTGGTTTGCCATCTGACTCATCATTCTTAAGTGTGTCTATAACTGCAATTGCAGACACGACATCAGAGTTATAGCCGTGATGCATGAGCCCTTTTTTACATGAGCAAATCTGATGTAAGACGTGTAGGGTTAGCCCTGAGGACCCATACCATCAGGGGCTCATACTGGAACGATGGACTAGATTTTGACAAAACCAATAATCAGCATGCCTAACAGTAAACTGAGTGCCCCCGCGAAACACTGCATGAACAACTCATTTCACGTCACAATATAAAGGGCTGCTAAACAAAAATCAGGCGAGACATCCAGATTGATCAAGAAAGCAACAAACACTGACAAGGCCTCTGCGGTAATAAACACCGAAAAGGACGTCACAGGCCTTAGAGGATGGAGAATGCAAAGGGCCCTACCAAGATGTTACATATCCAATGGAAGTAACCCGCTCTCGTAAATACAATATATTTTTCACCATATCACACACCCTGTCCCTGCTAAAACATATACTAAACTATGACTACCATTTTTTTTCTGTTGTACAGTGCAAGGTTTAGCAAGAATATTGACCATCACCTGCTGTGTTGAACTGAAACGCCCGTTGTTATCTAAACCCTTATCAGCAAAGACTTAAGTACAACATATGAGGTATAGATTTAGGATTTCATATTATATGTAGGGCCACTTGTTTTTCGCGAAAAGATTTCAGGGCGAGTTATTTTCCAGTGCACTTTAGTTCATAACCACTTTCTTCATTGGATCATTTGAATTGTTACACGTCTTATCTGTCAGCTCGCGAATCACGGACAGTCAGTATCGGAGAATCCTAGCTCTGATTGACTCACTCATGTACCAGAACTGTCTTCACGCAAAGACAAGCAGCCAGTAGTTAGAAGAGGACTGAAAATGTGCAGATAGGATAAAGAAGTCTAGCCAGAGAGAAAATCTTATCGCGAAAAACCGATAGCCATTATTATATGGTACTACGTGTGCAAGGGGAGGAGTGTGTGTGGAGATTAGTTCGGAGCTCGAAGTGTGATGTATAATTTATAGACACTGTGATTTATCGCGAGAGAAGTTTACTTACTTTTTTAGGTTCCAGTGTACCGAGTAAATGCCTTGAGGTTTATTTTTGTCACTGACTGTCTGGGTGTAGTGCCATTTCCCAAATTTGACAGAGCTAATGAGAATTCTGGCATCCTTACGCTGAGCGTATGTGGTTTGTCTACAAACCGTCCAGCCATCAGCCGTGTATTATCCAGACACAAACGTAGCCAGATGGTGCAGCGTTTTGAAAACCATGATGATATGGAAACTTTTCGTGATATACAAATAATATATTGTTAAAGGCCCATTCACGATAAAGTGAGCACTTTTGAAATCAACCTTACAAAAAAGTCACTGTCCCTACCTGCATACATTTTAACTTGCGCCCTGAGTGACATGAGTCCAGTACAGTTGGTGACGATGGATGGGAAGTAATTCGTTATACTAACGTCGAGTAAAAATTGTTAAGTAACCATTTCTGATAACTTAAATTATTTCTTTCGATTCCGGTTTTTTTTATGAATCGAAGAGTAAAAATTAGCAGATTTGTAAAATATTTACTTTGCTAATAATTTCACAGTTTCACTTGACCGACGCATGAATAAAGTTATAATGCCCATGATAATGTTAATTTTACACGAAGCGGAAGAATACATAACGTACATGCAAGTAGATTTTTAGTAGACTTTCAAAATGCTCATTTTACCGTGAATAGCCTACAGAATCTGTGTGAACTATACCCGATTTCAGTAAACAACTTTGTACAGAACATATATTTATAAGCCGTTCACGATAAAATGAGCACTTTTGGAGGCCTAGTTACTTTTTTATTTCAACCAATTTATATCCTTCTCCCGCTTGTTAATGTAAACCCTGCCATGTGAGTAATAAACACTGTATATACATTCACCATACCTAAAACCAAAAGTCCGAGGCCACAATGAAATGTATTTATTGGTTATTATGTCCGATGAAACAGCTTCGAAAAGTGCTCACTTTACCGTGAACGGCCTATACTCATGTTCGTTATACTGCATTTTATTCTGTCGTACGTTTCTGCGCAGATAGGCTAAAGGCGACGTCACCTCATAATCACAGTGACCTCTGTACCAGCGTTGGCAAACGGCCAGCGAAAACAATTCAAAATGTTTAACGATTATCGTTTATAGTCTTATTACCAGGATATTATTCATGAAGCGCTTCCTTCTCTTTAACTCTTTAGCTACTGCGGACGTGACTTCGTTTGAATTCAACAGTAGTCTATTATTCGCAGTTTCCCGTATTATCACAACGTTTTTCATTGAAGACGCTGGTGACATGACGTCGCCTGACTTCAACAAACTCAGACTAGACGCAGTTTGCCGTGTTATTACGACATTCGCTTTCTGTGAAGACATTGGCAACGTAACCAGATCGACAGCACTCGAAATCCACATTGCTCAAATGAACACGATGGATTTTACTGTATATTATGCTACGTAAGAAAGAATATTTGATTGGGACACTATCAACTCGGCAATATACCAGCTGACAGCCGACCAGTCATCATTGTTGTATAGTACAGTACAGTTGTGCAGTAAGTGTTTCTGATGTTTTGTTGACCAATAGAACGGTAAGTGGGAGTACTAATACCAACTAGCCTGGTGTTCATGCCGTGGTGGAAATAAGGCACATACTTCTAGTTTGTCTAGAAAGTTTGTAATTCTGTACCGCACTCGTAGTCAGTGGCGTGTGGTGAACTGTTGCATGTTGCAAGGTAAGCTGGCGTTAACTCTGTGCTGTACCCTGTTGCTTGCTAGTTTACAATTCCAACACTAGAACGTAGCTCGACAGGTGACGCCACAGGACGCGGGTAATGGATCCCTTGCTGCTCGCTTGTGAATGGTCGGAATGGATTCAGTTTCCCTAGTCTGCACGTTTTTTACTGGCCCCTACTGCGTACACCGAGAATGTACGGCAGTGAGCAAGCACCAGTTTACCTAGCAACAGTTCACCACACGCCACTGCTCATAGTGAGCATTTTAATTGCTATAGTCTATTCGCGGTTTCTTCACGCTCTTTTAACATTTCGAGGTCTGCACACATCTACTGGCACCTACGACAAATTAGAAGTGAGTCACCTCCTATGCACTACTTCTGTTGGTGTCTATTCGAACTCACCATCGTCCTACTGGTTCATACCACACCGGGCACTACCCTGTACTTTACAGCGTTCATTATAGGCCGGTCATCAACCAATGGAGAGCCGAGCTGATACTGACCCTGTCAATTGTCCTTTATCGTATAAAAGGATTTACAATCAATCATGTCTCTTTGAGTGACTATAAAAAAAATAAATTCTACCGTTACCAATATCATTGTTACTGCTCTGAGGTGGTGTTGTGAGGTCATGTTAAACACTAGCCGAACAAAGACTGCACGTCCATGCGAGATTTATTCTGATCAACAGAGAAATTTTCAGATTAGCTTTGTCCGAGCTGCACTCGAGCAAAGTCTACAAAGTGTTAATCAAACCTTTGAAAAATCACCCCATGAATGACGTGTTTGGTTGTTTCCTAAATATGTCACACATCACAAGCGTTTTACACTTAAATTAACATAAAAATATTTTGTTTTTGGTTAAATTGCTCTTTCGCTTATATTTTATCTATACATTATAATATTTCATTTAGAATTAATATGAATAAAAACAGTGATAAAATAGGTGTGTTGGTAACGGCCAGGGAGATATAGTTATTTTGCGAAATAGTATTACACTAAGTGCGTACGATTGCGATGCGTTGTCACTTTGGTGTAATTTTCTAGACTCGGTTAAGCCTTGTTTGATTGAGGCGGGGGCATTTCCAGAAATAACAACTTCAGCACGGTTTCATAAAAGTTGGAGTTGAGAGATTTGGGCGGCTCTCCACAACGAGGTCTTAAGAGCCAATGGTGGTAAAATGAGGCGAGAATGGAGCGGCGCCGGAATGCAAGGGCGAGGGAAACATGAGATCCATGAGGAAACCCGCTGACCAGCGGCATCGTCCGGCACGATTCTCACTTGCGAAAATCCGGAAGTGACCCGGGCGGGAATTGAACCCGGTTATCCTTCGTGGGAGGCGAGCAGTTTAACCGCTCAGCCACCGCGGCCCCCATAAAAAAGGGAAGTAACAGTGATTGGACAATAGTTGTAAAGTACAATAATTTACAAACATGAGTAGGCCTTCATGTATGTGAGGTGGAATCAAAATTTCGAGACCAGCTCTGTTTACAAGATGCTTTATTTACCTATCTTCAAAATAGTTCCATTGCGTCAAAACGGCGACCTTTGATCTGGATCGTTATTTTCGGTAAAAGTGAGAAGTCCTCAAGAGCCAAATCTTGCGAGTATAATGGATGCGGAAGCAAGACCATGTTATTCCCGTCGAGAAACTCGTGTGAGGAGAGAGCTCGCTAACAAGTTGCATTGTCGTCGAAGAGCATCCAGTTTTCGCGCTCCACAAATCCGGATGACTTTTTACAATGTCCTCCCTCGGACGCCTTGCAACCTGGCAGTATAGCGCGCTATTGACGACCTGGCCCCTAGAGCTATCTGAGAAGTGCGGGAGTGATACAGCCGACTTTGCTACACACATCATGTGCGCCATCGCCTCTACGAGCAAGGCTGTGAACTGCGTGCAGTGTTCTCATATTACGAACACGCCTAGCGCCTCATTTCTCTTACGCTCAAAGCATGCAGTGTTTCCGTCAAAATGCTGTACTGTGCGAATTAGATTTGTAATAGTGGAACTTCATCGCACGAGATGAAAGCCCACAGATTAAACTACGTTCGTATAGTCGTACTTTTCTCTTAGCCTACTGCTTAAGGAAACTGCATAGGCAAGCTTTAAAAATGCTATATTTGACCGTTTCCGGACATTTTTTCTCAATGAATACACTTGATATGGTAAAGGTAAAGAGATAGGGACATAGATTTTTTTTTTCGTATTTCCAGAACATTTATTTGCCGAGATACGCGTATTCACGAAAACAACGCTTTCGCAGAAAATGTTTCAGCACGTAGTCCTCTAAAGGACATGTTAAACTTTATCCGCGTGTACCACGAAGTTTCGCTTCTTTTAGGCCACAGTATGTTAGACACACCCCGGACGACTTCCGACCAATAACGAACCTGTAGGGAAAACAAGGACCGAATCCCGTGTTACCTGGTCAGTGTTTGAACTGCAGGAGCAACAGCCAATGAACTACTGACCGAGGTTCGATTACACGAAGGACTGCTTGTTGCCGAATGAATCCGGGAGATTTCCGACTCTAGTGATATCTTGAAAGTAGCAATCTGTCCTCGTCTCGGGGCAAGGATGTGACAGTGGATAGGGCTTACAAACGTGTTATTTGGTGTTAGTGTCTGTGGAAATACCAACATAGACATTTTACCACTAGAATTAATGATTTTATGAACATATCTGTTTTGAGTCAAAACTACTAGTGTTTCGTATCTCAAACTTACTGATTTAACCTACATATCTTTTAGGTGCTGATTTAATAACTTACTGAAAGATTATAAATATCTAATCCGTTTTCTGCACAGCTTGTGCAAGAGTTATTCTGTTCTGTTGGTCACTTTTGGAAGTAACGTACATATTTTAGAAGACAGAGCTAACACAAACAGTACGTGTATATTAAATTATTGCCGAAAACAGCATTTGGTAACTAAATGTAGTTAGTCATGATGATTCTTTAACGTAATTTTAAAACTTAGTTATAGAACCTATCAAGAATAATGCAAGCCGTAAACATGCCGCAAATGCTACCCAGCAATAGCCTCGAAAAAGAAAAAAACTATAAAATTTTCATTTTTTGTACATGAGCTAAGTATTTTATTAAATATTGAGTGCAACGTGATTATTAACTACTTCAATTAAGAGTAATTACCACAAAATAATCATTCATTAAAACTTTTATTTTTGTTATTTAATATACTAGGTCGTTATATTTCGGAACGCGTGTTTGCTGTTAGTATTAATCCAGGTACCTACCACCCACCCTCAACCCCTGAAAAAGACTTCAAAATAAGAAGATCGTTAAAACATGGAAGTGTCGAATGCTGCCTCCTTACTTCTCTGTGATCTGGGGTTTATTTCCTTTTCTTAAAAAAAAACTCATCATGGGAACGTTTATTAGTTTCGCTTTTTTTTATTTAACGCGTTATTCAAACACTGCTGCAAATGAGTTCAGGCGACTGGCATAGGTCAGGGACGAAAACACTGCGCGTGTCTCCAGTCTCGATACAAAGTGGCGCGTGGGCCCGTGTGACTGCGCGTCGCCGACGTGACTGGATTATAGCTCCGCCCCTTCGCCCCCCCCCCCCTCCAACACCGACAAAGCTACAACTTAACGTCGGCGTATCTGGCGTCGTCATCTGAGCCGCGAGCCGCGCAACAGCCGACGAGTAAAAAGGAGCGAAGATATCGACCTCGAGTAACGCGATAAAAATAAGCGACTATGAGAACAAGCCCAGAGGAGGGGCGAGGTGAAAGCGGCCCGGGGACAGCTGTAATCTACGGGCCATTATCTGCAACGAAACTGCCCGGGGCGAAGGTCTCGCGTGCAGGTACGCCCGCGGGCGACGCTCCTCGCTGCGGCTTGACTCACTTGTAACTACGTCATTTCCGAGTGCCAATTCCTTACTTTTTTTTTGCACTTCGAGTGCTGCCGGCGTCGTATTACTAGGGGCAGAGATATTTCGCGAAAAGATTTCGAGACAAGATAGAATTCAAATTACTGTGGAGGCGTCCACCTTTTTTGATTGGCTGAAACATGTTCTGGTTCGTGTTAACTGCTAGAGCACGAATAACGAAGGTTCAGTGTCGGAGTTACAGAATTCTGAGTGGCTTGGTCAAATGCGGAAACGATACCAGCAGCCACTAGAGGTATGACAACAACCGAGGTGTATATATAATATTGAAGTTTACTGTGTGCTTCTATTTTTTCGCGAAGAATCACGGGCCCTAACGATACCGGCTTGTGAACAGATTGCCAACATAATATCGCCTATGTAATTAAATACACTCGATTATATTTACTTCAAGTTTCGTACAGGTTTTAATTAATTTAAACGAAACCAATTTTTCACAAAATAACTCGTAGTTTGTTACTTTTATCTTTCATGGATTGACGTCTTAGAGCTTGGCTTCGCTTATTATGCAGAAATTCTTCGTTTACGTGTCATAATTTCAGTCTCAAAGGCATTATTGAAAATTTTAGATTACAGAAAATTTTACAATTTACTATTCGTTTAATACATTTGTATATAATTTTCAATGTGTGTTATTTCCCGCTTGAAAAAAAAATCAGGAACTAATTAATGAAATACGAATATGTTCCTGACTTTTTACAACTAGCAGATAGTACTCAATGGAAATTAAACCCAAATAATACTAAACAACTCGTAAAATATAAATTGTTTACAATCGTAATTTGTCAGTAATTATTCTGAATCCGATATAATGAAACGAAAACGAACAATTTCTGCAAAAGAGACGAAGCCGATTCCTTAATAGCCCACTCACTTTTATGAAGTTCTACATTCAGGATATTCCTCCGCCTCGTGCAAACACAGATTAAACTAGGGACTACGCGCCGCATCCGTGTGCACTCAGTGTATATATAGGCTGTTCACGGTAAAATGAGCATTTCTGAGGCCCTAGTTACTTTTTCCTTTCTGCCATATTTTATTATTTAACCTACATTTAAAATAAATATTGCAATGTAAGTAATAACCACAGTGTGTATATTCCACCGCACTCGGAAGTTCACATCTAAAACTAAGATAAAATATATTTATTGACTAGTATTCCAAATGAGAGGTCTTTTAAATGTGTTCACTTTACCATGAATAGCCTATTTCAAGCAAAGCGCCGCATAATGCAAACAAGTACTGATGAAAATCTTATATCTTCTTTGAAATCTCACTTCGTGCAAACGTACAGGTTTTCAAAACATTTCCTTCAATAATCACGTGACTGAAAATTTTTGTTCAAAAATTGTGGAGGATTAAATTATTATTCGTTTGAATCATTCAGCATTTCATATAAACATATTTAACTTTGAGTTGCAAATTAAATATTAAGAATATTTATAGTCACAAAAAACACTACAATCATTACAATAATATTACCATGGCACGAAAACACATGCAGTTCATTATTACGGGTACGTACTATTAAAAGTCAATCTGCTAATACAGGAAATTTATTATTTTCCTGAGCGTGGTTTAACGTCTCATTGACAGCAGAGTCATCACACACGTAACAAGTTTCTCCGTCAATCAGGAGCAGAAAAAAAAAAAAAACTTGTGCATGCCTTGAAATAAGGAACCTTCTGGCTCTCACATAAAAGATCTCGGAAAATCAGGGCGTCTGGGACTGAAATTTAACCCGAATGCGAGTCCAATGCGTTGTTTACCTTTTCGCCTCCTCTTTCGGTGCTTTTGCTATGCGAATATTATCTTAGCGGCTCCCATTTATACGAGCAGAGGTTCGTAGGCCTATACGAATCACGTAAACGGAGCTGTGCCAAGTGTCGGCACAGTACAAAATTGCATTTCGTTGGATGAGGCGGGTGGTTCGTGTGATTAAGATCTCCAACACAAGCCCCCCTAGGAGAGAGAGAGAGAGAGAGAGAGGGAGAGAGAGAGGGGGAGAGAGAGATAGAGAGAGAGTTTCGGCGACAAGCCCAGAGAGTTGCAAAGTCCTCTAGCTGGTGGCATAATATGTTAGTTTTGCTAATTTGGCGATAAATAGTTTGTGGTTATTCGGTGAATAATCTGAACTAACAGTGTACAAGGACTGTGCAAAAGTAAAAGCATATTTCAGAGTCAAATATCTTTATTTTTGATCAGCAGTGAGGGACGAATGGAGCACAGGTCATGCCTAGTCATGCACGTCAGCTGTTCCCCAGTGCGTGCGCCTACGTTCACACGATAGCGATGAGACGATAGAAGCGGCGAGGAGTGCATGGTGTCTCTAGAGAGTAATTAACCGCGAGAAAAACTAACTACTTTGTATATTTGTATGTAAAGGCAGTTCACGATAAAATGAGTACTTTTGAAATCAACCTTAGAAAAAGTCACTGACCCTACCTACATACATTTTAACGGGCGCCCTGAGCTACATGCGGCCAATAAAGTTGGTACCGGTGGATGGGAAGTAGTTCCGTATTTTAACGTCCAATAAAAAGTGTTAGTTAACTATTTCTGATAACTTAAATAATTTCTTTAGCTTTCTGTTTTTTTTTTTTAATGAACCTGTCGAAGTATAAAAATGAGCAAATTGACAGAATATTTACTTTTCTATTAATTTCACAGTTTCACTTGACGGACGTATGAATAAAGTGATCAGGCCCATGACAATGTTGTGGTGTATTCCAATTACTGCTCTGGACTGCACTCGGTGCGCACTGGCCGAGTGCCGCGTGTTCCAATTACCGGAACTCGCTCTAAGAGCAGTCGGATTTTCGTATTCCAATTGCGAGTTGCACTGAACGACTGCGCACCGAGAGCAATTTTCTCCGCACCGAGTCTGGAGTGAGTTCTGCTTTTCAGAGCAATATGGCGGCAACCTGTGATTATGAGAACAACAAGAAAATAATTGCGATGTTGGGAATTGTACAATATCTAACATTTCGGCAGTTGAAAAATACATAGTAGTTAATATAGAACAAATATGCTCTTGGTATATTGACGATATCGTTTGTAATTACAGCAACGACGAGGTTAATTTCACCAGTGACTCGTGCATACATTTTCCGAGTTAAGAAATGGAAATTGGAGAAAATTATATGTACGGAAGTTCGTAAATTTAAATTTAAATCCTTTTATCAACATTGTATTTCCAGTATTTTCTCCAAAAGATTATATGTTGTCGCAAATGTTTTGCACTGTTTTCGCAGCGTGTTCCAGTTGTCAGTGCATAAATAATATACACTCGTTTCTGGCAATCACGTGACACATGCACTTTTGCAGTTTTCAGAGCGTACCGAGTGCGCACCCAAGTAGTCAATTGTAATACGCCATTAATATTACATAAGGCGGAAGAATACACAAACTGCATACTAGTAGATCTTAAGCAGGACTTTCATCAAAAGTGCTTATTTTAAATTTTTCCGTTAATAGCCTATACTGGCCGTGTACACTCCCACACACACAACCCCCCTCCCACACACACACACATATGTATATGTATACATATATATGTATATTCGTTACTGAATGTTATCTGAGTGTAAAGCTGGTTCTCTAATTAGCTGAACCAATGGGCGTTTTGAAATTATCTACTGACGTTCTTGATTCGTCTGCAAATAGGTAAGCCGTGTTATATCACCCTATCATGTCACGAATCAGTAGTATTTTGAAAGAAATATGTTGGCAGAAAATGTTTTAGCGATTTTCCATTGTCTTTAGGGATTGTGTAGAGTCCGAACATTATGGTGTAAAAGTGCGACCTCGGGAAAAGAATACTTCTGTATTTTTGTGGCCAAAGAGTCCGGTATCATAATTTTTACACGTGCCTCTGTTGGATGAAGGTCACAGACTCGTTCATATAAACCTGATAGAAAATTGGCAAAACTTCTGAGCAAGTACTAATGTAAGAGGTTTTAATGCTTAAATAATCTCAAATAAAAATTCTCGTGGACATGTGGGTTAAACATCGTGGTATCATGTCGAGAATATACATACAATTTTTACGGTCTGGAATGCACCCCCGTGCATTCTTCTCGTATTCTCCAAAACAATGTACCGTCGTCTTTGTCCTTTTGTAACTAGATGATGAATTTTTGACGCAGCTCAACTGTGTGCAAGTGAATCACAGACGTTCAGTATTAGAGTACCAAAATACCCATAGTGATTAGACCGTACAACCCAACACGCACAGGCCAAACGTGACCCAATGATAAACGGAGCAATAGTTCAAAAAAATTATGTTCAATCGAGTCCACACACAAAAAAGCGTGTCACAAGAATAGCTACCACTGTACAACTGATAGCCGACTGCCAAATGAATGCGCGAAATTTTGAGTATCTAACCATCGCACATTCTACTATCATTTATTTACCTTTGGAATCCTTGTTCCCGAAGGCAAGATCGAGTTTTCAGATATTTTCTTGCAGGGCCGCGACAAGTGTGTGGGTCATCACAAACTTTTTTGCAACGGTAAATTCAACCCTTTCAGTTACAGAGTCTACCATCTTGGATATAGGCCTATTGCACATCAAGAATACTTACGGCCTGTACGGTGCAAAGCAAGGGTGCAGTGCTCCATGCTTTGAAAGTCGTGCTTGTGGGTAATATGATTTGTGCACCTCTCGTTGATGATGGTCGATGGCGGTAACACCAACCACTCAGTGCGTTGTTAACTGGTTGCAAGAAGCATGCTCGACGAAGTACAGCACACACTACAGTGCAATATTACATGCTTGCAGTACACTTGAATTCACAGTGACAGAACGGTTAAGGGGGCTAAGGACTAGGACTACTGGGCTTAAATTAGGTCCTCATATAAAAGTATGAAGCAAATACTTGATAATTCTTTAGTTTGGAATCTACATTAATTTTTTGTTTCCAAACGATTATTAAATCTGTAAATTTATTTGTGCATTATCAACAATAAGAAATTCACTAAGAAATTGTGCAATATTTTAGAAAAAAAAGGGGGGGGGGATTTGGAATGTTTGGTTATAGAAGCTACTCTCTTAGTTATCACTACCACCTTATTTTCAAAATAACTTATAGTTCTTCCATTGTCAGCTTGAAGCCGGAAAGTCATAAGTCCGAGTTCCAAATATTGCCTATATGTATGTTTGTATACAACCTATAATGTACTGTAGATGAAATTGGTACTCAGGGTAACGCAGAGCTAAATAATAAATAACGAAATAACGAAAGATAGAAAACGAGTAAACGAAAAAAATCCCGACATGTGCCACGTTATAGCCAGCAAATCACTCCTCTTCCCCTTCTCTTTCAGGGCTACTCCGTTACGCCCTCGTAACTGGGTTAAACCTGCAGTCGCGTGCGGCTGCTCATTCTCTACCGACCAAAAAGCAGGATGTTTTAACAGTAGGCGGAACCAAGGTGCTCTGTTCAAACAGGACGTGTCGCTCCCCCACTCTCTCTCTCTCTCTCTCTCCCTCACTCCCCCTCCCCTACACTCTCCTTCTCTATGTCTCTAGTGCCCGCGCAACATTTGCTGCACGATGAAGAAACCAAATATTTACGTCATGTTGCACGCGGTTTACTGGGAAACGTGTCAACCAGCACAGCTCCCGCAGACAGTTTTTTCTTCTTTTTTTCCGTGTAACGAGCCGAATCAGCAGTCAAGCCATTCGAGAATACACAAACACTCTCTCCACAAGCGCTCCCAACGCACAGGCGAATGAGGCAAGCACGGGAACAGAGCGGGGTGCACAATGATCCGCCGTTCCTGCTGCCAGCGAGAAGTGTTTGGCCTCAACTTGTGCGTACAAACTTCATGTTTCGTATAATGTTATGTATCGCAAGCATCTAAAGAAACGTATGTTGCACATTCTTGCTAGCCTTTTTTTTCTAAACTATTTTTAATTAAACAAGAATATCATGTAAATTATATTTTAACTCTTCCCGAACGAGACATTTGTTTTATAAATTATCTATATTTGATTTGAATAAGAGCGTGTTGCAGTCACCGGAGCCAAATCTCCCATTTCCCATCTAATATACGCTCCTACCTGTATGTTTGTTTCCTTTTCTAAGATGTCGATATTTGCCTGCTATATGGACTAAATTGACAAGGTCACGGCCTCCTCGAGTAAGAGTGGAAGTTATGGGCGAGTTTCACACAACTAAGCCTAGTACAAAACACGAACATTGTCAACTGGATTTTCTTCTTGCATACAACAATATTAGAAGTCAAACCTTTCAGACTATTGAAAGTTAAGAAAACTCGAGCTTGCCTGCACTTCTAAAACCGCCATAGTATGTACGCACACGTTAAAAAGTGACCCACTGTGTCATCATGACCGATGCTGGATAACTTTTATCCGGTATCGCTGAATGTAGGACTCGGTGATTTTGCGCTGACTGTATTCAAAACATCACTTTGCATGCACGTTTCGCCTGAAATTTAAAGAAGTGCGAGCCATGACAACTTTGATGAACATGTGCTCCTAATGCTGAGAATATGTGATTTCAGCTAAATACTGCTTGCAGAAAATTGCTACCAACTGATGAATAAGCGAAGAGCAGTAATAATCAGTGTGTCTGTCAGTACCATAGAGGGAAGACAGGGCAGAGTGCGCCTGCCAGTTGCGTTGTAACCAGTTGCTGTGATCCAACATTGAACGACTATTTCGCCACATCGTTTACATAAATAGATGTTTTAAAACGTGTTACATACTTCTTATCGAGTTTACATACGACAAAAAAATACATATTTTACTAAGTTTACTTTTGGAAACAAGGATCTGCAGTGAAAACTGAGAGTAAACAAACCTCACGGTACTGATGGAACACATGATTTTAATTGTGTAAATGACAATTGAATATGTGGATTTTTGTCACTTTAATATTTAGTACCAATGCCAGCGATTCGAGCTATACAATTTTCGTAGTTTCCCAGTTAAATGTCACGTATATGGAACAGTTTCTAGTGTTTCAATTTTGAAGTGATGGGATTGCATTTTCGAGAGGATGCGATAGCGTGATTTCGAAATTGATAGTAAAATATCTTCCTATACCACCGATCAAACAAAAACAGACGTTCGGATGAAAATTGATAGTATTATTAGCTTTTAAACAAAATTTCACTCAAGTATTAGGTGATTAAAATAAGTTTTGGTGATAGCAAGGATAATATGAACATCACGCGACTGCGAATGACAAAACGTGTTACAGCATTCGGCCCTTGCGAGAAGTCACGACTCTCGTGATGAATCGCGGGAAGAAAGCTGAACCACCGAGAAAAGATGCAGCGGCAAATAAAACAATTTGAGGCGGACAAATAAATAGCTACAGTGGCCATGAGCACACTTGACTATCAACCTAAGATTTACCCACTTCTCGCAGATACTGACAATACAGTTTTCAGCCGTAAACCTACCGAACGAACAGTAAACTGCTCGGGAACTTATTGCTGATTCATTCTTACAATATGAGGCCATGAACATCTCGTAGTCAAAGAAGCCACAAACCCTACATTTTATGGGCTCCCCAGGTTACACAGGCCATCACTATATGCCTTTCCGCCTGGGCAACAGTCTTCAAGAGTTTCAAGAACATACAGACTAAGCTGCAGAACTTAGACCTTTTCCGCTTGACTAACCATCTTAGCCAATAAAATGACGAATAAGAAAAAATAGCCACTGGCAAACAATTCGGACATTACAAGGCAGGCACTTCTCCTGTTGTATAGTGCTCATCACCCCTGGCAATGACAACTGCGCTGTCAGTTGAAACATCAGCGTTTCCAGCTACCTAAACTCGACTGATGCTCGAAAGAGATTAAACCTAGGCCCAAACTCTTCACTTCGCCAACAGTTTAACTAAATAGCACATCATATAAACCAGAAATTCCTACTTTCTTCAAAAACTTCTTAAAAAGAACAATTTTCTTACTAAATAAGATGCAATGGCTGTCATACAACGTACGTAATCAAAATAATAAGTGTTTTCTTCTTATGCTAAAGCAATATTTCATTTGATTCTGTACACTTATCATTCGAAACCTCTTTAATCAAATTGATTATCGAACTGATTTAAATGGAATCTGATTGTTATCGTAAAATGGTGGTATCTAAGCTGTAATCAATTGTTCTATTGAAGAATTTGCATTTGTAGATTATTTTTTAAAGGTGCGGCAATTATTCGTCTTCGCCAATACGGCCATAAAATCCTTAGTCTATTCAAAGAATATATAAAGAATATTTTAGTCTTCACTTTCTGCTACTTTATAAGGATGTTTATTTTTAACTGATTACGTATTATACCGTTAGTGCGCGCTGGACGGCCTGAGTTCATAGTAGTTTACACTGCCACGTTAAGACTTACGAAACATTTTACAATATAAATAAATCGTATTTAGTAATGTCTTCCATGTATAGACCCTCCTACTTAGACCATTTAATCACTAAACAGCAATGAGTTTTAACTTTTTTTTTTGCAATATTATGGTTTGCCCATTAGTAGAATGTAAGAAACGTTTCCTGACATTTATGTTTTTCTTCTCTAAAGAACTGGTTAGTTTATGCACGAAAAGGGATAAGTTATTTGTGTAGCGAACTTGTAACTGGTGCTTAATGCACTGCTGCTCTAATGACGTTCGGATAAGCAGGAAGGGAAAATACATTATGTACGTACTAACCTAAAGCTAAACTTAGGCTATAATTGGAACGTACGTTCATAGTTTACCTACTATTTGAAAACCATCCGATATAAATTCTCAGAAACTTCAGCCTCACCGGAGACAGGCGCAAAGAAGGGAACATTTTCTGATTCAATTTTTGTATCAAAAATTAAATAGAGTCCTTTGAGTACTTAATTATTATGACTATGTAACATGACAAGGTTACAGTAGTCCTACACGGAAATAAAAACGAAATGTCGGGAAACATTTCTTACAGTCTACTAATGGGTAGATCAAAAAATTGCAAGAAAATTTGAAACTGATTCCTGCTTAGTGATTAGATGGTCTAGATACGCGGGTCTATAACTGGAAGACATTACAAAATACGATTTATTTATATTGTAAAATGTTCCTTAAGTCTTAATGCGACGGCATGAGATATTTGATGTGCTTTACGGCCACGATACCTCACAAGCATCAGAGCCGTTACCATTATCGTTAGAGACCCTATCATTTTGCGTTACAATTCGGTACCAAGGTACACGGTATACTATTGAATGTTCACGGTAAAATGAGCACTTTTGAAAGCCCTGCTTACGATCTACTTGTGTACACGTTGTGTAATTTTCCACCTTATGTAAAATCAACATTTGCATGAGCCTCGTCACTTTATCCACGCGTCGGTCAAGAGAAAATGTATAATTATTAAATATTTTACAAAATACTAAATTTTACACTTCGAAGCATTAAAATAACAGAAAACGAAATAAATAATTTGAGTTATCTCAAATGGTTACCGTAACACTTTTTATTCAACGTTAAGAATATGAAACTACTTTCCATCTATCGTTACCAACTGTACCGTGTGTATGTCACTCAGTACGCCCGTTAAAATATGTGTAGGCAGGGGCAGTGACTTTTTTCTGAGGATGATTTCAAAAGTGCTCACTTTATCGTGAACAGCCTTTAGTAATATGTCAATCTCTCGTGTATCATTGGACCTTTACCATCCGACATGCCCTGCAGAATCATGAACCAGTAGTCAACATTCAGCACTCCGGTGGCCTCATTCAGAGCGACCGGGTGGAACATGAAGTACATACTGCTTGTGGCGGCTGCAAATGAATAAGTGAACTCTGCTCGAACGAGTGGATGACTGTAGAGTCTGGCTCGGTGCTAAAGTTCTGCTTCCAGGCTATTACTCCGCCTCATGCAAACAAAGTTTAACCGAGTCTAGGAAATTAAACCGAAGGGACAATGCACCTCATTCGCGCGCACTCAGTGTAATGATATTTTGCATTGTAACTATTATTTTTTACTAAGCATCACCAACACATCTATTTTCTTCCTGTTTTCATCTTCAATAATTTTAAATTAAAAAATATAACTTATAGATGAGATGTAAGTCAAAGTTCAATCTAACCAAAAATAAGGTAATTTTATGTTAAGAGACGCATGAAACGCTTATGATAAATGGAGTATTGAGGTAATAACCAAACGTGGGGGTGTTTTTACTAAGGGTTGATTCAAAAAGAGTGAAGAAATCGCGAACAGACACTTCTTTGTAACTGTGGCACAACTGTTTGAAACGTATATGTGACACTAGTTCCGCATGTCTAGCCCAATTTTTGGAATAAATGAGGAAAGTTAGCATAGTTCTGCAACAGCCGGGTGACCTAGATCGTCATTCCGAAATTGTAGTGACCATCGATCAGTTTTTGGGCTTGAACAGGGGGTTAATTTTTTACAGTGGAACCTTATTCACAAAACACGCAAAAAGATGATGACTGATTTTTACTTTTTCCGACGTTTGTATTTCCTCCAAGAGCTCAAGCTGGGGTTTTTTTTTTTTTTATGGACCGACTGCAGGCAGCCATATATAGGTGCACTGATGAAGTCATGAGTCATGAATAAGAAGGAAACTGTAGGAGCTCGTGGCCAAAACTTTATGAACACAGCTGAACGTTAATACATATGTGATGAGGAGGCCGGTACTGCCTCGCCAGTAAACAAAAAGAGACACAAAATGGCGAGAGTGAAAGTGCGCGATCTTAGGTTTGCGTGCAGCCGCGTAACATCGGGGAGGGGGGAAAATGCCTTTATGACCGAAAATGGAAGCTGCTAATTAAACCAGGAAGGAGTTTGGTTTCTGGTGATACGGCGATCAGGCGTCGAGTGCGCGGTAATTTCCATTCGTGACCAGATTCACGCCCCAGCAGTCGCTAATTACCGGCGTGTTGGCTAGGCCGGAGCATCTGCCACGACACTCGCCTATCTGCCACGACCCTCGCCTCACACCTGCGACCTGAGTGTGGCGAAGGCATTAATACAAGAGTCACAGCCACGCCTGCTCGTGACATTCATTGGTGTGAGACAGACGCGGTGGCAGATGACGTGCTTTGTAGTGTCTGGGCTTGGTCGGAGAAGCTCTGATATAGCCGTTGCACGATCAATTGGCCGGCCACTTTTGTAACACTGCTTTGCTTAATTTCCTGGCTTTCTGCATGCCCTCGCATTGTCGCGTGGAAGATAAAAAATACCACTTGCGCAATGACTCACAAGCGTCAATCGAGTGCCACTGAAAAATTTATCAGAGAGGGAAGCTTGCCCAACTTGGAACACTTTTTCCGTTTTCTTAAATCATTAATTTATGAAGTAACCAATTAAACCAAAGCGGTTTGTAAAATATTCCTCTTTTAATGCACCAAGATGTTTGTGCGTTCAAATATATGACCCCTAATGGTAAAAACTAATGTATGTAAACGGTCCAAATTGAGAAATCGGTTGCCTAATTTGGACCCACAAACGACTAGAATGGACCTAAAAAATACAACTGTAATATTGAAAGGGGGTACAATAATAACATGGTTAGTGAAACAAAATTTTACAAATGTCTATTTGCCGCCTGTAAAGAAATATGCCTTGATGATAGGCCTCACTTTGGCACATTGGATGTGTACCCACGACCTACAGTCCATACACTGGATCATGTCTTCTTCCTTTACATCCGCACATAAAATACGGAACCAGTTAGCATTATATTCTTCGTGATTTTGTTAATGTTTCTGAAAAGTAAGCCTATCTTCACTTTTTTCAACTGAGGCTTACGAATAATAAAACTTTTTTCGGCCATTTTTGACATCGTAGGCTAGCTTTCGGGCATCCGTGGTTGTGTGAACCCGAAAAAAAACCTTTTCTCAAAGAAAAGAATGTATTCAGGCATATATTTTTTCCCCCATCTCTGTGGAAAATGTTGCCTATCTATCGAAGGATTTCACAGTATTTGAGAACGTGATTTGATTATCAGCGTGTCGCTTTATTGTTACTTTTGTGACGTCATAAACACGGGCGCACTCGTTGAGTCCACAATCACGGCCATCTGCAAATTCTACTCACTCTATTTCCCACACGCGCCCCTTTTCGTAATCTTGCTGAGAACCAAAACAGACACAATCTCCCAATGAATATTCGAACAAGTAGATCAAATATTAATTATCTCATCCGTCTCCTAAATTGCAACGGTGCAATTTAGTGGACACGGGCTGGTCGAACTTCGGCAACTGGTCGCCGTGAGTGAAACGAAGGCGCTAAACGAATACACGAAACCCAGTAGTAATTTTACAATATGCTGTTAGTGGCTAATGCACTACACATGTAAAATTTATCACAGCAACTTCGCGTACTTACTCTTATTGCATACAGAAGCTTAGGGGCGGTAGTACAATTATTTTATTTTATGTAAAGGGCTTTTTAACGTCCCCCGCAGAACGGCGTTCCTGCTGCATACAATGACTGGACCTAGCTGATCGCTGTGCCACGTGTCTTTGGTGCTATCGAATATCAGAAGTGCAAAAAGTGAGAATAAACACCCCTCACATCCATTGTTGTAAACCTAAAGACTCCCACACATCGTCGCAAGGCAGAAGGCGCTAGGTAACCACCACTCACAACATTCTCTAAAATACAGTAGACATTTTTTCAAAGTGCCAATATTGGACTCCTTTCGGCGAAGTGACTGAAGGGGTTCCTAAATAAAATAAACCTATGCAGACATAGGCTGTAAAACTTATTGTATGGAATACTTTAGAAGAAAGGACGTAATTACAGAATTTAACCTCGTTTGTGGTGTTAGTTACCTGGCCCGACACAATTTTCTCTGTGATCGCTTCCTCATGCCCGTGTACAGAGAAGGCAAGCATGCACAGGTAAAGCGGCGTGAGTACGTCCTCCTTTCATGGGCGGGGTGTACCCATTCTCTGATTGGTTGCGTGGGAGTCTGGGAAGGGGCCTTGTGTCTGTTGGCTACTCCATACTGCATCTTGTTGGACAGCGACATAAATGTTGCTGGCGTTTGTGGTTGGAATTCATTGTGTTAGCGACTGTCTCGCCTCTTTGTCTACCTACAAGATGGTACAAATGTCTTATCACTTTTCCTTGAGGTTGTATATGGCATTTCATTAAAGACACAGGAATTTTGCGAAAATATTTCACGACCAGTTGTATTTCCTAACACTTAATTAAACTCAGATCCACTTTTGTGATTGGTTGATCTAGACGTTAAGCGTCTTAAGCATCTGCCCACGAATCAGAGACGTGCAGTATCGGAGTAACTTAATTCTGATTGGCCAGTCAACTAAGAAAATGTCTTCTCACATACACACACGCCGTCAATAAGCGAAAGTAATCTGCTGGTACGCTCGTAGGGTATTGAAATCTAGCATGTGAGGAAATCTTTTCGCGAAATTCGGGTGTCTCTACATTTCATTCTCTATTTCAGATGGCCGACACGTGCTCCTACAGTGCTGAAGAGCGGCTTGTTGCTAGTGTTTGGGAATATGAACGTCCACATACTGGAAAGAACATATAGGATATGCGACGACACTTCACGAGACGATTCCACAAAGAAGAACTTCCTAAAAGGACAACACTGCGTTGGGAATACAAACTGTTTCTGAGGAATACAAGCTGTTTCTGACGGGATCAATTACAGACAAACAGAAGACAGAACAGCCAACCTCATGACAGGACACGTGAGCAGCTGTGGGTGCATCCGTGCTCCGATCAGCCAGAAAGTCGATCATCCGAGCTTGCAATCCCAAAACCCGCAATGTTAACACACATGAAAAAGGACCTTGGATTAAAATCATTTAGGGCAACAGCTGTCAATAAGCTAAGCGACACTGACATGAATAAACGACACTTAGCATGCGCAAGATTGCTTGAGAAGTTCTCGACACTCCCACAGCATGGTAAACTGTTTTTCTCCAATGAATGTATAATTTACCTGAGTGCACGTGCTAAGAATGTTTATTTCTGGAGCAAGGGCATTCCCCAATATTATCAGGAGCTCGAGCATAACCCCCACACGTGATGGCCTGGGCCGCATTGTCTGCTAAGCACTTGATAGGTATCTATTTATGGATTATATGTCGTTATTACTGGTTATGTGTGGGTGACAAGACATGTGGACCAGTCTGTTCTGTGTGCCCGTCGAGCGCGCAGTCGTGTGGCCAAGCCAAGTTAAATTAAGTTCTCTTTCTTAGAGAATAGAGCTCCTTTAACACATTCCCTACCCCGCAGAAGCAGGTGGCGAGTATTTTTGACTCTCTTAGAAAGAGAAGAAGCGATAAGTAGCCCAAGTTACTTGATTGGCCGCACAACGGTGCCTCGAGCACACGGAAACGATTACGGCACTACCTCGTAACAGATCACGAAACTAACTCCAAACAATCGCGGCGGAATTTCGCAATGAGCTCGTGCCTTGTGCAGCAGCGACGTGAGCGAACCAGCACGCCAGAACCCAGCGGTGCCATGTGTTGAGACGGCGAGACGCATCCCTCTGTGTATGGAAACAGAGGGTGATGGATTGTCGCAGAAACTGGGGCGTCTCAACAAGCGGCTCCAGAGATAAAGCATTATCTGCCGCGGACTGACGGCGTCACTACCAAAGCTGCGTGCTCGCTAATTGCCGGCAGCCAAGGGGCGTGACCTCCAAGAAAAAATTCCGCGAACGAAAATGCACTCCTTGCCACTAACAAACTAATTCTTACAAAGCTTATGCATATTAAATACTGGCATATGAATGCCGCGTGGGATTGGTCCTATCTTGCGAATGCACAAGAAACATCAATATTATTAAAGGCTGTTCACGGTAAAATGAGAATTTTTGAAAGCCCTGCTTACTATCTAGTTGTATGCACGTTGTGTATTCTTCCGCCTGATGTGAGATTAACATTTCCATGGGCCTCGTCACTTTATTCATACGTCGGTAAAATAAAACTGTGAAATTATTAGGAAAGTAAATATTTTACAAATCAGTTCATTTTTACTCTTCGGCGCAAAGAAAAACAGAAAGGGAAAGAAATAATTTATCATAAACGGTTACCTAACACTTTTTATCCGACGTTAAGATATGGAACTACTTTCCCTCCATCATTACCAACTTTACTGGGCGAATGACACTCAGTGCGCCAGTTAAAATATATGCAGACAGGGGCAGTGACTTTTTTCAAAGTTTCATTTCAAAAGTGCTCACTTTGTAATGGACAGACTTTACCTACCGATAATCATACGCGTATCGTATGAGCATAATTTTTAAATTAAATAATAGCATACCTAAACCTTGACTCGAATCCAGGTCACGTGACTTGCGATACGAGCTCGACAAACCAAATTATTTGGTTCATTTATTAACGTAATACCACATTTGTAACTTTTTAATTTCTGTCGGTTGATAACATTCAGCTCTACAGAATGTTGAAGGAGACAATTGCGGCGTAAGAAGACATAAAGAGAAAATTATAAAAAAATAAGTTATATATTGACGAGCTATTATGGTTGCAAGCGCCTTTCTGAAAATAAATATATATAATATTGTAAAGGTTATCTCATAGTTTTCGTTTGACATTATTTAAAACACGTTATTTTCTTGCCCCTCGACCAACCCGCCCGGATGTATACACATGCTGAATACTTGAGGTTCTCTTGTAAACATATGTGCTGAACAGAATCGTGACACAATCAAGCAGACGTTATCGCAACGTTTTATTTGCGAGAAGTGTTAGCTCACACGTAGAGAAAGCAAACAGGATAGACTGTGTTAGGCGGTGTGTATTTTCCTTAGCCTTAAAATACAGAACACTTCTTGCCTTCATGCTGGCGGAGAGTGAGACAGAGACAGAGAGAAACAGAGACACAGAGAGAAAGAGAACTATGTCTTCAACAGTTTCATGCAATTTTGTCAGTTATGGGAACATTTTATAGACACTTGGACGTTTTGAAAAGCTGTCTGTAATTTACGTTTAACTTAGTGTTTTATTAATTATTTGAGAATTTTTTTGTGATTCATCTGACAACACCAAACCTGAAGAGTATTTTCATGCGCCTTATTTGTTTTAAAAAAATTACGATACTTTCTCTCGAATAAAGTTGCATTTATTTTTAGTAATATGACGCTTAATTAAGAAATTAATAGTATGTTATATATACACAACCAAAATATAAGCATATTTACATACAAGAAGCCAGTAGTTAATCAGTTAAAGATACATAATTTACACATATGCATACACACCTACATAAATACTTGTTTCAACTAGTATAAATTAGTGCATTAATAATATACACTTATTGTTCTGTAAGTCTTTCAAGTATCGTGAATAATTATTTTCGTGCCGAAACCAATTAGCAAGTATGTGTAGCTTTTTATGTAGGCCTAACTCTTGCTGGCATACTATCTATAATGCAATAATTGTGTACTAGCAGTTCACTGAAGAAAAACATGTGGTCTTGTGTGGTACAAAAATATATTACTGCCCATTTATTGCACTATAAATAAAATACCATTCGTAGTTCTCAATACATTACTGCCCTTAGCAACTACGCGGTAAAGAATAATAATTCATTACGCCCTTTATACAAGTACGCAAACTAAAAATAAAATACCTAATATAACTGGTGAGATAAACACAGCCGAACAAATTTATTCCTAATGATTTCATCTAGTTTTGCTTCTTTCTCAGTATGCTAGCTTCCAAAATACATTTAATTTTAATAATATACCGCATTAACACTGAACACAAACAGTGTGAGCTTGCAAAACAGCGCACTACAGATGCCTCCCTACTTCCTGGTTCGTGACCTTAAAAGAGTTTCGCGAATGTTGCAGCAGGCCGCCATATCTGAACTAGAGGACGCTCTTTCGAAGAAACTGTACGTCGTCAGCGAAAACAAGATGGTTTAGGTGGCGCCAACATTAATTTCTCTCCAAGAGTAGAATTATCGTACGACTTACGTGTAAACTACGAAGAAAAGAAGACATTTCGTGTCAGTGTGGTGTGATAACGCGGCTTGCGTGGGTCCACAAAGCACGGAAGAGAGTCTGTTGCAACTCTTACGTCAGAATTTATAATCCGCTATTTTTCTCGCCTGCTAGGAATTAGGAACGGTTTGTAGCCGATTTAACGACTCTTTATTATTATTTTCTTTCTTCGTTTCATTTTTGTTTAGCTAGAGATAGAAAGTGAATTAATGTCTTTGTTCTTAATGTATTTGTTTCGTCCTAGTTTAAATCGAAAAATACAAAATAATACATTTAGTAAAGTTCATTAATGCGAAAATTTGTAATTTTGTCATCCTAATATTTTTTCTGCCGTTTTAAAGATAACATTTTCCAGGAAAATAAACTTCCTGTGCTAAATGCGTTGCTGTCAAGGAAATATAACACAACATAAACAAATAATTTGGTCACTTTAGACTCAATTAGCCTTTATTGGTATTTGATCAAGATCGTGTCACATCACAAAAAAAAGACAATAAAATATGTCGTGAATACGTTTTGACGTATTATTGCAGCGTACTAGTAAACCATTAATAATTACATTTATAAGCTGTTCACGGTAAAGTGAGCACTTTTGAGGCCCTACTGACTTTTTCCTGTCGGATAATTTTTATAATTCCACCGCTTCTCAAAATAAATATTGTCTAAAGGAATAAACACAGTGTATATATTTCACCATATTGGAAAGTTAACTTCCAAGGCTATAATAAAAAATATTTATTGACTATTATTCCAAATGAGAAGGCTTCAAAAAGTGCTCATTTTGAAAAGCCTATAAAAGAAGTTAACCAAATATCACTACTATAAAAGCAACGTCATCTTTACAAACAAATTTAATTACATACTTAGTTATACCTTTGCTGTGTTGGTAGTACCAGTTAACCCAATATTTTAATGGTTTAAATTCTCCCTTGACGCGGACCTGTAACAGCTGGCGATACAGCGTGCGAGAGAAAGCGTGTGTGTGTTTTGTGTATGTGTGCGTGTGAGCCGGGAACCGCTATCTCGTCATTTATTTATTACCGGTCTGCAAGGTTATCAGCGCCGGCAGCTCCTAGGTCGCCCCACTAAAGGCTGTTCACGATAAAGTGAGCACTTTTGAAATCAACCTAAGAGAAAAGTCACTACTTTCAACTTCATATTTTAACGGGCGCTGAATGACATGCGCCCAGTAAAGTTGGTAACGATGGATTGAAAGTAGTTCCATTATCTTAACGGGCCTGCCTACCAAGCCGGCAGCCGCGAGCTTCAAATGGGAAATCAATGTTAAACGAAATTCCTTCTCATTGCGCCAATTTTAAAGGTAACTATATCAGACAAAAGTATTCTACGTGAAATTTCTTAAGGATTGATGCTACGTTAAAATATTTTGTCAATTTTTTGTTTAATATGTTTTTTATAAAATGTAAATATTGAAATTTACATAACGTGTTTTCTGTTTGTAAAAAATTATATTTAAAATTGACGCAATGAGAAGGAATTTCGTTTAACATTGATTCCCCATTTGAAGTTCGCGACTGCCTGCTTGGTAGGCAGGCCCGTTAACGTCGAATAAAAAGTGCTAGTTAACCTTTTGTGATAACTTAGATTATTTATTTATGATATTTTTTTTAATTCATCAAAGCGTAAAAATGAGGATATTTGTAAAATACTTACTTTTCTAATAATCTCACAGTTTCACTTGACCGATGCATGAATAAGGTGATAACGCTGATGGCAGTGCTGATTTTACATAAAGTGGAGGAATACACAACGTCCCTACAAGTAGATCTTAAGCAGGGCTTTCAAAAGTGCTCATTTTACCGTGAACAGCCTATAGTATAGTACAATAAGTGAGTCCTCCGGACCAATCTTCACGTCTAGCTTTTCACAACTTTGTATTAACTATCCATTCTTTTCTCTGCTCATGTACCATACTTGTACCACATAAGAGACTGCATTGTCTCTTATAGCGAAATGATTCGTTTTAATGCCATAACAGAAGAGTAAGGGTGACGACTGAAAATGTTTCACTATAGAAGCTTCAAATCCCATAGTTCTGTGCAACTTTTTGTACCTGTTTGTAAATAGGTGTTCCCTGGTTTTCATTAAAAGGTGAGAATGAAATGGTATATAAAATGTTGTATTAAGTTAATTGTTACACAAATATGCATTTTTAGTTCTCGTGTTATGCCTGTAATGATGGACAAGGCAATTAGCTAAGTTTCTACTGTCGCATTTTTCAAGAAGTCGTCCTAAATTTGAATCAGGAAGAAATAAATGAAAGATTCAATAAGGCGTGTGACGCAGGCTCTTAAATTGAAGTTTCACAATTTCTTCCTACACTGCGAGAAGGAGGAGGGGGAGAGTGACAGTTTTGTGGCGAAGAAAAATAAATTGTTGGTGGCTACGAAATTATTTTGTCAATTTAGACCTCACAAAAGATTTTGTAGCACCAACAACCAACAAAATTTCTCGGTCGTTTCATTTTTAGTGGTAACACCTGAAGTACATAACAATATGTACGTTAGTCGCTGCAAACGCAGAATGTACTGGTTAGTAGAGTCCGCAGGAGTGTTGAGCAGGTTGCGGGCTTTGTTCAGGGGCGGCTTTGTAACTAGGCCCACTAGGCACGGGCCTAGTGACGGCAGTTGTGAGGGAGGAGGGGGGAGGCAGCACATTCGAGAAACCAATTGTACATGAAAGCAGTTCCGTACAAATTTAATTTTGTAAAAAAAAAAAAAAAAGTGTTTGTTTTAATACTGCCAACAAACTTTTTAATCAAACATTACTTAAGTATTAGACTATAACATTATTTTACAGTAAAATCTAAACACTGGCAAGTAAGAGTTACATACGTAGCCTACGTCTGATTTTAAGGCTATTAAATTAATAAAAGGGATCGATACGTTCTGCGATTGAGGGATATCCATTACGGTGGGTTGGCGACCGTTGTGTATCGTTTGTCTGTGGCGAGACATCTAGCGACTAGCGTCCGTGGCTCGCTCACATTTTACGCAGTTCTTTCATATGGCATGTGCTGATGTGCAACAGTGTGCAAGCCGTGTTATTCTAGACAAGTGTTTCAAAATAATGTGTTCATCTGCAAAAGTAATGAATTTACTTCATACGCTGCAGACAGGTACATTATTTGATAGTGTGTGTTTTATTTTGTATTTGTATTTTGTATTTATTGTGTATTTTATATTGTGTATTAATCATATGTTGCCAAGAAAGTGTACAAATTCATTGAAAGCAAGTGACATTCTAAGAAAAGAGACAGTTAAGTTATTAACATTCGTCGCCGAATACGGGATTGTGGACTCAAAAATTATGATTTTTTTTCTTTTTTAGGGAGGGGGGGGGGGGGCACAAAAATGTGCCTATGGGCACCAAACTTTGAAAGCCGGCCCTGGCTTTGATAGGTAGGTAGGTATTGTTTAACAACCTTTAAAAACCAACATCACGATGGCCGGTCCAGGAATCAAACGCGGGTCCTTTTCGAATGCGTATTTCACTGTGTAACCACTGCGGCTCCTCGCTCGGTGTTGAAGACCTTGACCTGAGCGTACATATACCACATTACTAATAAAGACACCCACGCCAAGGTCACTTCATCTTAACATTAATTAACTTGGGATAAAGGAATCATGTAACCCATCCCTAATTTCTTCAAAATATCACTCATGAATTAGTTAGTAAACTGATGTAAGAAGACGAACACTGACAAATATGGCGTCATAGCCAGAGAAAAGGTGGCCACTTTCAATATGACAGCGCGCATGCATAGAAAATAACGGATGTAGCAAAATAGTTTACTCTGGGTGACACGATTGATATTGCTGGCAATTAAATTTTTGATGGCAGTCAATATTTTTTAAATAAACAAATATGTTAGTGAGCACTAAATGGCTTTAGTACTTGTCAATTCACGTGTTATTGTGCATCTAAAGCTCTCTTTTTTTCGTTTTCAGCAACAAAATTTCGCCTTTGAAAGCATCAACCAAATAGTTTTCAACCATTAACAAATCTTTTCATTCAGAGGAAAGACGGGTTTCACTCATGCTTGCAGTAGCTTAGGAGTGCTAAAGCTGTCAACGATAAAGTGAGCACTTTTGTAATGAACCTCAGAAAAAAGTCACTATTCTTTCCTGAATATATTCTAACGGGTGCACTGAGTGACATGCGCACAGTAAAGTTGGTAGCGATGAATGGAAAGTAGTTCTATATCTTAAGGTCGAATAAAAAGAGTTAGGTGAACATTTGCGATGATTTAAATTATTTATTTCGCTTACTGATTTTTTATGTATCGAAGTGTAAAAATGAGCATGTTTGTAAAATATTTACTTTTCTTATAATTTCACAGCTTCATTGGACCGTCGCATGGATAAAGTGATAAGGCCTTTGCCAGTGTTGATTTACATAAGGTGGAAGAATACGCAACGTGCATGGAAGTAGATCTTAAGCAGGGCTTTCGAATGTGCTCATTTTACCATGAACAGCCTATAGTTACGAGGGGCAACGATTGCGAACATGTTTGTCCAACTCCAGCATTGTGGCGATGCCTGCACACTTCAGTTATAGTCTATTCGCGGTTTCTATTATTCAGACCTATTTTAATCTAATATTTGAAAAATCACCCCACATATGACGTGTTCGGTTATTTCCTAAATATGTAATGTATCACAAGCGTTTTATAATTTTGTTATATTTCATCTATAAATTATAATATTCAAATCATAATTGATATTTAAAAAAAATCACAATGTGATATAGACTGTTCACGATAAAATGAGCACTTTTAAAAGCTTTCGAAAGATCTACTTGTATGCACGTTGTGTATTCCTCCATCAGACGTAAAATTAACATTGCCCATGGGCCTCATCACTTTATTCATGCGTCGGTTGAGTGAAACTGTGAAATTATTAGAAAAGTAAATATTTTACGAATGTGCTTAATTTTACATTTAGACGCATTAAAAAATGGAAAGCATAAGAAATAATTAAAATTATCACAAATGATAACCTAACACTTTTTAGTCGGCGTTAAGATACGGAACTACTTTCCATCCATCGTTACCAACTTTACTGGCCGCATGTCACTCAGTGCTCCCGTTAAAATATATGCAGGCTTGGGCAGTGACTTTTTTGTAAGGTTGATTTCAAAAGTGCTCACTTTATAGTGGACTGCATTTAACAGGTGTGTCGGTAATGCCTAGTAAGAAATAGTTCTTATGCAAATAATTATTGCACTGAGCTCTCACGAATGTGGTGCCTTGTCCGTTTAGTGTAATTCTGTAGACATGGTTAAGCTTTGTGTGCATGAGGCAGAGGAATATCCCGGAAGTAGAACTTCAACAGGGCTTCAGAAAAGTCGGAAGTAACAGTGAATGGACTAGAGCATATTTCCTGCACACCTCGACGTACATTACGCGGTATCCGGCCGGGAGAGCTGTTCGAGTCCCGCCCCACTTCGAATCTCCGGCTCCTGTATATTATGGTAGGTCAAGAAAAAACAGGCGTGGCTCCTCCTGACGGCTGGCTGTTCGCTGACGGGGCAGGAAAACAAACATTTCTTACTCCTTACCAGGCGACGTGTCTAGCTTCCGGGTTAATACTCTCGTCAAGACTACAGTCACATAATACGTTAGTGCACAGAAACAAAACAACGTGGTGGCTCCTACAGAGACTTATCGCGATAAATGTTGAGTGCATGTCAGAGATCGATATTCTATGTCCGAATCTGAACATTTTTATTCATTATTGGCTGTCGTCGGACTGTGAATCTGTTTCCTCATTTTTCCGGGTGAATGACATTTCTGCTACAGTTGCACAGAACGTTGTGTTTCGCCTGCAAGCAAAGCTGCATCGGAACTACATCGTTCATTCATAAAATAAGCAGGAGCTAAGTTGTTTCGAAAAATAGGTCAGCAGAGGAGCTTATTTACTCGACTTTTCCACTGTCTCAACTTCTACACTATTGCTTCGCACAGGAATTGCTTTTTGTGACTTTTGGAAGGGATTTGAATGAGATTGGGGGGTAACACTTTGAAGTATGTGAGTATATATAATACAAGTTTTCTTATCAAAGCTAAAGGAAACAGTTCTTCTTGATTATAGTAGGCTTCAAACCCTCTGACAGTAAATTTTTCTGCGCTCTTATAAGTCAGTTTTTAAAAGTTATAACTGTGCTGTCTAAAATCAAAAATAAATTTACCTGTAGCCTAACACTGATAACAAAGTTCGCACAACTGGGCTTTCGCAGTCATGAAAATGTATTTGTGGATTTGAATAGCGTATGACATAGTTATATAAAATAGTGGTAAATTGTATTTTCGCTGCCGTAGTAGGTCGCAAGTCACCTTCCGAGAATCAAAATTCTCAGCCGTAAGATTTCCTTACAAGTGCAAACTTTATGTTTATTTTCAACGTCCTATTAGAAATAAAATCAAATACGATGTCAATATAAATATTTGACCGTAGTGATACATATTTGACCGTAGTGATATATAGTCGTATATTGTTGTAATTGTAATATGTAGTAGTTTGTATTTCGATGTTTACGTTAAAGCCATATCCTCGCATTTCTTTCCATAACACTGCATTTCAAATATCTGGACTTTTATTTGAGAACAAATCAATAAGTCTGCATTATTTGCATCGTAAACAAAAGTTGTAATTATGGGTAAGATTACCACTTTTTTTTTATTATTAAAAGATTAGGGTCAACCGAATGGTGATATCTGCGGGATGCATATTCTGAGCCTTTTATTGCGTACAGTTCGTAGTTGTATCTATTTTCTTAGTAAAATTGAATAAAAATGCCTTTTACTTCAAACTATAAATGCTATCATTTCAAAACGCTAATTTTCAATTTTTGTGCTCGTAAAAAATAAATGAAAAACAATAACCTTACACTATTCACGAAGTTAACTTCCTTAAATCAAATACGGGTAATGACAACTACATGTAAAATATGTTTCCTGTATAAGTGGAAGTAAAGCGAGTGAGTAAAGAGATTTGGGCGGCTCTTAACAGCGAGGTCTTGAGAGCCGATGAAGGTGATTGAAGTGAGTATGGAGCAGCGCCGGAATGAAAGGGCGAGGGAAACGGGAGATACCGAGAAAACCGGCCGACGAGTGGCATCGTCCGGCACTATTCCCACATGCGAAAATCCGGGAGTGACCCGGCCGGGGATTGAAACCAGTTCGCTTTGGTGCGAGGCGATCAGTGTAACCGCTCAGCCACCGCGGCCCCAAGTGAAAGTAAAGGTACGGATGTTTCGAAAAGGATATTGTCACTGAGGTGGTTTGTTTCCTGTAATAAAGATCCAAAACATGGTTGCTCAATATATTTGAGCCGATTATAGGAGAGAGCGGTAAACATGAAGTGACGGAATGCAACTGTAGTAGGGACAGAAGTGTCCAGGTAAAAAAAAATAAAAAGAAGAAAGCCTACAAACAGCACATTTTTCAAATAAGAAAACCCTGATTTCACATTACCGCGAGTCAATCCCGATTCGCCGTGCTGGAAGGCGAGTGTAATTATAGCCGTTCTGTTTCTAGCTAGATGAACGCCTCCGTGCTGTGGTTGATATCGTTGTCACATTTCCTTAGAGTATTGGGATTCGATACCCGGTTCGAAGCTTAGTATTTCTGTGGTGGTTGATGGTTCTAGCCACCATCGTGATACGAAAAGCAATCGTAAACTATATCTTTTTTTTTTTTCTCGTCTGAAAATGTTTCGAGAGAGTTTTATTTTTGCACGCGTGGATACGAATATAATTTTCCGAGGTTACGTAAGGTACACTATAGTTATTTTCTAAATGACATGTGAATTATATCAGATTTACCATAAAGTCCGTAAATCTATAATATTATAAATAGTGCGAATAGACGCAACTGCATTTACTAAGGTAGAGCCATTGTATCTTACATTGGGCGTAAATAGTACCCTCGCTCATATACGAGACAAGAAGAGGATGGCGCCAAACGCAGCCTGATTGCCTTCCCGAGGAATACACCTGCTCGAGTTCCGCTCTTTACATAACTTAATATTACTCAGCGTTCCTCAATGTCACTACACGTAACATACCTAGCTCAACCATACTGCAGACTACACTAAATACGCACGTCTTCAAAATACACTCTGGAAAACTTTTAGCTTCCTTGCCAAATATTCGGCACGTTTCCGGCAAGTGCAGTCGATGTATAACATTGTCCAGGAGCAGAACATTGTAGGCGTGACGCTGATGTGCCTATACCGAGAGAAGAGAACAGCTTCATAGCGCATATTCTCTATTCATGGTTTCTTCACATTTTTTTTAAAATCGAACCCTTTAAAAATCACCCAATGGGTAACGTGTTTGGTTGTTCGCTAAATATGCCATGTATAGCAAGCGTTTTATAATTATGTTAACATGAAAGTACCTTATTTTTTAATTTTTATTTTTTACTTTAATTTTATCTATAAATTGCTATATTTAATTTATATTTTATTTGAATAAAAACGGGGCGGGAATATATGTGTTGGTAATGCCTAGTAAGGTTGTTCACGATAATGTGAGCACTTTCGATATCAACCTTAGAAAAATTTCACTGCCCCTGCCTGCATATTTAAACGAGCACACTTGAGTGATATACACCCCGTAAAGTTGGTAACGATGGGTGGAAAATAGTTCCATGTGTTAATCGAATAAAAAGTGTTAGGTAACCATTTATGAAAACTTAAATCGTTTCTTTCGTTTTCTGTTTTTTATACATCGACGTATACAGATGAGCAAATTTGCAAAATATTTGCTATTATAATAATTTCATAGCTTCACTGGACCGATGCATGAATAAAGCGATGGGGTCCTTAGCAATATTAATTTTACATAAGGCACAAGAATACACAACGTGCACACAAGTAGATCTTAAGCAGGGCTTTCAATGGTGCTCATTTTACCGTGAACAGCCTATAATAAATAGTTATAATGCAAAATATCATTCAAGTGAGAGCGTACGAATGCGGTACATTGTCCCTTGGTGTAATTTTCCAGACTCGATTAAGCTTTATGTTCATGAGGTGGAGTATATTCTCAGTAATGTAAGAATTTTTCTTATTTGAAAATGTGCTGTTTGCAGGGGTTTCTTTTTTCCTGGGTACTTCCGTTCCTACTACAATTACATTCTGTCATTTCTTCATGTTCACCTCTCTTTCCTATAATCGGCTTAAATATCTTAAGCAACCATACTGTGGTTCTTTATTACAGAAAACAAACCACCACAGTGAAAATATCTCCTCCGAAAAGTTAGAAGCAACCGTGAAAGGACTATATTACTGCAAGTTACAATAACACAATGCGGCCCCAGCAATGTTCCGACGTAGGGGTGAGAGAACACGAGTGTACCCGGACCTGTCCTATCAAAGACGCGAGTCCCCGGCGCGGTGCGGCGCGGCGCGGCGTAAGACGAGACGGCAGACCAGAGGCGCGTAGCTGGAGCGCTATCTGGAAGGGGAAGCGTCGAGCCGACCTCACGTTACGCCCGTCGCGCAGAATGCGCACGGGAGACGACGTGACTGCCGGCGGACACCTAGCCCGCCATTATCCCTCCCCGAGTCGTGTGTCGTGTCCGCTGCCGTGTCCGGCGTTGCGACGCAGGCGCAGGTGGTTTAGCATGTTGATGGCGTCGCGAGGGGAGGCAGCTTTCCAGTGCGTTCTCATAAAAGCTGGTCACGATAACGAGAGCACTTTAGAAATGAACCTTAGAAAAAACTCACTGCCCCTACCTGCATATATTTCTACTGGCACACTGAGTAACATGCGCCCAGTAAATTTGGTAACGATGGATGTAAAGTAGTTCCATATCTTAGCGTCGAATAAAAAGGTGTTAGGTAACCATTTGTGGTAACTTAAAAATTATTTCTTTCCCTTAATGTTTTTTTTTTTAATTCATCGAAGTGCAAAAATGAACAGATTAGTAAAGTATTTAATTTATTAATAATTTCCCGGTTTCATTTTAACTGACGCGTGGATAAACTGATGAGACCTATTGCAATGTTAATTTTATATAAGGCGGGAGGAATGCACAACGTTTATACAAATAGATCTTAAGCAGGGCTTTCAAAAATACTCATTTTACCGTGAACAGCCTATAGCTTTCCGTACTACGCTACGTTCGCTGCACGCATAATAACGCGGGTGGGGAGGTAGACACTAAGGCATTGTCGTCATCCTTGTAGCCTGACATGAAATGAGAGCTGGAATGCAGGTGTTGGAAAAAAAAAACAGCAGCATCTCCAGCAAAACTCACTGACCAAAAGCAACGCCCGTGAGGTTCCCTACATGCTCAAATCTGTGTGTGATCCCGGCAGGAACCAAACTCGTGTCATGGCGCGAGGCAAGTGCACTAGCCACGTGGACACCACAGCCCCACACGTTGTCTCCCTGGCGCTAAACGTGGGAAAGCATAATGTTGTGCAAGAATGTCAACCAAAGTACATTCAGAAAGAGTTCGTTAAACCACTTTTACAGATTACTAGCCAGGAAGCTAACCTCTGTAGAGAAGCTGCTTATGATTAGAGCCCCGATTTTTTCGCGAATTGATGTGGCAGCAGACTAGACTCGACAGTGCTCTACACAAACGAGACACTATCGTTTGCTTAATAGTTGCTGCGATCAAGTGAGGCTTTTGTACAGAACTCTTCAACACTCACTCACACTACTGCTTCCTGATTGTTACTGGTTCAGAGTTAAGCGGGGCTTGGCTAAAGAACTGCGGTCCAATCGCAGTAGTAGTAGAAAATAACAAGTGCTTGAAGTCTACCACGGTACCGAACGAATTTGCGAAATACTCGGGGCTCTACACTGTAGCTGCATTTTCTAGACAGCCACATTTCCAAAATCAGTGGTTTAAATTCAAAAATTTTTGACTTCGTAAAAATTAGTTCGTCGAAATGTTTCATTTTCGTCTCGAATATATATATATATATATATATATCCTGAGGACGGGATTTGCAGAGTTAGTTAACACCCGCACATTTGTGTCGGAACGCTACTTGGGGGCGGCTTACGAGCTAAACTAAGTTACACTTACAACTAAAAAAAGGCATACACGTCCTTGGCGTGGCGTGCCAGGTCCTTGGCGTAGCATGCCAGGGGTTAAAACCCGCAACATGATGTTCAAAAGTTGAGAGAGTAGTTAGAGACATCCACTATGATCCCAGCGAAAACTCCGGCTCTAGTCCACGTCCCTGGAAGCTAACTGTGGTTTCTGGAAATTATTTTCGTTTGGTACTTGATGTTTTATTCTTATAGGCGTCGTCGTTAAATACGTTGAACAGCAGGTCACTTGACCAATTCAAAAATATCAATAGAATATTCCTGTGCCTTGAAAGCACAAAATATATTACGATTGTACTAATCAAATGATTGTTCCTATAACCCTGCTAGGCAGTTTATACACTGACACCAATCAAATGGGCTGTTGGTACCATCCAAAGATTGTTACGTATAATATCAGCAGAACTGTTCGCTACTGCCCTGTTTCACAACTGTCTGCAACTAAAAACTAGTACGAGAAGATGGTTTCTTCAACTGATAACTTCAGAAATATTTGAATTCGAATTGGTTTCGCAACAAATTGAAAAAAAAAAAAAAAAAGAATCTGTCGCTAGTGATGAATTTACGTTGCTGCTACCTTGAAAACAGATTACAGAAATGTTCTGTAATTTTTCCTTAGCCCATTTTTCTCAGTGTGTTCTTGTTTGAAAAGTAGAACATGTATCTTCTTACCTTGCATCAAATTATAACCTTGCTCATAAAGTATCGAGATGAGGAGCAAGATTAGCGTTTTTCACGGTTTTAGCATGCATCTGACCTCACGTGAATACTACTTTACGACAAATAGGTCGTCCCAAAAATACGCATTGCACACCAACGTAAAATATGAGGTCGCGAATCCACCGCGACGCTGCTATTAACTTTTCCTTGAGATACTACAGGTGAACTAGGTTAACGCAGTTTTTATATAAAACAGCAATTTCTACAGAACAGAATAACACAAGATTTGACAATTTTATGAGACCACAAAACATCTTTACAGTCATCGTCCAGTTATTTATCTTTCATGGTTTCTTTTTATCTGAAATCTGAAATCTCTATGCGTATTGCGTAGTTAAGAGCAGATCGTCTTTTGAATAGTTGTATATAGTTTCTTCAGAATTTTGTCGTATTATTTCTAGCTTGAGGGTTAGCTAGCCGTGCACCAGATCATTTATTACAAATGAGTCTTAGATATGAATCTTATTTACAGCTTCAATTAGATGTTACACTGAACAACCGCGACTGTAGTCTATTCACGGTTTCTTCACACTTTTTGAATCAAACCTTTGAAAAATCACCCCATTTATGACGTGTTTAGTTATTTTTTAAATATGCCACGTATCACAAGCATTTTATACCCCTGTTAAGATAAAAGTATATTATTATTCGTTAAATTAAAGTTCTACGTATATTTTATTTATGAATTATAATATTTCGTTTAAAATCAATTAGGATTTAAATTGTGAGAAAATATGTGTTTGTAGCGTCTAGTAAGAAATAGTTTTCATGAAAAATATTATTACAACTGAGTGCGCACGAATTTGGTGCGTTGTCCTTTGGTGTAATTTTCTAGACTTAGTTAAGCTTAGTTTGCATGAAGCGGAGGAATATACTGGAAGTAGAACTTTAGCAAGGCTTCAGAAAAGTGTGAAGTAACCGTGGATGGATTATTACGGTCTACCGTCTACTGTGTCACACCGCTCATTGAAATTCATATTTTACGTGTCCAAGCCTTCGCAATGTTCTTTTGTTTACGTTGAACGTAGTCACGATTACCGATTTGCAAACAGCCCTAGTACGCCTATGCAGTCGTGACGCGTTCTGCAAAATGCCTAGAGCCCACTCATGGTTGCTTCCAACATTTCCGAGGCGCTGCTTAAGTTATAATTCCACTATACTCTTCCAAAGCTTAACCACGTCTCGAAAATCGCACCAAAAGGACAACACACCATATTCGTGCGCACTCAACTTCAATAACATTTATTATAAGAACTATTTCATACTAGGCAGCACTAACACGCCTATTTTCTCTCTGTTTTTACTCATATTGATAGTAAGTTTATTATAATTTATAGATAAACTATTATTAATCGTTCAATTTAACAAACAATACTGTACATGCTGTTCACGGTAAAATAAGCAATTTTGGAAGCCCTTCTTAAGATCTACTTGTATACACGTTGTGTATTCTTTCGCCTTACGTAAAATTAACATTGCCATGGGCCTCATTACTTTATTCATGAGTAGGTCAAATAAAACTATGAAATTATTAGGCAAGTAAATACTTTACAAATCTGCAAATTTTTACAATTCGATGCATTAAAAAACCCAAAGTGAAAAAAATAATTTTAAATAATCACTAATGGTTACCTAACACTTTTTATTCGACGTTAATATATGGAGCTACTTTTCATCCATCGTTACCGACTTTGCTGAGCGAATGTCACTCAGTGCACTCATTAAAATATATGTAGTCAGGAGCAGTGACTTCTTTCTAAGGTTCATTTCTAAAGTGCTCGCTTTATCGTGAATAGCCTTTACCTTTATGTTAACACAATTACAAAACGCTTGTGATGTATGAAATATTTACGAAACAACCAAACGCGTCACACATGGGGTGATGTTTCAAAGGTTCGGTTCAAAAAGAATGAATAATCCGCGAACAGACTATAATTAGGGCCACCTGTTTATCGCGAAAAGATTTACGCGCTGGCTAGACTTCAGCATCCTATGTGCACACTTGCAGTCTTCATTTGACTATTGGCCGCCTGTCTTTGTGTGAAGACAGTCTGGCACATGAGTGAGCCGATCAGAACTAAGATTCTCCAATAATGACTGTCCGTGATTCGCGAGCAGACAGAAAGACGCGTAACAGTTCAAATGATCCAGTCGCGAAAGTGATTCTGAATTAAAGTACGTGGAACATAACTTGTCCTGAAATATTTTTGCGGAAAACGGGCGCGGGCCCTGACTACAATTCATGCTCGCAGGCGCACTCACTGCCCGTCGGCGCCAAGGCCAAGCCTAGTCCATCTCCCGCACGACGGGAGCTCGTACTCAGAACTAGCCACTTCCCACGCCTTTACTGAGAAGAGGAAGTACTCAAACTTCTACTCAGGAGACTCCAACATCCACTGGGGACACGGCTTATCCTCTGCGACTCCGTTACGTAGAGGGAAAAATACGCAGAGAGTGCGCGCCCAAGGTGCTTAGTAGCCATAGTCGGTAAAGGCTGTTCACGATAAAGTATACACTTTAGAAATGAACCTTGGAAAAAAATCACTGCCCCGGCATGCGTATAATTTAATGGGAGCACTGAGTGGCATTCGTCCAGTAAAGTTGGTAACGATGGATGGGATGTAGTTCCATATCTTAACGTCGAATAAAAAGTGTTAGGTAACCATTTGTGGTAACTTAAAATTAATTCTTTCACTTTATGTTTTTTAATGCATCGAAGTGTAAAAATGAGAAAATTAGTAAAATATTTACTTTCTTAATAATTTCACAGTTTCATTTGACCGACACATGAATAAAGTGATGTGGCCCAGGGCAATGTTAAGTTTACATAAGGCGGGGGAATACACAACGTGTATTCAAGTAGATCTTAAGCAGGGTTTTCAGAAGTGCTATTTTACCGTGAACAGCTTATATCTGGACTGCTTTTCTGCGTATACGGCCATCATAAACGACGTGGATAGGATTTAAGGTAAGAACACTGTTTACGTAAACACGTCCTTTGAGATGTTTGTATACTTCCACTGATAAATTTTTTTGTGCAATTAGATTAAGTTCAGATTGGCAAAAGTATTTTTTTTCATATAAAAGTTTTTGTCATTTTTAATTTAATATAAAATAGTGGAACCCCTATTTTACACTTTTCAAGGAACTAGGAAAAAATGTTGCAAAATGCAGGAAAGTGTAAAAAGAGGGGAACTTATGCTATAAAAAGAGACATTGGGATAAAAAAAAGTGGTGTAAAATGCAGGAAATTGTAAAATCAGGGGGTGTAATACAGGGGTTCTACTGTATAAACAAACACGCTCATCAGTGCTGATCATGTAACTTTGACAATTGCATTGGTGTAGGGTAGGTCAATGTTGGGTGCATGAGCAGGAAGACGATAATCGTTCTGCCTCACCATTTGTCTACGCGCCGCTACGTGCGGAGTCATGTCACGTAGAGAGGACGCGGCGAGGTGGGGTGGTGACAGAGGAAACCACACGCTGCACACAGTCCACGTCTCCCGTATTGCTTCCTAGCTGACGCACCATCGACCAAGACCTGCGGCTGACGTCACAATGAGTGTGAAATTGGCGCCCTGCCGCTGATAGCTCGTGAGTGTTCGGAAGCTGCGCGTTGTCGTTCTTTAACGAGGTGTGCACCAGAGCATGCAACGCACGCCCCGCCCACAAGAAACCACCAGCCGCCACTGTATATGGTACAGTAATTAAGCATACGATTCCGACCTCCCGTGGCGCAATCGGTTGGTGCACCACCGGTTTGGGGTTGCGAGAGGCTCTGGGCTCGAATCCGGGGCAAGGCATGGGCGTTAATTTAATATAGGTTATAAGTTAGTTTGTAAGCCGCCCCCTGCTAAGCTTTCAAGTATAAAACCGGGGGACGTTTGAAAAACATTTTACAATACAGTTTACTTTACGGAGTCATGGTTCATGCTTTTATGTATCTAGTAAGTTCGTATAGTGTTGCTGCCTACTTCTTTTGGAAATTATGCCAACAAACGATTATACATTTATGTCCACTCATTCTCAATTTAAAATGTTCTTGGGATGTGCTATTCATAAAAAATGTTAAAAGACAAATCATCTAGTCAAAACCAGGTATTTATTTAAAGAATCTCTCTCATCTGTCTCATGTTCTAAGAGAGAATTTTATCCTAGTTTATATTTGTGTACACTTTTACTAGGATTTTGCCAGAATTAATAACATAGGGCGTTTATATAAATATTGTTTTTAATGCATACATTTTATACGCCCTGTTTACTTATTGTATAATTTGTATACTATAAAGTCAATATTTTTTCTTGGTGTAAAAAAAAAGGCGTGATACAGAGAATACTATTCCATTCTATAAAGGTTATTGAAATTTACTGCATATTTTGAGAATGTCAATGTGTATTTATACAAAATAAATATTCAACAGATACAAGAGAATTCATGTGTGATTTTTTAACGTTTTGTGCCAGGAATCCTTATACTTCGAGTTTCTGCTTAAACATATGTTTTTTGAAGTATTGTTTATTGAATTACTGGGCTGTGTATAAGCCCCCCTGCCACGCCCTTTGAGAAGGACGTCGCGCCTTAAATTTTACGTGAAAATTATTAGTATTACATTCAAGGTTTTATATTTTTAGCGTCTTTTCAGTTCTTTAAAGGTAAATTAATACTTTGTGCAAGTTTGGCATATACACATATATTCCAAAGCAAATAAACAAGCAATGTAAATAAATTCTGCCACCTACTCAAAAAATATTCTGAATACCTCCATCTTTAGGTACGCCAAATTATCAAGTAAAAGTTATTCTCGTGCTGGTTTCCAATATATTGTGCTCATCCATGGCTTTGGCTTTTCGTTCATTACTGCCTTGTCGTGTGGGCGTGCCGCTACTTATAGGCTGTTCACGGTAAAGTGAGCACCTTTGAGGCACTAGTTACATTTTTTTTTATCGTCCCAGCCCCTTTTAAAGTAAATATTGCCATATAAGTAATAAACGCCGTGTATAAATTTCAACTGCGGCACCTTTGCATTGTGAAGGTGGCAACTAAGCGACGCCGAGAAGTCTTGGTGATCACGCTCCGTCCAGGACACATACGTCGTCAAGTTCAAAGAAGTCACATTTTCAGCAACCCTGTATTTCAGCGTGTCAATGGAGCCGGGAGGACCTGTTAGCGAACAGCTTGTTGTTGTCGACCTATGGAACAAAACGGCTCACACTCACTCACAAGCATACTTTTATTTTATTAAAGATATACATTCATTGCAAAGTTCTGCCATCTGAACCCCGCACAATCCTACGTAGTTGCGAGTTCTGAAACTGTTGTGTATAAATGTAGGGGTCTGCTGATTTCCATTTATATTTACCTAATTAAAATACTAGCTTTATTTAAGAATGAGTTTTCTTTGTTTCTATTGTTTTACCACGATTTATTCAGTATGTTGCGAAAAACTCTGTGCTCGTGTCCGTTTTATTGTGGAAACAAATTATTGTGTGTTATGTTTGCACGTCCTTGGTGTATATATGCTTCCGGATCGTTGCAGGTGAAGTTTCAAACAATTGACTCTCCTCGCACGCTCAAAACAAACTCCGATCATAAGGGTTCATGTATAAGTGTTAGCTGAATGTTTGGTTACATAAGTAAATAACAATACCTGCCTAAAGCCTCATCGTCATCGCTAAATGATTGAGCGTCATTTGATTCATAGGTCTTCTAGTTACAAATGTGTCAATATCGCTTACTCTGTTATTATATCATCCTTTCAAGTTGTTTCGCTATGTATGTTCATAAGCGCGGTGGAATTCTAGAACCATGGCAGATGAAGAATTCACGAATAGAGCTGGAAAGTATGATGAAAGAAATAACACTGTGAGGATTGTTGCAAGCTCCGAATTTAGACATTAGAGCACATTGGAGTACATATAACTTTTTTTTGGGTTTGTTGCTTACCGTTCATTGAAGTCACTTAATTGAGCGCTGTCATCAGTGAAATAGCCTACAACCAGCGACTTGAAAATTTTTCTAATTAATTTCAGAAGGTACGCCTCAAACACATTAGCTTTTAAGTTATTTTTGTAATAAGACCACGGCTTATTTTACAACCCTGGACGACTTGAGTCAGAGGCAAACCTGCAAGAGTACAACCTTAGGCTCGAAAATGCAGAGTACAGTACAGTTAACTGAACCCGCGATTTTTTTCAGTCCCTAAATATAAGTGAGAAAACGCACTCCCTTTCCGGTCGTAGTCAGTTGGTCTGATCGCTGCGCATACTGTCTGTTGAAGTCTGCTTGGGATACCACCGAAAGCTGAAGACGTGTACCTCGCCCAGCCTCGTTACTGGCGTTCCTGTCGGAACACTAAGAGCTTGTAGGGGCTATACTGACTGTGGGAAGCAATCACTGTTATCACTGTGTTATGTTCTGCAGCGGGAAAGGAAGAGTTCCGCGGTTCTGTGACGTGCCAGACCTAGTATCTGAGATAAGCAGAGTCGTGTCTAAGGTAAATGAATAGTGACTGGTCTCGGACTTTGTTTCTCATGGCCTCTTTTAGCAGGCGGTCGGGACACTTAGCAAGGTTCATTAAAATCATGTAGTACCACGGAATGGACATAGAATGAAGTACACGGCTAGGGTGGCTAAACGATGTGTTGGGGAACATTTTTCTCCTGACCCTCCGCCGGTTCGGTAGCCCAGGTCAGGTGGGATGGGCGCGTGGTGGCGTTCGGTTGAAAATTCGCTATGGTAATATAAGGGTTTGGTCTCTAAGGCTGGTATAATCATATCAATAAGAAAATTCAACAGTTAGGATAATGGAAAGCCTCATAATATCCTATGACTGCGAGGAAAAAAATTGCTTGGAATATTATTATTTTATTATGTCCATTTACATCGTAATTAAATTTGTTGCATGAACTGAGCATCATAGCGACGCTCGATGAGCTATCCGCGAATCAAACCTGAAGACGGATGTCGAAATTTGTTTTCTCAGCTGACGATACTAGGAATCGAGGGCAAGTTTCCGAATACCACATGTTCTGCTTATTCGTACGCTGCACACTATAAAACACGTTTCAAAAATTGTAATTTGAATCAAGATCTGATGTGTTGGTACTTATTGAAAAGAATGAACCACGAGTGAAGCCGCGATCTTGGGCATGCTGTCCGTGAAGGATCTTTATAATCGGTAGTGCACACAGCAAGTAGTCAGTACTCGCTGCTCTGAATCTTCCCCGTGAAAGTTACTGCGCCTCTCGTGTGTGAATGGTTAATGACAGTGTCAACGAGCATACAGCAAGTTGTACAGAAGTATGTTCGATACAAATACAGCGAACATCAAACTATTACACGACTGCAACACATATGGACTCACGGATTTTTACGTTACTGTACTAGTTATTGATAGAGCAGCGAGTATTTCGCTAATTCGTTCGGTACCGAGGTAGACTTCAAGCACTTGTTATTTTCTACTACTGCTGTGATTGGACCGCAGGTCTTTAGCCACGCCCTGCTTCACTGTGAGCTAGTAACAATCAGGAAGCAGTAGTGTGGGTGGGTGTTGCAGAGTGCTGTACAAAGGCCTCACATGGAGACAGCAAAGCAAACGATAGTGTCTCGTTTGTGTAGAGGACTGTCAATTCTAGCCAGCTGCCACATCAATTCACGAAAAAATCGGGGCTCTAGTTATTGAGTGAATAAAGAGATTTGGGCGATTCTTAATATCGAGGTCTGGAGAGCCAATGAGGGTGAAGCGAGGTGAGTACGTGAGCATGGAGCAGCGCCGAAATACAGGGGCGGGGGAAACGGGAGATCCCCGAGAAATCCCACTGAAAAGCGGCATCGTCCGGCACGATCTTCGCATTTGAAAATCCGGGAGCGACTCCCACCGGGAACCGAACCCGGTACGCCTAGGTGGGAGGCGAGTAGTCTAACCACTACACACCGTGGCCCCCGTACTAGTTATTGATTAATCCATGAAACAGTACCACACTCCACCTCTTTCACTCACTGCCTTGTGTTGATCACGCGAGCGTTGCCTAGCCTCGGACTTCTGAAGCAACCGACACTATCAAGGATATGTATCGGGAAAGGAGAGGGCAGTGGTAGGTGATCAATTAAGGTCAATAATTGCAAATGTCATGCTCTATATACGTATTCGTACACTGCTAATTATTAGGTATAAAATGCTTCTTTTATAAGTAGACATGGGTGTTTTTCGCGAAAACATTTCAAGACCAGTTCTACTTCATGACGCTTTTGTTCATATGTACATTATTGGTTGGATGTTTTTATATATCACGTGCCACAAGTATCTGTCCGCGAATCATGGACGTTCGGTATCGGAGTACTTTATTCTAATTGGCCCATACAAATAAGAATATGTCATCTCACGTAGACACGCTGCCAATAACCAAATGAGATTGTGGTTGTGGAAGTAGGATATTGAAGTCAAGCATGGCCATAAATATTTTCGCGAAATACACCTGTCACTACTTAGAAGTAGGGCAACCTGTTTTTCGCGAAAATATTTACGCTCTGGCTAGACTTCATTATCCTATGTGCACATATGCAGTCTTAATTTGACTATTGACCTCCTGTATTCGTGTGAAGACAGTATGGTACATGTATGAACCAATCAGAACTAAGATTCTCTGATACTGACTGTCGGTGAATCTCTGTCAGACAGACAATTCAAATGATCTAATCGCGAAAGTGGTTCGTAACTAAAGTGCGTTGGAACATAACTTGTCCAGAAATCTTTTCGCGAAAAACAGGTGCCTCTACTTATAAGCTATCTGCATGAAACTCAACCTGAAATAATTACCGGAAAGCGTTTAACTGACCACCATTCTAGAACCGGTTTATTATGCGCGTCTGTTGCAACCGCCCACGTGGGGAAAAAAAATGTGGGCCGCAAACTTACAGTATGTCCTTCATATTCCACGCGTATAAAAAGTTGACACACGCTGTTTATTGTACTGACACGTGTGGTCAGAAACGAATGTGTCAGATTATCACTCATTCGTGCGCCGTTTCTTTTTTGTCAGAATATTCCAGTGACACCTGGAGAACTATTAAAACTGGACACTGGCTTTTGCTTTTCTAAGTGCACACTCTTGGAACACTTTGCGGTAACCAATAACCCCCACGGAGTGATCGATGGCTTTCGAATGAATAATGTTATCACTCACGGGTAACCAGCGAGGCATCTGTTTCACACGTGGCGTACATTCAGCTGCAATACGTGTTGATGCCTAGGGGCGGGGATGTCTAACTGGTTCAGTGGCACGTACGCTAGACTTCACAATCCGCTGTAGACAAGACTCAGCTTCACTGGCTGCTGACCCAATGAGAGCAGACCTGGAAATTTCACAGATTCATTCGGCAACAAGCTAGACTCCACAGTCCTTAGTGTATTTGAGCCTCAGTTAGTTGTTCATTGGCTGTTGCTCCAGTTTAACCACTGACCAGGTAACATGGGATTCAGTTCTTGTTTCCCCTACATGTTCGTTATTGGTCGAAAGTCGTCCGGGGAGTGTCTAACAAACTGTGATCCAATAGAAGCGACACTTCACGGTACATGCGGATAAAGTTGACCTTGTCCTTAAATGAACTCGCGAAACTTCCGAGTCCCTACCAGTGAGTAGCCAGTTCGGCCATTGACCAGGTTGCACGGGAATCATAGGGATTTGTTTTCTTGTGAGTTTGTTGATGGCTCAGTGTCATCCAGAGCGCGTATTATTTATTGTGAAACAATTATAAAAGAATGTATACAATATCATTACAAATATGCACAATTTGTAAGGACACCCGAATTTCGCGAAAATATTTCATGGCCAGTTGTATTTCACAACACTTTAGCTCAGATACACTTTTGTGATTGGGTAATCTAGATGTTGCGCGTCTTAAGTGTCTGCCCACGAATCAGAGACGTACAGTATCCGAGTAACTTAAGTCTGATTCGCCAGTCAACTAAGAGAATGTTTTCTCACAAACACACGGTGCCAATAAGCAAAAGGAAACTGCTGGTACGCTCGTAGGGTACTGAAGTCTACCATATGCGGAAATCTTTTCGCGAAATTCAGGTGTCCCTAACAATTAGCTTATTATTTGCCACATCACTAATCCTCACTATAGGACCTCATTTACCTGTGTGATCGCTTTACTTGGGACTAGTTGCTCAACCGTCGAGTCTTTACTACTGGCTAAATAGCAGAAGTCAGGCGAACGTGCAACGATTTGGAGTTTGGTTTGGCATATACATTAACGTGTGTTATTGGATCTCCTCCATTCGACATGTTCCGCAGGATTGTGAGCCAGTAGTAAACATTCAGCCTCATTCCGTGTGGGCGCAGAAAAACGAGTTCTGCTTGAGGAGCCATTCAATGAACAAGTGAGATCTGCTCGAATGAGCGCAGGACTGTAGAATCTAGCTTGATGCCATCTTATTACGAGAAATGATAGGTTGGGCCATCTGTTGTGCACGAAGAGATTTACGCGGAGGCTTGACTTCAATATGCTATGTTCACACTTGCAGTCTTCATTAGGTATTGGCCGCTTGTCTTTGTGCGAAGCCAGTCTGTTACATGAGCGAACCAATCAGCATTAAGTTTCTCCTATTATTGACTGTCCGTGATTCGCTGGCAGACAGATAAGACACGTAACAATTGAAATTATATAATCACCGAAATGGTTCTGAAGTAAAGTGTTTTGGAAAACAACTTGTCTTCAAAATCTTTTCGCGGAAAAACAGGTGCCTCTAATGATACGGTATCTTACTCAATTTTTCTCTAGGAGTCGCTGTCATTGAGCAGCTGAGTAAACAGAAGTATGGCGACGCAGGGTTGAAAATGTTGTGGCATACCGTTACATTTTGACAGGACTTTAAATACTCACATAACAATCGCATAACTTCCATTGGCCCAGCTAACTGGAAGATATCTTCATAAACGGACAACAGCCAATGATGACAGTAAAACTTCACACAAGACGAAAATATACTGAAGCCTAACAAGCAGTTAAATTGTGCAGCGCTATATTTCTATATTCACGAGTAGAGGAAGTGATTTACATAGCGAGAAACTTTTACTGCTTGGCACGTTTCAGTGTAGTATGTATGTACATGTATGAGGTTTTCCATTCCGTTACTACCTGTCGTCTGAGTATCAAGCTGTTACCTCATTTGACTGGGGCAGTGAAACCTCTACTACATTAAAACTGAACGACTGCCATTCATTTTCAAACATATAAGCCACATCAGAACTATCAAATCCATTAAGAAAGACATAAACTATGTAAATTTGCGTGTTATTTCCTTCTTCAGGCAGAAAGCAGGCTGGCGCTAATTACAGCTGGCTTTCTCACTCGATGGTCTAGCTTGTCGTTCTGGACAGCCAGAAGAATGGATAAGATGAGTGATGACGCATAGTGGTGCGTGAGGAGCGGTGAAATGAAGACGGGTTAGGGAATGGGAGTATCTAGGTTAGGGAATGGGAGTATCTAGAGAAAACCCCTACACCGCGGCCACAGAGTACTTAGAACGAAGATGTGAAACAACTGCTTATACCGCGGGGTTCTGTCACACACGTCGACAATATGGCGTCAATCATAAGCAAACTATTGGGACGCAGTTCGCTAATCAGCGCCTGGTAATCTATTAGCCTGCCAACACCTCAACCAATACGGGAACTTCCACAGCAAGCAATAGCCGCAATCAGGCGCAAAGTTCTATCTTAATGCCTCGTGCAGCCAATCACAGAAGATTGAGTACACCCACATTGAAGAAACCGCCACTCCTTTTCTTGTCTGTGCGCTTATGTACTCCATGCCAACGCGAAGTGCGCTGTACTCCTCACATAGGAAAATACGTTGGCAGAAAATATTTCCGTGATTTCCCACTGCCCCTGGTGACAAGCCGTGTGACGTGATTGGAGTGGAGAGATTTGGACGACTCTTTAACATCGAGGTCTTCAGAGCCGATGAGGGTGAAGGGAAGTGAGCATAGAGCAACGCCAGGGGAAACAGGAGATCCCCGAGAAAACCCGTCGACCAGTGACATCGTCCGGCTCGATTCCCACGTGCGAAAATCAGGGAGCGACCCGCCCGGCAATCGAACCCGGTTCGCCTCAGGTGAGAGGCGATTAGTCTGGCCACTAAATCGCCGCGGCCCCGTGGCATGAACGTAGTAGGGGACAGAGCATCTTCGTGAGTGGTTACCGTGGCCGCCACTTTGCAAGAGCGCTGTATGGGGCCGGCCTTGGGAGGCGCGCCGCTGCGCTAGCGAGCCGAGGAACAGAACAAAGCGTCATAAACATGGCCAGGTCGTGCACACGGCTGCAGGCTGCATTTACTGCGCCCTTCCAGCGCATACCGTACCTCACCGTCTTCGCCTGCTACGACCCAGCCGCCCACGCTCTCCTACGGGCATTGACTGAAGATGAGGCACAACGATTTGCCTCTCCGACGCGTCCACAACATTGCCTCACGATTTACCAGCATAGGGTATTCACGGTAAAGTGAGCACTTTTGAAAGCCCTCTCATTTGGAATAATATAAAATAAATAGGGACACCCGAATCTCGGGAAAAGGTTTCGCGGCCAGTTGTGTGTAACAAAACTTTAGCTCAGATCCACTTTTGTGATTGGGTTATCTAAATTTTACGCGACTTAAGTGTCTGCGCACGAATCAGAGACGTACAGTATTGGAGTAACTTAATTCTGATTGGCCAGTCGACTAAGAAAATGTCTTCTTACAGACACGCGGTGCCAATAAGCAAAAATAAACTGCTTGTACGCTCGTAGGGCACTGAAATCTAGCATGTGCGGAAATATTTTCGCGAAATCCGGGTGTCCCTATTAATAAATATATATTATTGTAGCCTTAAACGTTATCTTGCGAGTGCGGTGGAATATACACACTGTGTTTATTACTTGAATGGTAATATTTATTTAAAAGGGTGGTTACAGGATTATAAATGGCTGAAAGGAAAAAAGTAACTAGAGCCTCGAAAGTGCTCACTTTAAGGGGGAACAGCCAATAGCACTGGCAACATTGTGTGCTCTAACAGCGACATTACGTTTGTTGACGTCAGCTGCCCTATCATTTCGCGTAGTGACGCATCATAAAAGTATAGGTTAGTTCCCCAGGTGTCAGAACCTTCGTTCATCCGACAAGCCGTGCAGGACTCCGAGCCAATAGCGATCACTTAGCACTCGGGTGACTTCGTACTGTGTCGGCGAGTCGACCAGGAGAACGAGATATATCTGGGGCAGCAGAAAATGAACAGAAGACCTCTGCTCGATTGTGTATAGGACTGTGAAATATATTGGTATTGTATGTACGTAAATACAGTTTTATAATGTCAAATAGTAGAATCTCTCAGCTGACAATCAGTTCTGCAATCCAGCGTATCCGTGATTGTGTATGTATCTCTATATCATTTTACTGTTTTTTTACAGTTCTCATAATTTTTTTATTTGCCGTGACAACTCCATCGCAATAAGAAACACTCGTGTGAATATGTAATAGCTAGAGCCACATGTTTTTCGCGAAAAGATTCAAGCTCTGGCTAGACTTCAGTATCCTATGTGCACATTTGCAGTCTTCGTCTGACTATTGGCCGCATGTCTTTGTGTGATGACAGTCTGGTACATCAGTGAGCCAATCAGAACTAAGATTCTCCGATACTGACTGTCCGTGATTCACTGTCAGGCAGATAAGACACGTAACAGTTCAAATGATCCAATCACGAAAGCGGTTCTGAACTAAAGTGCGTTGGAACATAACTTGTCCTGAAATCTTTTCGCGAAAAACAGGCGCCCCTAGTAATAGCCAGGCGCCCCTAATAATAGCACTTCACTTGTCATTGCGGCAATTACTCTCTTGTCCGTGTTGTTTTTATAAACCCGATCATCGTGTTTTACAAATCTAACAACATTTCAATGAATTTTATTTGAAAATAAGACTCGATTTGCTTAATAACATTTTAGTCATGATAAAGACTGCTCTCAACATCACAAAAAAAACTTGCTCATTCTGTAAAAATATTCAGGTAACCGTGAAAATTGGTAAATACACACATTGACGGATGATACGCAAACGATGATAATTTTATGTAATGGGACATTGTATAAGTAGGGATAGGAAAATTTCGCGAATTAATTTTGGGACAAGGCAGAGGTCAAACTCATATACAGTGAGGTCACATTTGCAATTGGATCACAGCGTATTAGACACGCCCGAGAAGCCTCTGAGCCAATAGCATACTTGTAAGGGAAGAAGTGGCGAATCCCATACTACAAGTTGTGAAGTAACACTGGCTACTCTCTGAAGCAACAGCCAATGAACACACATCTGAGGCTTGAGTGTATACAGGACTGTGGATTCTAGCCTACATGTAATTGAACTCGCGAAATTTTCCTATGCCTATGTGTAAGTTATGCGAAGGCCTTGCTGTTACTCTTCTTGTGAAGTACGTATATGAACAGTCCTCAGAGCATTGTATTAGAGAGCCGGAAATTTCGCGAATTCATTTGGCAACAAGCTGGACTCCATAATCCTTTGTGTACTCAAGCCTCAGTTAGTTGTTCATTGGCCGATGCTGCAGTTTTACCTCAGACCAGTTAGAACGGGATTCGGTGCAGGGTTCCTTGTAGGTTAATTATCGGCTCAGATTCATCCAGGACGTTGTTTAAAAACTGCGAACCAATGGGAAAAGACAGTCATATGTATCTGTGTGTGAAGTCTTACTTGTCCTTGAATGAATCCGTGAAATTTCCGGGTCTCTATATGTGATATGACAAGTGCGAAACTTACCAAGAGCGATAAATGAGTAGGGATAGGGAAATTTCGCGAGTTCAATGACCTGTTCGCTAGACTCCACAGTTGATTGGCTGCTGCCCCAGAGAGTAGTCAGTGTTACTCCACACCTGGCAGTATGGCACTCGCTACTTGCTTCCTTGCCCGTGTGCTATTGGCTCAGAGTCGTCCAAGACGTGTCTAATAGACTGTGATCCAATTGCAAAAGCGACTTCAATGTACACGTGTTGGATGTCTGCTAAATAGCTAAATAGCAGAAGTGAACTTAAGAAAAGCACATCAAAACAACAATAATAATAATAATAATCATCATCATCATCATCTTGGAAAAATTAATGTAATGAAGCACAAATGAAAGTAATGTTTCAGCTAAATGGAAGATTGCATATATTTTTCCATTGTCAAGAAGGTAGGGAGAGATTTATGTAAAAATTACGGAGGAATTGCTGCTACTACAAAATTGAGTAAAATCCATACAGTTGTGCGAATAAGTAGAAAATGCAAAGCAGGTAGAAGAAAATAGTGGTTTAAAGGCGTGACTTTCATGTTTACAACGTTTTGTGTGATAAATTATACACAAAAAATCATGAAAACTGGAGTGAAATGCAAACGATCTTCTTTGAGATGGCAAAACCATGTGACAAGACGCAAGGCTGTAGCAAGCTATGGAAAACTTAACAAAACAGGAAAATGAGAAAACTAATATAAACTTACATGAACATTTCCCGCATCAAAAGTTGATACAAGTATGTAGTATCTTACCTACAACATTATAGAGTGATACAAATGAAAGCATTAAAACATGGGGGAAAATGTCAAGGAATGGACCACCTGCTCTTCTCGAATATAATTACGTGCTGGCCAGACTTAAATCTCCCACTTACTCACTCGGAACTTTCCTTCGTTTATAAGTCACGTGTCTAAATGAGAAGAAATGAATCATTCCGTCGCTGTACGTCCGTGATTCGTGCAGACACACCCGAGACGCCTGACGGTTAATACCATCCAATCACGAAAGCAGATCTCAACCTAAGTGTTTTGAAATACAACTAGACGGGGAACATTTTTGCGGAAAACAGATGCCCCTATGTGTACCACAGGATCACGCTACAACCATAAATACACCGAAATTCGCTGACGACCAAGTGTTTACAGCACAAATGGAAGAAGACCTAGAAAATGCGACTAGGAAAATTGAAACGAATATGCCAACTGGAAGACAAGGTTTAATTGAGATAAAAACAATGTGTTGGAGTTTATGGAACACCAGTGATCTATTAACTATTAAGATAGAAGGCATATGGAAGAAATGGAAAATTAGAATTTCTAACAGCAAAGATAGGGTACCAAATGTTACATAAAACAAAAGTGTATGCAAGCGAAAAACACGGATGCAAGCTCATTAGTGCTATCAGCACGTTTTTTATGGAATAAAAACGTCACTAGGAGCAGAAAAGTAATATTCTATACGACTGTGACACGAATTTTGATTTTCTATTGATTACAAATTTGGCACCTCTCAGAAAACTAGAGATAAAAGTTGAGAGTGAATGAAACCAAATTTTTAGAAGCGCCACAAGAATGTCTAGGAAGGAAGAAGTGTGTGTGTATGCAAGTGTGTTTATGTATACACTCATTCATAAGGGAAATAATGGGGATGAACCAAAAAATAATTTAAAAAAACATTTATATGGAAGGACAGGAGAGTATAAAAATGGTACCAGAAGACCAAATAATGAGCAGATGATGGAAGAATGAGAAATAACAATAATTTTCTGTTTCGAACATCTTTTGAAGTGAAACATCCAAACAGCCGTTTTATTAGATAAGCAGAAGAATACGTCATCTTTAGTTTATGAGTTGAACTCGTGATGCGATGCAGTCCCATCCCGAAAACTGACCAGCAAAAAATTATTTGTGGCCCAGTACCAGACACTGCCTAGTTAGAATGGCGAGGCTTGTATAAAACCCAACTTCACTAGCACCACCTTGTATTGATAGGATAAGATGACACCTTCTTATTTTTTACTTTCTTACTCTAGTCCTACGGCACATGTGCTTAATCCATTAGTTATTACGTGGTATTGATGTTGTAGACAATTCTTCATCGTTTTACGCAAGATAAGCGAATATTCACTACAAATGCAATTTAAAAGTGGTTTCCAACATGCTTGCCGACGCCGGATGGCTTGTATTGCGATGTGAAATAAACGCTGTTCACGTTAAAGTGAGCACTTTTTAAATAAACCACACAGAAAAGTCACTGCTCCTACCTGCATATATTTTACCGGGCGCAATGAGTGACATGTGTCCAGTGAAGTTGTTAACGATGGAGGGGAAAGTAGTTCGATATATTAACGTCAAACAAAAAGTTTTAGGTAACCATTTGTGATAACTTAAATTATTTCTCTCGCTTTCTGTATTTCATAATGCATCGAAGTGTAAAAAATTAGCAAATATGTAAAACATTTATATTTCTAATAATTTCACAGTTTCACTTGACCGACGCATAAATAAAGTGATGAGGCCCATGGCAATGTTAATTTCACACAAGGCTGAAGAACACACAACGTGTATACAAGTAGGTCTTAAGCAGGGATTTACAAAGTGCTCATTTTACCGTGAACAGCCTATACCAGAAGAGATCCAGAGTCGGGATGAGTCCTGTTTTCGGACGAGAAGGCCAACACAGATGGGCAGGAGAGCAGGCGACACGCACAGGACACGCTTGTCGGCATCGAAGCTGGACGGGCAGGACGAAGTGGTCGACTCGTTAGCCACGCAGCGATGAACACGGCGATTCCACTAAGGACAGGAGCTTCAGCCTTCGAGACACCAGGGGACGAGTTTTTAACCTTCATCTCTGACAATAACATTCTTTAATTAGCATATATACTGACATGGTCCTCGATGGGTTTAGCATGATTCTGTTGCGGGCTAGATATAGTTGAATTAGATGTGATGGCCAGGCCATGAAGTCTGGATAGGAAATACAAAACTTACTTAAGGAGCGTCGTCTGGTTGGAGGTACTTTGCGTGTCCCAGCGAGGGGAGCGCTAATTGTGACCTGTCTACACACATCGTCGACTCGCCTTGTAGGACTTTCACTAATAACCCTATAATTGTGTGGTGTGATAATAAAGACAAACGTGTGCTGCATGCCCCTATGCTCTGTTAAGTAGCTGATTCCAGAAGTTTCATACCTAAAAATGATAGCGAAGTATTCATATGGGACATTTCCACTTAAAAAAAAAATAATGAAGGAAATATAAAACGGAAACTAATAATTATAAATGGACAATTTTCTAAATGCTACCCGTTAAGCAGACACCACAAAGAAACATTGAACAGTTTTTAAAAGACATCCATACGATTGGCCACTGCCTGGGCTGATGCACGATGCTCCTATTACCATTTTCTTTGTACAGCGCCACAGAGTACTCAAGTAAAGGCTGTCCACGATAAAGTGAGCACTTTTGAAATCAACCTTCGGAAAATGTCACTGTTCCTGTCTGGCATATACTTTAACGGGCGCACTGAGTGACATGCGACCAGTAAAGTTGGTAACGATGGATGGAAAGTAGTTCCATATCTTAAAGTTGAATAAAATATGTTAAGTAACTACCTATAACTTAAATTATTTCTTTCGGTTTCTGCTTTTTTACTACACCTAATTGTAAAAATGAGCAGATTTATAAAATATTTACTTCTCTAATAGTTTCACACTTTACTTGGCTGACGCATGAATACAGTGATGAATCCTTTGGCAATGTTAGTTTTACATAAGGCGGTAGAATACACAATGTGCATGCAAATATATATTAAGCAGGGCTTTCAAAAGTGTTAATTTTACCATGAACAGCCTATTTACAGTGGTGAAACAGCCGCTGATATCGCGAACTCCACCCGCACACGCCAGCGAAATGGCGTCACCAGCCATCAATATGGAGTGCCGTTCGCCAACCAGCAGGCCAGCCAACAGGGAAACTTCTGCAGAGCATGCAGTAGCCAATCAGACACGAGACCCATTCCCACATCCTCGCGCAGCCCATCAGAGAACGGGTACGCCCACATCTAAGATACAACGCAATTTCGTCTCATTTGCACCGCCCAAACACTAGTGCCCGCAGCAGGCAGCCGCGTTCGCGTCGATTTCAGTTAAGCTGAGGTGGAACCTGTGCTGGTATGTTATGGCCCTGCCCCGATTGCTATGTGATCTCTGCCTCACAGGCGAACCTACTAGTCGGCTGACGGCGTCACTCGAACATCAAGATTTAAAGAAATACCAGGTCCACTACGCCTACATGAAGCTACCCAGCAGATGGCAGCAAGGGGAAGTGGGCTGAAGGAAGACATCGCCCGCCCTCGGGCAACCGCCTGGGGACAAGATTCTTTTACAGTGGGATTACGAGATTCCACTGCTCGTCTTTATTTTTCGCCTTCGTGCCTTTGTTAACACAGAATTAATTCTGTCTTTTCCTTCCTGCCATGTAGAACCCACCCAGTATGTATATCGTAATTGGTTTCCTCTGGCGGCCTCGCCAGTTTACCACGACCCTTCTACGGGCTTAGTCCTAATTTAATTGGAGGGGAGGGCCAGGCCATAAATGTAAGTTTGGCACTCCAAAAACCTACTTGACCGATTGATGCATATTCCTCATACACCCAATTTTTGTTTATAGAGCGTATAGGCTTCACGCACCAAGAACCTACACCCCCGGTAGTTAGCCTACTAATATAAGATGCGCATCTTCAGGGCCACCAAAAAACAACATCCCTAACTTATGTACGTAGTTAGCGTACTAACAGGCCGTCCCTTCTGGAAGGCAAAAAGAAAGTCCTCAGGGTCGAAGGAAAAGATGAAGCTGCGCGATAGGGTCCTCCTTGGCCCCCCACATGACGGCCATCCAGCCCCCCGCCTCCTGCCCATCTAGCGGCTGTACTGCTCGCCTCGGTGGTCACTAGTCGCGCACCTCCCGCCTCACAAGTACCATCAGCTTTGTCCAACAGCGCAAGCTGTTCTATATTTAGCCAGTTGATGGGCCTCACTGCTGCTGCACAACTGCCGAACGTGTAGGCGAGCGGGGCTGAGCGACTTGGAAGACACTTACGGCCCGGCCTCGCATGCCATGTTGAATTACAGGTTTCTAAAGCCTGTTCATGATAATGTGAGCACTTTTGAAATCACCCTTAGAAAAATGTTACTTCTTCTGCCTGGCATACATTTTAACGGGCGCACCGAGTGACATGCTCCCAGTAAAGTTGGTAACGATGGAAGGAAAGTAGTTCCATATTTTAACGTCAAATAAAAAGTGTAATTTAAATTATTTATTTCGCTTTCCGTTTTTTTAATGCACCAAAGAGTAAAAATGAGCATATTTGTAAAAATATTTACTTTTCTAATAATTCCACAGTTTCACTTGACCGACGCATGAATAAAGTGATGAGGCCCATGACAATGTTAATTTTACATATGATGGCGGAATACACAATGTGCTTACAAATAGATCCTAAGCAGGGCTTTCAAAAGTGCTCATTTTACCGTGAATAACCTATACCTTATTTCACTTGTTTAGACAGGGACGTTGGAACCTTACTAGGTTACGTGTAAGGGGCAGGGTTTTGTAGAAAAACTGCTCTTGACAAAATTTAGTTTTGAAATAAATAAAATGAATAATTAAACACAAATTGTTTCCTTAACATATTTTAAACGAAATTCCTACCATGCCAGTGTAAACATTACTGCCTAACGGTCACCGGTGGTGTATTGGTCCTACTACTCGCCTCCATCCGTGTTCGATTCCCGGCGGGGTCGTCCCCAGCTTCTTGCATGTGGGAATCGTGCCGGGCGATGTTGCTGGTCGGCGGGTTTTCTCCCGGATTTCCCATCTTCCCCACCCTTGTATTCCGGCGCTGCTCCATACCCCCCTCGCCTCTCCCTCATCGGCTCTTACAACCTCAATGTTAGGAACCGCCCAAATATCTTTACTCTCTAACTAAAATTATTACTGATCTATATTTTTAGTAAATATTTATAAAGTGTGAATATTAATCTATATTGTTTTCTTGTGCCGCCCCTACGTAAAGTCTGCCCCCTTGCCTCCTGTCCGACGCCCTTGTGTTTACAGACACTTATTTTGAAACTACAACTATATCGTCCTGGCAATTACATTACGCTGTAGAACAAACATAAATTATGAATTTTTCAAGTTATTATAACGTAATTAGTGAAGCGTCATAAAAAAATTATCAAGAGATTCTGGCCGTTTACCGGATAAAGAGTGGTTAAAATTTGGTGACTACGCTTGAAGGAGGTTGTTAGGTGTAAACGTACTATAATATTAATAAATATCTAGTTATTTCATTGAAAAGAATGTTATGGCAGGTTAATGGAAAGTTCAACACGGAAGGTGGGATCGAGACTTACAAACAAGTTGTACGGCTTCCGTGTGTGCAAAGTGAGCTGAAGTAGACACGGGACACGATAAAGGCCGCCGGCAAACTATAGCGTCCACATCTCGACCCACTGGCGAGAACAGAGCGTGACTCCGCTGGGAATCGAGCAAGGATCGCCATGGTGGGACGCCTGTGCGTTAGCCACTCGACTACCGCGACCCCAGTGAGGGGGGTGATAACCTTCCACCTAGGGGCCGGCATCATTAATTAATTTAACTCCCTTATTTTATTAACGTATTGTTGCGATTTCTCAAAAGTCTGTGGGCTAAACCAGGTTCGTTAAGGGATAGAGATCTTAATTAAATAAAATAGTTACTTACATTTCCTAATTGATTAAAAATAATTACAAGGAAAATACTCCCGTCTCAATATCTCACAATAAATTGATATATCTTGCTATTTACGATTAATAACTTCAGACAGTACAGTTTACAATTACCTAAAAGAAATTAATGTAATTAAGTAACTAAAATCAGTTATAATAGAGAGTGCATCAAATCTAATGAATTACTTTATGAATTATATGTCCATATTTGACAGTCCCAATATTTACATTAAATTCCGTATTATATGTCCATACAGCCCCACCTATGTTTAGTCCAGGTCCCACTTGACCACAATGCTCTAGAGTTCTCCGAGCGCCCTCATGCACAGTAACCTTCACTCGTCGGGTTTCACGCCCTCTCACCCGTCCACGCCACAAACACCTCGTCCGCCGTCGTCTCGCAACCTCCCGTCGTCGTCCGTCCTCTTCACCGATGTCCCTCGTCGCACTCGACTTCGCTCGGTCAACGCACTCAGCAAAAGACTTTCTACCAACAGACAGCTGATCGTAGGGCCGCTGCAACATTTATGGGGTCGTGGGCCATCGCCCAGAAATTTCTCTGAATGCCGCGTTGCACAGAGGGTCCTAGTTCCCAGAATATTATTGCGCATCCTTTAAAGTTGTCGGCTTACCCGGAAGTGGGAGGAGGGGCTGTGACGCCACGCCAGCCAGGTCAGCTGTCAGTTAACTTCCGATATTGGTTCGCAACTTTATGTTTAGTATTGTATCCTTTTCTATTGGCCGAACATAGCACATACGCCCCGAGTTAGGATAAGATGTGTTTTTTTAACCTACTGACATTATTTCGTCAATTTAGCGGTGTGACGCCTCACACGAAGAATTTACGTCTTTTTTTTTTTGCACGGAGTTGCTTATCATCACGAAAAAATGCAATTTTCTACCTGCCCGAAAATTGTGAGTAAGACGTGGTCTCTACCAAATACCTACTGTTCTTATGGTACCTGATAACGATGCAGCTCAGGTGACTGCTGCATTTGACATCTTTGTCACCTGGGTGAACTTCAGCAGCTGTTCGGGGTTTCAACATTCCACCAGCTGGGTGCTGCTGAGCGCGTGAAAGCGGAGCTTCGTTAAACTATTCCTGTGACGTCAGCCACCCGCTAGCCAGTAGGCTGGCCACCTGGGTTTCGCATGCTCGTGACATCACATCCTGCAGTCTGCTTGAACGACGGGAGTTTTGTGACGTGTGATCATGTGTGCACCCCATACATGGACCTGTTTCTGCTTCAAACCAAATGACTGGACAGAAATAAAGTCACCCCTATAAGGGGCAATGCTTACCTTCAACAGATATGTCCTAATATGGCCTTCTATTTTCCCATTCGCCAGTATTATTGAACACCCCTCCCAGGGAAAATGGTTCGTGATTTGCATTTGCATTTAAGGTGGGTGCAATCTCTGGATCGGGGTCGGATAGCCACTGCCCCAGAAGATCACCCAGCCAGTTAAATAATGTAAAACTATTAAAAATTCCTGCATAGCCCTTATGGCAAAAAGGAAGCAGGGCACATTTGGTGTCCTGAGTTGGAAGTCAGGCGCCATGTTGGCGAGGAAATTTTTAATGAATTAATGTTGAGAATATTTTAGATCACAAAAGTAGAACTTTAAAGAATTTAAAAAATGAAATTTTTAAAATTATGTTAGCTATGCGCCAAAAAAAAAAAAAATTTTAAATGGGTGTTTGTGTTTACCAGAGGTTTTTTTCATGGCGCTTAAATCTCATCCAGCCATAAATTTTTAAAGACCTGGTTTTTCTTGCTGGATTTTTTTTTCTTAACAACTCTGGAGGCATCGTGTTGTTGGTCTGGAAGTGAGCTAGTTCGACCATTCATTTTATGATAGAATTCTTAAAGAAATTTAATTAAGACTTGGTAATATTTAAAAAAAAAAACTATAATTTGTTGGTTGGTTTAGGGTTATCCAACATAATGTTTGCGTATCAGTCAAGCAAGTCAAATAATCCATATTGTTGTCAGTTTTGAACCAAACATAATACCATAATTTAACTTTTGGACATTACTAAATATTATTCGACCAGTAAGAATAATAAATATTTTGTGTAATCTCTGACCACGTGGCTATATATATATATATATATATATATATATATATATATATATATATAATATATATATACTACTACTACTTTGACTATATATATATAGTCAAAGTAGAAATTTAATGTTATCTGAAAATTTCTAAAATAATTCATAATTGTACCTTGAAAAATAATACTTTGATATGTCTTTTAAATATCTGCTTATTGGCACGAAGAGATAATTGTACTTTAAGTGAAATAACCAAAGATATTTGTAGTGCAAACAAAAACGTGAAAGAAAATATGAGAAAAAAAAGTATTTTTAATAAATATTCTTGAAACTACTCATGAATTTTACTTGTTGAAAGTTAACTCTAATTCTAAGTACACTTCTGATTTATTGGTTTCAAATCTTTTTCTGCTTCAACGAGGACTTTTCCTGTTCCTTTTGAAGTTTTGACCTGCGGACTGTTTATTGTCCACCTTGCCACGTCCTTGGGAGCAAGGGCGTAGCAATGGGAAAGGGTGGTGGAGGTAGGGCCTTCCATCCTATAAGTCTTATTACTGTCCTTTTATTCTCTTTCGTGTTTTCGTGTTTCTTTATAGTTTCCTCTTTGTTTCCCTTCTGCCTGACTTAGTATTTTCCTTTCCTTTTCTTCCTTCCTTATGGCTTTTTTAGTTACATGTTATTTATTCCCATTTCCCTGTAATTTTTAGTTGATTTTATTCCTACTTCAATTAGAGGTTCTGGTTAGTTTCCCCTCCTGTCGTACTGTTCCCTTCTTTCTTATGTTATTCCGATCGTCGTATCAATTAATTCTCATTTTCTAGCAGAAGGGTCTTTCACACTGGCATGCTGGCTGTGTATGTGTATTACTGTCCCTGTTAGTGTTCTCTTTCATTGTACTTATTATTCATGTATAATAAAGAAATGTATCAATCAATCATTCCCGGCCGCCCGACGACGGGACCGCGGGTGGGTCTGCCTAGAGGGAAAAGGAGGGTCGACGTGGGTCCCCCCCCCCCCCACCACGAAGAACCAAGTCGGCGCATTGTGCCCGTGCTCTGTGAGACAACAAGCGCGTAACAGTATTGCTCATTTTAGTATTCTTGGGCCTACTACAATCTTTTCCATGTACTCTGTTCTTATAGGAAAATACAATTCAGGGATATGCGTAAACGATTATGTTAGGTATATAAACCCACGTATATTGTGAATACAAAACATCAGTATCTGTATATTATTATTTATACATAAATAACATTTAATTGAAAATTTAACTAATATATAACGTAAATACGAAAACAGTATTACATATAAAAACAAGTATATTAAATACGGAAGTATACATCTCTCAAGGAATTAATGATATTACTAGTCACATTAACTTTATGCCCTGTAAATGAACTGAAAAATTTATCTACTTGGTATCAAAGGAACTGTTCGTGAACTGATTCAAGGGATAAGAATATTTTGGTAACCGTCATTCTAACATGCCATTCCACGACCATCCCATTAAGTTTTCTTTTCAGACCTAACATCGAATCCTACGGACCAATTTTTGAAAACTATCGGAATAATAACGCTAGCAGATTGAACAGATACTTCCATTCCGGTAGCGAGTGTCGGAATCCCAAAACACGTATTTTTGAGATGACCGTAGCGACTGCCGGAACGAAATATATTGAAGTTTCAGAGAACTGATATTACAACTTGGCATCGTCGTATTTCGTGTGTCGTCTTGGAAGCTGAATCGATGTTAAATGTATTAAAACATGACAATTAATTTTATAACACAACAAATAATTTTCACTAGATAAGAAATTCCATCAAATTTATATTTTAAATATATTAAAATATTTAAGATGGGGAAGAGGCTTATAGTTTTATGATATGAAACACATAGGTATACGGTTTTACAAATACGGATGCTAGATAGCGCTGCGTATTGCTGTAAATATATTTAACATGAATATTTACTTGTTTTGCATTGTAATTTTTAAGTTTAAGTTATTGTAATTTTTAAAAATGTAATATATATGTGTGTGTATATAATTAAGTATGCAGGTTGTGCATATTTCTGCAATTACTTGTCACGTAAACCTGAGTTGAAATGTATTTCAATACTACTAAAAATAAATATTACTGAAACTCTGCTATGGCAAATTTAATTTTTTCAATAGCAATCCTGTGAATATTTCTTTCTGTTTAAAACTAGGGATGGGCCAATCAGTTACTTTCACGTAACAAGCCTCATCTTTAGTCTATGCTGAGAAACCATTCTTGCCTCTCGCAACGTTCCGGGAAATAACGATTACGTTGTTCAATGCTCCAAAGCTTGGCGTTCCTAGAAATAACGTTTGCGCATGCGCACAGTTGCAAACCAAGGCGTTCCAAAAAATAGCTTTTAAGCATTCGCACTGTTGCAAACCGAGATCTTGAAAAAATAACGTTCACGCATGCATAGTGTAGTAGTCAAGCGTTGGTTTAAGTGAGGCAATCCAAGTGTTCCAAAAATAACCGTATAAACAATGTAACTTGTTACTCGTGTAACACGTTACCAAATTATAACAGTTTATTATAAATTTTACGTTAAATAACGCTCATCTCTATTTCAGAACAAGTGATTAAGTGAAAGGAACTAAATAGGCTTTGATTTGCACGCGCGCGTGTTGTGTGTGTGTGTGTGTGTGGATACATTTTCTTCGAGCATCAGACCATCCTTAATATGTGACAAACTCAAAGTATTTTCGTGTACAGACAGCTGTCTAGCTTATGTAATATTTTAGTGCTTTTGACAATTACAGTTTTTAATGCAAAATTAAATTATTCGTTTTATATTTTAACTGTTTAGTGTTATGATTTACTTTATATGAACAACACATCTATCTGCTTTCTTGTGGCAACTTGACATTACTTTCATAGGTATTTATCTCAGCTTTTTAAAGCAATTATTATTTGATGTGAGGTAACGGTCTGAGTTTATACTCTACTTCTTCGATTGTATATATGTATATATATATGTGTGTGTATGTATATATATATATACACATTCATATACACACACACACATATATATACACACACATGTATATAACGTCTTTCCGCTAGAGGAATTATACCGATAGTTTCGAAAATAGGGCCCCTGCAGGTAACTGTGAATCTTTGTGTGAGGTCCTAAGCCCAGTCAGGATGGTCTAGAGTCGGAGTGGGATAGTAAATATAAAATTTAAGTATTTAAAGAAATGTCTGTAGTGAATGTTGCGTAGCCTGTCAACGTAGATACTATGTAATTGTTATAAATTAATGGTATTTTTCCGGTAGGTAAGTAATACATTTGATAAACAATGACGCGTGTATTTCCGCCGTTGCCGTTTGTCACTACACCGTGAAAGTAATCAACTTTTTCCCCGCTGTTGTTCCGCAGCGATCTGGTACTGCCGTGCATTTACTTCTGCAACACTGTCGCTTTCGACTCGGGGTCTGATGGCGCCGATATTCTGCACGTATAGCCTGTACAAGGAGAAATCTCTGTTTCATTGCGACTCATTTTCTTCTCCGAGCGGATTGCTATTCTGCAGCAGTGGAAGTCCATTAGCGAGATGCACGCCTTAATTGCGATAGTGGAACAGACAAACAGGGTTGCACTCTCTCTCTCTCTCTCTCTCTCTCTCTCATGGAACGAGAGAAATGTCACCACCTAGCTTCGCGCTGGCACTGGTACGATATACCCAGTTCGCCGTTAACTGAGAACATCTGAGATGAACTTCTAATAAAATATCTGTGACTGCATTTACTTTAGCGTCATCACTGTTCGGATTAAATACAGCAATGCTAATAGCGATTTGGCGTCGTATTTAAAGTGCACCATTTTTATTTTGCAGGCATATTAAGTTGTTACTCTTTAAATATATTTTGCTAATGTTGGAGTTATGAATTAGTGCAAGAGTGACATGTTTATAGGCTGTTCGTGGTAACATGAGCACTCTTGGAAGCCCTGTTAAAAATCTACTTGTATGCACGTTGTGTATTCTTCCGCCTTATGTAAAATGAACATTGCCATGGGCCTCATCACTTTATTAATGCGTCAGTCAAGTGAAACTGTGAAACAATTAAGCACGTAAATATTTTATAAGTCTGCTCATTTTTACACATCGATGTCTAAATAACAGACAGTCAAATAAATAATTAAAGTTATCACAAATGGTTACCTAACACTTTTTATTCGACGTTAAGAACTGGAACTACTTCCCATCCATCGTTACTAACGTCACTGGGCGCATGTCACTCACGGTGTCCGTTAAAATATATGCAAGTAGGAACACTAACTTTTTTATAAGGTTGATTTCAAAAGTGCTCACTTTATCGTGAACAGCCTTTAAGGTTATGAGCATTTTGCAGCGTTTCTTGATATACAGTGGAAATTCAGGGAACCTTACACTTGGCTCACAATCCGTGAGAGACTTGAGGTTGTACACAAAAATGAAAGAAAAAATGTATTGCTCATAGTGAATGCACTCGTCTCGTGTTCAGTCAGTCATACACGACATTAGTTATGCGATTTTAGTTGAATTTTTTTTTCATTAACTACGTAACATATTCAAGATGCATATTTGAAGGGGGAAAAAATAAGTCTTGTCTATGACTAAAATGGTTAAGAGTGGGACGGACTCCCGCTTTTTTTGTGAAATTGTTGTTTGCGCGAAATCGCGTATCTCAGTAAATAAATTTTCTGCAAATACGACTTTTTTAGAAAAGTTAAAAAAAAAATTTCTCTATATCCCTATTTTTTTACTTTTGCCATACGTGTATTTTTGGAGGAAAATAGTTCGTGAAAATGGTCAAATATGGCATTTTTTAAACCTTTCCCATGCAGTTTCCTTAAGCGACAAGAGAAAAGTACAAATATCCGGGCATAGTTTAATATGAGGGCTTTCATCGCGTGTAATAAAACCCCTATGTTACAGATCTAATTTGCACTGTACAGCGTCACGACGGAAACACTGCACACCTTGCGCGTAGGAGCGATGAGGCGCTGGGCGTGCGTGTTAGTGTCGCCCGTATCACTCCATCGCTTCTTGACCTTGGGCCGTGGTGGGTTTGAAAACAAGGGGCAGGGGTGTTCCATCCCACTCTTAAGTAAATATAAATAAAATAGTTTTCTTATCTCCAAAATAAAATATTGCCATTTCGTACACAACATGTACATGGTGGAGTATGAACAGCAGTGTAGGAATACACACTTCCATTTTCATACGTGTGCGTCTTATGTCTTACGGTTTTCATCGTGGCCTAAGATTAAGTTGCCACATGTGACTACAGAAGTATACACAATGAGCTGAAAAAAGACATTAGGCAGGACTCCCACCAAAAGAGTTCAAAATTTTCCCAAACAAACTATAGCTGCCGAGGGTGGATATTCTTGGATTGCAGCGCGGATGCAGGAAGGGTGCTCATGAAACCGGGCTAAGCCCACACAAATCATCTACCCCCCCCTTTTTTTTCCAAACCAGCCTTTTTTCTCTCTTGTTTTCCATTCCACACTCGTGCAGAACACGTACGACGACCGCAATTTACTGCCCGTGAAGAACACGCCCTTCCTTTCGCAGCCTGGTGTTGCAGTCCGGCTGCGGTGACATCTATCTTCCGTACAGCGCTACAGAGTAGCTAAGAATACAGAGGCGAAACCGCCGCTTGTACCACGTACTCCAGCCGCACACGCCAGCAAAATGGCGTCGCCGGCCACCAACGTGTTGGAACGCCGTTCGCCAATCAACGTTTGATTTAAGCTATTCACGACAAAGTGAAGACTTTTGAAAGCCTTTCATTTTGAATAAGAGTCAATAAATACATTTTATTTTATCCTTTCATCTTAACTTCCGAGTGCGGTTGAATATGCACACTTTGTTTGTTACTTATATGGCCATATTTATTTTAAAAGGTGGTTAAAGGATAACAAATAGCTGAAAGAAAAAAGTAGCTAGGATATCAAAAGTGCTTACTTTACCGTGAACAGCCTATAACCTACTTGTCGGCCTGCAGCCCAGCCAATAGTGAACACCTTGCAATATCTCGTAGCCAATCAGACAAACGGACCGTTCGCAGCGCTTCGTGCAGCCAACCAGAGTAGAGATATGCCCACATCAAAGGAACCACTACACCATTTTGTCTCCGCGTAAACATCTACTCTGTGGCTCTGTACTTAAGTTTAAGTAGCATGTGTACACGTACCTGTTTATAATGGAGTCGCATCAATTGAAATCGCAAAAAAAAAAGTAGTACAGTATTTCACGACATGCGGCTAAAAATTTCCCTGGCTGAAAAAAAAAAAAAAAACAAATTGTGGTCACTACAAGGTATTATAATTAAAAAAAACAGATAATGCCAAATGTTTTGTGGTGACAAAAAATTCTACCCAATTTAAGAAAATATCTTGTTATGGGTCAATTTTTTTTTCTTTGCTGTTGTTTCGGTTTTATTTAAATGCATGTTGCCGTGTATGTAATAAATTCAGTGTGTATATTCCACCGCACTCGGAAGTTAACATCTAAGCCTAAAACAAAATATATTTATTGACTACTATTCCAAATGTGAGGATTTTCAAAAGTGCTCACTTTACCGTGAACAGCCTACGCAAACTTGGGTACGCAGAAAGTTAAGTTCCTCTTTCACCTCCCGGACCCAGTCACGACTAGTCACAGGAAGAATGACTGCAACTGTCGGATAATATCTTGTATTGGCAGAATAATGAAACCAAACCTGTCTTGCATTCGACGCCCAAGCTACAGATGCTGTCTGTACCAGTAATACAGTTTACTGCCCTGATGTCAATAACACAAAACAGGGCCACTTATTTATATATGGCACTGTTGCGTTTATCCAACGAGTGCCATACATCATACAGCTTCTTTCTTTTTTACCTTGCAGCGGATGATACAAACGTAGGCCATTAATTTTCAATTCAAGTGTTTAATCAGCTGGGAGGCCAGGTAACGCGGGTCATCGTCTGACGAAAATTGCTCCTCATCTGAATGATTCGCGTCCATCGATTCGTTTTTCCGACCTTAATAAACAGTTCGATACAGACTAAAAAACAAGTTGACGCCGTACTTACAATGACACAATACTTGCTTGCGTCACGGGAACAATGGACAGCGTATTTCGTGCTTCATGATACTGACAGGCGTCATTTATAAAGCATTGGTTCGACAACAGCCGCGGACCTGTTTATATCCCCCCCCCCCCCAGCAAGTTCCGATTGTGCTCGATAATACGTTTCTTTCTCGCGGAGCGCTGTTACTTTGTTCCTCTTTCGTGACTCGACCATGATTTGTCACACTTGTGTCAGTCGCGAACATTCGTTCTTGGACTGGTCTAGCTCCGGCCGTCCAGTTCGAATATAGTTTGCTCATAGCTAACTTGACATCTATGAAAGCCCTAATTGATAAGGCCACCTGTTTTTTCGCGAAAAGATTTGCACTATGGCTAGACTTTAGTATCCCATGTGCACATTTGCAGTCTTCGTTTGACTATTGGCCGCCGGTCTTTACGTGAATGCAGTCTTTTACATGAGTGAGCCGATCAGAACTAAGATACTCCGATACTGACTTCCCGTGATTCGTTGGCAGACGGGTAAGACGCGTAAGAATTCAAATGATCCAATCGCGGAAGTAGTTCTGAACTAAAGTGCGTTGGAACATAACGTGTCTTCAAATCTTTTCACGAAAAACAGATGCCCCTACGGTTTGGTTTATTATTTACGCATTTGTGTGTCTTCGCGCCACGCGTAAAAATTATCATGCCGTGAGCATAATGATCTGTATCCGGGCGTTGATAACGTGTTACAATGAAATTATAAGAAACAAAGACACACGCCATGTAACAAGTAACACGCAGGTACCAGAAGTGTGATTTCGATTGTAGCGGTGGTAATAGTAATGGTGTGCCATGATCAGAGGTTGACACGACAATCGTAAATATCTATAGGCTGTCCACGATAAAATGACCACTTTTGAAAGCCCTACTAAAGATCTATTTGTAAGCACGTTGAGTATTCTTCCGCCTTATGTAAAATTAACATTGCCATGTGTCTGATCATTTTATTCATGCGTCGATCAAGTGAAACTATAACATTAATAGATCACAAATCTGCTCATTTTTACATTTTGATGCATTAGAAGAAAACAGAAAGCGAAAGAAATAATATAGTCAGTATCATTAGTTACCTAACACTTTTCATTTGACGTCTAAATATGGAACTACTTTCCCTACATCGTTACCAACTTGAATGGGCACGGGGCCTCGGTGGCTGAGCGGTTATCCTGCTCGCTTCTCACCGGGTTCAATCCCCGGCCGGGTCACTCCGGATTTTTACATGCAGAATCGTGCCGGACGACGCCGTTGGTCTAGTTTCCCCCGCCCTTGCATTCCGGCGCTGCTCCAGACTCACCTCAATCATCCTCAACGGCTCTCAAGACCTGATTTTAAGAGCCGCCACAAATCTCTCCACTCCACTTTAATGGGCACATGTCACTCAGTGCACACGTCAAAACATACGCAGGTAGGGGCAGTAAAATAATAACGTGTAGAGAGCCGGAAATTTCGCGGATTAATTTGGCAACAAGCTAGACTCCCCTCAATTAGTTGTTCTTTGGCTGTTTCTCCAATTTCATCCAGGGCAAGTAGCACGGGATTCGGTCCTTGTTTCCTTGCAGGTTAGTTATTGGCTCAAACACGCCCCGACACGCCCCGGGCGTAGCTTGCAATCCAACTGAAACCAAAGTCAAACATGTATGTGTTTGAATTTGAGGTTGTCCTCAAACGAATTCGCGGAATTTCCAGGTCTCTAGTAATGGGTTTAATAATTATGAACGTGCAGTTCAATAACATGGGAAATACCTATCGTACTTCCGGCTGATACGTGTGGTATGACTCACTATATTTATGGAGACAATTTCGTTCTGACTTACATTCCATCACGTTGAGAAACCCTTTACCATACTGAATGTTCGCTAGACAAATAAAACGAAATAAAAGAACTCTGATTTACTTGTGTTTTTGAAATCTTTTTCTGACTCTCTCTGACTGCCTATCTCTGTCTCCCTCACACACGCGCGCGCGCACACACACGCACACACACACATACACATGCATACACAGAACTAGTGTTGCGTAACGATACGGCAAGACTCGTACGATCACGGGGAAATTTTCAATTGCTTGGTATTTCAACAGACGTCATTTGAATTGTCACTAAGGTTTTGTTTTCAATTCAATTTTTTTTTCTCCGTATGTGGCGTGTTTATTCGTCACTTGCACAAGACAGCGAGAGAGAGCGCGCAATTGACTGGAAGCTATTTTGCAAGTACGTTTGTAAAGTCATTACTTGACGTCAATTACCGTGACACCACTTCGTCATTTCAATTTCTTTTCTTGTTTCGTACCGGTGAGGCAATACCAGCGCGCGACTGACGCTGTGTTAGCGGGTAAAAAACGCACACCTGAGGAGTTTATTACTACACATCCTTGAACTGGCCGTACGTCGCTGTGTGGCTTTTTTGGGTAAACACGCTGCCGTAATCAGCGCTCAGGGCCGCCTGAACACCCGCCTTCACAGCTCTGCATGTCCACAGTGGCATTCTGTCTGTAGGTTGTTCACGGTAAAATAAGCACTTTTGAAAGCCCGGTGTGCACGTTATGTATTCTTCCACCTTATGTAAAATTAACACTGCCAAGTACCGCATCACTTTATTCATGCCTCGGTCAAGTGAAACTGTGAAATTATTAGCAAAGTAAATATTTCACAAACATGCTCATTTTTACACATCGATGCATTTTAAAAAAACACGTGAAAGAAATAATTTACGTTATCACAAATGTTAACCCTTTTTATTCGATATTAAGATTTGGAATTACTTTCCCGCCATCGTTACCAACTTCACTGGGCGTATGTCACTCATTGCGTCCCTTATAATTAGGGGTAGGAACATTTCACGAATTAATTTCAGGACAAGATAGACGTCAAACATGTGCATACTGAAGTTGACTTTGCAATTGGATCATAGCTTGTTAGACACGCCCTGTATGACTCTGAGCCAATAGCAGATTTGTAGTGAAACGAGTAGCGAATCCCATACTGCCAGGTATGAGGTAACACTGGCTACTCTCTGGGGAAGCAACCAATGAATATACATCTGGGTCTCGAGTATAAACAGGACTGTGGCGCCTAGCATACATGTCATTGAACTCGTGAAATTTTCCTATCACTACTTATAATAGATGCAGGTAGGAGCAGTTTTTTTTCTAAGGTTGATATCAAAAGTGTTCACTTTACCGTGAAAGGTTTTACTGTTCCGTGGCACAAGCCGCTGTCGACCGAACTGGCCACTGCGCATGACGTTGCGCGAAATAGGAACGAAAGGAAGAGGGGGGAGGGGAGGAAAATTTAATATGTTACTTTAGTTCCAACTATAAAAATACCAAAAAATAGTTGCTTGTGTACTAGAGCCGTTTGGGAGGACCCCTTCAATTATAAGAGAAAATATATTGTTTTGCAGTATTTATAAACATATAGAGACCCAGAAATTTCGCGAGTTCATTTAAAGACAAGTTAAACTTTATCCGCATGTACTATGAAGTTTCACTTCTATTGGTCCACAGTTTGTTAAGACACACTTCGGACAACTTTCGACCAATAACGAACCTGTAGGGAAAACAAGGGCCGAATCCCGTGCTACCTGGTCAGTGGTTAAACTGGAGCAACAGCCAATGAACAACTAACTGAGGCTCAAATACACTAAGGACTGTGGAGTCTAGCTTGTTGCCGAATGAATCCGCGAAATTTCCGGGTCTCTATGAATATATAATTAAGATGCTTTAAAGAAGAAACTAAACCACCTGTTGAAGCGTTGGTGAGTAGCAGCGGAGTGGTAAGCAGACCACACATACTTTCCAGCAACCGGGTTCGATTCCCGGCTGGGCCCGCCAGTAATAGGTCCCCACGTCCCAGAAACGCGGCAGACGTTGCCTTTGACTGGCGGGTTTTTCCGGGGTGCTCCATTCCTTTTTGCCTCCCATTGCATTCCGTCGCTACTACATTTGCAACACGCTCCACCTTCATTCAGGGGAATATGTAGCTGTGCGTCCAAGGTCAAGATGTGAGGGAGCAATACGGGCGACAGTTACACGCACGCCTAGTGCCTCATCGCTCCTACGTGTAAGGAGTGCAGTGTTTCCGTCGTGACGCCGTACTATGCTAATTAAATCTGTAACATAGGGGTTTTATTACACGCGATAAAGTCCACACATTAAACTACGTCCGTATCTTTGTACTTTTCTCTTGCTGTTTAAGGAAACTGCATAGGCAAGTTTTGAAAAAGCGATATTTGTCCATTTTTACGATTTTTTTCTCTCTAAGAATACACTTCATATGACAAAAGTAAACAAATGGGGACATGGATAATTTTTTTTTTTTTTTATCTTTTCTTACAAAAAGTCATATTTCCAGAACTTTTATTTACCAAGATACGCGTTTACGCGCAAACAATGACGTCACAGAAAACACTTCAGTACACATGACTAACGTCGCTAAAGACTTCAGGTGTTGACAGTGTTGTCTGCCAGGATGCGTTTTGTGTATCGGAGGCCTGGTACCGCGGGAATCAGGGTGACCCAGGCACGAGCTATAGTACCCTCTACGCGCAAGGCTCTGAACTGGCGTACGATATTCTTATCCCCAGTTCGCCTCTAGACGTAGACCATGCCGTTTTATGTCGTATTTATAAAGACTGTATTATGCACCGGAGTTTTCATCCTAAAAAGTGGATGCGGAAACGCCCTTTAAAGCAGCAATCTCCTTTAAAACTATGCAATGAAAACGGAAATAGAAAATGGAAAACAGTCGTCGGGAGAGATTATATATATATATATATATATATATATATATATATATATATATATATAAGCTGTATTTACCGTTTGACAGACTAGATCCTTTATTCATATCTCATAGTAACAAATCTTCAAGACTTGCCATTAAGCATAAAATCTTTTTATGGCATATATGACTTCTTAACATAACTTCTGAAAGATTTTTATGGCATCATGTGTACCCGTATTTTCTCAGGAGGCAAAAATAACTCAGTAATGAAGTAACCTTTGATATAGGCTGTTCACGGTAAAGTGAGCACTTTTGAAAGCCTTCTCATTTAGAATAATAGTCGATATATTTTATTTTTACCTTAGACGTTAACTTGCGAGTGCGGTAGAATATACTCACTGTGTTTATTACTTGCATGGCAATATTTATTTATTAAGGTGGTTATAGAATAAACAAAGCCTGAAAGGAAAAAGTAACTAGTGTCTCAAAAGTGCTCACTTTACCATGAACAGGTTATAAGAGTTACATGTGTGAAAAGAATAACAGGAGAAATTCAAGAATATTAAGAGGTTCGATTCACAAATACTACATATGGTAGATGAGTTCTAGAGAAACATAAGTAAATCCAAGATGACGGGGACCTGTCCAAGGAGTGGCCTTGTCAATGGTCGTGCATAGGAAAATATTGAAGTCTGCCCGTCATTGCAAAAACATCGAAAACTTAACCCGTCAGAAGTACAACACAGCTATCGTATCAAGGCATGTTAATGTTTGGCTTAAAAGTTTAGCTTCGTCTTCTTTATTTAAAATAACTGCCGCAGTTAACACGCATTTGTTGCATAAACCAGCATTGTGTTGGGTATCACAGTATGACGATGGCCGAAATTGTAGCTTCAGCCACGCCATAGCTCGCCGTCTCCGTATTATTACTATACGCTGTTCACAGTAAAATGAGTTCTTTTGAAAGCCCTACTTAAGATAAACTTGTATGCACGTTGTGTGTTCTCCCGCCTTATGTAAAACTAACATTGTCATGGGCCTCATCGCTTTATCCATGCGTCGGTCAAGTGAAACTGTGAAATTATTACAAAAGTAAACATTTTATAAATCTGCTCATTTTTACACTCTGATGCATTAAAAAAACCGAAAGTGAAATAAATAATTTAATTGATCACAAACGGTAACCCAACACTTTTTATTTCTAAGTTAAGATATGGAACTACTTTCCATCTATCGTTACCAACTTTAGCTGACGCATGTATATGAAAGGCATGGGCAGAAACTTTTTCCTAAGGTTGATTTCAAAAGTGCTCACTTTAAAGTGAACAGCCTTTACATCCATGGACTCGTCCACGTGGATGTACAGTAACGAGTACCACGTGTCGTCGGTCTGCAACATCCCGCCACGTGGCCGGGCGGTATCAACACGCGCGCGCGCTTCATGCAGCTCTCAAATGACGATGCCACGCCGTCGCGCGGGCTTAGGACGACCACTACGGCACTTCCTTATGAGCGCACAACGGCAGCTAACCTCGCTCAAACTACTAGCGTCCCAGGACACAGCTCGACCGGGCAGCGAGATTGCGCTATGCATTTTAAGTCTAACGCTGTTCGTTATAGTTAAGAATAGGAAAATTTCGCTAGTTCAATTACCTGTAGACTAGACTCCACATCTGTGTGTTCATTGGCTGCAGCTCCAGAGAGTAGCCAGTGTTACACTACACCTGGTGGTATGGGATTCGCTACATGTTTCTTTAGAAGTCTGCTATTGGCTCAGAGTCATCCAGGGCGTGACTAATAAACTGTGATCCAATTGCAAAGGTGACTTTACTGTATATGAGATTGACGTCTATCTTGTCCCGAAATTAACTCGCGAAATTTTCCTAACCCTAGTTATAGTCCATTTGGTAATAATCGATCTCTGAGCATTAAATTGCTTGATAATTCTGATGTATCGATACTATCTAGGTCGACATAAGCGCCGACTTTTCGTTTCGAGAGGAGGGCCAAGTCTCAAACTTTCTGTAACCATACCCACGTCATTCTAATTTTATCTTTCCCTTCCTCTTTTACTGTGTTGTAATTTTTAAGTTAAATAAAATAATTTCTACTGAAATACTGCTGCTTTTGTTTACATACATACCTATAAATAAAATAAAGCAAAGAAAGAATGAGGCAATCAGTTCATTATAAGTTATGCGTACTTATTAAAATTTGAAGTTTTGACTGCCACTGGCAATCAGCACAGGGTTTCGACGCCTCTGTTGACTGAAAAGTAGGGGAGGGGGAACCATTCCCTCCCCTCCCCCCTAAAACACAAACAAAAAAAAAATACTCGGCGCTTTTGAATGTCGATATCATCAAATTTTTATCACATTTGGAATACTGGTAACAAACTGCTGCTATCGTAATATCGATATTATTTATTAGTGATAATAGTATTAAATATTAGTGTACGAAAACCACTCGAAAACGATGAAATCCAATATTATTGTATGTAACATTTATACTGTCAACGTTATCACTACTACAGTTAATATCTGTGCGACACTGATAACATATTATATATCTATGGCATTTGTTCATTATATCGATTACGTGAATAACAATTAAACTTACGATAGCATTTATAATACCGGTACAACAGTAGATATGTTCATATTTTTCGAAATATTACATCAATCAATGTTTTACTGTTAATACCGATAAATATCGGTGTATTAAACCACGGGACAGCTCCATTTACGTCATTCCGCGAGCACATAATGAACATCACTTTCAACATGTCATAACGTCTGTTTCTCTTGTGTGGTAACCTAGTTCAATAAAAGACGTCTTCCATATTACACTTGTCGAAAACTCAGCAATATTCAACCATCAGTATTGTTGCAAGACGCCAGAGTGGCATATCCGAGTTCGTGAGGGATGGAGGTCTTAACGAAAATATAAGAACTAAATATGATTTTTAGTTTTTTTCACGCAGCTATTGTTCACAACATTAACCAACTATTAAACTTGTTAGTCTCAATGGGCACAATATGTAATGCCTATCTCGACTCTAATTAAAGTCCTTATCAATGGCTGTATATTAATTACAGACACTTAATGCAAACTCATTATTGGCTTTTCACAGCAAAATGAGCACTTTTGAAAGCCCTGCTTAACATCTACTTGTAAATCTGTTGTGTATTCCTCCACCCTATGTAAAATTAACAATGCCATGGGACTCATCACTTTATTCATGTGTCGGTCAAATGAAACTTACGAAAGTAAATACTTTACAAATGTGCTCAATTTTACACTTCTATGTATTTAAAAAAAAAAAAAAAAAAAAAAACAGAAAGCGAAATAAATAATTTTAAGTAATCACAAATGATTACCCACCCCTTTTTATTCGACCTTAAGATATGGAACTACTTTCTATCCATCGTTACGAACTTTACTGGGCGAATGTCACTCAGTGCGCCCGTTAGAATACATGGATGTAGGGTCAGTGATTTTTTTCTAAGGGTTATTTCTCAAGTGCTCACTTTATCGTGAACAACCTTTATTTACAGATATTCAAACTGTTTATGTCCATCATTCCAAATGCCTGTCACTCACGCATCCAGTTCAATAGTCCCGCCCACCAGTCTCTCTCCCCCCTCACCCCCCCCCCCCTCACTCTCAACAGCACCGATGCTCGTAGTTTGCAGATTTCACTTTCGCTGGTCACTTTCATCGCCACCCGCCGCGATGCTGACTCTCGGCTCGGAGGCCGTCACGGTCTAAGCAGTCTCGCTGGCCCGATCTAGAAGGTTCTCCACACCTCTAATCAAGCTAAAAGGGGCTATGGCAATGACCAGAACATTCTTCCAAAGATAACCCCAGAAATTCAATCCACTGAAGGTCAAGGGTGCCCGAGTCGCGATAGGCTTATCGGAGAGGCATGCGGCGGTTTGACTTTGTAAATCGCCATCCGATTCTCGCATTATCGCTCTGTCCTTGGCACACTGTTTCGCTCACAGGGTAGAGAAGGTGCTAAGGAAGCGGTGTGGATCAGTAACACGTAACCGTATTTTACAGTATGTCAATTATCATATTGGCACTAAAACTGCGATGAAAGTAGCGCATTTTAATCCGTTGTCGAGGTTCATATTTAAATTAATTTTCCTTCACAAAAATTTTAGGAGAATATTGAAATGCTTGTCACAAAACACGTAAAAATCTATACTTGTGCAAAATTAGGCCTAAGTAGAGAATTGTGCGTTGTATCTGTATGTACTGGGCTTTAAAGGCAATACTACCACAGTCAATAAATTCGTGAACTGACTGGCGTTCCAAATGTAGGCAGCCAAAAAGTGTTAGGTAACCATTTGTGATAACTCAAATTATTTATTTCGCTTTCTGTATTTTATAATTCATCAATGTGTAAAAGAAAGCTTTTCTAGTAATAACAAAATTTCACTTGACCGAAACATGAATAAAGTAATGAGGCCCATGACAATGTTAGTTTTACATAAGGCGGGAGAAAACACAACGTGCATACAAGTAGATCTTAAGTAGGGCTTTCAAAAGTGCTCATTTTACCGTGAACAGCCTATAGTACTGTGTTATATACTCTATTCGCACTTCCTTCACTCTTTTTTTAATCAAACCTTTAAAGAATCACATCATGTACGACTTGCTTGGTCCTTTCTAAAGTATGTCATGTATCATAATCGTTTTATAATTCTGTTAACTTGAAATTATTTTATTTTTGGTTAAATTAACACTGACTTATATTTTACCTACAAATTATAACATTTATTTTGTATGTAATGTGAATATGAAGAGGGAGGAAATAGCTGTGTTGGTAATGCCACGTACAACATAGTTCTTATGTAAAATATTATTGAAGTGACTGGGCATAAATGCGGTGCGCTGCCTTTGGTGCAGTTTTCTAGACTTGGTTCAGCTTTGTTTGCATGAAGCGGAGTAATATCCTGGAAGTAGAACTTTAACAGGTCTTCATAAGTTGGAAGTACACGTGAATGGACTATACCATGTTACGTGTAGCATCATTTTACATTTTATTAACAGGTGTCAAGTTACTTTAATTTTCGAGGGGGGGGGGGGGTAAATTGTTAGGACAAAAGTGGCACTACTTTCCAAAAAAAATTCTCTCAAATACCTTAATTCCGCAAGAGATTAAACAAAAAAAAAAAAAAAAGAAATTGGCACAACGAGTGAGATCGAACGCCGAGCCATAACTCCGTGTTAGTGTCCAAGGACGCGCTCGCTTCGTATGTAAAGCAGTTCAACGTTTTGCTCTGCGAGACGCAGCTCTCCGGACGTAGAATACTGAGAAGGCGCCACAGCCGTGCGTAAATACTTTCGGCTTTGTCACGTGCCTCACTTGTCTCCCAGAGCACGCATTTACCCGGAGCACGCATTTACAGCTCGGCAAACCGGAACGTGAAAAATGTGGTGTTGCTGTGCAGAGCATTACACATGTACAAGGATGTAAGAGAAATACGTGCCGAAACTTTGGGGAAACATTCCTCACACCTAGAGAACGAAAACATCTGATAATTAGGGACAACCTAATTTCGCGTAAAGATTGCCACACGTGCAACATTTCAATACCCTACGAGCGAATAGGCTATTCACAGTAAAGTGAGCAATTTTGAAAGCCCTTTCATTTGCTATAATTAGAGACTTGAAGAATTCGCGGATTCATTTTGGGACAAGTTAGAAATCAAAACACGTGTGTTTATAAAACTTTGCCCATTGGTCCACATGGTGTTTGACACCTCCTGAAGAACGGCGGCCCAATCGTCGCCTTCCACTGTGACGGCAAGCAACCAATGCACAGCTGACATCGGCATATTTGTACATAAGGCTGTAGAATCTAGCCTGTAGGTCGTGAACGCGCCAATTTTTCAGGTATCTAGCTATAATAATATATATATATTTATTTATTTATTTCAGCCGTAAACGTTAACTGTCAGAGTGCTGTGGAATATACGCGCTGTGTTTATTACTTGTATGGCAATATTTATTTTAAAAGGTGGATAAAGGATTAAAAAAAGTGGCCGAAAGAAAAAAGTAACTAGGGCCTCAATAGTGCTCACTTTACCGAGAACAGCCTATACCAGCAGTTTTCTTTTGCTTATTGGCGGCGTGTCTGTGATAATACATTATTCCAGTTGACTGGCCAATCAGAATTAAATTAGTCGGATACTGCACGTCTCTGATTCGTGGGCAGACACTTAAGACGCTTAACATCTACATCACCCAATCACAAAGTGGATCTAAGCTAAAGTGTTGTGAAATACAACTGGTCGTGAAATCTTTTCAAGGAATTTGGGTGCCACAGTTATAATAAACTAGGTAGGCTAAGGCCATGATGTATTGTTGAAAATACGCACTTTTCTTTACCTAGTTATATTTAAATGTTTTCGTGGCAGGTATGAAATTTGTCATGTAGTAAAAACAACACACATGCAAACACGTAGAGGATATAGCTGTAAGAAAATTTCCCTGCTGGTGAATTATTACATTATGAACACATTGGCCTACTAGCATAAAAGTAGATTTTACCTTCCAGCAACAAATTAGCTGGTCCTATTACCGTGCAAAAGAATAACTCCTCCACTCGATGCTGTAAAAATCTATCGAGAGAAGGGTCATTACGCAGCGGGTATACGGACCCATGCTGTGCGATTTCCGTCGCTCGGCCGTCGAGCGAGACAGTTAACAACTAGTCCATAAGTCATGATGTGTCATTGCGTGAGTGGTTCCGCAGTAACATTACAAGCCTCTAAGCGCTGAGCGTGGGGGAGAAGGGGGGTATTCGATGTAGATTACCTCTGTTGCTAAGACGTTACAGGCTGTTCACGATAAACTGAGCTCTTCTGAGAGCCTTTCTTAAGATCTACTTGTATGCACAATGTGAATCCTTACGCCACGTACTCTCAAGACCTCGCTGTTGAGAGCCGCCCAAATATTTTCACTTACTCTCTTTCTTCCGCCACATGTAACATTAATATTGCTGTGTAGCTGATCACTTGATTCATGCGCGATCAAAATTAAACTGTGAAATTAATAGAAAATAAAACGTTTAAAAATGTGTTATTATACTTACATGTACACACTAAAACAACAGAAAGCAAAATATATATCATTTTAGTACTCGCAAATATTTACCTGACGTACCTAAAACTTTTAACTCAACGTTAAGACATGGGCCCTACTTTCCCTCTGTCGTTAATAACTTTACTGGGCACATGTCACTCAGTGTACCCGTCAAAATATATGGAGGTTGCTGGTTGGGGCAGTGACATTTAGCAAAGGTTGACCTCAAAAGTGCTCAATTAAACGTGAGCAATTTATAACTTCATACATCGAGGATACGGATTCGGATTCTGCGCGGGCATGCCGTCTTCAAGTGCATGTACCTTTCAGTTGGTTTAATATGTAAAACGGCACTTCATCACCCTACCGACAAAAATCAGTGGCGTTAAAAAAGACAAAATTAAGAAATAACAATAGTTCGGTGCTCCTCCCGTCGGAGGACAATTTTCTTCGCCGAAAAATAGATATATAGGCCATAATGGGAAGCTTTCAATTAATATGATCAAGTCAGAAAACAAATTTTTCGTCGAAAAAGGAAAAGGTTGAATTTTAAACTAGTTTTTGAAGTGTTTATAATAATATGTTCATTTCACTACGATTTTGAAATCATTTGAAATTTTGATAATATGCAGAAGTAGGCTGTGCTTGGACATAGAAATCAATTATTACGGAATCGACAACTGCAAATAGATATCCACAGATTTGCTCAAGCAAAGAAACTGCTCTTCCTTTGAATACGATATAGCATTAAAATCCAAAAAATGCGTTCCGTCATAAGATAATACAAATATACCGAAACGGACTAACAACCGTATGAAATAACAAAAAATATAAATGTACAGCGATATCTGCCATATAAACGAGGCCTGACATAACTTTACTCCATAATCCTTTTAGAAATATTGTAATTTATGGTTTCAAGTGTTTTATATATTTTATTTTTATTTGGTGTTTTGAGTGTCTCCGAGTGGTGTAAAGTCGTTAGTAGGAAAACACTATTTTTCTGAGATATACGGACAGAATCGGCTAAGGACTCTATTAAAGAACCATTGCAGCATTCGCCTGGAGTGATTTAGAAAAATTGGGTTTGGCTGTGTTGGGTACACGGCCGTTTGTTTTGCGTCAATACGTTTACGTTGACGCGCTCGGACGCCTTGATGATATTTTCGTTCCGGGGAACGCTTTATTCGATCACATGGAGTTTTATGGGTGTCACCGGATTGCTTTTGAGATGCTCTTTCCAACCGTGTACGAATTCTGAATTTCGACTTGGCTTTTTTATGAGTATAGGCCAAAATTGTGTTACTTTTTCCTAATTTTTTACATTAAACACATACAATTCATGACCACGCTACACAAATGTTTTTATAGACGCAATCGATTGATTTTGATAAGAGCTATCGATTGAAACTGAAACGAGCATCGTAGATTCTCCTAGTCAAAAGTTATACTACGCGGAATTTATGAGACGCGGCGAAACTCAAAATTGCCCCCCCCCCCCCCAATTCCTCAACCTCGCCCCAACCCATCTAGCGTAATGCTTCGCAATCCTCACTCAACGTAACATATTCTTTGATCCTTTGGCAATCGAGTGGTGTAATTGAATTTTGAATGTTGACGATAAATTCGGAGCTGCAATGCCAAACTGTAACCCCCGATTTTGTTATCCTCGGATTTTTTGGATTGCCTCCCAGTATGGTCGCAAATTCAAAGACTTATTCAGGTCAAAACCCTGGAAAACCGAAATCAGATAGACCTTACACGGTTGAAAGTATTGAAAATAAAACATATTTTCATGTGTGCTGTACTTAGATGACACTAGATTTAATTTTAAATAAAACAAATTTAGTTTGGTTATTACAACCAGTGGGCTGCGTAATTTGCGTTTGGTGCTAGTGATGTGAGACTCGTTATGCTCAGCAACGGCCAAAAACAAACATTCCTGTCCAACATGTATGTGTTTATAAATCGCTGTAACGAATGGGTTAATACACAGCTGTAAGGAATAATAATGAATTCAGATCCATCCACATCCTCAAGAAGATGTTGTGTGTCTATGATATATTCGCAAAAACCTATTATTTCAAACAAAATTTCCATTTAAGTATTTGGTATCGTAACAATTTAACAAAATACGTAATTGACTTTTGAACGAATCGGTATATTATTGATTTTAAAATGTAATTTTATTTTTATACTTGAAGTAAATCCTTTTTGACTGTAACACTTAAAATTAAAATTTATTTTATGTCTACACTTAAAGTAAATAATTTTATAGAAGCGAATGATGAGTTGGCGAACTTAATTCTGTGATGCGGGTTTTGTTAAACTTAAACTAAGTGTCTATTGACCCAGACAGCGTTCTCTCGTGCTCTCGCTCTCGCGACGTCATTATGACGTCAGAGAGAACGCTCTCTGGTCGTCTAAATTCGTCGGAGAGAGCGCGAAAGAGCGAGAGCACAGATGGAGCACGAAGTTGTATACTCGCTGGCACTCTCTCGCACTCTGGCCACGCGCCATATTTGTTTACATTATTTTCGTGCATTTCAACTGTGAGTGTATAATTTCAACTGTTTTAAAGAACGAAATAATATACGTAACACGTATTTATAAAAATATAAATACGGATTTCCGACTTCTCGTTTTTTTTTTTTTTGTCACTTTGGTGCACTAGGACGGTAAAATATAAAACAAAAATAATAGTATTTTATGAGCTAATGATCATTCTGGCAGTGCTATAATTATTTGTGAAATATTTTGAGCACACATAAATTACTTACAATAGACATGAAAGCGATTTTAGCTTAACATGATTTCCCGCCTTTTGGCATTAGCTGTTTACTTGACGTCGTAGAGAAACGAGAGCGCGGTTGTTGTCTCAATTCCACAGAGCGAGGGCGTGACAGAGGGCGAAGAAGTGCTCTCGCCAGGTTGTGCGAAAGATTGCTCTTTCGAAAGAGTATTCTTGAGTTGAGACACGTCCTTAAGGATAAAAAAACTATTGTCTATGTCCCTTCTTTTTACTTTTATCATATTAAATATATTAATGGGGAAAAAATCGTGAAAAATTGTCAAATATAGCATTTGTAAAGTTTGCGTGTGCAGTTTCTTTAAGCGGTAAGAGAAAAGTACGACTATACTTAGGCAGTTTGATCTGTGGACTTTCATCGCGTGTAATAAAACTACACTGTTAAAGATCTAATTTGCATAGTAAATCGTTAGGACGGAAACACTGCACGCCTTGCGCGTAGGAGCGATGAGGCACTAGGCGTGCGTGTTAGTGTCGCCCGTATCACTCCCTCGTTTCTTGAGCTTGGACGCGCAGATACATAGTCACCTTAAGGTTGCGGCCTCGTGGGGGATGGCGCTACGGACGACGTCTGGTTTTTCAAAGTTGATAACTCGCGCGCAGTGTTGTCGCTTTGCGTGCTGAACTACGCGACTTCACGCTGTGACAATTATCATTTTATTGGACGGGACACTGCAGTAACGTCCAGCGCTCTCCTCTGTCACAGTTTCGCAGGAATCTGGTTAGTATATTTTGAGGAAAAAAACAGTCTAGAGAAGCTGTTGTCAGCCATGTAGGAGGGCATTAAAGTAATGTTTCCAATGTGCGAGATGTCTTGAGAGTACTACACACGAGTAGCCTGAAGTGTATTTTTTTATCCTTAAAACAAACGGGTGTTTCAGACACATTGCAGAACAGTTCTAGCGCCCGGCAAGGCAGCCTTACTGTTCTTCGAGATACGCACGCACAATCTCTAGCAGGCGGCTAATGCTATGAAGTGATTAGGCCTTAGGTGAACGCCTTGCCTGATAAGACCTTCGAACATTGAACCACGGCACGAGCGTGATTGCAGTAACGCCTTGCTAAAGGCAGTTGCATAAACCTCCTCCACCAGCCAGTAAACGGGGCCGAAAATACTAAACAACGCACGCAGACCAGCGTATCACTAGGAGTGGGGTCTTTTGTCGTCGGGCCATTGGCACGAGAAGACCATTGACGGTGGGTGGGTTTGACCGGCCGTCGTTAACCGCCTCCTAGAATTAGCCTCCGGCAACATAAACAAGGTGGGGACTTTCCATTTAGATTGTAATAGTAGTGATGTGCGGTAATAAAATTTAACATTATTAATTAGCATCTTGGTATTCCATTTAAGCGACCCCGATCAACAGCCATGTAAATAGTTATTGTATAATCCTTATGTTCAAAAAACCCCATTTTATAGTGTTGTGCTCTACCTAATCATGACTCATTATTTATCTACGCCCATAGTCACTTTCAGATATGAATTGACTACAAAGCTATTTCATAACACCTTATTCACAAAACTTCGCGTCTTGCTCAGCATTGCACGTAAGGTAATGGTCCGACACGATTGTAATCAAGCGGAGTTCCGCTTAAGGCTGTCGCCTGCGGAACTATATAGGCTGTTCGCGGTAAAATGAGCACTTTTGAAAGCTCTGCATAGTGTCTACTTGTACGCACGTTGTGTATTCCTCCGCCTCATGTAAAATTAACAATTGACATGGGCCTCATCCCTTTATTCATGCGTCAGCCAAGTGAAACTGTGGAATTATTAGAAAAGTAAAGATGCTACAAATCTGCTCATTCTTATACTTTAATGCATTCAGAAAATAACAAAACGGAAAAGAAATGATTTCAGTTTGCACAAAAGGTTACCTAACACTATTTATTTGACTTTAAGATTTGGAACTATTTCCCATCCATCATTACCAACTTTACTGGGCGCATGTCACCCAGTGCGCCCGTTAAAATGTATGCAGGCAGGGGCAGTGACATTTTTATAAGGTTGATTTATTAAAAAGTGCTCACTTTATCGCTAACAGCCTTAATTAGCGTTCGAGGCTTAGAAGCGTGGGGGGAGGGGGGGCTATAAGGACGACACTGACATGCACCGGCATCGCCGCTACACGCAAAGTTCTGCAACCAATAGGCGTGCAGTGTTATCGTGCTGGGTGTACCTATACGACTCAAAGTGGCGACCGTATAACTTTATTGGGGGTAAGTGTGTAGCAAGATTAAATTCAGTCCCGTGTCGTATTTTCGCTCGTGTCCGGGTAGTATTTTAAGATACAGAAGTGTGTAAAAGTCGTTCGTTTTTAAAGATGTTAGTGGGCTCCTGAATGATATTTATAGCAAGCGTCATGTGATGAAAGTACCATTCCGTCCTCACCTGGGGTACGTTTACTTCCTTAGGTAAACATTAGGAAAAAAAAAAAGGGGCGTTTAAACGTTTTATAGTTTCTTGGAAAACGCCATGTTTCAAAATCGCTGCAGCGCAGTTCAAGGTCGAGGTGGGCGACCACCTTAAGGGGCCCGCCTACCTGCGACACTTTAAATGCGTTGCAGAGTGTTTTAACACTGCAGACCAAGCTCGAGTGCAGCTCGGACTAAACATATTAGAAAATTTCTTTGTTTTTCAGAACAAAACTCGCACTGATGTGTAGTCTTTGTTAGACTAGTGTCGAACATTACCGCACCAGAACACCCCAGAGCAGTAACAACGATATTGCTAACGATAGAATTTCTTTTATTTTAGCCACTCAAAGGGACATGATTGATTGTAAATCCTTTTATACGCTAAATGGCATTTTATTGGGTAAATATCAGCTCGGCTTTCCATCGGTTGACGACCGGCCAATAATGAACGCCGTAAAGTACAGGATAGTGTCCGGTGTGGTATGGGCCAATAGGACGATGATAAGTTCTAACACAGACGCCAACATAACCGGTGTTCTTGCATTAGTGTATATAGGTGACTCACTTCTAATTCGTCTTAAGTGCCAGTAAATGTGTGTAGACCTCGATGTGTTAAATGCACGTTTTTTTGCAGAAACAAAAATGCTCAAAACTTCCGCCAATGAAACGATGCGGTCGCTACACGAAGCACGACGAGATCACTGCACGCAGTTCAAAGTCTCATGCGGGAGTCATATATCCCCGACAATAATAACACGACACGACAAAAACCGCAACCGCGACAAAGCATTACTATTTTCAATGTGACTGCTCGAATTTACAGCCCGACAATTTACTGACGCGACACGAAGGGTAGAATTTTTCGGAGCTATTTTAGAAGGCGCTGGTTAACTACGCTAGTTTCAAAGGCAGTGGGGAGACGGGAAATTTGGATTACATGATGGTGACAAAGTGTTATCGCTAATGTATACTATTATTCTAAAGAGCTAATACAGTAATAAAAAAAATATTTTAGGCTGCGTATTTGTCATTGTAGGGATAGCTTGCCACACAATTTCATTTTGCAAGGTTGTGCACTCTGTGTGTCGTGCCGTACGACACGACGAAAATAGAAATAATTTATAAACCAAAATCGCTTGTCGGACGACAGAATTTGTCGGGCTTACGTTGGATCTATTTTATATTTCATCGGCTGTTTAGTTGTAAGTGTCGTTTCGGGGCTATCGTGTCGTGCTTGTCGGGGCTATGTGACTCCAGCAACACGCTTTGTGACGATGGCGCACTTGATTCGCGTAGCACTGTAGCCCTTATCGCTCCCGCGCTTCTCGTTTGCATTCTCATGAAGTACGTAATCTCATAACCGTTTCGTTACTCATTACTTATTGTATATTTTTAGCAGTACAACAGAAACGACTTCTGACGACATATGCAACCAAGGTTGTTGAAACGCTGATCTGTCAGAGCTGAAGGTTGTCGTCTTAAATACGTAAGTGTTTAAAGATTCGAGATAGGCGTACTATACTAGAAACCAAATTAGACAATACCGATTATTTTAACGGACTGTTTAACTACTCCGCAGTTCTGTAAATAAAGGCAGCAAATAACGAACATCGCAACATAAGTATAAATATATCCTGGCGAAAATGTATTCATGATACGTCAGTGATAGCTATAACTCGTTACTTGATTTATTTTCTATTTTTTAATAAAACCAGGATAGCTGGGATCCGTTTGAAATTTGTAGTTGCGATTCGATGAGACCTTCGTGTAAATTATATTACTAGCATACAGGAAATCATATTCACGTCTCTTTTAATTACGTATTTACTAATAATTTCATTAAAAGCGCAGTAACCTCTGTCGCCTGCCAGACGACGGTCGAAGCAGATGTCTCTTAGCCCTCAGTCGCCTGTCAGACAAAATACTCTAAAAAAAATTAATATATTACACAATATGTGTATATGTATAATTAATATATTAAACTATATATATTGTGTAATATATTATTTTTTTAGAGTATATCGTCTGACAGGCAACTGAGGGCTAAGACACATTTGCTTCGACCGTCGTCTGGCAGGCGACGGAGGTTATATATATATATATATATTTATTTATTTATTTATATCACCACCACCCACCCCTTCACCAACACAAGCCCACCTCAGTACAACGCCAAAGCTCCGAGGGTCAACATCTACCAGAGCCGCTCACCACCCAAAAGAAAATTAATAAAGTGCCTTGGCACACCTTTGCACCAAACTATGCAAAAAAAAATTCTCATCAAAGAAATTTGATCAAACAAGTTCGATGGAAAAACTTTGATCAAATTTCTTTGATCAAACAATCACATTTTTCATCGGAACAAATCGGATTAGGATTAATATGAGCGGATTAAATTGTTTGGTTGGATTAAGAATTAATCCAATCATTTTGATATCAAATCGATATTCACCATGTATATACTAGCACTGTCCGAATTCCCAGTATAGTACATACAGGGTCTACTTGGCAAGTATTTTAAATTGTATACTTGCTGGGCATACTTGCGTACTTACAACAGTCGCCATATTGTATTGCAGGTGTGGAAATTAGGGCCACCTGTTTTTCGCGGAAATATTTACGCTCTGGCTAGACTTCAGTATCCTATGTGTACATTTGCAGTCTTCATCTGACTATTGGCCGCCTGTCTTTGTGTAAAGGCAGTCTAGTACATGAGTGAGCCAATCAGAACTAAGATTCTGCGATAATGACTGTCCTTGGTTCGCGGGCAGACAGATAAGACACGTAAAAATTCAAATGATCCACTCGCGAAAGTAGTTCTGAACTAAAGTACGTTGGAACATAACTTGTCCTGAAATCTTTTCGCAAAAAACAGGTGCCCCTAGTGAAAATTAACGTGTACGTTTTGTAGTTATAAAGCTCGCAAGTTTTAAAAGTTAATAAGTAAATACAAAATGTTCTGTTGTATGTGTAAATAATTGTCATTTTAATAAATGTGGTTCCAATTATGAATAAAATTCTGAGCGTTGTATAGACGTCTGCAGCAGATTTCCCAGGTGTATGCTTTCAAATAGCCTAATATTACATTTGCAATCCGCAATTCCAAGTTATTACAATCCCCATTGAATTTTAGTTATCTTCCTTTTGTTGTCAATGTGTAGGCTATATTTCAAACAAATGGTAAGGTGCATATCTAGGGACGAGGAAAGAATGCTAGTTTCTGTGTAATTCCCCTTAACATGCGATAAATAATGAAACAAATCCCATAACTGCACTAATTTGTTTACTACAATCTAATGACGTGATAAAGCAATATCCCAAGGCTATTGGTATGGAATGAATACTTGTGAAATCGAGAGAAGCTGAACAGATAAACATTACTTCAGGATACCAAGGTGCAAGAATTTTTGTATGCCTACAATTTCTTTTTCTGCCGTACAACTTGTACTCAAAGTGTACAACGTTCAAAAATCGACAATATAGTGACAATATAGGGACAAATTTATGTGTATTCGTTTTCGTTCAAAACAACATGCACCTGATTTGATTATCTGCCAAGCAACCAGTGTACAACAATATTTCTGCCCGCCTTTCATATCCCTCTTGTAAATAATACGCGCCCACTAATGTTCTTATTATTTCTTTGTTCGTGGCTACAGCCATGTTTCAGAGCTTAAATTCGTAAGATGCCAAGGTACAAAACTATGAGACAAAAATAAATAACAAATGTTTACAAGGTTATGTGTGTCTTCTTAATGCATAGCCATACAAGTTGTAACGAATATATAACACCATATTGCACCGCATTTTTCGTTTGTTACATAGTTTCTGATAATTCCTCCAGAATGTGCGACCAGTCTAACATGAAGAGGCGATGACCTGTCCGAATAATTACAAGTACGTGACAAGTACACATCACAGCTAGTACGCAAACGTACGTACTTGCACGTATATACTGACAATCCGGAAACAGCCAAAGACACAGATCGTAACTAAATTCAGTTTCTGGAACACGTAGGTTTGACAAGTCGCGCGTCAGGTGATAAACCCGTAGCAGTTTTTTATTAATACGTAAACAATCATTTTCAACTCATATACAAACTTCAACAACAATTACCAGCAACCTAACGGATTAAATCTGTTTGGCATAAGATGAGGACTAAAGCGACAAATGTACACATGTATAAGGATTCAAACCAATTAACCTACCCCAAGTTTCCGTGTCGTTGAGCTGCCCAAATTGGCAGAATACTGGCACGAGGAAATCCGAAAGTTATGGATTGGAATTCTGCTTCAAGCGTTAACACTTTCAAAGTTTCAAAATTTCTCGGATAAACTGCACAACCCAAAATGACTGCAGAAGCTATAAAAAACAAAGTACTGCATTAAAAAAGCAGTGCTCCGAGGATATTCTTTTGCACTGTTTAGTCATAAGAGTGGCAATGTAGAAGGTCGGGAAACACTGTTATAGTTAGGGGCACCTGTTTTTTGCGAAAATATTTCCGGACAAGTTATGTTCCAAAACACTTTAGTTCAGCACTACTTTCGCGATTGGATCATTTGAATTGTTACGCGTCTTATCTGTCTGCCAGCGAATCACGGACAGTAAGTATTGGAGAATCTTAGTTCTGATTGCCTCACTCGTGTTCGTGTACCAGACTGTCGCCACACAAATACAGGCGGCCAATAGTCAAATGAAGACTGCAAATATACACATAGGATACTGAAGTCTAGCCAGAGCGTAAATCTTTTCGAGAAAAACAGGTGGACCTAGTTAAAGGCTATTTAAGATAAAATGAGCACTTTTGAAAGCCCTGCTGAAGATCTGTTTGTATGCATGATGTGTATTCTTCCGCGTTATAGGCCTATGAGATTAAGATTGTCACGGCCTCATCACTTTATTCATGCTTCGGTCAAGTGAAACTGTGAAAATATTAGGAAAGTAAATACTTAATATATATGCTCATCTTTACACTTTATGCATTTAAAAAAACATAAAGCGAAAGAACTAATTTAAATTATGCCAAACAGTTACCTAACACTGTTTATATGACGTTAAGATACGGAACTACTTCCCATCCATCGTTACCAACTTTACTGGGCGCATGTCACTAGGGCGCCCGTTAAAATATATGCAGGTAAGGGGCGGTGACTTTTTTTTAAGGTTCATTTCAAAAGTGCACACTTTATCGTGAACAGCCTTTAATGAGTAAACTAGGAAACAGCAACGTACAGCATAGCGAAAACACCTCCTAACAGTTCAATATACGCCACTGGTTGCTGTACGTGTATACTGGCGGCTGGGGCAGCGAGGAGACTCAACATCTCTGCGTATCCGTGTTCCACGCGGCTACGAGCGTATTAGTTTAAGGTACGTGCATAAATAAATCTGATACCAGCCCCAGGCATTTTGTTATTTTAAGGCGGAGCCCAGTTCGTGAAGACTCGCAGGTACTCTCTTCCGTGAGCGTTGACTCGCACTACTGACTTTTACGACCTATTAACACGTTCGTCGATCAGTCCCGGCGAACCTAGCAGACGAAACTTATGACTGTTCAGCGTAAACAGATTTTCTCTGCGTCTGTCTAAACTTACCGTTCGGGTGTCAATTTTATGTTCGAAGAAAAATTTTCTGCCCCGTGGGTTCTTTAATACCCCACCGAAGTGAATGCTGGTCTACAAACCAGACATAGAAATTAAAATATACTTTGGTAAGTCCAATGTCGTGCAAGTTTTACGTCTAGCAACTTAAAAATGTTTTAGTACTTAAGTCCTTAAATGCATTTATCGCTTGGTGCTACCTGTGGTCACTTTTTTCTAAACTTTCAGTGTAGTTCAGGTTAAGCTTGCATGAAAATTTCTCTACTCTCAAAAACAAAATTCGTGCGGGCATAAATTACTTTTTTTTTTTCGCTACGTTTGTCAGGAACTTACAAATGTAATACATCACATTAACACGTCCACAGCTTACCCAGGATTTAACCCGCTACCTCGTGTTCCGAAGCCGCCTTGTAGCGACCTTGATCACGAAGATCGGCTCGACATATTTTGGGAATTGGTCATCAAACTTGTGCCTGTAGAGTAATAACAATATTATGATTCACATATTCAAAACACATATTCAAAACACGGTTAACTAAATAGCTCTACCTGTTGCATGAGTCATGAAAATTCATGTTGCTATTTAGCATCATACATGAGAGACAATGGGCTTCTGATGGCTGCCGGCAAAGGTGAAATTACTTCGTGATCTAAAGGTTTCGGCGAAGCTGTTGCGTCCTCTCGGCGTGTTTTAAAAAAAAAGTGCAGTAATTTTTGTATTCTGCGCATGTTGCCAAAATTGGTACACAAACAGACAGCGCCGTCAAAACGTGATTTAAACCATCACTTCTATGTTTGTTTAGACACACGTGCCTTTATAAAAAATAAAGGAGTAATTTAAGTTTATTCTAGTTGCATTGAAACTTAATGTCGTGTAACAATTTCAAAGTACAAATCGAAGTAAACGTACTCAAACCACGTGTTCTAACGGCACGGTTATATCTAGAGCTAGTGACTTCGCGAAAAAATATGAGTACACGGTAGACTTCAATACTATAAACACCCACCAGCAGTTTGTCTATTGCCATTGGTTGCTGTCTGTTTGAGACGGTGTTTTCATATTTGACCAGGCCACTCAGAATTCGGCAACATCGGCACGACTCCTACGTGATTCGAGTGCTGACAGTTAATGAGTGTCAAGAAAGTTATTCAGCCAATCAATATAGGTAAATGACCCTACAGTGTTTTGAAATGTAACTTGCCTTGAAATCTTTTCGCGAAATTTTACTACCACTTGTTACATCAGTTCCAGGGAGCCGCGTTGGTGAAGTGGCCAGAACACTTCCCTTCAAATAGGGCGAACCTGGTGCGGTTCGTGGTCCTAATTTTAACGTGTCGAAAACGTGACGGACGTTGCCGCTAGCCGGTGTCACCCCCCCCCCCTCCCCTCCACTTCACACCCGCCCTGCTCCATCTCCACCTTGCTTCAGCCCCAACGGCGCTGAATACCTCAGCTGTTGCGTCCACCCATCCTCCTTCCGCAAAACTCTCACACTATTTCACTCACTAAGTTCTATGGACAAAAAATGCCGTGCCTGTTGGAACCAAGAAGTAGGTCATTGTGCAGCTGGCATGTTGTCGCTCCTGGGAGATACACCAGAGCAGCCGGCGAGTAAACGGCCGTGGCAGCATGTCTGAAATTGGCGAGTTCCAAATTATTTTCTTGGGGAATAATTAACATACTGGAAGAGAAGAGAAAATCGACAAGGACTATACATTTCAAATTGTAAACACTATTTATAGGGATAGGAAAATTTCGCGAGTTCAATGACCTGTAGGCTAGACTCCTCAGTCCTTTGCATACTGGAGCCTCAACTGTGTGTTCATTGGTTGTTGTCCCACACCTGGCAGTTATGGGGTTCGCAAGGTGTTTCCTTGCAAGTCAGCTATTCGCTCAGAGGCGTGCAGGGCGGGTTTAATAAACTGTGGTCCAATTGCGAAGGTGACTTCAATATATATATGTGTTTGACGTCTATCTTGTCCCGAAATGAATTCGCTAAATTTTCCTATCCCTAACTATTTAGAATTAATCATTCCAAACTGTCAAAAATTGATATTCTAGGATTACACAAAACCTCGTTACAGATTGCCTATTGCAGCACACTTCACGTCAGTTCTCTGCGATCAGCGTAGAGGTGAAGTAGCTATCTTGACGTTCGCGCAAATGTCACCTTTATCAGTCTCGTGTATTTTGGTCAGTCGCCTAATATAACTTCGCGCCTTTTGGGCCATTTGAGGTGAATCAGAACTGTGCGTGTATAGAGTATCAATTAGTTTATTCTAAACCTGAAATTCGTGATTTCAGCAAAAAAAAAATGCCACTGATTATAGCAAATTAGTAAGGATGCTACCGAGCGACAAATAAAATGCGTGAACTACGAGCCAGTGCTTCGGAATTAAGGAATTCAAGTTAAATCAGAATGAATCACTATTTAATAAGTGAAAGTCACTCGTAATAATCAGGATGCTTTAAATGATTACAGTTGAATCGTTTTCGAAAGTTTGGGGCAATTTCAAGTGTTTCTGGTTTAGAATTTATTTCAAACGTTATTAAGGGGAATATTTTCTTGGTAACGGTGAACAGAGACGCTTGGTTTTCGAATACGTTTTCCAATATATAATTTACTACAATTGCTGTGCATGTTTTGTATGATACGTGAGATACGTAGGGGGTTTCCGATGTTATTTTCAAGCGAGTATCAGGAAAAGAGGGCATCCAGTGTGGTATCTACTTATCTTGCGCTGCAGTTGTGACAGTGCGACTAAAGTACGGCAAGATAAGAGGTGTGATTTAGTAAGATACCGTGTCCACGGGTGGAACCACTGTGCGGGAGCAATGCCCAGCAGGACACTGAATAATTCTATATCTCTATCAGCTGCAATATGCGACGTCTGATAGTATATAGCTCTCTATCACTAGGGTCGCCTGTTTTTCGCGAAAATATTTACGCTCTGCACTCTAAATCTGAATCACTGAGAATTTCATTGCTTCAATCAGTTAAACGTATCTGACCAGTAACTTCAATGAATTAAACTGATGAACCAGTGAAAAAATTCCATATTTCCTTCACTAATTGATTCAGTGGCATTTTACACTGATTCGCCAGTCATTTTTTTTTCACTGTTTACTCAGTGGTTTATATTTTGACTAATGGATCAGTGAAACATCTCAGCTACTTCCTCTCCGTCTCTATTTTTGACTGATGTATCAGTGAAACTGTGAGTAAAAATGGCCGTCGAACATCGTTTAAAAATGGCAGTTAAATAACGTGTAGTAAGAACGAATAAACGAATACAACTGATACAAAATACTTTCTAAAATGTGTTTCGTCTTAAAAAAAAAAAAGCATTTTACAAGTGTATATGAACACACAACCTTTCATTCCGTTTGTACGCCTTTAATTTCGATTCCATGTAATCGTCACAGCGTTCTGTTTGAAGGTTTAACAATCCTAACGGAACCAATTAAACCAAACACGAAAATTATAAGCATACAACTTCAAAATACACAATTTCACAGCGGAAGTGTAACACATGCATTTCCCTCCCATTATTTCAACTTAGTGTGGTAGTTCAGACGGTAAGGTAACAGCTTAGAGTATAAATGTGCACGAGTTTAATCCCGGCCACCTGCAAATTTTTATTTACTTTTTTTAATTACAGCCAATTGCACAGTATAAACATTAAACTATCGTAAATATGTTTATTTCACGTAAATATTTGGCTACATTCATTAAAAGCAATATTTAATTTGCCAGTGCAGTCGGCCGTCACTTATTCAATCAGTGAAATTGTTTCACGTCAATAACTCAATCAGTGAAATTTTTTCACTGAAACAATTAGTAGTTTTCCTATGATTATAAGTGGAGCCACTTTCACTGATTAGAGTAGTTTAATTTCACTCTGAATCAGTGGTTTCCCACTGATTCCAATTTAGGATGTGGCTAGACTTCAGTATCCTATGTGTAGAGACCTGCAAAATTTGCGTTATTATTTGGGGACACGTTTAACTTCAAACACGCGTACCTTTGAAATACGTTTGTCATTGGACATTACTTTATTAGACACGCCCTGGGTAACTCTGCGCCAATAAATTAACAGTTAAAAATTCTGTAGTCAAATCACGTGTACTTCATCCAGGGAAAGGTATTACTTCACTTATATGCAGCAACCAATGAAAAAACGACGCCGGCTCGAGTACATACCGCGCTGCGAATTTTAGCTTGATGCCAAATAATAACGCGATTTTTGCAGGTGTCTACCTATGTGTAAATATGCAGTCTTCATTTGACTATTGGCCGCCTGTATTTGTGTGAAGACAGTCTGGTACATAAGTGAGCCGATCAGAATTAAGATTCTCCGATAATGACTGTCCGTGATTCACTGGTAGACAGATATGACGCGTAAAAGTTCAAATGATCCAATCGCGAAAGTGGTTCTGAACTAAAGTGCGTTGGAACGTAACTTGTCCTGGAATCTTTTCGCGAAAAACAGGTGGCCCTACCGATTACCCTAACTATAATTTTTTCACCTTTTTAGATGTCTGTAACACTTGCAGTTTTTATCTGCTGCAGGGAGATGACTGGCATCTGTCGGGTGGGTGACTCAGTTCTGTCCCCCGCCACCAGAGCCGCACAGCGCGACCCTGGTTACAACCCAGCTCCGCCCTCATTCAATCCTCGCCAGACTTCCGCTCGACCCTGGGGGTGGTCGGCAGACTTCCGCTCGACGGTATTCGGTCCTTGTTCTCTTGCAGGTTAGTTATTGACTCAAATTCGTTCAGGATGTTTCTTACAAATTGCGACCCAATTAACAAACTAGGTCATATGTAAGGCCTATATGTGTTCCAAGTCTAGCTTGTCCTCAAATGAATCTGTGCAGACAGTTAACAGTGTCAAAAAGTAATTCCGCCAATCAAGATAGGTAAAAGACCCTACAGTGTTTTAAAATATAACTTGTATTGAAACTCTTTTAATTCAGCCAATCAAGATGGGTAAACGACCCTACAGTGTTTTGAAATATAACTTGTATTGAAACTCTTTTAATTCCGCCAATCAAGATAGGTAAACGACCCTACAGTGTTTTGAAATATAAATTGTCTTGAAAACTTTTCGCGAAATTTCACTACCCCCAGTTATCAATACCCTCGCACTAAACCCACACAAGTCTACCTACGCTAACTAAGGACTTACCCTACTTTCTCCCGCCCTAATCTAGTTAAACGAATAATATAAATTTACCCTCCGCGACTGCCACACACATTTTCCCAGTGCCCTCTCCACGTTGCGTTTGTTTACTGAGCCCTCACATCCAGACCCTTCCTCTTTCGGGGTGTGTCCGTGGCTACAATTGCGGCCATGACACCAGGCAAACACACTATAGCGGCAATACAAACGTCCCTTTAAACATAATACACCCGACCTAAAGTGTATAGGACTTGCCCTTGGATGCAATCCATTCTCCAACCGTCTCAACTACTAAAAGCTGTTCACGATAAAATGAGCACTTTTAAAATCAACCTGCATACATTTTAACGGGCGCACTGAGTGACATTCGCCGAGTAAAGTAGGTAACAATGGAGGGAAAGTAGTGCCATGTATAAACGTCAAATTAAAGATGTTAGGCAACTGTTAGTAATAAATTTAATTAATTCTTTCTCTTTCTGGTTTTTTAATGCACCTAAGTCTAAGAATTAGCGCGGATTTGTAAAATATTTTCTTTTCTAATAATTTCACTGTTTCGCTTTACGGATGCATGAATTGAGTGGTTAGGCCCATGGCAAGGTTAATTTTATATAAGGCGGGAAGATACACAACGTGCATGTAATTATATCTTAAGTAGGGCTTTCAAAAGAGATCGGTTTAACATCAACAGCCTTTAAAATGCATGCCGGACGGCTCACAGAACTGTGTAAGGGCTCACGATGGCGTAGCAGAATTTGGGGGCTCGTCAGATAATAAGAATAATACAAAATTCTGATCCTGATTTAAAAAAGGTTATCTTTAAGCCTTAGTATAAATATACACATTTAAATTAGCATTTTAAAATCAATATTGCGCTATTGATAATGATCCGACAATTTTTACGATACTCAGAAGTGGGTAATTTCGCACTGTAGGCGATTTTGTGGTACCAGGGGTACGAACAATTTTATGTACCGTTTCCATTTAACTGAGAACCTTTTTAAAACTGTGGTCAATTTGTTTCAGGTTATTGCATATCATTCGCCATCCGTCAATATCTAACATTACTGAGGGCCTAGTTAGTTGTATTAATTTGTCGATACAGTCGCGTGTGTGTGAAATTACTGTGACCAGAAGCATGTAATTGTTAAGCCACTTTTTACTCTTACTTGTATAAAACAAAAATAAACCTAATTAAAGCCCAATTTATTTCAGCACCACTCTTTTACTAAGATTTACGACATAAAACTACTTTTCCCAAGTCTCTTACTACTTTTATCCACGTTAAAGCACACGTACCACGGGGTTTTTTGAAAGTAGATCTCGAAAGTGGCCAATCAGGCAGATTGATAATCTAAATGTTAATGACAACAACATTCATGTTCTCACGTTCGTGGCTAATTGAGCACTTTCGAAGTGAACTTTAAACGACAGGTGGAGAGGAAGAGGACATTTCTTTCCCCCCTCCCAGTAATTGCACTACTGTAATCACCCATTACAAACTGAGAGAATTAACCTTATTTTACGTTTCTAAAGGATTTTTGTATCCATCATCGTCAATCACAATATTAATGTGTATAAAAAGTGTCTGAATCTCGCATCTACTTGTCTTTAAAAAGATTTTTTTTTTCGATACGATTTGATTATTTCACTTGTATTCATCGAATGTGTCAAAATATATCGATACGAAACTTTTCATTTACCTATGAGAGCGATATTGTTAGCTTTGAGATACCTGGACGAATAATATAAGTCGCATTGCATGTTAAGACTGTAGTAATTCCAGGCTCGTTCAGATTGGATGTTCGGGCTATAAATGCATACGTGGTGTGCTACGTAATTCGCGTGTTGTGAAGAGGCGGCAGAATACAGTAAATGTCTCATTCGTTGAGCGGAAAAGGGGACACAGAGCAGATATTAAGGTTGAAGTAAAGCAACTGCCTGTGGAGCACTGCACCTGTATGTGCAACGTGAAAAACTCATAAAAAAAAGTAGTACAGACACCATACAATTTGTCAGAAAAGTGCGATTTATCCTGAATATGAAAGAATAACGTATATATTTTGCAATATAAAATATTTTACTAAAATATCATTTTTAAATGTAAAAAAATAATCGATTAAAATAGTCTGTATTTTTAACAAAATTTAAGTATATTTCTATTCTGAATGCTTCAGAAAGCAGAATTTGTAAGAAAATCTACTTCAAGAAAGATCGTCATAATATTTGCTGTGATTTTGTATAAGAAAATGATATTAATAATGTATCATATCAATGTTATAATTAAATTTATTTACGCCAGTTTCAGTCATTAACGTTTTTGGCAAATGGACGCATATAAAATCAATTGCAAAAATTATTTCCTACATAATTATTACAATTTTTTACATACAATCACAGCAAATATTATGACAATCTTTCTTGAAGAAGATTTTCTCGTAAATTCTACTTGCTGAAGCATCCAGAATGGAAATATGCTTAAATTTTGTTAAACATACAGACTATTTTAATCGATTATTTTTTGTATTATAAAGTATAGATCAGTAAAATATTTTATAATGTTGCAAAATATATACATTCTTCTTTCATATACAGGATAAATCGCACTTTTCGGACATTTTTTATGGTGTCTGTTCTACTTTTTCATGAGTTCTTCACATTGTATAGTCAGGTGAAGTGTTCCATAGGTAGTTGCTTTACTTCAACTTTAGTGACTGACATAAAGAATGATTGCATTTGTGCATACCAAAGGACATAGTAAATGTTATATATTAATTAGCAAATTTATCTAAGCGTAGGGGAAAAAAAATCCCAGCATACAAGAATTTCTTGTGAAAATTGCAGGAAGACAATATTAATGGACAGGGACCGCCAACAGTTTCACGGATTGTGAATAAAATTGCTTCTAGAATCAATGCAAGTCCTCTCAAAAAAAACTCTGAAAGAACACTTTGCAGGAAAATGCATGCTATGAACATATGGAACTGAATGATACGTAAATGACCTTTGCTCACTTCTGTTCATGAAATTACATTATTACAGTGACCAAGGTGGCGCAAACCTTCGACTATTCGTGTTAGTAGACATGTAATCTGGTTATATGAATCTCGCGTCTGTCCGTCTGAGTACGATGCTAGACGTGTTGGTCATTGTAGATTTCAGAAATACTTCAATGAGAACTGCATGCAAGGCGTGGTTCAAGATAGGGTTACTTATGTGACGTTCTGGGGATGTTCTAAATACGCGAAAATAGGGCCCTTCGGCCGAAGGACAGAGAAATTGTAACTAGGATGGCTAGAAAGCGCTGCTGGGAAACCAAGTTTTTGCCTTTTTCCTCATATTAATCGAATAACACAACATTCTATCCGTATCCCTGTACTCCAAGATGACAGTTATAGCGTTCACAGCTATGACTGGCGTGATAAACATCCAGGAGCATTAGTGCACCTAAAATGGCCAGCACATTAAAACCTTCTTAGTAATCTTTGACACTGCCTGGAACGAGTAAAACGCCAGGGAAGGTAGTCACGTAATCTGGCTGACTGAACATTGGTGTCGTCTAAATCAGGACACTTGTACAGTCCATGCAAAATCGAATTGCAGCTGCTGATCGTATTCGTGGAAGTACTATCATTCTTATAATGTAATAAGTAGAGGCCCGAAAATTTCGCATATTCATTCGGCAACAAGCTAGACTCCGCGATACTTTGTGCATTCGGGCATAAGTTATTAATTCATTGGCTGTTGCTTCAGTTTAACCCCAGACCAGATAGCACGGGATTCGGTTCGTATTTTCCTTACAGGTTCGTTATTGGTCGAAAGTCGTTCGGATCGTGTCTAACAAACTATGGGCCAATGGAATCTTAAACACACATGTACACGTGAATGCAGTTTAACTGGTCCTTAGATGAATCCGCGAGATTCCCGGTTGTCTAGTAATAAGCTATTAAGATAGTTCAAAACACCAGCAGAAATAAGAACCTCAAAATTATACATTAGTAAGTGTCAAAGAAATCGGCCAAGTCTACTACTGGTAAAGGCCTGCTTACGATCTACTTATATGCACGTTGTGTATTCATTCGCCTTATGTAAAATTAACATTGCCATGGACCTCGTCACTTTATCAATACGTTGGCCGAGTGAAACTGTGAAATTATTAGAAAAGTTAGTATTTTGAAAATTTGCTCATTTTTACACTTCGATGCATTAAAAATAACAGAAAGCCAAAGAAATAATGTAAGTTATCTCGAACGGTTACCTAACACTTTTTCATTTGACGTTAAGATATGGAGCTACTTTCCATTCATCGTTACCAACTTTACTGGGCGAATATTACGCACTATGCCCGTTAAAATACATGCAAGTAAGAGTAGTGACTTTTTTCTAAGGTTCGTTTCAAAAGTGCTTACTTTGTGTACCGTGAACAGCCTTTACCACTAAGTATATAAGTATACGGAGATTAAATAGCTTCTTATCCCGCGAATTCAAGCTGCACGCTCCAGCAACATGGCGTCACTGGCCAGTGACACGTCGGGACACTATTCGCCAGTCAGCACCTGGTAATCAACTTGCCAGCCGGCATCCCAGCCAATAGGGCACAAGGCCCGTTTCCAGACAGTAGCACAACCAATCAGTGAATAGGTTATGTCCATATCCACGGACCGCGATGTCACTGCGTCTCTGTGTATTTATCTACTCTGTTCCTGTACCACGTCCGAGAGAAGCGTCCGAGAGAAGCAGGGAGATCAGGTGGCTTTAGGGTAGGTCACACAATATCCTGTGACTGTGCAATATATCCTTTTCAACATAAGCTCGCTGGATCAGAAATAATTAGCCACCTATGACATAATGTCACCGGACAAAAATTAATCACCTGTGACTATTTTCGTCTGGATATAATGTTGAAAAGGGGATGCGAGCCCCATTCTGGAAGCGCCTAACCCCTCTGCAACCCGCTTCTCTCTCGGGCACAGTACAGGGGCATCTACCAGCGGTAGTCCTGGTAGGGTCCGTCGGCACAAACGTAGAAATGTTATATTTCTATTTCTACTGAAGAACAGGTTCTTAATACATTCGGAACAAATTTAAGCAATTGTGTACACAACGCACATGAAAATTATTTGTGGCGAGGATCAATGGTCAATCACATTCTCTGTAAATAAGGGATTCGTGTACCACGTGTACTAGTCCAGGCTATGAGTGGTTCTCACTTCTATAGCTAAACACAAAGTTTAGAGCTCACTGATTGTGGTGACAAAACAGGTTTTGTATCGGCTTGAGTACAGCATGCATCATGAAATTTCTTGTTTTGCAACACCTGAAACTGTAAATTAAAGTCGATTTAAAATGGTTAAGATTAGCATATTATCTTATTGCACTCTAAAACCAAAATGATATAGATATACAAATTAATTAATTTATTTTGATGGGGCGTGGTGATGGTCTTTTTAAGTGGAACCCGCAGGCATCCGTCGTTCCTGAAGGGGGGCATAGAAATTAAACCGTAGGATGAAGTGGCAACAGAAGTAAGGGTGGAGAAACGGTGAGCACCACGAGAAAACTCACCGACCACTTATAGAGTTCACATCATTCCTTACAAACGAGAGTCCGAGGTCCTCACGTCGAGAATCGAGCCGTGTTCACTATTGTCGGAAGTCGGCGAGCTAACCACTCGGCCACGGGGTTCCCGCTTCAGTCATAGACTAAAGATGAGGTAGGCCGCTTATTCGTCTTCTGCGCATGTACCCAACATTGACCTACCCCAATCCTACACAACTGTCAAAGTCACATGGTCAACAGTAATGAACGTGTTTGTTTATTTCTCAATTTTTAAATGACAAGCACTATTATATGAATTTAATACTTTTACCAATTTGAATAGAATTAAACTGCATTACAAATTGGTTAGAACATGTTTGAAAACATCTCAAAACATTTGTTTACAAATCAGTTTATTAACTCAACCTAACTTAAAATTCAAACCATGCCGTTTTCGCTAAACGTGTTGGCAGAAAAGCAGTTCAATGTTACGAGACAGAGATTGGTTGTGCGCGGCCAGCGAGATCAGTCTACTTCATCTTTAGTCTATAGCTTCAGTCAGTGGAAACAGTGAAAATGGCTTCGCCATGTATCAGTGACAGGTAACAGATTATTACGTTGGCTGAAGTCCATTCTTCTGGTTTTCTCTGAGTCCCGTGGAGTTGTATTACTCCAAAGCACTGCTTCCCCAGTTCATTTTGACGGTCGCCAGCAGCTTTTAACTGACTTTCGGTAGATAGTGTTTGAACAATTTATGTCGCTGATTCGAGTTTAGTAAGTGCAGTGAGAAACCCAGCTGTGATATTACAACACGAATAAAATTTTTAATTTTTTGAAATCATGCTCACATGTAGGCAGAATGTCATTGAATAAGTGTTACAAAGTTAATAGGGGTGGTACACTATATGAAAATAAACATATTTTATTAGGGTAGCTATGTCCGGAAATGACTCTTTATGTCTAAAGGCTGTTCACGATAAAATGAGCTCTTTTGAAACCAACCTTTGAGACAAGTCACTGCCCCTACCTGCATATATTTTAACAGGCGCACTGAGTGGCATGCGTCCAGTAAAGTTGGTAACGATTGATGGGAAGTAGTTCCATATATTAACGTCGAATAAAAAGTGTTAGGTAACCATTTGTGATAACTTAAATTATTTTTTCACTTTTTTTTTTTTTTTTTTTTTTTTATGAATCGAAGTGTAAAAATGTGCAGATTTGTAAAATGTCTAGTTTACTAATAATTCTAGAGTTTCGCTCGACCGACGCACGAATAAAGTGATGAGGCCCGTGGCAATGGCAATTTTACATATGTCGGAAGAATACATAACGTGCACAACAGTTCTCATTTTACCGTGAACAACCTATAATAGCGAGCGCTAATAGCGAGCAGGGATGGCGTCAGGTATTAAGAAAGGTGCATGTGAATCAGTGTTTAAAATCAGGTTTATTACGCACGGAGAGATTGCAGCAGCCTCTTAATACTGTCTCCTCCGCGTTAGATGCATGCCCTGCAGCCCAGCAGCATGTTGCGGCGCACATAATTGAAGATGGCAGGCGTGTTCTTGAATGTCTTGAATGCTGCACGGATCCTGATCTCAAGTTTTTCTCTGGTATTCCCAGGAGTGTCGTGCACTAGTGTTTTTACGTGGGCCCCCAAGGAAGACTTCCAAAGGCGTTGAGGTCTAGAGAGCGGGGTTGCCAGACAATGGGACCTCCTCGCTCGATCCAATGATGTCCAAAAGCGTGGTTATGTGATCGCGTACGTAGCGACCGTAGTGAGCTGGTGCGCAATCACGCTGGAAACATATGGCCTCTCCAAAATCCAGACTCGCATCCTCTAACAGGCCTGGTAGAAAATCCCGCAATAAATGCACATACGTTGCAGTGTTGAGGCGTAATGGCAAAATGTGCGGCCCTATTAAACTGTAGTTATTTTACCCCAATTCCGACGTTTACTGAAAACCTCTGTTGATGCCTGGTTGGTTACGTCGTGTAGGGGTATTCCTTGGTCCATATCGCCGTTCTTTTTTAATAAGGAGGCATTTCCGGACATGGATACCTAAATAAAATATGTTTAATATAATCTCATTTACCACCCCTATTATTTTGTAACTATTGTATATGGGTAGGTAATTGGTAAAGGCTTGGGCAAATTCATACGAAGGAGCTGCGCCAGCATTCGCCTGGAAAGGAGATAAAACATTATTTGGGAGAAACCTACCATCCCCCCCCCGGGCCCATCATGCAGTCCGTTGGGATGAACCCACAATCTTCCGAATGCGAGTCAAATGGGCAACCCCATGTCCTTACACGTTCGGTGACCTTAGAACTACAAACAACGAAAAATCAAGAAAATATTTTATGTCAAAGTATTTTTCAAATTCTTTAGAATCATACAATATGCAAGTAATTAATACACACTCATTGCAATGAAAATTGGCGTGCCCTGTAAAATTATTTCGTAACCGTTAAGATCGATGAATGTGAACATCGATTAATGGTATATAATATAATAATAAGCAAACGGTTGAAGTGCCATGCAACAACACATTGCATGCGCCCTACGAGGGCCTGCCGTCGCTTTTCACCTGGCGTAGTAAGAAACAGTCCTCAGAACAGCGCGTGTAATGTGACACATGCGATAATTGCCAGGTGTGATTACTGGAATACAATTACGTCGAAAAGACGCATAAGGTAGCCGTACTGACAACTGATGGATTTTGAGAGAGATCCGATAACAGGACTGTAAGACGTCCAGGATGGTCGGTGCGGTGAATTGTCCGTCGTTAGGGGCAACTTGGAACTTTACAGTCTGATTGTTTTGAGAACACCTTCAGTTCCCATACATGGCGAAGAGTTTTTGGACAACTCCGACAGACTACCGCAAGCGAGAACCGTTTGATTGTCAGACAAGCACGAACAGAGCCAATGACTTGCTTGTCCACCATTCAGTGACATGCCTCAGTTTCGTTAGAGCGAGGTGGCGCTGTGGCAAACTTTCGGACTTTCTTTCGGGAGGATCTGGGGTCGAGTCTCAGTCCAGCTCTCCTTATTTCGGTTTCTCATCGTGGTTTGCCGAGATCGCTTCCCGCGAACGCTGGGATGGTTCCTACCCACAGGCCTGGGCAACTTGCTCCATCTCTAATGACCTCGTTGTTGACGAGACGTTAAGGCCTACCTACCTAATTACTAGGGACATGCAAAATTTGCGTTATTATTTGCGATCAGGCTGATATTCACAGTACTATATACACTAGAGTCGATGGCGTTTCTACATTGGCTTCTGCTAAAATGTAAAGCTACGCCCATTTTGACTGAACTGCTTATAATCGGGGCACACAATGATAATGCGTTCATCTATTGGCGCAGAGTTACCTAGGGCATGTCATATGAAGTATGTTCCAATGACAAACTTTTTGCAAAGGTATAGGCGTTTAGAGTTTAAAGTGTCCCCAAATAATAACACGAATTTTGCAGGTCTCTACTAATCACCAATCGACCTGGGAAGAAATTTCCAGCAAGAAAATTCTAGAGCGCACGTTATGTTTCAACAAATCTGCGGGTTTTCCGGTTACCCGGTTTATAGGCCCTTTTATACTTCCTAAAGCGGAGTAGGCTATAGTTCATGCAGTTCATGAAGGGAAGTTGGCGGACAACTAATTAAGAAAACTAATTAATTCAGGGGGATCTTTACTGATTCACCTTACAATAATTGCAGTGTTGTGTGGTTAGTGGGGTAAGGGATCGAGGTACACTGTAAAAAAATTTCTGGTATACTTCCTAAACTGTAATGAAAGTTTTTAACCTATAAGCTGTATGGTAATAATACCACGCATCAAGCTGCAGATTCAGGAATGTTTGGCATCACTGCTATACAAAATTAGGAATTTCCCTACGCATTTGACTGTTTCCTGAGAAAATGTAGGAACGTTACAATGAATGAGTAGGAGAAAACATTACCATTCGTGTTTTCTCACTAAGCGTATACACTGGCATGGTAAATTTACAAATAATTTCTTAGAGTGTAGGTGCGAGGGACAATCTGTTATGGGGGGACAATAATATAAGGGGCTCCGGGCTTGCTCTCTCACCCTAGCGTAAGACACTTACCCCCGATCGCCGCTCGGAGACCGCCGTTCAGGGAGGACCAACACTGGCATGTGTAGGACCTGTTGGAACGCCAGCTTCCCCCTTGTTGAAGTATTCGTGGTTTGGAGCACAATTACAACAACTGTGAGCAAATTTACGGCAGTAAAACATACAGAGATTGTTTGGCTCCGTCGATTGTATCGAAGCATATATCCTGGCACTGGGTAATCCAACGAGATAAGAAAAGTACGGTTCTTCTGCGACGCTGATGGAAAGAACATTGTCCTGTTCCAATGATATTTCAACCACGTATTTTTCTATATACCATCTCAATTGTAAAATTCTGTTCAGAAACCAATGGATCCTTCTTGGTCATAAATTTACGAGCAATCGTAGTTCAGATAAGGCTTAGCTGTCTGCAAACGAATTATAAACTTTCAGTATTATATATTATAGTGGCACAATTCTGATCAGCCCAATCAAATTCGAGAAAAACTTCACTTCAAACGATTACTGACGGAAAGATAACTTCAGGTTCTGCCAGAGTATATTGAAACCTAACAAACTATAAAATCTTCTCGCGATACAACACATTCAGATAAAATTTTAATCTAATATTTAAATTATAACTTACCTCGTTTGAATCAAAGAAAGGTGTACAACGAAAATTTGTCCGAGGATATCAATTTGCTGTAATACATTTATTATATTTGGAATAAAGGATTACATTTGCAACAAAATGCTGCGGAGGAAAATATTTTCTCTAACTTTCATTTTCAAGGTAAATGTGACATGCGAACTGTGTGTGCTAGTTATAAAGACGAGACCACTGCTGAAGGCGTATCACTGTGTGACGGTTTCAGTTCGACCACCGGCATGTTTCAAACATTTCTGAACACTCAGCTGGTGCTCAAGTTGTTGGCACCCAAAACTTTTAACTTTTTTTCTGCATCATTTTGTTTTTGCACCTAAGGTAGCAGGGTTAAGGTGGGCGAGATTGGCAAAGCCTGGCGCGTCAAGCCGAGCCGCTTACCAGAGTGAAATATGCTGCGTTCTTTGAACAATTCTTAACGGTAAGTAATTGGCTGAAAAATTATTATAGACATATGCTGTTGCAGAGCTGTATCGTCACAAATAACTCAGAATATGACGTACAACTAAATGTACATATGGACTATAAATATTTTTGTATAAATGAAATTAAGTCAGTAATTATTGTTCCTCGTACGTTCGTCTGGTTACATGTCATATTTTTGTCACGTTTATTTTATAGTCTGCTGAACTACCCTTTTCGGAATTATCTATCATTTACGTATCTGTTGATAGCCACCCTTGGCTTATTTACAGTGTTTCCCTGTGACAACACATCTTTGCCAATGTTGTTATGTTTATAACAATATTTCATTCGGTCAGACCTACCGTCCCCGGCCAGCTCGGAGAGCGCCCTTTTGTTCACACGAAAGCTGGTAACCGAACAGCGCTCCTACTTACAATATGCTCCCAACCACTTCTCATCGACTCGGAGCTAAATAGCAATCATCTCGAGGAGTAAATTCTAACAATCGCGGTGATACAGTGATCATACTGATCGCCTCACATCAAGGCGAACTGGGTTCGATTCCCGGCGAGGTCACCCGCACGTTGCCGCTGGTCAGCGGGTTTTCTTGATGTACTTCCGTTTCATGCTTTGCATTTCACCGCTGCTCCATCTTCACCTCATGTAACTATCACCAGCGTTCAATATCTTGCTGTTAACAACCTCTCAAAACCTCTCAACTGTACTCTACTAACGATCACTGTTTCGGCTTCCATTGTCTAAGCTGAGACGGCTTGGTTCAAGCAGCAGCGGCATGAAGTGCTACTACACTCTAGAGTCGAATACGAGAGCCTTTCTTTTCAAAGCTTATGACGTGTTCAGGGAAACCCAATGATTGCTTCGCTACAGTGGGGAAAAAAATGTTTTTCTTAGTAGCATGCTGTTGATATATCTGCACTCTCTACATACGGTAAGGCGGCATCGAATTCGACGACTTAGAGGAACTCATTAATGTGTTCAACGGATTGGATATGGAATCTGTAAGACACACAAGTGACTTTACAACTAAATGTATTTCGCTTATTCAAATTACTGATTAAATATTACAGCAAACCAAGCGAGGTGGCGCAGTGGTAACTCACTGGACTCGCATTCGGGAGGACACGGGTACGATTCCCGGTCCGGCCATCCTGATTTCGGTTTTCCATGGTTTTCCGAAATCACCCTAGACGAATGTTGGGATTTGTCCCAATCCTTCCCCAATTCCTCTTCCCTGTGGAACTTGCACCGTCTCTAATGACATCGCTCAATCAGACTTGTGATGGAGCTTTTACCTAACCTCCTTTCTTTAATGCAAGTAATTTGTAGGGAGGGGATTTAAAAAAAGGTGTAGGGCGGAAGGGCAATAGTTCCTCCAAAAACCTGGTAGGAGTGACCACCCTTCCTTTTTCTACTTTAAGCGCGTCACCAACTACGCCGTTTGGGACGTAGCACGGGATTACAATTCCCTTCCTTTTTTTTTTTGTTTTTGTCTCTCGCTCTCTGCATTCGCTTGATTGCAGTAGACACAAAGAGCAGACGTACACGCCTTCCGCAAAAACAAGTACCTGTGCACGCTTTGTGTCTTTCAATATCCTAAGTGCACGCCTGTAGTTTTCTTTTGTTTTGTTTTTCCTGGTGTGCACGAGATTTAAAAAATAAAGTAGACTAAGCTACTCAGAATTTTGTCACTCCTATACTGATATTCCTTGACTCACGTATAAAATCTGGTTCACGAGTAGAAAGAAATGGCCCATCTAAAAGAAGGACGAAATAATTTTTAAAATAATTATCGGGGCATTTGCCATTTTCCCGTGTGCATGTTGTAGTGGGTAGCGAGGCTGACTCGACCGGTCGGGGTTTGATTCGCGATACTGAGCTTAGAAATTTTTCAAGTGGATGGTGGGTCTGGCTTACTTCCATACGGCGGAAGGCAATGGCAAACCACCGCACAATTATTCTGCTGAATCACTTTGGGTGCACTATATCGCAGGGTCAATGCCTGGGGTTTGTGTCGTTCTTAAGACTTTCAACTCATCACATATATACTTTAGCGAAGATTCATCATCTTTAGAATTAGAAGTAGGACTTTCATGCTTGTGATAAAATAGCAAACTAGCAATTTCGCCAAATGATACGAGTTTAGAGTTCTATTCCCAAAAGCGTCGAGAATTCTTCAAGTAAGAAAAATTACATTCTCGGATCGTGATTTTCCTTCTCCTTAGTGCTGCGTACAGCTGATTCACTCGCCTCGGAAACCCAAAGAAGTGATATTTCAATAAAACACTACCAACTGATAAATGATTTTAAAAAGTTATTAAGGCAGGAAAACAAGACGAATTAACTGGGAACCAGTAAGTTCACTTTGTATGGAAACATGTATTAAGACGCGCTTTTATTGCCCTACATTCTCGCTTCAGATGGAGTGAGTTAAGAGATTTGGGCGGCTCTTAACATCGAGGTCTTGAGAACCGACAACGGTATTTTTTTTTTGGCGAGCCCCCAAATCCCGCTACGCCAGCATGAGCACCTTCACAGTTCTGTGTGCCCTCCGGCATGCTTGTTAGTAGCTAAGTCGGTTGGAGAATGGGATGCGTCTCAGGGTAAGCCCTTTCCCAATAGCGCGGCGCGATGCGGCGCGTTATTTGCGTCTTCACAATAGAGCGATGTTCTAACGCCGGCCGCCGGCGACACAGACCATGCTGCCATCTGGTATCCTGCAAAGAAGCTTGCAATGAAACGCTGAAAACGAACGAACTGCAGTGAAGTTTCTTCCCATTTAGTTAATAAAATAGTTATTTTTCAGTTATATAAACTTTTCTGTAATAAAAATATTATATTAAAATTCAAAACGATGTTGTAAAACATGAACGACTCTTCAGGCATCGGAAGACACTTTCGCTTTCCTGAAGTTAAGTAAAATTAGTATAAATTTGGACTCCTATCAGTATATCTGCAAACCGTTTATGTATGTTTCCAGTTCTTTATCTCAGCTTCTCGCAACTTATGCCTTCAAATATTTTAAACGGATTCCATGCAACGCGTTCGACGCCGACGGCGGCGACAATTCGCTGCTTCACTCTGATTGGCTGAAGCTCGACGCGTCGCATCGCGCCGCGCTATTGGGAAACCCGCTTTAGGTCGAGTTTAATTAACAAAATGGGCGCATGCATCGCGGCTGAGCAGGGTTGTCTGGTGCCATGGTTGCAATTGTAGCCATGGACACACCCCGAAGGAAGAAGGGTCTAGTAAGAGGCATAGAAAACCAGACAAAAACTGAGAGGGCCTAGGAAAAACTATGCGACAGTCGCAGAGGATAAAAATAATTCCTTTTATTGGATTAGGGCTGGAGAAAGTAGGGTAATTGTTAGTTCACTAAGAAAGGCTTTGTGAGTTTAATGAGGGTGATATGAAACCCGATAAGGGTGATGAGAGGTGACGATGGAGCAGCACCAGAATGCAATGATGGGGGGAGACGGAAGATCCCCAAGAAAACCCGCCGACCAGCGGCATATTCCGGCACGATTCCCACGTGCGAAAATTCGGTAGCGATCCCGCTGGAAATCAAACTCGGTTCACCTGGGTTGGAGGCAAGTAGTCTAACCACTACACCACCGCGGGCCGCGTCAGATGGAGCCTTCGACATTTTGTATAACGTTTGTTAAGGCACATGAAAATTATTAATAAATACTGATAGCATATATTTGACTAATAAGTTGAGCCCCGAGTATTTCGCGGATTGAGTCGGCAGCAAGCTAGGCTGGGCAGTCTTCTATACACTCGAGACATTATCGCTTGCTTATTGGTTGCTGTGATAAAGTGTATCCTCTGTATAGGCTGTTTAACACTCACTCACACTACTGCTTCCTGCTTATTACTGGCTCGCAGCTAAACGGGGGCGTATCCAAACAACTGTCGTCCAATCACAACAGTAGTAAAAAATAACAAGTGTTTGGAGTCTACCTCGCCTCCGAATGAATTCGCGAAATACTCGTGGCTCTACTGATAAGCTTCAGAAATTGTGTAGGTGGTGTGGATCGAACCTTTTTCCTTAACGGCCAACACACCAAGCGGTCGCAGATAGATTCCTCTACTCACTATTTTGTACCACTTGATTAAAGCTCTCGCTTAAGTATTATTAATCACTTGTAACAACAAACGGTAGAGTAAAATTATCGCCATTTAATTTATGCTTCGAAAATAAACGTGTATGCTGTACAGTTAACTGCGTCACAAATTTAGAAGCTAATATACGTTACACATGAAATATACATTATTCCTAATTTAATTACAGTGGTTTCAGTACACAAGGTTATCGCTATCTACAGGTACCCACCATTTGACAACGTTACGAAACTATAACAAGGACTACAGCTGTACTGGTAAATCAGTGAAATTCAGAGACATCGTGCCCCTGCTTTCCAGCGAGCCATCTTCACTGGTTTTCACTGATTTGGCATACTCACTTTATCAGGTTTGGAGTGTGAATCCACATGAGCGACACAGAGTGGCGGTGGCCTTAACTCAAGCGTATCCATTTCACGGTTAATTGAGCACTTTTGAAATCAACGTTTAAAAAAATGCCACTCTCTTTACCTGCATATATCTTGACGGGCACACTGACGCACGCAACGGCAAGTTGGTAACGATGGAGAGAAAGTAATTATAATCTTAACGATGAATCAAGAGTGTTCGGAAAACATTTACTAATACTGAAATGTTTTCTTTTGGTTTTTCATGCGCAACTAAATGTATGAACTAGCATATTTGTAAAATATTTAATTAGCAAATGATTTTAAAGTTTCACTAGACCGACACGTGAATAAGGAAAGCAGGCCCATGGCAATGTTAATTTTACATGTAGTGGAAGGATACACAATGTGCGTACGAGTATTGGAATCTATTTCTGTTTCGAGGACCATCCATTATCAAAACTATCGGTTGTGAATTTTGTCTCTATGTGCTTTTCGACAATTTCGTATTACTTTGTCTTGCCATAAGCCAAATAAAATAAATAGGCTCAGCAATCCCTATACAGAGCGTTTCTGAGTACAGTCCGAGTGCAGAACAACGCCAATGCACTGTTTAAGTGATTTGAGTTGGGTACATTTATGAACAAACTAGCAAAATTTCGCAATCTTACAGGTTACGGCTCCGGCCATAGGTAATTATAATGCCTTTATAAAATAGGGTTAAAGAGCAAGATGCAATATTTTCAATCTTTTAGGTATCGCAACGAAGAATTGCTTGACACAGAGCCATATCGATACAATACCCGCTTGCACCACGGAACAATGGCAACGTATGCCATGCCTTGTATTATCGTAAGCACGTATCTAAATACTCAAGGTGTGGACCTTGTCTTGTAAACATAACTTTACCCACATCAGTAGGTTTTAATTTGATGCTGTTTCTCTGCTGTTTACAATTCTTATCATTAATTGCTGCTGGGCGACATGTCCTTTGTAGCTGACAGTGCGGATCGCAGTACCTGAGAGTAAATTCTCGTAAAACAACTCCAAGAGTAGCTTAAGTTTAACGTTACAAACATGTAACGCAGCTCCAAACTTTCTTGTATGTATACTAGCTTGGCATAGGCTGTTCACAGAAAAGTGAACACTTTCGAGGCTCTAATAACTTTTTCCTTTCAGCCATTTTTTTTTTATCCTTTAACCACCTCTGAATATAAACATCGCCATGTATGTAATAAACACAGTGTGTATATTCCACTGCATTCGGAAGTTAACATCTAATGTTAAAATGAGCTATATTTATTGACTATTATTCCAAATGAGAGAACTTTCAAAAGTGCTCACTTTACCATGGATAGCCTTTACGCGCACGTGGGTGAGCAGCAAGCCCCCCTTCTTGTATTTAAAGCTCGAGATAACACTACACTTGCCGTGGCGCCCGAACTGGTACCTGAAATACATTATGGGCGATGCAATCTGTCACGTCATCTTGGCTGCGGCACAAAGAAAAGGCGCGTTGGTTAAACACGACGCGACTAGCGGTCATGAAAAAACGCGTGGGCCGCTGCAGCCTTCCTGAACACGGCGCGCGGTAAAGGTCTGACATAGGCCAGACCGCGCGGTAGGGCGCCGTTAATCTGCGAGAACAGCAGGCTTACCGACCGAACCACCTACAATAGCTCTGGATCCGCTCGTTAAAAAGAAGGTGCCGCTAGTCTTAATATTTATGCATCCATCCGAAGCAACATTGAACGTTATAAAGTGGTTTCTTAGCTCCCCATTTAGTAAAATATCCCCATACTGCCCAGGTAACCTAGCGAGAAGTGCACAATGTGTCACATGGAAACTGACCTCCGTGGTGAAGACCACTCAAGCCTTACCTTTTGCATATAAGCTCATTGATTCACACCTGCTGAATAATGTTTTCAAATGAAACTTATTACGCTCATCTGTGCGACGCAACGGCACCTGCATTTAGTTTTCTGTGCTAATATTAGATAGTTGGTACTGATACCAGTTGTCCTACTGGAATGTCAATGGATGACTGAGGAGTTTGGAGAGATAACTGAATACATAGATGTATTAGTGTTAGATTCACGTGGCAGAACTTGGCGTAGAAAAGGCTAAAGACGACAGGACTCTTTGACTGCAGTGGAATCCGAACCACTACATTGAAATAAATATTTAAAAAATGGAATACTTTGCTTGTGTATGATCAAACAGATAAGCAGTTGTTCTTGCAAAATAATTTTTGTTTGCTAAACATATTACGAAACAAAAGTTTATTTTATTCCTCTACCAAAATATACAATTCAATAGACGGCAAAAGTTTGCTGAATCAACCAAATCCACTATGAAATACAATGTTTGGTTGAATCCCTAAAAGTTTGAACGAATGAACAGCAATTTTGGATAGATATCAATGCAGAACGAAATCATCACCCCTGCTTCGTTTTCCAGTTCTTCAAAAGACAAATACATACCTCGTCAACATCGAAATGTTACGTAATCTTTGAATGACTCTCGCAATGGGGGTAAATGATCGAATAAATTATAGTATTTAAAACGTACTCTGCAACTGTTCGTGTCTGAAATAATAGCCTATTTATTCGTGTAAATACAAATTCACTTTAATATACAGGTTCATCCATAAATAAATAGAATATTTTTGGTTCAACCCATGCCTTTCTCTAATGACTCGGTACTCGTACGATAAATCACGCTGAGTGTTGGGCGCCAACTGGAAACGGAATGAAGAAGAGGGGAAAACATTCCAATACGCCAGGAATGTCCCTTAATCTACCCAACATAGAAAACATTCAGAGGTGCGATTCGCCTGATCATAGTCATAGACTAAAGATGAGATAGACCACTTATTTGTCTTCTGCACATGTACCTAACATTGACCCACCCCAAAGGAACACAGCTGTCAAAGTCACATGGTCAACAGTGATGGGCGTGTTTGTTTATATTTTAATTTTTAAATGACAAGCACTATGATATAAATGAAATTCTTTTAACAATTTAAATTTAATTCAGAAGCATTACTAATTGGTTAGAGGAAGTATAAAACATCTCAAAAGCATTTGTTTACTAAATAGTGTTCTAACCTCAAACCCTATCCACGCCATTTTTGCTAGACGTGTTGGCAGGAAAACAGTTCAAAGTTGGGACACGGATATTGGTTGTGCGCAGCCAGCGAGATCGGTCTACCTCATCTTTAGTATATTATCATAGCTACTAACCATTGGAATTGTTTGTCTGTTCATAGCGAGTATTATAAACGCCCTAGCTCCGAAAGATTGTGTCCCTTGTGCGATGCACGGTCACTGATAATGTGGTCCGTTTTCTTGCTGGCAGAGTCTATCCTGCTCTTGCGATCTGTCAGGAGTTTATTTACGACAACCATTTTTACCATAAACAAGTAGTGCCATTTCATTCGATCTTCGTGGTTTTTTAAAATATCTTTAATAATATTCATTAGTGGCGCGTGGTGAACTGTTGCAAGGTAAGCTGTTGTTAACTGTGTGTTGTACCCTGTTGCTAGTTTACCCTTACGCCACCAAAACGTAGTTCAGCAGGTGACGCCACAGGACGTGTTTAATGGGTCCCTTGTCTGCTCGTAGTGAATGGGTCCCTTGCCTGCTCGTAGTGAATGGTCGAAATGCGTTCAGTTTCGCTAGGCTCTGCAATGGTTAATAGACTTTGCTGCGTGCACCGAGAACATACAGCCGTGAGCAACCACCAGCTTACCTATAAGCTATTCACGGTAAATTGAGCGTTTTTGAAAGCCCTGCTTAAGATCTAATTGCATGCACCTTGTATATTATGTAAGAGTAACATTGTAATGGGCTTCGTTACTTTATTCATGCGTCGGTCAAATGAAACTGTGAAATAATTGGAAAAATTATTTTTTACAAATCTGCTAATTTTTACAATAAAAAAAAAAAACGAAATAAATAATTTAAGTTATCAGAAATGTTTTCCTAACACTTTTTATTCGACGTTAAGATACGGAACTAATTCCCATCCATTGTTACCAACTTGACTGGGCGCATGTGACACAGTGCACCCGTTATAATATATGCCGCCGGTACTAGGAGCAGTGACTTTTTTCTAAGGTTGATTTCGAAAGTGCTCACTTTATCGTGAACATCCTTTACCAACAGTTCACCATACGCCACTGATATTCATGACATGTCCAATATTGTGGTTTCATTTGTTCTGATCTTTGTAATGGGCCAAACTGATGATACAAGAGACACACATAACGCCCGACTCCAGTGACTCCACAATACTCTATAAGGCCGAGCATTTGCCAGTTGTTCGTTTTACCGTTACCTTCATAAAAAATAGTCAAATTTACTCGTGAGTTGATTGCGCACGATTCGTGTGTAGCGCTCCAGGATGTATTAGATCCTAATAAAGTAGCGCAAATGTCCGTTTATTAATTTTCTTCACAGTGTGTAGCGCAGTGACTCCTGCATAGTAACTTACGACTTCCTTAGTGTTTATTATTCTATGGAAGTCAGAGGTCTTGGTAAATAAGCTCGTAAACCACAATCTGTCGTAGCCTCGGGTTATTTATTGTCAGTAGAGACGGCGATTATCGCGGGAAAAGTCGGCTATAGGCTGTTCATGGTAAAGTGAGCACGTTTTAAGGCCGTGCCTAAAAATTAATATTGGTTTATTTGTACCTTAGCAAATTGATAAAAAATTGGCATTTGACTAATAAGTACAGTGTATACAATTTTTAGTTTTCGGAAGTTAACGTCTGAGGTCACAAAAATATATAAATTTTTGGTTGTTATGCCGCTGGGAATACTTTTAAAAGTGCTCACTTTACCATGAATAGTCTATAAGTATTAATTATGTTTCTATGTTCTGTGTACATGTCCTAAAGTTTATTTTCGTTACTCGCTGTTGTCTTCATATGCAGTTATTTTACCCGTATGACAACCGTTGAGATTTCTACTACTATGTAATTGAACCTTGAACGTATGTTACTCGTCTGTAAACAATTAAACCGTGTGAAATCCCGTCTCAGAAGTAGCGAAATGCTACAGAGTTTTGAAACTTATGTTGGCACGTAAGACTTTCACGTTATTCCACAACCTCTGATCATAAGTTGAAAGTTTCACTGAGTTTTTTGATAACTTGTAACAATGTTTCAGCGGATATCACAGTCGCCACCTTCAATGTAACCGTGTGACCACCAAAGTGCTGTTGGTATTCAGGGTTGGATAAAACTCCTGAGAAAAATAAAGACCCTAACCGAAAATAATTGTGAAATAATGGCAGTGTGATTCAGCTCCAAATTATAATCCGCATTACACCGAATATGTTATAAAATAGTTCAGAGCCCACATTAAGCAAAGGTCTCGTGGAATTACTTTTCATAACCAAGGCTCAGAAAAGCCAAACTTTAATAAGTGGCAACAATTATGCAACTAGACATGCAATCCAGAAAAAATAAACGTCTGCCCAAACCGATCTGGATGAAACTTCGTTATTAAATACTTAGCAAAACTTCAAGTAATTATTGTATTGTTTGTCAAAGTGAAATTACAAAATAATGGTAAATTATCCCGAACAATATTTTGCAATAACTAGCAAAATAACATCCCTTCAAGTGAACAGCTGGTAATAACTAGCTAAATAAATAACACATACTACTTCACTTTTTTTTTTTTACAGTGACGAAATTATTTGCGATCTTGTTATTTATAATTCGACAAAATTTAAGTCATCATTGAATTATTTCGTTTCCCCAATGCAAATAATATTTGAGTTACCTATACGCTGATGAGCTGGTAATCAACGAGGTAATCTATTGTATTATTTTTTATTTTAACTGTGTGCACTGGCTGCCACATCTAGTAGCACTTGCTCCAACATTCAGAAATTAATGGACTCCTTACTAAGGGGGAAGGAAAAAAAAATGGGGGAGGGGGTGGGATATATACAGCTGGTTCGATGTTAACTCAGCACTTTTGAAATCAGCCTTTAAAACGAGTCACTGTTCCTTACTGCGTAAATTTTAACGGACTCATTTGCCACAGGCTTCCAATAAAGTTGGCAGCAATTTGGAAAAAGTAATTCCACGTATTTGCGATGTTTAAATATCTGAGGCCGTTGAATCTATTTCATTTCATTAATGTTTGTTTTATACACATAAGAGTCATAACTGGCACATTAGTTACAATTTCGCGTTTTGCTTTATCGATGCATGAATCGATGGGCCGAAAGCAATGTTAATGTCACATATGGGGGATGGATAAAAAATTGGTTGAAAGGTAGATACAAAGTAGGGCTTTCAAGTCTTCAATTAACCGCAAATAGTTTACGTCATGTTTATTGGATGATGTTACTGAAAAGGAAGGAGTGAAAGTGTATCGGGCTCAATAGAAATGTGTTTGTTTGATGCCATTGGCAGCAGCAATTTATGAGACTGCGGAGCGAAATGTAGCCTCAACAACGGATTATGTATTTTAACACGTGAGCAAGTTTTCTTACTGGAAGCTGTTTTTTATATTTCACAGTGTAGAACATTAAGTCCACTCAGGCCTTACTTTCCAATGTCCCATAAAACAATGTGGCTTGGAAGGTCAAAGAATTTAGAAGTTGCTGGATTCAAGTTACGAACTTGATGTCCAGTTCGTAACTTGAATCCAGCAACTTCTAAATTCTTTGACCTTCCAAGCCATATATATATATATAATTAGTAGGACATGTTCACTTTGTGATGGCTCGCACTATCTCTGAAAAGTACACAGTAACGAACTGGACATCAAGTTCGTAACTTGAATCCAGCAACTTCTAAATTCTTTGACCTTCCAAGCCACATTGTTTTATGAGACATGGGACATATATATATATATATATATATATATATATATATATATATATATATATATATATATATATATATATATATATCCTATCATATATATACACACATATACAAACAGTAAAACCCTCTTTAAAAGTTTTATGTTAAAAGGTTTTTCTGCATAGTAAGCTTTAAAAAGTTTGCACTTTGTCTAATACAAATATATTACTTTGCCCTTTTAAGAAGTTTTCCTGCGTAATAAGCACACATTATTCAGTATTTTTTCTGAAACGTCTTAACAGGGTTTCACACACACACACACTATATATATATATATATATATATATATATATATATATATATATATATATATATATATGCGTGTGTGTGTGTGTGTGTGTGTGTGTGTGTGTGTGTGTGTGTGCGTTATGGACTTATTATGTCAGACTTGTACCAAGTCACCAAGCACTTTCGGTTTTACAAAACGCTCTTAAATCGTATAAGTTCCGCTAAATTGTCAAAAGAGTGTGATAAAAGTCTTCACGAAATAAAATATAAAACCTACATCTCGAGAGTTACCATACTAGGACTGTGTCGCATTGTGATACACAGTTAATGCCTCCGCAACTGCAGAGAACCACCACCAGTTGCGCATTGCTATGAGGACGGTGTAGAGAGTTTTTGGCCATTTTAGACGTATTAAGAGATAGGGACTAGTGCTATTCCGTGTCTTAAGAAATTATCGCCAGTACGAATGAAGGTGTGAATATTCACAATTTCACAAGTCTGGTATTGCAATGTTGAACAGAAAATATATAAAAAAAAATAGATACAAGTTTTCAATATTTACTAATAAAAGCATTTTAGATAAGACCATAAAGAAAATGCTACCATTCTTAAACAATTAAATATACTGAAGTCCATTTGTACGGTTGTGCCTCTGAGATATACCACCGCGAATATCAAGACGGCCATTTGACTCGACTTGATTTTTGTTATTTCCAATAACAATAATTTTGTCGGTAGGTATCGCTGTTCATTCTGCCCGAGGCACGCGTCACTGTGTGTGACGGTATTCAGGGGCCAAGTGACGTCACGGGCCTTATTACGTAGGCGTCCTCAGTCGCTGGGAGGCTGCAAAATACTTCGGTGAAGCGACCTTGCGTCTGATTGGTCACGCCGTTATGTACATAATATTCTGTTTGTCCGAACTGCGCCGTCGTCTGCATGCCCCGACTGGATAATGACCTTGAGACAGATAGCTAGGGGTGTTAAGCCGTTTTGTGGAGAGAGCAGTAAGAGCCAGAGATCAGCCACGGTTGGTGAACGCAGCTATAGACTGTTAAAGGTAAAATGAGTACTTTTGAAAGCCCTGCTTAAGATCTACTTGTATGCTTTGTGCCTTCTTACGCCTTATGTAAAATTAACATTGCCACGGGCCTCAACCTTTTATTCATGCGTCGGTCAAGTGAAACTGTAAAATTATTAGGAAGTAAATATTTCTTTTTTTAATCTGCTAATTTTTACAGTTCGATGCGTTAAAAAAGCAGAAAGGGAAAGAAAGAATTTGAATTATCACAAATGGTTACCTAAAACTTTTTATTCGACGTTAAGATATGGAACTACTTTCCATCCATTGTTATCAACTTTACTAGGCGCATGTCACTCAGTGCGCCCGTTAAAATATATGCAGGCACGGCCAGTGAATTTGATTCTAAGATTGATTTCAAAAGTGCTCACTTCATCGCGAAGAGGCTTCACTTATTCACAGTTGTGCATTCTCGGTGCACGTAGTAGGAAAGATGAGGTAGACCGCTTATTCATCTTCTGTGCGCGTAGGCCCTGACATTGACCTACCCCAGCGGAACACAACTGTCAAAGTCACATGGTCAAAATGATGAACTCGTTTGTTTATATCTTAATTTTTCAAAAGACTAACGACTTTAATATGAATGAAATACTTTTATTAATTTAGAATTAATCAAAAGGCGTTACAAATTTGTTATAGGAAGTATACAAACATTTCAAAGCACTTGTTTACCAAGTAGTGTTCTAACCTCAAATCCAATCTATGCCGTTCTTACTAAACGTGTGTGCAGATAAGCAGTTCAATGTTGGGACACGGAGACAGGTTGCGCGCAGCCAGCGAGATCGGTCTATGTCATCTTTGGTCTATGAGTAGAAAGCGATAAGTACCGTGGAATCGGGGTAATATGAAAGTACTGCGATTATAGACTCTTCACGGTAAAGTGAGCTCTTTTTAATACCCTTCTAAATTTTTCCTTTCATCCAATTTCCATCTTCCTGCTGCTTTTTAATATAAACATTGCAGTGTGACCAATAAACACAGTGTATACAATTCACCACCCTCAAAACTTCACGCCTGAGGCTGAAATAAGATATATTTATTAGTGGTTAATGACTGTTGAGAGGGCCTTAAAAAGTGCTCACTTTACCGTGAACAGCCTATATAAGTAAAGCCAATATTACGTAAAGAATGTGACGTCAGCTGCAGATCTGGATTTAGAGACCAAGGGGGAGATTCTTATTCACTTTTCGCCGACCTCCAGTGGCGCAGTAGGGAAGGTCTGGGTTCGAAATCTAGGTAAGGCATGGGTGTTAGTGTAAGTTAGGCCATAAGATAGTTTGTAAACCGTTCCCTTATAAGCCTTCGGGCATAACACCCGGGGACGTTAACAAGCCCTTTCCAATTCCAATTCCGATTCCATTTTTTGCGCTTATCGGGAACTGATTTACGTCATGGAAACAATAAGCGGGGCGGAAGTTACCGTGGCACGAAGTGTAGTGGTCACCTGCCAATCATAACTGTTGTAAATCCCACTACGCCCGGCTTGCGATGCTCATGTAATAGTACTCCCGATAACCGAGAGAGTGAATGAGTGAGTGTAGAGATTTGGACGGCTCTTAACATCGAGGTCTAGGAGAGCTGAAGTGGGAATGGAGCAGCGCCGGAATGAAATGGCGGGGGAAACGGGAGATCCGCGAGAAAACCCGCCGACCAACAGCATCGTCCGGCACGATACCCACGTGCGAGAATCCGGAGTGACCCAGCCGGGGATTGAACCCGGATCGCCTCGGTGGAAGGCGAGCGGACTAACCGCTCAGCCACCGTGGTCCCTATAAGCGGGGTAGGGAATGAGGATCGCACCGAGGAAACAACGAGGTACAGTTGTGAGCAAACACCAGCTATTAGAAGTTTCTTCACACTTTTTGAATCAAACCTTTGAAAAATTACCTATGTGTGGCGTGCTTTGTTGTTTCCTAAATATGTCATGTATTACCTATCACAAGCGTTTTATACATGTTAACATAAAAATTAATTGTTTTTATTACATATATTTATTTATAATTAATATGAATTAAAGTAGTGAAAATTGGTGTGTTGGTAACACTTAGTAAGAAATAGCTCTTGTGAAAAACATTATTACACTGAGTGCGCTCGAATGCGGTGCGCTGTCCCTTTGGTACAATTTTGCAGACTCGGTTAAGCTTTGTTTGCATGAGGCGGAGGAATATTTTAGAAGTAGAACATTGGCAGGGCTTCAGAAAAGTCGTAAGTAACCATGAATGGACTATATTTACGACCGTCCACCACTACATAGATTTTACGTGGAGCCTCAGTGGTGTAGTGGGCAGACTACACGCCTCTTATCGCGGTGAACCAGGTTCGATTCGTGGTGAGGTCACTCCCTATCTTCGCTTGTGGCAAATATGACGCTCGTTGGGTTCTCTCGGGGTTCATCCATTCCCACCATCATTGCATTCCGACGCAGCTGCATCCCTGTCGCCTGTCACCTGTCGCCCACGCCCCGAGGTTCTCGCCTGCGGGTCTCGCAGCTCCTCCGCGGTGCAGCGCGCGGTGTAAAGGCTGTTCACGATAAAGTGAGCGCTTTTGAAATCAACCTTAGAAAAATGTCACTGCCCCTACATGCATATATTTTAACGGGCACAATGAGTAACATGTGACTAGTAACGTTGGTAACGATGGAGGTAGAAAGTTGTTCCGTATATTAACGCCAAACAAAAAGTGTTAGGTAACCATTTGTGATAACTTAAATTATTTCTCTCGAATTCTGTATTTTTCTAATGCATCTACGTGTAAAAATTAGCAGATTTGTGAAGTATTTATTTTTCTAATAATTTCACAGTTTTACTTCACCGACGGATGAATAAAGTGATCAAACCCACGGCAATGTTAATTTTACATATGGCGGAAAAACAAATAATGTGTATACAACTAGATCTTAAACACGGCTTGCAATAGTGCTCATTTTACCGTGATCAGCCTATAACGAGGCGAGTGGCTCGCTCGTGGGTGCAGCGCAAATGAAGGCCGGGCCGCGCGGTGTGGGCGAGGTGGGGCGGGGTCCCCAGTGAATTATTCGACCCCGGGTCGGCCGAAATGCCTACGCCTCATTTGCATACACGTAGCGTTAACTAACACCGCGTCGCGTCCGCGCGCCCAATGACTCTCTCGTTAGCACTCGACGGCGGCGACGACGACGACGCTGCCTCCAAGACACACCGCCCCCGCAGCATTCCGCCAGCACCCGCCTTCAATCAACACTCGCCGTCACGACGCAGCACATTTATCTCCCTGACGCAATCCATTCGTCTCTCGGCCGCGCACGGCGGGCCTTCTGCGGACCCATTTGTCCGCCGCTAGTTTGGGGTCTGAGGTTCCGCACGCCAAACTTCAAACTGCTGCATTATCAATAAGCATGCACACACAGAGGGGGCCCAGCGTGGAGAGGGGGTTAGGGGTCCTATGTACTGAAAAGTTTTCCGTGAAATCGTTGTTTGAGCGTAAAAGTTCTGGAAATGCGAATTCTTGCCAGAAAGGATTTTAAAAAAAGCTATTGTCTATGTCCCTATATATTTTCTTTTATCACGTCAAATGCATTAATAGAGCAAAAAAAAAAATCGTGAAAGTTGTCAAATATAACATTTTTAAAGCTTACGTGTGCAGTTTCTTTAAGCGGTAAGAGAAAAGTACGATTATACGCACATAGTTTGATCTGTAAACTTTCATCGCGTGTTTCATATCTAATTTACACAGTAAAGCGTGACGACGGAAACACTGCACTCCTTGAGCGTAGGAGCGATGAGGCACTAGGCGTGCGTGTCAATGTCGCCCGTATCGCTCCCTCGCTTCATGACCTTGGACGCGCAGCTACATAGTACCCTTTAAGCGGCTAAACGCACGGGGTCCGGCTCCCAAGAAAGCATGGCTTGGCTTCGAGTGGAGTGGAGAGATTTGGGAACTCGAAACTCCGAGGTCTCGAGAGCCGATGAGAATGAAGCGACGTGATAATGGAGCAGCGACGAAGTCCAAGGGCGGGGGAAACGGGAGATCACGGACATCGTCCGGCACGAGATTCCCACGTGTGAAAGCCCGGGGGCAACCCCGCCGAGAATCGAACCCGGTTCGCCTCGGTGAGAGGCGAGTAATCTGACCTGTGGCTCCCTTGGCTTCGAGATTTCCACTCGTCAAGTTTCCGTGTCCACGACTGGGGACATGTTTCACACGAAGGATGTTTATGGTCGGCACTGTACGCGATAAGCTATCAGTGTCCGGTATTCTGACCGTCTTCGTTGTGAGAGATCTGATATGTTGAAGTTTCTGCAGCTCTCTCCTGACGTCGAGGGACACGCAGCTTTGTTGTTAACTGGCTGCGGGAAGCACGCTGGACACACGCACAGCGGACATCAATGTTCAGTTGGAAATATGTGTTTTAATATGCGTGCATTGTATTGGAAGGAATTAATAGAATAATTTTCTTAAAATCTTTGGTTTCTAAAGGCTGTTAACGGTAAAATGAGCACCTTAGAAAGCCCTGCTCACGATCTACTTGTATGCACGTTGTGTATTTCTACGTCTTACGTAAAATTAACATAGCCATGGGCCTTATCACTTTATTAATATATCGGTAAAGTAAAACTGTTAAATTATTAGGAAAGTAAATATTTTACATATCTGCTAATTTTTACACTTCAATGCATTATAAAATCAGAAAAGGAGAAAAATAATATAATTTATCACAAATTGGAACATAACACATTTAATCCGACGTTAAGATATGGAACTACTTTCCCTCCATCGTTACCGACTTTATTGGGCGAATGTCACTCGGTGCGCCCGTTAAAATACATGCAGACAGGGGCAATAACATTTTCTCAAAGGCTCGTTTCAAAATTGCTTACTTTACCGTGAACAGCCTTTACTAGTTTTGCTGCTCACATGACAATGTAGAGAAACACGTAAAATTGCACGATCTTTAATTTTATTTTAAGGAGTTTTGTCGCAACTTGTCGCAAAATGTTCGACTTAAACTGCTGTGGGAAATTACAAATACCGAATTAACTATATGTAACCAAATAGCCTGGTTTCACCTAGAGAGACAGAACCAACGTGACGGAAATATCGTTCAATTGAACTAGATGAGTGGAACTTTATTATTAAAATAATATTCTTTAATGTGTTTTAACTGCAAAAAAAGGATTACTTAGCCATGTTAAAGATTCAAATAATGTAACGTCCAACACTAGATAATTTTATATACACCTAGATAATTACATGTTTATTTATCATTTAAGATCGTCAGCTCGACTGTGCTTTTTTTTACGACTCGTCGATAGCGTGGTCATTAGAGACTGGAACCAGTTGCTACGATACTCAGAGGCAGGAAGAAATCAACCATGGCCGATATTAAGGAACCATTCCTGCATTCACCTGGAGTGGTTCTGGAAAGCCCCGGAAACCATAATGGCAGGACCGGGTATATGGCCTGGGTCCTTATGAAAATAAGTCTTAGTGTGTTATTACTGAGCCACTACGCTCGGCACGCCGATGATGAACGATGGCGCGACACCATCATGTTCTGCTCATGGTTATAGAAAAAAGATTGGGTTTGGCTGTGTTGGGGACACGGCCGTTTGTTTTGCGTGAATACCTACGTCTACGTTGACGCGCTCAGACGCCTGACGTTTTTTTTTTTTTTTTTTTTTTTTTTACGTCCCCGGCACCGCTTCACTCGATCATACGGGGTTTTTATGGGTATCGCTGGATTGCTTTTGAGATGCTCTTTCCGACCGTGTACGAATTCTACATTTCGACTTGGCTTTTTGACGAGTATAGGCCAAAATCGTGTTAAGTTTTCTTAAATGTTTACATTAAACACATACAATTCATAACCACGCTACACAAATGTTTTTATACACGCAATCGATTGATCTTGATAAGAGCTATCGAGATTTAAACTGAAACGAGTGTAGTAGATTCTCCTTGTCAAAAGTTATACTACGCGGAAGTTATAAGACGCGACGAAACGAACTCGAAATTGCGGCGTCCCCCCCCCCCTCCTAGGTCAATGCATGCTTCGCAGTCCTCACTCAACGTAACATATTCGTTGATCATTTGGCAATCGAGTGGTGTAATTTAATTTTGAATGTAGACGATAGATTCGGAGCTGTAATGCCAAACTGTATCTCACGATTTTGTTAGCATAGGATTTTCTGGATTGCCTCCCACTATGGTTGCAAATTTAACTGCTTTCAGCAAATCATAGATTAAAGATAGGTAGACTGATCATAGTCGTCTGCTCATGTCCACGACAGTGGCACACAGTTTACCGGCAGTAATGTCAATACTTATTGTTCAATAAGTGACATAATATAACGCGTGTTTACACTTAGTTTTCCAAAAGACATGAACTGTCATAAAAATAACTATTTCATAACTTAGATACATCTCCATCACCTTAAATACCCGTATTAGAGGAAATGTAAATAATAACTTTTCAGAAAATATTCTGATGCGCATTTTTCATATCGCAGTTACAGATATGTGGTTCTGACAGTCCTGTTGGCAAAATAACCGTTCAGTGTTGGGACTCAGAAATTAGTTACCATACAGATGACATATTGTAGTGTATTCACGGTTTCTTCACACTTATTAAATCAAACATTTGAAAAATCACCCCATGTATGACATGTATGGTTGTATTATAAATATGTTATTTATCACTAGTGTTTTATACATGTATTAAAAGTACCCTATTTTAGGTTAAATTGAACTTTCACTTCTATTTTGCTTATAAATTATAATATTTCATTTATAATAATCATGATTAAAACAGAGAGGAAATAATAGGTGTGTTGGTAATGCCAAGCAAGAAACAGTTATTAAGTGCGCACCAATGCGGTGCGTTGTCCCTTTAGTGTAATTTCCTAGATTTTGTTAAGCATTTTTTTACATGAAGCGTAAGAATATGCTGAAAGTAGAACTTAAGCAAGGCTTCAGAAGATTTAAAATTATCGTGAATGGACTATAGTTACGAACAGCTGACGTATTAGTTATGGCAAACTGGAGTGCCATTTTACCTTGTATGTCTTATATGATGTGAGGAATTCGTGTTACCAACCGCGACATGCGTCTTCCGTACTCAGCGTTAGTGGCAGCACAGAAATGTTAGCATGTAACTTGAAAAGTATAGGTTGTTCACGGTAAAGTGAGCACTTTTGAGGCCATAGTTTCTTTTTACTTTCAGCCATTTTACATCCTTCAAGTACGTGTTTAAATAAATTTTGCCATGTAAGTAATAAACACAGTGTGTATGCTCCAACGCACTCGGAAGTTAACGTCTAAGGTTAAAACAAAATATATCTGTAGACTATTATTTCAGATGATAGGGCTTTCAGAAGTGCTCACTTTAGCGTGAATAGCCTATACACGAGTGTGAAGTTAGTAAATAATTTTCGAAATGTCCTGTCATTTATAGGGTATTTTCCTAAGAATGAACAATATTCTCGTTATGTCTTGAGCAGGCTGCTGTGGACATTCCACGTTCCTTTCATCATTCCTTCCTTTCCTCCATGTTTCCTTTGGCAGGGCTGCAACAAGGTGGATATGTGTGGATGGTACTTGCATGGACACACCACGACGGCAGTCCAGTGGGGACGAGATTCTGCTAGTATGCCGATATTTATAACCACAGATTTACTTGGGCTTGACGTTCTGCGCTCATTATTCTTCGCGTTACCATGAAAATTCTTTCTGAGTCTGCATTACAGCTGTAGTAGCGAAATCTTCTACATCAGATGGACCTAAACAGACAATATGACCTTTCTTTTCAGGAACCTGTCTAAGACTCTTCACAGATAAAATCTTCGCCACAACTTCCTTGAACCAGCTTAATGATTCACCGAATCATTAGTGAATTAGACATAGTTCGTGGGTTCAAGAATGCACAAATTTAAAAGTTGTAGCTCTACGTTACTGGGTGGAAAAATCTAAGTGATAAACAAATACAGTACTTTTAGCGATGAGTAAAAAATATAGGTACAAAAACCAAGGTTGGTAATGCGTGACGTTACAGTCAGCTTACGAAGTGAACTATGTCAATTCCTGTTTTATAGCCACATTCACTAAACCTACCTAAATAATCTTTATTGTCCTTCGCTCGCAAATAAACTGCAAAATGAACAGTATGCGAAATACGTTATTAGCAATGTAGACAGCAATAGTAGCTATATCAAGCATGCTGATACACTATTTCTGTGGTGTTCATCGCTACAGACTTCTATCAGTAAGCTGACTTAATAAAATATATTCTTTAGCACAGAAGATAAAAAGGGAGTCTAGCCGCTGTATTAATCCCATCCAACGACAAAAAGATTAATAAAGACACTATCTGTCCTAATTTGGGTTCAGGGAGTGTATAGGCAATTCACGTTAAAGTGAGCACTATCGAGACCCTAGTTACTTTTTTTCTTTCGGCCATTTGTTTATCCTTTAACCACATTAAATTAATAATGCTACGTGTGTATATTCCACCGCATACGGAAGTTAACGTCTATGGCTAAAATAAAATATACTTATTGACTATTATTCCAAATGAGAGGACTTTCAAAAGTGCTCAATATACCATGAATAGCCTATATTAATATGGATATATTTTTAAGATAAGAAATGAGGAATATTTATTGTGTATTATATCACTTAAGGTTTTATTAAGTGCATTATCTTGATTAATGCACATTAATACACACTACTCTAAAGTACAAACATACGAGCCGGACTAGCGGTCAACAATAGGAGCCCATAACACTTTGTTAGACGGGTGTGATTTACATTAGACGTTGTAACACTGTTACAACTGCGATGTGAAGGGCTGTACTAATTGTAATTATCCTTTTGTTATCGATATGTGTTGGGTCATTTCCCTAAAAGGACGGTCTCAGTTGGAATAAATATTAAATCGAAGGAACAACCAGAGAAAAAGGCACATTAAATTCAAGCACGTAACCCATGTTGCTCATTTTTGCCATACAAACTTTAAAAGATAGCGGTGAACATGCACACAAATAAACCTATGATAACTTTTATTCCGCTCATAGTTCTATGTATTGCTACTTACTGTTTATTAGGTTTATTGAAATTTATCGGGCTGGACTTAGTATTTTTCTTCTGGGATTGTGGCAAATTACGTCACACGACTGTGTTTCAAACCTCTTAGGGCAAAGGTACAACGTTGTCATAAATAAACAGACGTGGATGTAAATAAATAACGTCGTCATAAAAACAGTTACTATTTAAAACGTATAAATAGTGCTAATCAAATATTTGAAATTACGCACACACAGGGTCAGCGTATCGACCACGATGCACAAAGTCACGCCATTTCACAGACGCAATGATTAACGAAACACACGTTACAGTATATATTTACTGCTGTGGAAACACAGCTTTATCACAACATCGTAACTTGCCTAGGTAGGTTTAAAAAACACAACGTCTACAAACGTGATGTGTTAATTTGAAGTATTTTTCGGAGTAAGAATAATTTACGTTTCGTTTGACGAAAAGCAACACGCCATGTCATGGCTCGCCACGTCTGCCAACTTCACTAGGTAACTGCCCATCATATCTAAATATATTAAAATACGTATTCAAATATTAAAATCTCTTTTCAGTTGTAAATTACAAATTCAAAAATCATGGTTTTGCTGTAATAAGTACGAAATATGCTACAATTGAAAATATGTATAATTCCATTGCTTACTAGCGAAGTGAAATTTCCCAAGTGTGAAAGAGACGAAGAAAGAGAAAGAGGGCGACAAGCCTCGCCAGCAGACAGTTTTTCAATTGCTTTCTCGATCGATAAAAGAACACCTTACCATTACGGCCTACTCACGATATTTTCCGCTGTTATTTTAAACTGTAAAAATGAGATATGTTGCTATCGGGGCTACTTAAATATTTAAATATTTCGATAGGCACCGTTTAATTTTCAAATGGTATATTAAAAAATGAGGTTAAAATAATATTTTAACTGTGGACTATTTCTTACCGGTCGTTGCCAAAACGCGAGATATTATAGTAAAATTTCATTTATTCAATAATACAGTACTCTAAAGTTAACCACAGTGTTATATATTTGTGGAATACAGGTTATTGAAAAAACAGGTGACATGTTATGCCTAGAGTGTTTTTTCAAAGGTTGATTTTCATAAGTCGCTTCCAATCGGGAATGGACTATAGTGTGGTAACACTACAGGTTCTTGGGCTGTCGAGAACAAAAGACAGGCGAGACCCGACACAGTCCCATGAGCTGTGGGGACGCGCGACGGGTGAGATCTCGTAAATCGCGCCCGACACGGCCCGGCGGTATGCGCCGTGCCCCTGCGGACGTGCTCGCGCTCCGAAACAAGCCGCCCTAATTTCAGCACGCTGAGCTGTTTACAGCCGAAAACAATACATTCCAGGTCTGACGCTTCGCGCGCTGCCTTGCGAACTAAACAACTTCCAGCTGCGGGCGAGGGGAGAAAGAACCGGGTTACTCCAGACATTGGTATTCAGCGCGCACGACGCGTCCAGTGGAGCAATAGAAAAAATAATCTGCCCCAGGAAATGACATTACTTCTGAAATTCTGGCTGTGCCTTCAAATCAACCGAATGGCCAAAGATTGATTGAAACGTATTGTTTGACACCCGGAAATTTCCGAATTCATTTGAGAGCAAGTTATAAACTCCAATCAACGTACATGAAAGTTTCTTATTCTATTGGTTCACAGTGCGTTAGACACGCCGTGGACGACTTTCGACCAATAACGAACCTGCAATAACAAACCAAGGAAGCAATACCGTGCTACTTGGTGTGGGGTTAAATTAGAACAACAGCCAATGAACAGGTAAATGAGGCTCTAGTGCACAAAGTATTGTGGGGTTTAGCTTGTTACCGGATGAGTTTGCGAAATTTCCGAGTCTCTACCTATCGTTTAAGGAGGTGCAAAACCACGAAGATCTTTCGTGTTAACATTAATTTCTAAACATTGTAGTCCCTTACTTCCTCTATAAATGCGCAATGCGCTTCTAACGCAGATTAGCTGTTTGCATACGAAAAAAAAAAAGTCAGTTTTAGAGCACCAAAATTCGCACAGGCCCAGCGAAATGGAGTCATGTTCACCCGCCGGCGACTGCCAATAATGAAAGTAAAACTTCAGATATTTTCACAGTGCACTGGAAGCTATCAAACAATCAGATTTTCCAGTCTAACTAACTATTGCACACTTTCGCCGCCTTCCACACATCTTTTGAAATCCCCAATTTTATATGTATAAGTTGTGCACGGTAAGATGAGCGCTTTGAAAGCCTTGCTTAAGATCTACTTGTATGCACATTGTGTATTCTTCCACCATATGTATACAATTAACATTGCTGTGGTCTGATCGCTTTATTCGTGCGTTGGCTAAGGAAAATTGTGCGATTATTATATAAGTAAATATTTTACAAATTTACTAATTCTTACATTTATTTGCATTAAAAACACAAACCAAAAGAAATAATTTCGGTATTCACAAATGTTTACCTAACATTTCCAAATTCTATATTAATATATGAATCTACTTTCCTTCCGATGTTGCCAACTTTACTGAGAGTATGCCGGTCACAGTGAGCTTGTTAAAATCTATGCAGGTAGGAGCAGTGTCATTTTTCCAAGGTTGATTTCCAAAGTGTTCACTCTACCATGAAGAGTCTTTGTACGCATTACTAGAGTAAAGCTAGACTCCAATGTCCTATGGCATACGTGCAGTCTTCCTACTTTTATTGACCACGTGTCTTTGTTGGGAGACAGTTCCTTACCTGACTGGGCCAATCAGAACTAGGTAACTCCAATAATGGTTGCCCGTGATTCGCGGGCAGGCACCTGCAATGCGTGACAGTTAAAATCATCCAATCACGAAAGTGGATGTGAGCTCTATTTGAGTACAAGTATTTCTTAAATATTTTCGCGAAAAACAGGTGGGCGTACGCATTACTACTCACTAACTTGTAGTGGGGTAGAGTGGAGAAATTCTGGCGTCTCTTAACATCGAGATCTTTCGAGCCGATGAGTGTGAAGTGAGACGAGTACGGAGCAGCGCCAGAATGCAAGAACGGGGGAAAAGAGAGATCCCGAGAAAACCCTCTGGCCAGCGGCATCGTCCAGCACGATTCCCACGAGCGAGAATCTGGAGCGACCCCGCCGGGAATTGAGCTGGGTTCACCTAGGTGGCAGGCGAGTACACCACCGCGGCCCCCGGTAAATTGTAGTTCGGTGGCGTTGCGTTTACCTAATTTCGTTTGCCTTAAAGTTAGGCTAAAAGAAATTAGGTTCAACGAAGTTAGGCCAAACGAAGTTAGGACGAACGCAATTAGGCGAAATGCAAGTTTCGGATTTTAAGATAACCGCAGTTATGCTATTCGAAGTTAAGTGAAACGAAATTAGGCCAAACGTCATTAGGAAAAACGCTGTTTCTGTCAATAATATTAAAATATTGACATTTTAGGGTAAACGAAGTAAGGTTAAAAGCAGTTAGGACTAACGCAGTTAGGTTAAACTAAATTAGGATAAACGAAATCAGGCCAACTGAAATTAGGTTAAACGAAATTAGACGAAACGCATTTAGGATAAACGCAATAGGACAAACGGCATTAGACCATTCGCTTTTAGGGTAAACGAAGTGTACTCTATAGTTCCCCCAACCTACGCAAACATTCTGTCTTACGCCGCCTCATCTAGGACACATACTCGTTCATAAGAATAGTTTAGTTTATGAGCTTACTGATCGCCAACGTGCTGTACTATGTTTACTGTGTATACGTGGTTCTTCCCAATTCGACTGGCTTAACAAATAGAGAATGACTTCAAGCTAACTTTACCTAGCTTTATACATTTACCCACATGTCTTCCGGGGACTCGAACTCATAACCTCCGCATCATTTCAAGTGATCTGTTCTACGGAAAAGTCGCCTCTCGACTCCTTTCGGTTGATGTTGCTGGTTCTCCTCCTCAGCTCCAACTTCTTCATAATACAACTTTTAATTCTAGTTCTTGTCTACTACTGTACGTAAAGGGATGTAAGGGATTTGCCATTCGCGTATGCGAGTGAAAATATAAGGCCTATGTCAAAATGATTACAAGCATCAACAGCACCTTTGTAATGACTAACGTTGCATAAGGCTGTCAAAATGTTTGCTCCAATCTTTATGTTCGAATATAGCGTGTATTCTAAATGTTTGAAACTTATACTTTGTTGTTGCCTAAAGTCTGTGTAAGAAGCCTTTTATTTATTTTATTTCGTCAATAATTAAGATTCCGCTTCGCTAATACCAAGCGTCCACGATCCAAACGCGATACCCAATTATAAAATTTCATGAGAATTTTTATTACTTATATTTGCAATTTTTCACTCTAAATTAATTGATTTTGCAGCTGTATTGGATGGCATATAAATATAACATAAGGATGTCGAACTTTGCTGATACAAGGTTAACACGAATGTTATTTTGTTTTCCGTTTAATGTTTTGTAGACAGTTCGTTTAAGTAATTAGTACTTCGGGAATATCTAAATATTTCCGTAAACAATAACCTAGTGAAAAGGGACGATAACTTTGTATCTTAAAATAGGTATAAAGTACACTACCAGCTAAGCAGATGTCGAGCTTAAGTAGAACTACGCTATCAAACTAGAGGTGGCAAAAATTGCATCTATCAGTGTCAAAAATATTTTTAACTTCTACCCAACCTCAGCAGTGAATGTGCGCGTCCCTATTGATAACTTTATCATATGAGTGTCTTCTCGAGATAACTGTGCCTCTTCAGTAAACAAACACGACAATCATAACCTACACACAGAATACTTTACTTGTGGTACTCCTGTCCTCGGAGCGCATCATTGGTCGACATAACCTTGGTACTGGTTTTCGTTTGCCTGTAAATTTGTCTTTCGAACGTCCTGCAAGAAACGCTATCATGTTCGGTTTCGTCGACTACTTCCGCATCGCCATTGCGCGTTTCGCGTTCGTTTCAGAATAATCCATACACCTATATGGCGTGTACGTTCATGGCAGATTAGTGGATCGTAATAAAAACTAATTCAAGCCAAAATAAAATAACAAAATGGATTTAAGCAGCTAGCGAAATTCATTAGCCAGCCATTATCATTCGGAATATAATTACATTTTTTTGTAGTTAATATGCTATGCGCTGTTAAAGGTCTTAAAATGACACTCTAGATTTTTTCAGGGGTTCACTTCGTAAAATTAGAACCAGAAACGTAGCTTCACAACCTCTCTCGGCAGTGTTGGCATACAAGCTTGTGAAAATGGACATCGCTGAACTTTACGGTCTTGTGTATCACTGACGCTGCACCTGTCTTCATACGAAAATAATACATCCTTCAGACTACTTGGGAATAGAAGTTTCAAAACATATTGCTAATTGAAAACTTAGATATAACAAAACATTGGGTTTGGCTGTGTTGGGGACACGGCCGTTTGTTTTGCGTGAATACGTCTACGTTGACGTGCTCGAACGCCTTGATGTTTTTTTTTTCGTTCCTGGCACCACTTCACTCGATCATATGGGGTTTTATGGGTATCAAAGGATTACTTTTCAGATGCTCTTTCCAACCGTATATGATTTCTGTATTTCGACTTGGTTTTTTGAAGAGTATAGGCCGAAATTGTGTTAAGTTTTATTAATTTTTTACATTAAACTCATACAATTTCACCATAACCGCGCCACACAAATGTTTGTATACACGCAATCGATTGATCTTGACGATAGCTGTCAATTGTAACGTAAACGAGCGTCGTAGCGTCTCCTAGTCAAAAGTTATACTATACGGAAGTTATGAGACGCGCGAAACGAACTCAAAATTTCCCCCCCCCCCCCCCCTTCCCGGGCGCGCGCGATGCTACGCAGTCCTCACTCAACGTAACATATTCTTTAATCCTTTGGCGATCGAGTGATGTAATTGAATTTTTAATTTAGACGATAGATCGGAGCTGCAATGCCAAATTGTATCCCACGATTTTGTTATCATAGGATTTTCTGGATTGCCTCTTACTATGGTCGCAAATTTCAAGACGTATTCACGTAAAAAAAAAATTACATTTTCAGACTACCGTACCAAAAACGCACCGAATAAACGTTTTATTGGCCTTGGCTAATGCACTGAATTTCTTAACGAACTTCCTACCATTAAACGGTCACCGATTGAAGTTTTCGTTTTGCACGACCAATTAAGTACTTTAAAAGAAGAAGCAGCCTGACTTAATGGTAAAGTTCGTAAAGAAATTCAGTGCATTAGCCCAGACAAATAAAACGTTTATTCGGTACGTTTTCCGTACGATAGTCTAAAAATGTCATTTTCCGTTATGTCTAAGTATGCAGTAGGTAACATGTCTTGAAAATTCTATTCCCGAGAAGTCTGAAGGATGAAATATTTTTCGTAAGAAAACTGGTGCAGCGTCCGTGATACAAAAACCGTAAAGTATACCCTGTTACACATCTCTGTCCCAAATTCATCATAGCTAGCATGCAGAAGACTGACTGAAATGTGTTATCAAGCGGCATGTTTTTCAAAGTTTTTCTGGAAAAATTAACTGCGGTCTCACTGCGTAAATTTGCGTGCGTTAAAAAAAACTACGAGAAGCAAAATTACTGCGCAGCGGTAATCTGGTGACTGTTAGACTGAGCTTTAAAGTTCCTGGGGTTCACTTCGTAAATATAGAACCACAAATGTAGCTCCAAAATCTGTCTCTACGGTGTTGGCACACAAGCTTACGATACTGCTCATCACTGACTTAAGACGAAGAACTTCTGAAGATGAGTAGCGCTGTGACCAAAAGCTCATAGTACTATTGAAACTCATGTTCAAGAGAAAGCAAACATTACAGTTCTTCTTGGTAACTGTAGGTCTACCTCTACCCAGTTAATTTCATTACGATGTTGTTTTCACTTTACAACTGTGTTATCGGATCTCATCACCACTGTGGGCACACAAAGTTCCCAGGATTACGTAATCGTTAAAACTCATTAAACCTCAAAATCGTCTAGTTCTCTATTGTATTCCTGACGAAATATCATTCTTGGGTACTGGAAAAATTTTCCCTGGGTGGTGCGGAACTGCTACAAAACATGTGACAAACGACGGTCTTGGAAGCTGTGGTTTGTGTCAGTGTAGCGTTGCTTGGGCTTGCGCTGCTCAACTACGAGCGGTATAAATCACACATACATCACACTTGAAAATGGAAATCTGCTCGACTAGTCGCTTGATGAAACCAGCTGTCCTGCCTGAGGACAGGCCCGACAGGCCCGTTCCGGCCAGCAGCAGGGCAGCGCCGGAGGAGGAAGAGGCGGGGGTTACCCATGGGGATGTTCGAAACATCGATATATCGATAATTATCGATATGAAAAATTACTTATCGGACGATATCTAACTTTGAAAAATATCGGTATATCGATGTTTCGATATTATCGAAGTTTTAGTATTATCGATTATTTCGGTATTATCAATTATTTATGTACTATAGATATCTCAGTGCTATCGATTATTTCGGTATTATCGATTATTTCTGTATTATCAATAATTTAGGTATTATCGACCATTTCGGTATTATCGTTGATTTCGGTATACCGGAAATACCGAGTAACTGATGGAAAATTATCGATATTAGATTTGTATGATATCGAACAGCTCTATTTACCCACGGCAATGTCCGCCACATTATCGACACAAGTCTTCCCCAACGGAAACATTTCCCGCCGCCGGGGCCTACTGAGTTCGAACCGGTGACCCTCCGCAAGAGGAAGACCTACCGTGGGTCATTCCTACGGTTAATTCTACTCAGGTTAGAAACAAAACAAGTTTTCTTATGGGAGCGTTTGGAATAGGGAAAGCGTCCGCCGCTAGGTGCGCTGTGTTCCAAAGAGGACACTTTTAATGAGAAATTTAAGCTACGTGAATAATAAAATAGAAAAATGTTACTTATTTACAAATCTATCTTATACTAGCTGATCCCGGCGAACGTTGTTCCGCCTCTATATTTTTTATTTGAAATCCGTCATAAATATGCATAACGCCATCTGTGGTATTTAAATTGTAAATGCCAAATTTAAAACATGAAGTGTAAATGTCATGTGCACTGTGTGTCATAATAAATTAGGTGCAAATGTCATGTGTATTGTGTTTCGTAAAGATAATTTTTTTACATATAAAAATATTACATTTTACATGTTATAATTACATCGAATTGACATAGTAAATCTCTAATTAAACATTCAACACCGCTTATTAAATGATTTTTCATACGTTTTTGTTGCACAATGACAAAACTCATGTGTATTTATTCGATACGCATAGAAGATCATATCACTAACTTTATTTTTTTTTTCAGTTTCAACACCTTTTGTTGGATTTATTTGTTTATAATTGAAATTATATCCATTCCTCATTCCTCTCTTTCTCAGAATATAAGTGGATATTGTCAAGCGTTGTATGATCGATGTGTGTCTTGTATAGTTTGAGCTGTGTTGTTTCTGTACATAATTGTCTATTATAATCTGTTTGACGTGGACGTGCTTCTCGATTCTGTGTTCATTCCTCTTCAGTATGTGCAGCGCGTGTTCACATTCTATTTTGCCTTCTTAATGCGTCCTGTCTATCACGTCGGGTACGTTCGACCTATGTCTGACCGTGGTATTGCTGGCATTTTTCTCTTTTAGATCAACAAACATTTCCTTCAAGTATCAGAAAATCGGCCCATAAATATAGAAGTTAGACTCCAGCGCCACCTATCAGAATGAAAAATAACTAAAAAACCTTACTCGCCACCTCAATAGCATATGGTGTGAATATGGTCTAAATTGGTCCAGCAGTTTATCAGTGATGATGCGGTTGAGTTACGCACAATAAATTTTATATATAATGATTTGATTTATGATTACTGCAATTATTTTGTTTTTTAAAGTAGACAATAGAGAAAATCCGGTAATCATGCGACACTAGCACCTACCTAGTGACGAAAAGTTTTGTTTGGCAAACTAAAATCATTGAGCTTCGCAACCTGAGTAAAATGAACCTTAGCCATGCCGCACTGGTATTTGATTGAAATTTAGGCAATGTTCCAGAAAATAAACTGGTAGGAGTACCAGTAGATGACAGCAATGTTTTAACTCAACGATGCTATAAGTAATCCCAGAGAGTACATAAGCATACGTAGGTAAAATGGCGTGAAGGTTCCTTTAGTGTGGGCTTACTCGCTCGTTTATACAGGCTGTTCATAATAAACCGAGCAATTTTGAAAGCCCTACTTAAGATCTGCTTTCCTCCTTGGTTTGTATTCTTACACCATATGTAAAATTAATATTGACCTATACCTGCTGACATTAATGCGTCGGCAAAGTGAAACTGCGAGTTTATTATAAAAGAAAATATTTTACAAATTTATTCATTGTGACACTTATACGCGTTAAAACACCACAAAGAAAAAGAAATAATTTCTGTATACACAAAAGTTTACATCACTTTTTTATTTCAACGTTGAGACTTGGGACTATTTTCCTTCTGTCGCTACCAACTTTACTGGGCGCATGCCACTCGGTGCGTCCGTTGAAATATACGCAGGTAGGCTGTTCACGGTAAAATGAGCACTTCTGAAATCCCTGCTTAAGATTTACTTGTATACACGTTGAGTATTCCTCCACCTTATGTATAATTAATATTGCCAAGGGCATCATCACTTTATTCACGCATCGGTCAAATGAAACTGTGTAATTATTAAGAAAGTAAATACTTTACAAATGTGCTCATTTCCATATTTCGATGCATAAAAAAAACAGAAAGGGAAATAAATAGTTTTAAGTTATCACAAATGGCTACGAAAACTTATTATTCGACGTTAAGGTCTTGAACTACTTCCCATCCATTGTTACCAACTTGACTGGACGAATATCACTCAGTACGCCCGTTAAAATATATGCTTGCAGGGGCAGTGACTTTTTTTTAAGGTTCATTTCAAAACTGCTCACTTCATCGTGAACAGCCTTTAGGGACAGTGACATTTTTCAAAGATTGATTTCAAAAGCGCTCAGTCAACCGAAAACAGCGAGTAGCTACGCGGAGGCTCTGGGGACGGGCCTTGTTCTTGATTGGCTGGCGCGTGCTGAGAAGGTTCCCCATTGGCTTGGCTGCCGGCTGGCGAGTAGGTTACGAGGCGTTAATTGGCGAACGCCTTTGTTTCGAGATGTTGCCTGCCAATGACGCCATCTTGTTGGCGTGTGTGACTGTTCCATACCTTTGTATCCAAGGGCTCTCAAGACCTCGCTGTTAAGAGGCCGCCAAAATTTCTTTACTCACGAGGCCCGTCATATTTACGTTTTCTCTGAACGCCAGATAACAAACTTTCAATTTCTTTATAGGAAGGTTGAGCTGCGCATGCTAAGGACGTGTTGGAATCGAACATTTCGTTATCTAGTAACCTGCGATTTTGTAGGTTTCAATTCGAAAGCTGTCGACAGTCACTTATTTAGCAAACTAACGACCCACCAACATTTTGAACGGAAAATATATTTTAAGGAAGTGTTCTTAAAAATTAATTTAAAAAAAATAATAATTTCTAATAGTTCTTGAATTACCTTAAGGGTACCTCATTTGAAAATTATAGACCCAGTAATAATACGTATTTTTCAATATATTATAGTGGCTGAAAACAAATTTAAAACTATTCTAATGATCTGAAGCACAAAATATATTGTCAAAGCACAGTTCTTTATTCCAAACTAAGTTCATTTTGAATTCTCGTGTGTATTTTATAGGTTAAACTAATATGCAGCATAATATGATGAAAATTTGGTGATTTTGTGTTTTCGTAAAGGTTTTTGTTACCCACAAAACCGAAGTACGAATTTACAAAATACGTCACAATTTTTTAAATGCAAAATCGAGTTATGAGACTATTTTGTTAACAAAATCTGCCAACTCGATCACGGGCTTAGTTTCCTTTCTTGTGGTATCTGAAATCTGCTTTATGTGATTATGTGGTTACACCATCTGCTCGCACCTATTCAGTAGTATTACCTACATATATCATATACTTCTCAATGTTACCAGAAAAACCTGTTTCATTAATACAAGTGAGGTCAATGGTTACAAAACTGGTTTTGTGCTGTTATTAAGATCTTGTGGCACTGTTGGGCTATACATTTATTTCAACATGAAAGTCAATTCACGAGCTATTGAAAGTGAATGTGGTGAAAAAAAAAGTTATAACTGAAATATTCCATCTTTACAACACAATGTTTCACGAAACACATAAAATTGTTTATGTATCGCCATGAATAACCTTGTAGTTGTTATTATGAAAACTTAGTTTTACATATTTCACATTCAAGTTTCGTAAAAATTTGCTCTAATTCACTTTTAGTGTTACAAAAAATACATTGACAACTAGTTTTCAAAGGATTCTTTCTAAGATTACAGAAACATTTTGCATTGTAAGGTTATAACGGCGTTCGCCCAAAAAATTTCCACGACAGGTTAACTCATGGCATGAACAAAGCCAGATGTGTCACGTGATCCAGTATTACTATGAGAACACGGTTCTAATGACACAGCCTGGTAAATAACGCAGCAAGAGTGATACGTGCTCACAAAAAACTATCTTGAAAACCCCGCATTTCGTCCTTAACAACAAGCTCATTAATCTGGATACCAGTAAAATTTTAGAAGTCATTTATGTACTTAAAATGAATCTCGTTAGACAAATAAGTAACTATACGAGTGAATAAGACGTTCATATGTCCCACTTCATTATTGTCTAACATATCGTGAAATTTGCATTTCGGTATTCCACTTTGAATACCAAATAAATCGTAAGTCGTGCTTTGTTGTTCAATTTAATGCTATGTAATTTGCGCAGTTTAGAGGTAAATTTGTTTCAGTTTAACGTACTGCACAGCGAAATGAGTGTATAGCTTCTTAATACACCTTGCACAGAATCACGAAGTCAGTTCACCGCAGTAAACAGCTCTCAGGCAGCTATCTTTTAACCGTTGTCATTTCTACTTCGTTTTATACTGGATTAAACGCAAAATTCCGTTCCTCGTAGATTAGATGGTCTTACGTAGTTTTGCACGTCACAGTATTTCTTAAAACCTTACCCCCACTTTCTTGCCTTTTAGTGTAACACTCCGAAAGCATTAAAATAATAAGTATTGTAACTAAAGGCTGTTCGCGATAAAGAGAGCACTTTAGAAATCAACCTTTGAAAAAAAATTACTGCTCCTACTTGCATATATTGTCACTGGCGCACTGAGTGACATGCACCCAGTAAGGTTGGTAACGATGGAGGGAAAGTAGTTCGAATAAAAAGTCCTAGATAACCATTTGTGATAACTTAAATTATTTATTTTGGTTTCTGTTTTTTAATGCATCGAATTGTAAAAATTAGCACATTTGTAAAGTATTTACTTTCTTAATAGTTTCACAGTTTCATTTGACTGCTGAGGCCCATGTCAATGTTAATTTTACATAAGGCGGAGGAATACACAACGTGTATACAAGTAGATCATAAACAGGGCTTTCAAAAGTGCTCATTTTACAGTGAACAGCCTAAATTATAGTTAACAAGTAGCAGTAGCGCGTCATTAGGCTGCCAGTTAGAAGGATCGCCTAACTACTGATGCACAGCAGTAAGTCGCTGTGGTCAACCACACACAGATTCAGTACTGAGCCCATCGGCTAAGTTGGCGTTTTGCGAGCGAGTGAAGTGCCTCATTACTTCAGCGTAGCAACAGTAATATTCCCAGTTAGAATTACTGTTGAAGATCGGTTGTGTAGTTGCTCGAATCTCGAATTTTTGGAATGTTTCTCTCCCTTCAACAAGTTCCACCGCCAACTAGGGTGGTGGGCGTTGTACGACACTCCTGCATTGGTTTGCATGTCATTTAATAATGCCGACGGAGAGGTGTCCCTTGAGCGGGAAGTTTACTTAATAAGCGAAGGGCTTTCATCCCTAAAGGATGAAATGTAAGAAGACCCTAAAACCTGTACGCCATGATGGACGCTTCCTTGGACGAGTCCTAGGGCCACCTGTTTTTTGCGAAAAGATTTCAGGACTGCTTGTACTCCAAAACACTACAGCTCAGATCCACTTTCGTGATTGGATGATTTTAACTGTCACGCATTGCAGGTGTCTGCCCGCGAATCACGGGCAATCATTATAGGAGTTGCTTGATTCCGATTGGCCCAGTCAGGTACGGAACTGTCTCCTGACGGAGACACGTGGCCAACAGCGAAAGGAAAGTTGTACGTATGTCATAGGACATTGGAGTCTAGCCTTCGCGTAAATCTTTTCACGAAAAACAGATGATCCTAAAAGCCTGCATGACCGATTGTATGGATGGTTCTATGGGAAATTTGGCCTTCTGCTGACCGTTTTCATAGACTTTTCGTAACTGGTCGAGTGAAATGTTCGATGGAACTTTTCCTAAAAGGTTGAAATTTTAGATTGTCAGAGAGAGGTTGGTAGAGTTAAATAATTTCTGAGAAAAAGATTAAACACGAATAAGTAGTGAATAAAAAAAACAGCAAAATGTTAACTGGTTCTAAAACAGCACTGTGTAAAAATTATGGTAAACATTCGTATTTATTTAACGCTACAATTTCAGTTATAAGAACAAAACGATTACGCTGTGTGCATGAACTCCTAATGTCGAAGTCGTGAGTAAATATTGTTCCTAGACCACAGTTGAAGAAGTAAAATCATAAAATAAAAAAATGCACTCGTCTTTAGTTGTGCCGCGACAAGTATCGTTGGATAGCTTATTGCAAAGAACCCTTCACGACAAAATGATCATTTTTTGAAAGCTTTAGATATAATTGTATACACGTTGTGTAGTCTATGTCTCAGCCGTATTTAAAATTAACATTGCAATGTGCCTCGTACCTTTATTCATTCTTCAGTCAAATGAAACTGAGAAGATATTAAGAAAGTAAATACTTTACGAATCTGTTCATTTTTACACTTCGATGAATTAAATATATATATATATATATATATCAAGTAAAATAAATACTTTTAAATTACAGTAAATGGTTACCTAACACTTCATATTCGACAGTAATATATGGAACTACTTTCTATCCTTCGTTACCAACTTTACTGGGCGCATGTCACTCAGTGCGCCCATTAAAATATATGCATGCGGGGGCAGTGACAATTTTCTAAGTTTCATTTCTATAGTGCTCACTTTAACGTCAACAGCCTTTACCTGCTTGCATGCAGGCTCAAGTAACAAGTCCCGGGGAAGATTCCGTCAAAGTTTGTGGCAAAAAAATGTTATCGTGGCACATAGGTTTAAAATAGAGCGGTGACGGAACGAAATAACGTGAGGAACGAAAAAATCCTGAGAAAAACAACAACCCCACGGCAGCGTCCGCAATGCTTCCGGTAAACAAAAATTCTTTGTGGCCCCGCCAAGAACCGATCCGTGATCGTCGCGGTAGGAGCGCTGTGCACTCGCGACCGAGGCCGATAACTCGCCGCTGACAGGAACTTAACACGCAGCGACGTGTGGTGCACTGTTGCAAGGTAAGCTGGCATTAGCTGAATGCTGTACCCTGTTGCTTGCTAAAGAATGTTCGCGATAAAGTGAGCACTTTTTAAATCAGCCTTAGGAAAAACTCACTGCCCCTACCAGCATCTATTATAACGGGCGCACTGAGTGACGTACGCCCAGTAATGTTGGTAACGATGGATAGAAAATAGTTTCATATGTTAACGTCAAATTAAAAGTGTTAGGTAACCATTTGTGGCAACGTAAATTATTTGTTTCGCGTTGTACTTTTTTAATGTACAGAAGTGTAAATAAAAATGAGCAGATTTGAGAAATGGCTACTTTTCTAATAATTTCAAAGTTTCACTTTATCCACGCACGAATAAAGTTACGAGGTACATGACTGTGTTAATTTTACATAAGGCGGAAGAATACATAACGCGCATACAAATAGATCTTAAGCAGGGTTTTCAAAAGCGCCCATTTTACCGTGAACAGCATTTAGTTAATACTTCCACCACTACAAGGTATGTAGCGCGGCAGATGACGCCACAGGACGCGGGTAATGGGTCCCTTGCTGCTCGCTTGTGAGTGGTCGGAATGAATTCAGTTTCCCCTGGCTGTACGGTGGTTACTGCCTCTTGCTGCATGCACCTGGAATGTACAGCAGTGTGAGAGAGCACCGGCTTACCTTGCAATAGTTCGCCACACGCCACTGACAACACGGCAAGTGTCCGAGGCGTAGCAGCCCAAGAAAACTTGTCGGAAGCGCGCGGTCGTGCAGGCCGATGGCGCTCTGCAAGACTGCTGGCTGCTGGCCAATCACAACTCCGATGTACGTCTGTTCGACGACTGTTTGGCCGATAGGTAGAGCTACGAGTATTTCGCGAATCCATTCGGAGGCGAGGTAAACTCCAAACACTTGTTATTTTCTCCTACAGTTGTGATTGGACGACAGTAGTTTAGACACGCCCCGTTTATCTGTGAGTCAGTAATTGATCAGGGAGCAATAGTGTGAGTGAGTGTTCAAGAGTCCTGTACAGAGGCCTCACTTGATCACTGCAACCAATAAGCAAACGTTAATGTCTCGAGTGTATAGAAGACTGTTCAACCTAGCTTGCTGCCAACTCAATCCTCGAAATTCTCGGGGCTCTACCAATAAGTAGGGCCACCTGTTTTTCGCGAAAAGATTTACGCTCTGGCTAGGCTTCAGTATCCTATGTGTACATTTGCAGTCTGCATCTGACAATTGGACGCCTGTCTTTGTGTGAAGGCAGTCTAGTACATGAGTGATCCAATCAGAACTAAGATCCTCCGATACTGACTGTCCTTGATTCGCGGTCAGACAGATAAGACGCGTAACAAATCAATTGATCCAATCGCGAAAGTGTTTGGGACTAAAGTGCGTTGGAACATAACTTGTCCTGAAATCTTTTCGCGAAGAACAGGTGGCCCTACCGACAGGTGGTCAGTCTTTCGTCACCACATGACGCAACCAAGACGCGCCATCACATCACGTGACAAATCAACGACCCTGGCGCGGCTGGCCAACCACACAGACTAAAAATGAATAGAAACACGGAAATTCCGCGAATTTATTTGAGGACAAGCTGGAATTTAAACACGTGTAAATGTAATTTTTTTCCAGGTGGATTTGAGTTGTCTTGAACGTCTTTGAGTCAACAAAGAACCTACAAGGAAACAAAGAGCGAGCCCTGGGATACCCAGTCTGCTCTCTAAACCTGATTCAGTCAGAAGTTCGCTGTTTATAGGCTATTCACGGTAAGATGGGCTCTACGTTGTATATTCTTCCGCCTTACGTACATTTTCACTTTCATTGGTATCATAACTTTATTAATGCGCCGTCAAGTGAAACCGTGAAATTGTTAGAAAAGTAAATATTTTACAAATCTACTAATTTTTACTCTTCGATTTAAAAAAAAAATAAAGTGAAAGGAGTATTTAAGTTATCACAAATAGTTACCTAACACTTTTTATTCGACGTTAAGATACGGAACTACTTCCAATTCCATAGTTACCAACTTTACTGGGCGCATGTCACTCAGTGCCCCAGCTAAAATATATGCAGGCAGGAACAGTGACATTTTTCCAATGTTCATTTCAAAAGTGCTCACTTTATCGTGAACAGCCTTTAAATCTATTAACAGTTTATTACTGATTCAACAGTCACTCCAGGGAATTTAAATAATGAAATTGTGAACAACGGCCAGTTTTCCTTCTGAATTATTAATTAAACAACGTGTATTAAATAAAAAAACAACGCATAAACTCAAAAAAAAATTCAAAGATATGAGCTTCGTCTTTCATAAAACAATTTTACGAGATAACATGATCATTCAGTCTTTCATTCTCTATTTAAGCCTTTCATTTCGTTTTCACGTAATCATTATTTCTCTCGGTTCTAAGGTTTTAAACTACTTTAAATGCGGTGAAATGAGTGTATTCATAGGTATTATTTGTTTTTACAATCCTGAGGTTACTAATTACACTGAAAACGAAAAGAAATGCATACAATTTAAAACTACTTACTTTCGATATAGAAATTCAGAGACCTGAAAAATTCGCGAGTTCAACGACCTACAGGCTAGGCTCTACAGCCTTATGCACAAATATGCCGATGTCAGCTGTGCATTGGTTGCTTGTCGTCACAGTGGAAAGCGACGATTGGGCCGCCGTTCTCCAGAGGTGTCAAACACCGCGTGGACCAATGGCCAAAGTTATATAAACACACGTGTTTTGAATTCCAGCTTGTCCCAAAATGAATGCGCGAATTCTTCAGGTCTCTAAATATAATAGATATATTTTGTAAGCCAACGTTTTCTTGATAGTTAAATTGATAAGAGAACGTTCTGGAAGCGAGGGGGAGACAGCATGGTTTCAATACTGACCATCCGCAAAATTTTCTCAATTTTTTTAAACTATGTTAAATGGCTCAATGTAAACAAAGACTATCAGAAATATTTGTATTTTTCGTAATTATTTAGTTAAATACAATAAAAAAATAATTAGTTCGCCGTACGCAGTTGGCCGTCACTCAATCACTGAAATTGTTTCACGTCACATATTCAATCAGCGAAATAGTTTCACTGAAATAACCACTGGTCTTCCACTGACTCCAAGTGGAACCATTTTCACTGATTCGAGTAGTCGAATTTCACTGCGAATCAGTGGTTTCCCACTGATTCGAATTTAGAGAGTGAGGTAAAGGCCTACCAAAATTTATTCTCGCTTTTGAGTGTCAGAAGCAAGGGAGTGACGAGGGTGACAATGCCACGCACATCAAGTGCCACATCACCGCTACGCGCACGGCTATGAACTGATGTGCAGTGCTCTTGTGTTGCGTTTATCTATGAGACTTTAAGGCAGCGACCCTATAATGTTACTGGTGTAAACCATGTATAGGCTGTTCACGGTAAAGTGAGCACTTTTGAGGACCCAGTTACTTTTTCCTTTCAGCTATTGTTATCCTTTAGCCACTTAAAAAAAAAAAATTAAAAAAATCCAACTAAGTAATAAACACAGTGTATATATTACACCACACTTGGAAGTTGTTAACGTCATGCGTGATATCTTCAAAGTACAATTCCTTCATGGTTTGACATACGTTCTCTTTACGTAGGCAAACATACTGGAGACATGTTTAATAGTTTCGTAAAGAAAAAGCCGTTTTTCAAACATGCCGTAACACGAGTTTATGTAGACGACCTCTAAAGTGGAACAACAGCCAACGGACAAACAGCTGAGGCTCGAGTACCAAGAGAACTGTGGATTCTAGCTTGTTAACAAAAGACTCCGCGGGATTACCACAGTTCTAATGATGAAGTTGAATGACTACCGTCTTGTGCGCATGCACCACCAGCATCAGGGGCGGATTCAGTGCATGGACTTGGATGGGGAAGCGTATTGCGCATTTTAATTAATTTTTATGCAAATAAATCGTATGCCTACTTGCTGTTCAGTTCTTTTAAATTCTTCAGAAAAATCTAAATATAATTACTGTTTCCTTATAAAATAAGATAGAACCACATGGAAAATAAAGCTTATATGTAGGTATAAGATTTCAAGAACTCGTACAAATTTTCCGTGAATTTTCTTTCAAAGTTAGAACAATTAAAATAAAACTGTTTTGTACGGCAAACTCGTGGGGGCGGAAATTTCTACCGCTTCCCTCCCCTTGTATCCGCCAGTGTCCAACACTGACTCATCCATCACCATCGTAACTGGCAAAACAAAACTCGCGGAGAAAATATACATGAATTTCCACAGGTAATCACTTATCTTTCGCATCTCGAATGCTATTTTTAATTGTAAAATATTATATAGAAATTTAGTGCTGAAAAATTGATTATTTTAACATAATTCTAAAAATAATGTTCAAGCAAAGTAAAACTATTTTTATATATTTTTTATAATTTTGAAATTTTAATTATTATCTCCTGAGACAAGTCGTGCCGCTGAAAGATTCGCCCTTGGGGTTCACGCTTATTTTTACTTATGTGGGGGTAGAACGTATGTAAAGGGGAGGTTTCAGCCCCATATGGCACTCACGCCTCCTTAAATCCCTCCAAGTCATTATGTTGTTTAAAAAGTGAATCGGGTCTTTGATGAGACGCCTTTTTAAACTCGCTCCCGTGTTGTATATAAAAACACCAACGATTATTTCCGGAACAGTTCGGGACAAAATATGGCCCGTTTAAACCGAAATCGTACTACACCTTGGTCCGGTGTTGTTGCATCACGACCTTTACCAAATTTAAAGAAGAAATGAATAATACTATAGCGTAACTCCTTTTTCACACATCCTATAGAATCTCGAGAAAAAAAGTATTTGCCAAATGCACGAAATTATATGAGTCTCTCAAAAGACCAAAAATGAAAGATACAAAATACCAGAAAGAGTAAAACCAGAGGGGAAAAATTTAAGGTTATGTGTTTCCTTTTATGCCCAGCGGGTTATCAAAATCGTTAATTTCATGAGATAGGAACTGGGGAGGTTTATAACCCTTCAGACTCCATAAAATGTATGATCTCAAGTATTTGATTTTGATGTGTGCTGTGCTTAAGCCGAGACTACACGTATTATTGTCATTTTTAGGCGATTCAAAAAACTGTTTGTCGCAGATATTTTGTTGTCTCTCAGTAGGTACGTTTATACCATCGGCCGAAACCTCAGATTCGGAAACCCTACTTTCCAAACGAAGGTTTTAGTGAAGTGTGTATACTGACATACGAAATTCCGTTTTGGAAACGTGTGTTTCGGGTGTTGTTTTATGCCAGAAATTACTAATATCAAAACAATGCAAAGAATTAGTCCTTGTTGTTATGGTGATACGAAATGGAAATACATTTTACAGAAGATCATAAATTTGACAAAACAAGTTATTTAAAGTTCCATAGGCCCTAATTTGCTTGATAAAACATAATTGAAAAATGGAATTCTGTTACTTTTTTTCAAGATGCAACATATCTACTGTGCATTTTTACCTCTGTTTCCGCTCGTTGTGATCTGGGCAGATCCAACCACTGATTGTATTAGTTATTTTCGTTCCTATACAGAACAAATTATATAATCACTCTGCATTTACACACATTATTTTTAACCAATTAAACATCTTGTTTTACACTTCACGTATCCTAGTTGTACATTTCATACCATATTTACAAACGCAACCGAAGTTTCGTTGTTTCACAGCACACGAAACCTAAGATTCGACGCGAAACTTGAATTACAAATTTCTGTTTTGAAATACGGCGAAACATCATCTTTGTTTTGAATGAGATATCGCATAAAGACAGGTTCACACCATAGACAAAAGATGAGGTAGAGCGATTATTTGTCTTCTGTGCATGTACCCAACATTGACCCAACCCAAACTAAGGTTTAAGGCCCTTACATACCTGAAAACTTTCTTCTTTTCATTTTTCCGTTAGGGTCATCTAGGGACCACGAACCAATTCCAATGTTTCGTCCTTTGTTGTTCCTTCTTTCTTCAGCACTCCATCTTCTCACTGTGTATCTTTTTCCTCTCCTCGAACCATTTCGAGCCTGTTTTCTTTTCCTTTCTGCCTCGGAATCCTTCCGTTTTAAATAAGTTTTTCTTAAAAATTTCTCTCTCTGTTGCTTCTTCTTCACTTATATTGTTTCTTTCCAAATCTTTCTTAACTTCCTGAATTCAGGTTGTTGTTCATTTCTTGTTCCAAAGATTTTGAAGATCCGTTTGGTTAACCTGCTGCCATCCATTCTATATAAATGATCAAAAAATAACAATCGTCTCTTCCGTATTGTTTCTGTTATGGCTTCTATGTTGCGATAGATTTCATCATTACTTCTTAATTTCCATAATTCTGTAGTTTTTAGTAGACCAAGTATTTTACGTATAATTCTTCTCTCTAGTACTTCCAATTTATGCAACTTGTAATTCAGTACTAGACATTCACTTGCATAAATACATTTCGGTTTGACTACTGCGATGTAGAGCTGTATTATAAGATTTTTAGATAAACATTTTTTTGTTGTAGATATTCCTGGTTATGTCATATGCTCTTTCCATCTTGCGTATCCTTTCATCTACCGCGAATTTTTCCAAACCATTTTCCTGAAATATTTCCCACAAATATTTGAACTTATTTACTCTCTTTATTTGACCAATATATGTTGCTAGGATTTCTGGAGCATTTTTTATATTTATCAAGAATTTTATTTTTTCTACCGAAATTCTTAAACCTGTTTTGTTGGCTATCCCTTCTAAGAAATTGACTTGTATTGCTGCGTTTGTTAAGTCTTCAGAAAGGATGGCAAAATCGTCTGCAAATGCTAGACAGTTTATTTCCACACCCTTGTTCTTTCTCCCCAGTGTTATTGGTGATAGCTCGTGTTCTCTTAGTTTTTCATTCCAAATTCTTGCTATTTTCTCCAAGATGCAGTTGAAGAGTAGTGGACACAAACCATCACCTTGCCTTACACCTGTATTTATTTTGAATGGTTTAGATATTTCACCCTGAAATTTTACTTCTGATATGGTGTCTGTGAGGGTTTCACGGATTAGATTTGCTAATTTAGATTTAACTCCAAATTCTCTGATTACTTTATCTAAAGTTTCTCTTATCAACGAAATCAAAAGCCTTTTTAAAATCTATAAATGTTACTTCTATGTTTTTGGAGTTCGTGAGTCTGTGACGCACTATGGACTTCAGGTTGAAAATCTGCTCTGAGCCAGATCTGCCCTTTCTAAATCCACTCTGATATTCACCCAAATGAGCGTCAAGTGTTACATCTACCCTGTTCAGTAATATTTTTGAGAAGTTAAGCAGCTATTTTGACAAGAATTTAATAGAGTTTATGTGAGATGATTGTTATTTTATTGTAGGCCGATTTTCATCTCAGTATATTAGACCAAGCTCGTTTACTCCGGTTGGGAAGATCAATGCTTTTAGTTTGGCAACTAAAATTTTTCGCTACTAAATAAGCGCTAGAATCGCATTTGTACAGCAATTTTCCTATTATATAAGTTAAAAAACAAAATAATTGCAATATTCATAAATCAAATATAAAATAACTATTTAACAAGGAAAAATATTTCTCTATTTTTATTCGCGTTGCTTAAAATTTTTACTATAGTTGACCTCTTTGGAACACTGCGTCGTGGCTCAAACCCATACAGTTTTGCTAGGCATATAAACAAAAAAGAAATAGAATTTTGGGACGCTTAGATTTGTTGTGAGCAGCCAACGAGATAGGTCTACCTCATTTCTAGTCTATGGTTCACACGATCACAGCTTATGAAACGAACTATGACAAGCTAAGGTGGTATTTTTGTCACAGTTAATTCCAGCTGCCTTTGACATGTCACAGCTAGCCTTGCATTTTTACCAATAGATGGTGCGTCATTGTTTATGAACAAACTGTTAAATGAGTAACCATAGTGTCTGTTTGAAATGGTAATAAATCTCTTAACATGAATTCGTTTAGTTGTATCTATATTATGTATGATCCAACCGACTATATCTTTATACCTAGCTAGTCTACAAAACATTGGATGCCAATAAACACACTAAAAAATGTCATATGCAGTATATTTGTTAATTGAAGTCGGAAAAAATATGTTTAACAATACTCAATTTTTTCCAAGCATATCAATTGCACAATCGCACACCAGATGAACTAGACTTTGTAGTTTTGACATTCACAAAAGCCATTCTCACTTCTGCCGATAAACACATCCCAAAACTTAATTCGCCAAAAGCTGGTAACCCATTCCCTCATCAACTCCGATCACTAATTCGCCAAAGAGACAGAGCTAGGGAGCGATGGCAACGCACATGTTCATCTGACGATCTCGACTACTTTCACTCACTCCGTCGCCAAGTAAAATGGGCGATCTCCTCTTGGACGTCGCAACAACAGGCCATCAAACTCCAATCCCTCCTGGTAACCAATGGCACCCCTGGCAATACATTAGAAAATTCCGTTCCACACCCAGAACCATTCCTCCCATCGTTTATGCCGGCTCGACTATCGATTCACGTTACGACAAAGCCCAATTCATCGCTACACACTTCTTCATCCACTTTTCGCTCACATCTTCCTCCTCCTGGATACCCTGGCAGTGAACTTGCCGATCTGACGTTCACCCCAGATCCCAATCCACCCATCGAGGGTAGTCTACTTGCCACACCACGAGAAGTCAATTTTGCAACCCAAAATGTCCGCTACTCAGGAGTCGACACAGTCGTAGCACGACTCCTATGATCACTCACCCGCAAGGGAATAATTGACTTCACTCTCATCACCAATGCCATCTTTCTCACATATCACTATCCCACATCCTGGAAACATGCCATAGTCATTCCTGTTCCAAAACAGGACTCACCACCAGAAACAGTCCTGTCGTATCGCCCTATCGCACTTCTCTCAGTACTCTCTAAAGTTGCTGAGAGAATCATTCTATCTCGCCTTACACGATATATCGAAGAACTCAACATATTCCCACTCACTCAGTTTGGTTTCTGCAAGTGTCATTCAGTTCTCCATGCCGCAGGCATTGCCATCGACACAATTACACAAGGTTTGAACGCTCACAAACAGTCCATTCATCTTGTTTGATCTGGCAATGGCCTTTGACTCCGTACACCATGCTGCCCTTCTCAACAAACTTCGATAATTCCACTTATCAGAACGTATCATTTCTGTAATTCACAGCTTTCTCACAAATCGCTATTTTTCAGTTCACATCGACAATACCCTATCATCACCTCTACGCATTCATGCCTGAGTTCCCCAAGGGGTCCTACTAAGCCTCACTCTTTCCTCCATTTTCGTTGCCGATCTTCCACAAATTCCCTCCACGCAAATCTTACAATTTGCAGATGACACGGCCCTCCTCCTCTCAGGTGAAGAAGCTCAGATTCTTGAAACCAGATCACAAAACACAGTTCGCAAAGTCATATCATATTTCCTGCGCTGAGGAGTCACACCTAACCCCAACAAATCAACTGCTGTATTCTTCACCAAACGGCGCAGGAAACCTCCACCACCACCACCGACCATGCTAGGCCACAAACTTTCATGGAATTCCTCTGTTCGATACCTCGGTCTTCACCTCGACTCCACATTGACATGGCACTCTTACATCACCATATCCATCGTCAAAGCTAAATCCGCCTTGTATACCCTCCGACCAGTCATTTCATATGCATCTCCCATCTCACAATCAGTCCGCATCCAACTCTGGCAAGCTCTCATTCTTTACCAGCTGGCCAACATCGACCACCCCATGGACATCATCAGCAGACTTGCCAACAGCTTCTACAGACGAGCCTGGCGACATCCCAACCCGTCCATAGCTGCCATCGCAGACTACAACCCAGCAGATCCTCATCCTCACCGTCGCCTCCTGGACTTCACCAACATCATCCCCCCCTAACCCTCGTCCTTGCAGCTGCTGACTCCTCCCCATCTATCCTGAGTTCAGTGCGGGAGTGGTGCCCCGTGGCACATACCATGTGCGGGTAAAGGTCATTTCTCTCTTATATTTTTCCAAAGTCAGTGATTTTCTCCATTTCTTAAAGTCAGTGTTCTCCACTTCATCCCTAATTTAAGTTCACCAATCCTCTGCTCCTTGTACATAGTTCATCTTAGATTTAGGTCTTTCGTTGTATATATCATCCTTGTTTCAATTCCGGTACATATTCATTGTTCTACATTTTGTCTGTATTGTACATAACTCATATTTCCTTTTTCATCTCACTATTATGTTTAATAACCCAATCACTGTATATAGATCACCTGAGAATGTCATCCCTTGTACATAATCACTCACCTTAATTTTAAGCTAGATTTAAGTTTCTGTACATAGTCGAAGTTCCTTATCCTGTATAATGTAAATATCTGTTTTTATAAATATGTTTGTAAATATGAATGTAAATATTTCTGTAATTATGTTTCTGTAGACAGTTCATGTTAATTTTAAGTAGTATATAATATGTACAGTGTAATTATTATAGATTGTAAGTTTCCAATTGCTGTTCACTAAATTTATCTGTTAACAGATTTTTCATGTTTTTCCTGTAAATTTAATCTTTAATTGTATTGTTTTATTTTTATATTAGCTTATGAGTTTTTAATTTTAAATTGTAATCTCAAAAGAGCAATTGTTTTGTTGGAGTGAACTATGTTTGTATGTCCTGGCAATTTTAGATATGTACACAATTTTTTGGATGGTCTGATTGAAATAAATTGACAAAAAAATTGCCCAAAAACTCAAACCTCTATAATTTACACGATTGTGTTGATACAATAGCAGCTTCTATTTCATTGTGTTTAAGAAAAAATATCGAGTTAGGAATTTCATTAATATTCGTATAATTTTGTCACAATTTAATTTATATTAGAAAACTGATGATTAACAATCTTTTTCACATTTCCTTACATTGAAATTATTTTGTATTTACTTTTTAAGGCCGTAATATTTACTTTCGTCCAAATAACAATGCACAGCGAAATTATGTCCAAAGAAACAAAAGTAGATAATATTGCAAGAGAGTCATTTAGTTAGAAAAAAATACCAATTAAAGTGTTTTTCTACCATATTTTGTCCTTGCTGGTAAGTCTGAGAGAAACAATTCCAACTTAGAAATACTCGTGTTGTGATGTACGTGTGCCGATAAACCTATATATTAAAAATTTATTCACATTTCTGTACTGTTGTGGGTTTTGTACCATATTTAATGTATTTTCAACAGTTAACAACATTTCCGATACTGAAGGTGGTTCAGTTCATTCGCCGGAACCGTCCACGAGTTCACAATAGATCGAGATGGAGAGCGATTCCGCCTCTGGAACGGTTCATTCGCTGGAACCGTTCGCGAGTTTGCAGCAGCTCCGAGACAGAACAGTTCCGAGGCTGTGAACAGTTCCATCCAATCGCCGGAATCTTTACATCTCTACTGGCCTTACAGTGCCTTTTCGGCAACGGTTCAGAGTCGGATCTGTCCCCGTTTAGCATTTTCACAATATAATCATTGTTCTGATACATATAAGGTATTGGAAAACTGTAAATATCTCGACGTTGCAGTAATCAAGCGTACGTAAATAATACTCGATACTCGTGGTATACAAATTGTAAGGCGTCATTTATAATTTGTTTCAATAATTAGAAGTTAAACACAAAATAATATAAACAAATTTTGTGCATTTTCTGTACAGAAGTGGTGGATTAGTGTGGCGTTCCGACAGAACCGTTCATTTGGCTTGCTCGGAAACTGTAGTTCCAGTTCCTCTTTCCGGAATCATTCTTTGAAACTGCTACGGGAAATATTCCCTATCCCTAGGCGATAGTGACACAAATCGCTCATAACATAGAGCGGTAGCACGGTTCACGAATCAGTAGAGACACGAAAATTTCGGCAATTCGCCTGGTGTTGGGTAGTCTTCAAGAACTTATGCCAATGGTAACAATTTTATGATTCGATTATAGCTCTATTGACACGCCTTGGATGACTGCTAGTGGGCAACAGGAAGGGAGCAACAGTGTAGCCAAATGATTCTCAACCTAGTCATCAATAAACTAGCCAATGAACTGAATGACTGTTGTTCGAGTATACAAAAGATTGTGCAGTATAAGCCTGCTACCATAAACTTCGAAGATAGTATTCTTTACAGAGTCTTCTGATGACATGGGCAATTATTTAAACTGAAGCCTAACATATTAATTTTGTTCCATATTGAAATTAGTTCGGAAAAATTTTTCAAATTACAACTTTCTATAACTTATTTTATTACTTAAAAAAAAAAAACGTTTTGCTACCATTCTCATAAGTATTTCAGGCTCTTATTTCTTAGAACTACTAAAAATGATTAAATAAGTTTAAAATGCAGGAAATAATTTTAGACTTTTCCTTAAAACACAAAGATTCCTGTAAATGAATAGTACTTATATAGTGGATCCAATGGAAACTTATCAACACACACACACACACACACACACACACACACACATAATATATATATATATATATATATATATATATATATATATAATATATATATATATATATATATATATATATATATATATATATATATATATATATATATATAATTTAGTGCCATACACTTTTTTCACTACGACAATTCTACAACTAATTATGAATTTCATACCATAGCGCCAAACAAATGTGATTAAAACAAAATTTACTTGAAAAACATATCAAGTTTAATAAGTATTAATTAAAAGGTTAAATACAAATTTCCTCTGAAGTAAGTTTAGTGAGAACAGAACGGTGGCATAAGTATGCACACTGGTATATCTCTAAAATCTTGTGTATCAACATAGAAAACGCTGTGGCGTCCACTACATTCATGACTGGACTGTACTGTATACTTGTGATACAGCTTCGCTGTCTGCATACGAGCCTCAGGTGTTTGTTCATTGGCTGTTGCACCAGGTAATAGCCAATGTTACTTCACACCTGGCAGTATGGCACTCACTGCTTGTTTCCTTGCAAGGCTCCTTTTGGCTCAGAGTTGTCCAGGACGTGTCTAATGAACAGTGTACACGTGTTAGACGTCTATCTTGTCCTCAAATGAATTCGCGAAATTTTCCTATCCCTAATCATAAGGGTAAACCTGAAAAGCCTGCTTATTTCTCTCGGTACAAGTTAGCATTCAAGAGCTAATACGTTTACGCGCTATTGGACGTCGGTTGGAGAACTCTGAGTCAATAAACATGCAATAAAATATGAACCCAATCATTGTCATCCGCTGACAAGCGACCAATGAGCTGCTGATAGCTGAATGAATGGAGTCTAGCCCACAGGTCACGTAAACCAAGAATTTTTATCAATTCTCTTATCATACGATTTCAAGAATTAGAGGAACAAAATTCTCTTTTGTTCAGTAAATGGTAGACATAGTTTCGCGACCACAGGCAACCGATAAAAACTGTTGATATCATTTTGTGTTATGATTCCGTAACAGATGATGTTAGTATCACATGTCATTGATTATGGGCACCTGTTTATCACGAAAAGATTTCAGGACAAGTTATATTCCAACGCACTTTAGTTCAGAATCACTTTTGCTATTGGATCATTTGAATTGTTACGAGTCTTATCTGTCTGCCAGCGAATCACGGACATTCAGTATCGGAGAATCTTAGTTCTGATTGGCTAACTCATGTACCAGACTGTCTTCTCACAAAGACAGGCGGCCAATAGTCGAATGAAGACTGCAAATGTGCACATAGGATACTGAAGTCTAGCCAGAGCTTAAATATTTTCGCGAAAAACAGGTGGCCCTAGTATTTGTACTTTTGTTCCAAGGACCCTCCCTGCAGAACTCTGATCCTCACATTTAGAAACCCGCTGGGGGATTCGCTCCGTTTGACCGAGTGCAACAGCATACTGTGTTCTTACTGTGGCTGCAGCCAATTAACAAATGACCTCCACTCTAGTATGTACAGAACACTTTAGTCTACTTTGTATGGCACCGCGCGCTGAAGTGAACAATGGCGGGGCCTCTAAAAGGCTCCCGCAGGAACGATAAGGCCGGCACTGCCTCACGCACCAAGTGCGTCATCGCCCCTAAGTGCAAAGCTATGAACTGACGTGCAGTGTTTTCATTTCTTTGCTTGCACCTATGGGACTTTAAGCGGGGACCCTAATATTTTATTAGTGGAAATTATGTAGGAAGGTTCAATGCAGGGCTCTTGAGTGGTTGTGTATGTATCTGAAGCGTGTGTTTTGAGATAAAATGCTTTTAAAAAGCCGTTTTCAGCCATTTTCGAGTACTCAAAAATGGTGTTTTTAATGCACGCGACGTCTTGAAAGTACACAACAGCCTTGTCTGAAGTGTGTGTTCTTTTCGTATGGTGATATTTTGTATCTTAAGTACAAGTCAAGACGAATTAGCCAATCAGAGAACAGTGACAGTTGTTGTTGGCGGAAACTGTATTTATATCTTCGGTTCATCACCTACCGAGACGTGCTTGGCGTATCGAATGCCTTGAAACGTGGTTGCACTATAGGTAGAGCCCCGAATTTTCGCGAACTCGTTCGGTACCAGGTAGACTTCAAGCACTTGTCCTTTTATACTACTACTGTGATTGGAGCGCAGTTCTTTAGCCACGACCCGCTAGCAAAAGGCATAAACAAACCCTTCTCCATTCCGTAAATATGAGAACAGGTGGTGAAAAATTAACGCATTCGTACTGACTGGTAAAAAACATTAACTTCAAAATCTCTGACATTTAAGTAATGCTGATGGGTAGAGACAACTTATTTTCGCGAAAAGAATTCCACGTAAACTACATATATTACAGTTATCTACATGCACAGATGACGTCTACCTTTGATTATTGGCCACGTATTATATGAGCAGACATGATATATTTGACTGGGCCACACATAACCAAAATACTCCGATACTATACTTCCGTGATTCGCGGGCAGACATCTCAGACGCGGAGCAGTTAAAACAATTCAATAGCTAAAGTGGATCTGTGCTGAAATGTTTTCAAATTGACCTGTACAAGACATATTTCCACAAAAATCGGATATCTCTGCTTATACGTCAGTTTTGACAAAATTTATAATTCTTTAGGCATTCGTCTCTTCAACTAAGTGAGCAATAACCACGTGTTCCTTTAGAACCACGTAAGTTAGTTAAATTACGTTATGGATTCAACTGCTTCATCTTCTAGGAATGTAGTCATTTTTACGGCGCTCAGCAAAAAAAAAAAAAAAAAAAAAAAAAAAAAAAAAAAAAACCTCATTAGATGGCGCCTAACAAAAAATAGTTTCGCTTCTTAAACGATTCCGGTTAATGTTAGGCAATAAAATGTAACTTTTTCTCCCGAAGAGTGAAACGTTAATTCTAGTGTGAACGACTGGCTTGATGGGGCGTGGGCAGCCTTCATTGACAGTCCACTGATTGCCGTCAGTCAACGCGACAACGATCTGCGAGGAACTCATTCCGGTCGTTGAATCCATCGGGCTCTTTGGCGAAACAAAAAGAAATCGATGGCTTGTTTGCATATTTCAGTTCAATTGCAAATATAAGGTCAGCAGTCGCTAGCCTCCGACTAATTGTTCTGGATGGACTGCAGCTACGGACTATTGCACGACTTGAACACACATTACATCTGGTTATAGGCTGTTAACGGCAAAGTGATCACTTTTAAAAGCCCTGCTTAAGATTTACTTGTATGCACGTTGTGTATACTTCCGCCTTATGCAAGATCAACACTGCCATGGGTCTCATCAATTTATTCACGCGTCGGTCAAGTGAAACTGTGAAATTATTAGAAAAGTAAATATTTTACTAATCTGCTCATTTTTAAACTTCGATGCATTAAATAAACAGAAAGCGAAGGGAATCATTTAAGTTATCACAAATGTTTACCTAACCATTTTTATTCGACGTTAATATATGGAACTACTTCCCCCCCCCCCCCCCTCCGTTGCCAGCTTTACTGGGCGCATGTCACTCAGTGCGCCGGTAAAAATATTTGCAGACTGCAGCAGTTATCTTTTTTAAAGGTTGATTTCAAAAGTGCTCACTTGATCGTGAACAGCCTTTACTTGCATAACTTCTACACTGACTGGCATGCACGCGCAGTAATATTGGTAACAACTGAGGGAAGGTAGATCCATATCATAACACTGAATTCAAAGTACGAGGTAAACATTAGTGAATACTGAGATTATTTATTTTGCTTTCTGTTTTATCGTGCATACAAGTGTAAGAATTAGAAAATTTGTATAATACTTATTTTTCTAATACGTAAATTCACAGTTGCACTTGACCGAAGACCAATAAAGTTATTAAACCCATGCCAATGCTAATTTTACATATGGCGGAGTAATACACACTGTGCATACAAGTAGATCTTGAACACGGCTTTCAAAAGAGCTCAGTTTACTATGGACAGCCTATACGTCATTATGCTACATTGAGTGTTTTCATGTACTTTGTTACCAGGTATTGCCTAAACTGCTTTTCGAGAAACGCTAAAGAGCATAAGTCAAATTTACCAAAAATCAATAGTTTTTTTTGCCAGAATATTCAATAAATTCTTGTAGTAAGTCTTTCGCTTGTCCCCTAACGTTTATCATTGTTGGTTTGTAAGTTCTTCCATTGCACATGTCTATTTCCGATCATCCGTCACTTGCTATTTTAATAGTTCTTCTTTATCTATCCTCCATTACTGCTAAGTGTTCATCCCATTGCCGTCCTCTAGTTTTTATTAATTATTAACATGCCACTTTGTATTATTCACGTATTTTATCTTCCACGAGTAGTTTCTAACCCATCCCCGGCCTTTTTACGTACATTTTATAAGGACATTGTGTAAAAAATTAGCATTCTACATACCATAAAAGTTATCAAAGGCTCACAGAAATAACTCGTAGCGTCGGAAATGAATGTTCAGTAAATTAAAAATAATATATATTTAATTTCAATTGCCCCTAGTGGTAATGAGCACAACATAGAAAGCGTCATGAAGAGTAATATCAATAGATTAATTGAGAAGTTGAGGTATCTCACTGTTTTATTTCCTTTTCTTTTCAAAAAATAAGTGTTATGTTTTATTATGTAAAGTGGTAGAGAAGGTGATGATACATTAATTTCGCCACAAAATATAAAGACATTTTATTGTTATCATTATAAACTTCTGAAGTATTTTTACTTGGTCCTGTCTTGTTAAATTATGGGTAGTGTCGATATCCCATATATAAGAGGCGATCAACATTATTATATTTATGTATACCTTACACCAACGCTTCAGTTAACACTGCTTATTGCAATTTTATACATATATATATATATATAGTCCATTACCAATTGGAAGCGACTTATGAACCTTTGACTAAACGCCCTAGCCATAAGCTGCATGCATAGCTAGTAAAAACAGTTGCAGGTTATGGTGCAGGTACAGCACCCGCACCAGAATCTAAAACTTTTTTTTACTAGCAATGCATGCAGCTAATGGCTAGGGCGTTTTTCAATGGTTCATAGGTCGCTTCCAATCGGGAATTGAATATATATATATATATATATATATATATATATAGAGAGAGAGAGATAGAGAGAGAGAGAGAGAGAGAGAGAGAGAGAGAGAGAGAGACTTGCTATGTACGCCTTTCAGAATGCAACTCTGTTTGATGGCTGGTTTCACTATATATATATATATATATATATATATATACACATATATATATACATATATATATATTATACATATATATATATCAGTTCAGGAAAGTTTTACAATCTATGCACAAACCACCAGCCCTCTAAGTATCTCTTCTTGCTCGGGTCGGGTTTCATTCTGCATCCATTTTAAGATGAAATAATTAATGTACGGGGAACAAAGAAATATATCATCTGAAGAACTACGATTTTTTCTACAGTTGAAATATTCAAGTATTCATAGTCCAGTCGCCCTATACCTACGAACAGAAGCTTTCTGCGGCCTAGGATGAGTGCAAGAGTTCTAGCGCGCATGTGTGCGATGCCCACTCTCTCACTCACAACTTGATTTGAAGTACCGAGTTTGTTATCGGTGTGGTTTTTTATTAATTTAAATCGAAAGCGAGTGAAGAGATGTGGCCGGACCTTAACAGCGAGGTCTTCAGAGCCGATGAGGGCGATCGAGGTGAGTATAGAGCAGCGCAGGAATGAAGGGGCGGGGAAACGGGAGATCCCCGAGAAAACCCGCCGATCAACGGCACCGTCCGGTACGATTCCCACGTGCGAAATAAATCGAAAGCCATTGATGTTCGAGACGACAGAATATTAAAATTAAAGAAAACAGGGCCGGTGACATGTTGTCTGCAAAGGTGTGAGATAGGGTACGCTTGACGTCTTATTGACAGCAGGGTTCTTAGCATTGACTAAAGATGAGGTAGATCAATTACTTGTCTTCTGTGCATGTACCCAACACTGACCTACCCTAAAGGAACAAGACTGTCAAAGTCACATGGTCAACAATGATGAACTGTTTTGTTTACATCTCGATTTTCTAAAGATAAGCGCCTTTGCATGAATATAATACTTTTGCTAATTTGGATTTTACTAAATTGCATTACAAATTGGTTAGAGGAAGTATGCAAACATCCCAAAGCATTTGTTTACTAAGCATTGTTCTAACCTCAAATCCAATCCATGCCGTTCTTACTAGACGTGTTGGCAGAAAAGCAGTTCAATGTTGGGACATGGAGACTGGTTGTGCGCAGCCAGGAGATCGGTCTACCTCAACTTTATAGCATAGACTACAGATGAGGTAGACAGATCTTGCTGGCTGCGCACAACCAATCTCCGTGTCCCAACGTTGATCTGCTTCTCTGCCAATACAGCTAGCAAAAATGGCGCGGATTGGGTTTGAGGTTAGAACACTCCTTAGTCAACAATTGATTTTGAGATGGTTTTACACTTCCTCTAACCAATTTGTAATTATTTTTTATTAAATTTAAACTAGTCAAAGTATTTTATTAATATATCAGTTCATATCATTTGAAAATTAAGATATAAACAAACACGTTCATCAATGTTGACCACGTGACTTTGACAGTTGTGTTCCTTTGGGGTCAATGATGGGCACATGCGCAGAAGACGAATAAACGGTCTACCTCATTTTTAGTCTATGCTTTATAGCCTATGACGGTTCTTTGAGGCAGTACAATGTACGTTGAGTAGCAGGACAGAGGAAGGAATCATGTTAGCACTCACGAGTAGTGATTTCGGAAAATTATAAGAGAGCAATATCAGGATGGCCGGAACGGGAATCGAATCCGGGTCCTCCCGCTTGCGATTCGAGCGCGGAGAAGGTGCCAGGCGGACGGCGTTAGATGGCGACTGAGAGGCGTGATCGTTGAGGGGGTGGGGAGGAGGGAGGGAGTGTGATGAGGAGCCCCCCTGCGCCACCTGAGTCAAGGCGAATCGTGACCGCAAGGGCCAATCACCTCGCCGCTACCGGACGCTGGGAACAAGCACAATAAAAAATAACACAAAACGCCGCAGCCTCCCACCTGGCGTCTGGCTAGATGTGCTCGGCTGTCCGGCCCTGTTCGCCTTTCTATATAATCCATTCACGGTTACTTCAGCCTTTTCCGAAGCCCTGCTAAAGTTCTACTTTCAGGATATTCCTCTGCCCCGTGCAAATTAAACTTAACTAATCCTGGAGAATTACGTCAGGGGGCCAACGCACCACATTCGTGGGTACTAAGTGTAACAGTATTTTGTATAAGGACTATTTCTCACTGGCCGCTACCAACATACCTATTCTCTCCCTGATTTTTATTCCGATTATTTATAAGTGAAGCATTATAATTTATATATATAAATATAAATAACATTTTAATTTAACAGAAAAAAAGTAACTTTTATGAACACAAGTATAAAAGGCTTGTGATACATGACGTATTTAGGAAATAATTAAACGCGTCATACATGGGGAGATTTTGCAAAGGTTTGATTAAAAAGGACCGTGAATGGACTATAGCTCTGACGGAGGGTGCAGTGCATATCAGCGGGCCCGCACTCCACTAGGCTGTTTCAGGCTGCATACTGAATTTGAAGCAGGGAGTGGGGTTAACAGACACTCGTGATAAAAAAAAAAAAAAAGACATCCACTCTGGCAAATAAGAATATTTCATTCTAAAAAGGAACAATGGAATTTTATTTGCCTCACAATTCGTGTATACTGCAGAAGCATATACGACTTTTTTTTTTTCGCTTACAATTTAATCTTAATACTGTTGAAATCATAGTAACCAAGTCGTTAGCATTTCAAGCAAACAATTTTAAAAAGTTTAATTAATAGCATAAAATAGTGTTCCCATTACAATTTACCATACAATATGAAAGTTAGTGAAAATTAAGATCCAGGAAAATTAAACTTGTATGCTTATAGTTGTTTTACGTTACAATACCTTTACACACGCACGGTATGAAAAATGAATTCTAAATGATAATGAAGATAGTTATATTGGAGCGTATCTTAGTTTAAAGCCCCTGACCTGAGTATCTGACCGCAGGAATCACCTCCCGCTATCAGACAATAAAAATAACACAAAACCGCATTTTCCACTGGCGTCTGTAGAATCTCTTTGTTCGCCTTCTATATAATATTCACGTTCTTAGTTCGAAGCCTTAAAGTTACTTTATATTCCTCTCCGTGCAAATTAAACTTAACTAATCCTGGAGAATTACGTAGTGGTCCAACGCAAAAATCGTGGTACTAATTAACAGTAATTTTGTATAAGACTATTTCTCATGGCGCTACAACATACTATTCTCTCCCTGATTTATTCCGATTATTTATAAGTGAAGCATATAATTTATATAAAATATAAATAAATTTTAATTTAACAGAAAAAGTAACTTTTATAACATCAATAATAAAGGCTTGATACATGACGTATTTAAAAATAATTAAACGCGTCTACATGGGAATTTGCAAAGTTTGATTAAAAAGGACCGTGAATGGACTATAGCTCTGACGAGGTGCAGTCATATCAGCGCCGCTCTCCACTAGGCTGTTTCAGGCTGCATACTGAATTTGAAGCAGAGTGGGTTAACAGACACTCGTGATTAAAAAAAAAAAAAAGACATCCATCTGGCAAATAAGAATATTTCATTCTAAAAAGGAACAATGTGATTTTTTTTGCCTCACAATTCGTGTATACTGCAGAAGCATATAGACTTTTTTTTTTCGCTTACATTTAATCTTAATCTGTTGAAATCATAGTAACAATCGTTAGCATTTCAACAAACAATTTTAAAAAGTTTAATTAATAGCATAAAATAGTGTTCCCATTACAATTTACCATACAATATGAAAGTTAGTGAAAATTAAGATCCAGGAAAATTAAACTTGTATGCTTATAGTTGTTTTACGTTACAATACCTTTACACACGCACGGTATGAAAAATGAATTCTAAATATAAAAAAAAAATCGCCGACATAGTTAACCAACTGAAGTTCGAAAACACAGGAATAACAAAAACTAATAATAACAAAAAAAAGTATTTTATCAGGTCAAATAAGCCGAACATTTTTGATCGCCACGAAAAAAAAAACCTGCTTGACAGAAAAAGCTTAAAAAGAAGACATATCTTCCTTTCGTCAAACGTCTAGTAATTCTAGCTGGGAGAGGCTTCGTTTTAATAAAAATTTACATCACGATAATATATCAAATTAGATGCAGTTTTATGTACGTACTGTACATACAATCCAGTCAAACTTGAGAGCAGAGATAATTCATTAAAACGTATGAAATAATAATTAAATTATTATTTAAAGCTGCAAACATTTACATAACTGCCTCATTTAAAAAATAATGAATATGACTTTACAGTGGAAAAAAGTAAAATTAATTATCTTACTAAAAAAATTTTTAAGGCTTTGTGTAGTGTTCATTTCCCAACTGGCATGTTTTTGCATCGACACAAAGACTAGACATCTTATGGTTTCTTTCAAAACTCATCGCCATTTAATAAAAAAATTTCACGATGAATGTTCAGACTATCTAAACCATTCAACGTTTTTTTTTTTTTTCCACTCAAATGTATTTCTTAAATATGTTTTTATGCGATATAATGCATATGGAAGGCACTTTCAGCACTATTTGTAGAAATGAAAAATATTTTCAGCAATGTATGCACAACGAAAAATGTGTTATACGCTGTTCACGGTAAAATGAGTACTTTTGAAAGCCCTGCTTAAGATCTACTTGTATACACGATATGTATTCTTTCGCCTTTTATAATATTAACACTGTCATGGGCCTCATCACTTTATTCATGCGTCGGTCAGGTGAAACTGAGAAATTATTAGAAAAGTAAATACTGTATTTTACAACTGTGGTAGTTTTTTTCCCTCCGGTGCACTGGAAAAACAGGAAGCGAAAGAAATAATTTAAGTTATCACAAATGGACACCTACCACTTTTTATTCGACGTGACGATATGGAACTACTGTCCATCCATCGTTGCTAACTTTACTGGGTACATGTCGCTCAGTGCGCCCGTTGAAATATATGATGGCAGTGGCAGTGACTATTTTCTAAGGTTGATTTCAACAGTACTCTCGTTATTGTTAACAGCCTTTACACAACTGAATGCTCTTGAATTTAATTTCAAGCTTGGTATTACATTTGACACGAATTTGAGCGGCAATCCCCTCCTCCCCCTTCCACAGAGTGCGCCACTGGGCTGACTTCCATATGTTGCACATCTTCAACACTCACTCACCAGCACAACTGTCAACACCACGTGTTGAAACTCTGCAGGAAATACAGGGTAGAGTACGCATGCCAGCTTTTCATTAACTAATCCCGTAGTCCCAACATTCAACGTTCATTTTGCCCCAGTTGCCAACAGACCTGTCGAAATAAAATGGCTTCGACTTTCGGTTTACACAACTGTTTTAATATGCTTTATCTGATTGACTTTAAATTTAACGAAGATGTATCCAGTTATGCAAAACACTTTTTTTTTTTTTTAATCAAAGCATTTATCTGTTGGAAAACTAAATGTAAATTATCCGTTAGTCACAATAATTTTGCAGCAGTACTATAAGATAATAGTGAACCAATTTTGAGAGCATCCGCAAAAAAAAATTAGCCTACCTCGTAATCTACTGTTTAAATAGTAACGTGGGCATTTATTACATGATTTATTTAACCGACTAGTGATTTCATTTTTATAAATGATTTAACGTCATTTTTTAAATATTTTAATCATATTAAAACTCAGAATACGTGTTAACATAGCACGTATTGATATAAACAGTGTTGTTGTCTGTAACTCAATCCACGTTATTTTGAAAGTACTATCGGCAATACAAACAGAAGAATGTTGGGACACGTACGGCTGACGTGCGTTCTCATCCCCATACTACCTCATTGCTTTTCGAATGGACCCGCGCGACATCCTAATGTTCTCCACACGTCCTGAACAAGCAGCGCTTTCTTCCGAGTCTCTTTGAAACTACCAATAGCTCTAGTAGTTTGCTATTGCAAATACTTGCAACTGCTGCAAAATTTTCGGATTATTTTACAACTTTCAGATAGAAATAAATTTTCTTACATATGTCTTTACCTGAGTAAATATACATGCTAAATATGTATATAATTCTGAACGTCTGTGTTTTTTCCGCAAACAGGTAAGCCATGCCTGAACTAAAACACCAGTTACATAAGTAGCAAGATTCTGAAATGTTTTTAAAGAGATGGGTGGATTCAGGAGGACCCGATTTCAGTTCCTGGTCCTGCCAGCCTAATTTCGGGTTGAAATGGTTTTCCTAAATCACTGTTGGGATCGTTACTTCATACAGACCACGGTCAATTCCTTTCCCGCGATTAATTATGTATAATGACCCCGCTGCTGACAAGACAAGTTTAGACAATCATGTTGGCAGGGAAAATCTATGCGATATTCCATTGCTTCTTCTAACTGTCCACAAAGCGCCAATCACTTGAGGACTCCACAGATTACTTGACAAAGTACAGTCGTGTCCCCTCATCCCCTGACATTGCGGGTACGTCGGGGCAAATTAACGGAGGGTGAGATAATTGGGTGGGGGGAAGGGGGCAAACAACGACGTCTCTAGCGAAGTGAAGACAAGTATGGGCTGTTCACGGTAAAGTGAGCACTTTTGAGCACTTGGTTACTTTTTCCTTTCAGGCATTTTTTTATCCATTAAACACGTTTTAAAATATATGTTGCCATGTAAGTAACAAAACACAGTGTGTATATTCCACCGCACTCGGAAGTTAACGTCTACTATTAAAGTAAAGTATACTTATCGACTGTTATTCCAAATGAGAGGGCTTTCAAAAGTGCTTACTTTACCGTGAATGGCCTGTATAAGTAGAGATGGAGCAGCGACAAGGGAAGCGGCCAGCGGCAAACATTTCCCACGCGAAGAATCGGGAGCGACCCTGCCGGGAATGGAACGGGAATCGCCTCGGTGAGAGGCCGGAGCTCTAGCCACGCTATGACCGCGGCCCCTTGGCCTGTGGCACGCACTCGCGTGCGGCCACGCCTCCTTGAACGTCCACGCGAGAGGCGGGCGACACGTCTGTAGCTGTTTCGCCCGGCTGAAGGTGGATTTCAACAGCAGCAATGCGCATCACCAGAACTTACTGCCGCCTTATTTACGTACATAGGCTGTTCACGGTAAAGTTAGCCCTTTTGATAGCCCTCTCATTTCAAAAAATAGTCGATAGCCATGTTTATGTTTCCAGTTTCCAGCCCGGTGAAAGCCGTTGTGCGTGTGTCTTTTTCTCATCGTGTTTATTATACATTTATTTATTTTTGCTTTTTTCAAGCATAGTTGGTTGTAGGTATCCTTGTAGGCGTTTTCTTGACTGAAATGTAATATTAATCGGCACGTGTTTACGGCTTCGTAAAAAACTGCTCGTTCCGCCATTTTCCTTTCCGCCGTCCGCAATGAAGTGACACGAATATAATTTACGTATTTAAGTTTAAGTTGGTTGGTTTTAGGAAACGTGCGCAGTGTTGATTTTACTGAATAATTCTACAAATAAATTGTTTAATGCTAGTGACGAACAAACGTGATTTCAGTGAAGAAAACTTGCAAGGATTGCCATAGAAAAACACATGTTCAAGATGTTGCGAATTTTACAAACAGTAAGTTTGCGTGTTTTGTAAATCATTAACACAATTATTTAAATTCACGTGGCCTGAAAAAGCCGTACTTTCCACGCTTTTGCAATGAGTGAATAATATTTGTTTATTTGTCTATATCTTAAATTCAACGAGTGTAAGGTTAACTTCGGTCAAAGTATGTGTGTATATATTGCTGCATCTGTACGAATACGAACAGCGACGTATGTATAGTGTTTTGTTTTTCATTAAAGTTAAAATTTTCGAAGTTAAATAATTTAAATATTATTTCCATACGAGCAAAATTTTCCACTGCTCCATCAAAGAAATATGCAACCCAAAATGCCACACACTCGCAAGAACATCAAAATAATGCCATCTCACGAAAAACGTTAAACTAAAGCCCCAACACCCATTTCACTGTTTCCTTTTTCCCTCGAAATAAAATAAACAGAACCCCAGAAAATTTAACTCGAAGGTTACAAAAATAAAACAGGTTGGAATGCCAACTTATAGCTATAATATCCTATATTAATTACTGGACGGAAGTTAGCTAACGTCAGTCTTTCTGTGGCTGTCACGATAGGAAACACGAGGGAAGAGGAAACTGCAAGTGTGCATTGAACTCAAATATTTGTTTACAAACGACTTTTCTTTCAGTGACAAAACAGCTGTGGTGGAAGGATACATTGTGGCCGTGCTACTTTTCTAAAACTGCCAAAATTTATCCCACTTACATGAAATAGACTATACTTACATGGCAAAATTTATTGTGAAAGGTGGTTGAAAGGATAAGAAATGGCTGAAAGGAAAAAGTAACTAGGGCCTCAAAAGTGCTCACTTTTCCGTGAACAAACTATACATATAATTCCAAACTTTGTATGGTTTTGCCCAACAACTACCGTGAAGTGAGTTATTGCTCAAAATTGTTAAAAATTATTTTCGCCGTAAGGGCGCGATCTACGTGGAACATTTTAGCGCATTTGAAGTAGGGAAGCGCGGGAGCTATAAGGTCGACATTGACACGTGCAGCCAGCGCCCCATCAATCTTACCCACAAGGCGCTGAACTGACGTGCAATGTTTCCGCCGTGCTGCGCGTACCTATGGGACTTCAAGCGGCAACCCTATAATTTTACTGGAGGTAAGTCTGCAGAGAGGGTCAGTGCAGGTCCCTACAATAGTTTCGCATGCTTCCAAACTGTATGTTATGAGTAGAGACCCGAGAATTTCGCGGCTTCATTTCGAGACAAGTTGGAATTCACATACTTGTAGGTTCATGTTACTTTTGTAATTGGTCGACGTGTTGTTTGACACTTGCTGGAGATAAATGAGCCAATAACAAACATGCAATAAGTTGTGCGCCCATTCACCACCTTTTACTACCACATCAATAAACCTATAAACAGTTGATATATGTATGAGAACGTATAAGACTGTGAAGTCTAGCTTACAGGTAATTGAAATCGCGAATTTCTCAGGTGTCTAATTATGAGATACAACAGCGTGAAAAAGCATTTTTTAAGCTATGTTGGAAGGCTCGGGAATAAAATTTATAATGTGCATGATGTATTGAGAGTATTGTACATACGTATCTCGTCTGAAGTATGTTTTTTTTTCGCACATTGGTATAACGGGGACAAGTTTAGTGGTTTCATAAAAAAAAAAACGTGAATTTCAAACACAGCATCGCAATTCGAACACCAGGTTGTGGCGGTGCCCTTAAGGGTGTTGAGTTTCCCGCCCCTATTATCTTTTTTTTCGCACTACACACATAGGAACATACATCAAAAAAAGTTTTGCACCTCTGGGATTACCGAGTTTCTATGCTGCCCACGACCCAATAGAAAGTATGCGATGAAATTCATACTGTTTGTACAGAATACCATCCCAGACGTGACGAATGTCTTTTTGTAATGCACCGACTGTACCAACGAACATCCTTCATGTGCAAACCGGGTGCTGTGTGTGTATGTGTGTTTCCTATGCATAGACCACCTTTTGCTCGCATGATTTAGAAGCCTCAACCTTAAATAAATAAATAAATAAATAAATAAATAAATATATATATATATATATATATATTTATTTATTTATTTATTTATTTATTTAAGGTTGAGGCTTCTAAATCATGCGAGCAAAAGGTGGTCTATGCATAGGAAACACACATACACACACAGCACCCGGTTTGCACATGAAATATATATATATATATATATATATATATATATATATATATATATATATATATATATATATATATATATATATAGTAGCTGTTTTGGTCGCCTCGGAAGCCGTTTTCTGTATTAGGGCAATATCGGCGTTGCCTGCAAGAAAATAGTTCAGCACCTTTCCCATTTTCCCGGAGTAGACAACGCGGATGTCAAGGTAGCGGTGTTCAGGGTATTGCCTGCTCTGTTTGGTCGGCGTGGTATGCGTCCGAGTGAATTCACCTCAAGTCAGTACTTCTGAAATCGATAAATAAAATACTCCCTGTCCATAACCACGTAAAGTTCAATGTAAACATTCCCTTGTTCGAATTCGCCTTTCAAGCTTTCTCAACTTTCTTCGTCCCATTCGAAACACAAACGAAGTCGTGTCATCAGAGTGTCGCTGCTCGAATCCAAACCAAGAGGACAAATAAACCATTTAAACAGCCCCTTCGACCAAGAGCACTTAATCATGTCTCCTTCACGTTCCCTACACTGCGTTTTTTTCGTTATTCAAATGGTTATTCATATCACCTTTTCATCACGAAAACCACTAGACCTACTGATTCAAACTAAACATGTTTTGAATATTCTCTGTTCAGAACCTTCCCGGAGATACAACATGAGTAAGAAGGGTCATTTAGAAAAATGCTATGAAATAAAAGGTATTGTATGACATTAATATTATAAGATGCAAGTGGCGAAGTAATGATACATGTGCGACAATGAAACTAGATAAAGTCAAAACTACAGATTTGTTGTACTGGATAATAAAGCTGCAATGAGTGGCATGTCTTTCGGTTTACAATGGTCTTTTATTTTCATTTACAACAAGGAAAATGAAGGATATATTACAAATATCAATTATAAGTCTCACAAACTAAGCCTATATACTTTCCGAAACGCCTCTAATCTATCGTTATTTTGAGGTCGCCTTGAGAAAAAATGGGAAAGCTAGTTAAAAAAAAAAAAAGTTACGTTAAAGCCATAAGCTGAACCAAACTTACTCAGATACAGAACTTATTAAATTCCCGGACTTGAGGTGAAGTTAGAATGGTCTGAAAACCTTGAAAGATCACGTTTGCTCAAAATGGTTGTAAAGAGCTGTAATTAGTTGGTGTTCAATAAATTTAGTAAGTTTTTTGGAAGCGGCATAACGAAATCCATTAACTCATTTGAAACCACCCACGATTTTTTAAAAATAAACTTCCCTCATTATGCCTGCTTAAACTTTGATATTTGTTAAAACAAGATTGAGTGGATATTTATCACCATCTTAGTTTGCTCCGTTTCTCTAGATAGCAATATTTCCTGCAAGGCAAGAGCATATCCACCAGTTACGAGATAACAAGTAACAAAGAACAGCACGTCCCAAGCAAAACACCGAGCATCTAGTTAGGGACAAGGTCTTGAAAATAACGAGCCTGGGTCGACGCTGGTCTTTTTGTTTATGCACAACAAACACCACACATCACAGCAGCAGTTGCGTCAGCTGTTATGATGAAAAGTCCCTGAGAACACATTTTAATAGGTGCAATAAAGGAGTTTCTTTCTTTGTAATAAATTAGTTTCTTTCTTCAGTAGGTAATAGCACTTAAAGTAGTTGAAGGTTAGAACGAAATTCCTGTAGCAAGCTAGGGTATCATACTCTTTTAGATGCGATTAACGAATTCAGTTGCACACAACGTATTTGCGTCCAAATACCAGAGAAATAAAGCAAATACGCGGAGGTCACGAGTCGTACAGAGTGAGTGAGTAAAGAGATTTGGACGGCTCTTAACATCGAGGTCTTGAGAGCCGATGGTGGTGATTGAGGTGTATATTGAGAAGCACCGGAATGAAATGGCGGGAGAAACGGGAGATCCCCGAGAAGACCCGCCGACCAACGGCATCGTCCGACACGATTCCTACATGCGAAAATCCGGAGTGACCCTAGCCGGGGATTGAAGCCGGATCGCCTTGGTGGGAGGCGTGCAGGCTAACCGCTCGACCACTGTGGCCCTGAGTCATAGACATATATACATAGTGTTGTTTGAAAGTTGATGATGAAAAGTTACTTAGGCCGTGTCCGAATTGACAAATTCGTTAGTTTGTAAATTTGTGTTTTGGTAGGTATCAATTCGGACGCTGTCAGCAGTCAATCATTTAGCACTGACAGCAACGCAGTATTACATTATCAGTGAAAAATATTTTTATATAAATTTAATGCTTAAAATTGACGATATATTTCTACTATCACTGGAATGCTACGAATACGTTAATAAGTAAGAAAATAATAAATTAAGCATGAACAACTTTTATAAAAATTTTATTGCAAAATATATAAACTAAGCACACCACTTACTTGCGTTTTAAAACATGTCTAGAGTATATTATGTACAGTTATTTGTTTTAAAAATCATTTTATTTACGCATTCGCGCATGTGATTTTAAAGTAAAAACCGACATGGCGCTGATTTTGTCATTTTATATCTTGCTAACAACAGCTAGATACAAAATACGAAATTCCAAATTACCAAATACGTCACCATTTTTGTATACAAAATTGGGTCACGTGATCGTTTTGTGAACAAAACCTGCCAATTCGGACACGGCCTTAGACCAGCCTCCCTGAGGTTGTGGTTTGAGACAGATGCCACGATGGTCAACCGAGAAGCTGTCCAGCAGATGTTATTGTAATTTATCTTCAAAAGACTGATAACGACACTTCTCAGGAACTGTAAGATCCGCAACTGACGTAACTTGCGATATGATCTCAATGAAGACGGAGGAAGTTCGTCTGTGAGTCAGCTCGGGGCGACTTAGGAAATCCTGACTCTTGGATGAAGTGACGGGCGGAAATTAGAATATATTTTGATATATCGTTAGTATAGGTGCATGCATGTTTGAGACAGTGTAATAAAAATAAATGTCCGAAATATGTCCTTTTGTTGAGCGTTAAATAAAATCATAGATATGTAAGGAAAGATACATGCGTACGTGTAACGCCCGTTTGTCGTATAGTATTTCAAAACTATTAAAATCTAAATTGTGAAACTTCGATAAAAGACCTGTATAGCTAGTGTGCTTGACAACTGTTCATATCCTAGTACCCATGGGGTACCATATATGTATATATATATAAATATATAAGGAAATTAAGGTGACCAGTATAGGAAGCAAAAATTAACTCTTTGGCCTTGAAGTTGACGAAAATATTTTAGCATGAATATCTTCGCCTCAAACTATAAACATAAATAATTAGTAAAAATGTTTTTCTGGCAGGACAAACTAATTTAAACTACAGCCTTATGCAGACGCGTATGCGACAAATTAGAGTCCCTTATCTTCCTTCTCGATGAGCTTCAGAAACGCCATCCAAACCCGCGCGCGGTCGACAAGCAACTGCCACGAGAGAAAAAAAACCTCAACGCTAAGAGATACTGAAGTTACGGAGTGTACTCTATTTTCAGAAGTCTCAAAAATTGTATGAGTGTGTGAAGAAAGTTACAGATAAATTATTTTCAGAAAGTGGGACTCCTTCCGTCCAGAAAACGCCCACTAAGCCTATGCCTACCTCGGTTAGAACCATAGACTTAAGGTGAGGTAGACCGCGTATTCGTCTTCTGCGCATGTACTCAACAGTGATGAAAGTGTTTGTTTATATCTTATTTTTCAAATGACAAGCACTATTATGTGAAGAAAATACTTTTACCAATTTTAATTTAATCAAACTGCACTACAAATCGGTTAGAGTAATTGTTTACAAATCTGTTTTCTAAACTAAAATGCAAACCACGCCATTTTCGCTAGACGTGTTGGTAGAAATGTAGTTCAATGTTGGGACACGTAGTTTGGTTGTGCGCAGCCAGCGAGATCGGTCTACTTCATCTTAAGTCTATGGTTAGAACTACATTCTAAAATAAGGCGTGTGGCCCTACAGAGAGTACAAAAGTGTTTTGCGTAACTTGATTTTAGGTCATGAATTCAAAAAGAAAAATAAAATGAAAACAAATCGTAAATTTCGCGTGCATTAAAAAATAAATGTAAACATTTTCATTACTAAACGAAATAATATTTTTTTTACAAATAATATTATTTATAATGAAAATCTGCTTATTGTTAGACCAAATTCATATGTAAAAGTCTAAAATTGGGAAATATGAAATACAGCTTAGTAATAGATAAAATATATTAATTCAGGCTGATTTAAATATTTTCAAAGTAATGCTTATTAAAAATAAAACATGGCTAATAATTCAAAAGGAAGTTTAATTTAATAAACCGTAATTATATAACATACTCATTCGTACTGATTTATATATATATATATATATATATATATATATATATATATATATATATATATATATATATATATGTATATGTATATGTATATGAATTGCAGGGCACTATCGCCAGTAGTTAAAAACGTATCTAACTCGATATCATCAGGTGTCGGAAAGTTATTAAAAGGAAAGGGAACGTGCATACAAGCAAACATACACAAACTGTCGCATAAAACTATGACTTTACAACAAAAATTAATCCAAAATCTAAAATAGAAACAAATCTTTATTAGCAATAGACTAAGACTATAACTTAACGTCGCATTTCACTGGTGTATTATATTTGTTCTATATTGGGTTACAGCTTGTCTGGCAATGAACGGAAAAGCTAAAGGTGACAACACGTCGTCATTGAAATGACAGATCATATGGAATTAAAGCACTTTCATAACCACCGGATCGAAACTAGGCAACCCACCTAACAACGATTTTCAAATTTATCCCTCTGCAAAGCGAGTCGAAGTACTAGAGGAAATTCTGCAATGTTGTAAGAACAATGAAAATCGCTGTCACTGGTGAGATCGGACGGTGCCAGTGTGGTACAGCGATAGTGGTCGTCAGGCGACTCGCATGCCATCACGGCGAAACGTATTCGACTCACGGTGGGGTCATGCTGTATTTCTGCACGTGGTGAATGCGTCTGGAGGTTTCTTCGGGGGCACTCCCATTAACACCATTCCTTAATTCCACCACAGCACCATTTCCACGACACTTTGCCCTCATCGGGCCATTATGTTGTCGCCCGAGACCCACGTATATGTCCAGGTGCGAGCCAGCAGAATTGATTCACTCGAGAAGGGTTTGACAAAAGGAATCAGTCCCCGCCATCTTGTATTTTCGGAATTTTCGTCGTAAATTGCATCACAGATGTTGTACTTTATTTTGGGCGTCGACAAAGCGAAGTACACTACATTACATATGTTATAAACATGTATTGCTAGACTACTGTTGCCAGGACCGTTCCTGTAACCGAAAGCAAGAAAAAATTATTAAAAAAAGAATAAATTCTACAGAGATGTAATAGTTTGAGTAAGCTTAAGGAGCTATTATTGATGTCATGTCGTGGGAAAAATTCCATTAAATGTTCTTAAATGGAACTTATAGCATGATGGCGGGGACTGGTCCACCTTAAGAATGCGGTGTTTTAAAAGCAGTGCAGGGAGGTGTGGGTGGAGAGGATGAGATTGGAGTGGGGAGGTTAGAGCGGTTCTTAACATTGGAGTCTTGAAAGCCGATAAGGGTGAAGCGGCGTGAGTGTGAAGCAGCGCCAGAATGCAAGGTCGGAGGGGAAACGGGAGATTCCCGAGAAAACGCAACGACCAGCGGCATCGTCCGACACGATTCCCACATGCGAAAACACGGCTGCGACCCCACTGGGAATCGGACCCGGTTCGCCTCTGTGGGAGGCGAAAGCGCTGGCTCTAGCCGCGGTTACACCGCGGCCCCCGAGTGGAGGAGGACCTGCAGCTGAGGGAGCGGGTCAGCTCGGCATGAGCACCGGCCGGTGCAATGACCCCTTCGTCTGTTCGCCCGCCCGCGGCCCTAGCACACGTGGTGCGCAGGCAGGCGGCTTTATTGCCACCGGCCGCCACGGGACGTGAGCTGTCGCAAGACTAAACAACGCGCATGTGCGCTGCACGCTCTCTACATTCACTTCCGCCCCGCGTCGCGTCGGCCCGGGGCGCAGACTGCAGGTCGACACGTGCCACCCCCCCCCCCCTCATGCCCTCACCCACTACTACTTCTTCTCCTCAGAGCCTCCTCACCTGTGGCAGGCACTGGTATCTCTGCAACTACCGCTCGGTGTCCTTTTCATTAATCACAACCGTGGTCGTAGCGGGTATGGTTGCCTCTCACTCGAGGGCATCCGGGTTCGGGTCACTTTGGCCCGGTTGCACCAACTTGTTTCCAATGTGAAAGTGTTGCGCCAACGAAGTTTCATGATTCTGGATCTCCGATTCTTCGATCTTGGTTTCAAAGTGAGAGATAGAGATTAACTATGAGACAAATTTTGCTATTGGTTTGTAATATATAACGTCATGGAAGTAGGCGTATTTTTCACTATAGATATAACTAGATGTGCGATATTTGATCTGTTTTAGGTGAATTATTGTTGTGCTAATTTTACTGAATAATATTCACGTGCGTATAATGTTGTTTTAATTTCTCAAGAAAACAATCAACCGTAGTTATATCTGTTGGCGTATTTTCAAACTAAATTTGACGATGAGGGATGCTGATCTCGGATCGAGATTTCGAACCGACAGTTTCGGCGGTTCGAAATTAACTTCATCTCGATCTCCAGTCGAGTTCTGAACATGAATGGTGTAACAGTTTTCTGGATCGTAGATGCGATCTCGGATCGAGTTTCGAACCACGATGGTGCAACCGGGCATTTGTAAAATATCATGTGTTCGTTCAAATCTGGAAAATATCATAATTTGTGACATTTTTTTTTCTCCAAGAACCAACAGCAAAGGGGACCAGTAAATGGTAAGCTCATAAAGAGGAATGTCGTAAATTAAACAGAGGTAACACTGCATGCGCTATCTGGCAGTGGGCGGTGTCAGTTGGCGCGTAGAGACAGAAGCTGTGGGTGTAGCAAGTGCTGTCGCGTGTGTAAGCGGTTGACGCGAACAGGGTATAGTGTACTGCTAAACCATGTTTACTAGAAGTACAACACTGATCGTGGATTGAAATACAAGAGACCTGTAACAAAAATGCACGGATATGTTATAGAGGCTTACTTGAAGCGGGGACCACGGTAGTATAGTGGTTAAACTTTTTTTTAAATTTATTTAATTAACCCTACTTAGCAGTACAGCCATTCAGGGTGTTCAATACTATAATGGCTACCACAATTTAACAAACAGTATATAAGTTATATAAATTCACAATTTTTTTTTGTGGGAGGGCGGCTGTTCGTCTGGGCCCCGTAATTTAAGCTACAAATTCTATCTCTATTCAAAAGCATCATTCACACTTCCTAGGAAGATGGTGAGCTATTCTGCCCCGACCGAGACAGCTCTCCGACGGGTATCCTTTCGGCCGCCCCCCGTTTCGCCGCTCCCGCCGGAACAGACCAGGGACAGGGATTCCCACGAATCCGTCCGCGCGATCAGACGCCGTCGGACCCGCACACAGCTAATTAGCCTTTCGGCCGGTCTGCCATGGCACCCAAAGGTCGAATGGCCCCGCCCACGAACCCGAAGGCCCCCAGCCCCCTCCCTACCTGTACTAATATATTTTGTTCTTTTTTATTTTTCCCCTCGCCCACCGTTCTGCTCCAACTTAAGCATCGTCAAGAACCTCGAAGTACCCCTTCTGGACACCCAGGCCTTCGTTTCCCGGCGGACGAGGGAATGGAGCTCCGCTCCTAAGGGCGCCTCCTCTTTTTTTTTTTTTACACAGACACACACACAGACATTAACAAACATATTATCACAAATTACATCTTTCCCTCATTTCGATTTTCTTCTCCGCAGTTCCTTCCGTTCTTCTTTCATCTTCTCTTTCTTGCTGCTTCTCCCCCTCTTTTTCTCTCTTCTGTTGTTCTTCTACTTTCCTTGACTGTTCCCCTCCCCATTTTCTTTCCTCTTCTTCTTTCTCTTCTTTTTCTTCTCTTCCTCCTTCTTGTTATTCTATTTTTCTCTATATTTCCTTCAATTATTCTTGCATTCATTTCGGATCTTGTGTTCTTCTTTATAACTTTTTCGTGTTTGGAGCTTTTAAAATTTTAATATTTACTGAAAATTATGTTTCGTATCTAAAAGAGAGAGTCATTTATAATTTTTATTTAATTTTACAGATAAAACACTAGATAAACGCAAACACTCACTCAATAATTCCCTTAGTTCAAGCACACTATCATCTGCTCCCTAGACCACTCAGTTAAATCATCATTCATAGTTTTCACCAAATCATATATTTTACTAATACTTTCATTTATTATTTCTACAATTTCCTTGCCATGTATGTTATGTTTTTGTAATGGCCATTTGTCATTCAAAGGATTTAATTTCTGTGCCAATTCTTTATTTTCTTCTTTAAACATGTCACAAAAGTACAGAATATGGTATACCGTCTGAACTCCTTTTTCACATTGACAATTGTCATCTTCTATTTTATTTATTTTAGCTATTTAATTTGACAGTGTCCTGCTAATACTTTCAATGCGCTATTATTTATATTGCTATTACTTTCGTACCATTGTTGTATATTTCTAATATAATTTTTTATATTTAGGCCGGTTTCTGTTGCATCGTACTCTGTTTGCCAACTTATAACACTTAATTTATATATTTCTTTCTTTAATTCTTTTAAACAAATAGGTTGATTATTTCTATTTTCTTCAATCCAAATATTACTGTGCTCTACTATCTTATTATATGTATTTCCGTTGTATTCTATTTCGTCTACTTCATTTTTGATCTGATATATCATATTTCTATCTTTTATATTATAGTCTATTGGGATTTTTTTAATAACAGTTATTGCGGATACATATGATGTTGTTGGTGTTAAATTCATTATTTTTATCAATACATATCCTTGTGATGCTCTTAGTGTGTATTTTCAATTTTATTTTTGTAACAAGTGCTAGCATATTGTATAATGTTACGGTATAATGCCTGATATATGGTTAGACTACTCGCCTCCCACCAAGGCGAACCGGGTTCGATTTCCGACGGGGTGGTTTCCCAATTTTCGCATGTGGAAATCGTGTCGGAGGATGCCGCTCGTCGGCGGGATTTTCTCACGGATCTCCTGTTTCACCGCCCCCTTGCAATCCGGCCCTACTCCATACTCGCATCGCTTCATCCTTATCGGCTCTCAAACCCTCGGTGTTAAGAGCCACCCATATCTCTTCACTCACGCACTTACTTGAAGTCTGTGGTAATGATACGTTCCTGTATCAGATGGTTGCACGATGGGCGAATGCCCAGTTGCACCATCGTGGTTCGAAACTCGATCCGAGATCGGATATAAGATCGACACAGAAAACTGTTGTACCATTCGAGTTCAGATCTGGGCTGGGGATCGAGATGAAGTTCTTTTCGGACTGCCGAAATTGGCGGTTCGAAATCCCGATCAAAGATCAGAAGCCATCGTCGCCAATGTAGTTTTAAAATACGCAAACAGATAGAACTACGTCCGATTGTTTTCTTGGGGGGGGGGAACAACAACAACAACACTTTATACGCACTTGAATCTTATTCATTAAAATTCGTACAACAATAATTCACTTAAAACAGATAAAACATCGCACATCTAGTTCTATCTATAGTGAAAAATACACCTACTTTCATGACGTCATGTATTACGAACCAATAGCAAAATTTGTCTCATACTTAATATCGATCGCTCACTTTGGAACCAATATCGACGAATCGGAGATACAGAATCATGAGATTTCGTTGATGCAACAATTTTAAATTGGAACCAAGATCAAAATGAACCTGGTACGGAAGTAGGATCATTTGATCTCGGATCGAGGAAGATGTTTGTGCACCGAGCATAAGTGCGTTTCGAGGGGGTTCGGGGTGCATCAACGAAAATACCCCACACAGGTCTGTCGTCCATTCCTGATGACCAGGTAGAGTTAGCTTGGGGCCTTCTTTACTGTCGATGGACTGTCCAAGAACTACCCTCGCGAGCTGTTATCAGTCACCAAACAGTGTTGCATAAACGAAGAACATCTCTACCTTAAGATAAATACCTCACGTTGGGTTCACCACCACCTGACAGACACTGCACAGGTACGCATCAGCTGATGCCGGAATGGAGGGGACGCATTTCTGCAACGCATTTTGACTATTGGCGAGACCTGGAACGCGATTCTCATTCCCATTTTCGCTTATCGTGATTCCAATTACGTGTTCATCGCTAGCCTGGCGTAGCGTACACAGTTTAAGATGTTCTGATAAGCAGATGTTCACTACACTTCGTACCAAGGCACTGTCCCTCCCGCTTGTTGTTTCCACGACATAAATCGACTCCCGATAAGCAGAAAAAAGACCCTATGGACACGGGCGTATGAGCCCGAACTAAAACGAAAATTGAATGCATTGGTGTATGACAATAAAGGTATCATGCTGTACCTTAATGTCGACGCAGTGTACTATCACCGTTTCCTTGAGCAATGTCTGCGTCCGGCTGTGCGGCGCTGGTGTCCTCAATTCTTGCGGGAAAATCTACCATATATCTTGTATGATAATACGCAATGTCAAGTGGCGGTAGAAGTGAATACCGAGTAGCAGTGATTAGTCGCGGAAAATACTTAATATTACCCTGACATATATCGTTGTGATTTTTTACTTGTACCCCCCCCCCCCCCAGGAGTATCACGTTTCCTAACATTCCATCAATGTTCTGACTAATAAAACGCTCTATTCTATCACCGTGATCAACGGCGACCTCCTCACTGACGGAATATAACAGCTCCCACACATTTGGCATAGAGCCCAGGACTTCGTTGTAGACTATGACGAGATATAATGTGGCTTCTCACGTGTGAGTTCAATAAATTTATATTACCTATGTCCTATGTTACCACTATGTTATTTGCAACCCTCATATGTTCGCATCAGTAACATTTTTCATGCTGTCAGTGACCTGAAAAACGTCACCTACAATACTTTGTTTCGTTCATATTCACGTGTGTTTCGAACTGTGAAATGCTATTGTAATGAAATGATGTACCTCGAGTCTCTTGTTCCTATTTTTATAGAAAGGATTACACTGTAGTACAACATTCCCAAGCTTTCGTCGTCGTTAATCAGTATTTTCATTGCAGAAACGTTCCACACGATTTTTTTACTCGCTATTTCCCTTTTGAGACTGACGAAACTTTAATAAAAGGAAGTACAACATTTTAGAATGCCTTATTTGTCGCCGTATGCCTTTATTATAAAATGCCTTTGTTAAAGACATTTTACAGAGTAATACCGGCATTATACTGATACAAAAGCACGATATTCAATTTTTTTTTTTTTTTAATTTTCTCATGATCAGTTTATTGTTTTAATACTGTTAATAATAATCTATGTTTACGAGACATGGATTTACAACGGGACTGTGTAATATTTTTGCCAGTCGATGTTTTCTTTACATATAATTTGAGACCTGCATAATCATTTGAAGCCAGAATAGAATTCAAACACATATGTGTTTGTATTGCTCTTGTCATTGGAGTACGGCTGGTTTGACACGCCCTGGGCTGCCTTGAACCAATCGGAAGCAAGTAACGACAAGATAGCCCAATCACGTCCCGCCTAGTCAAAACGGATTGTGGCTCCACGCTTTTGCAGAAGCCAATAAACAAATGGCACATACGCTAATGTATATAAGGCGGTGAAATCTAGCGTGGTTCCAAATAATAACGCGAATTTTGCATGCCTCTACATATAATGTATTTCATTTTGTTTGTAGTTTTATTTATTTTACGTATTGACGTACCTACTAAGTTTCCCAGTCGTCCGAGAGACTTTTAAAGGGATAAACCGGAATGCAGCTCAACAGTAAACAAAAATTACTTTCATCTTAATATAAAGGTCCCTGTCACTTATACTCAGTTACCGTAAGCCAAAATTAATTGTTGTGGTTGATACAGATGGCTACGGATATGGCCGAAAAAATAATGAACTACATCTTACTTCCGGCTGCGATGCCGTTCAATTTCACCAGTGTGATACTCAGAGCAAGGTCAGGCTGTAAATAAATAAGTTTTATCTGGCGCGAGGTGAGACTAGTTAGTCTCTTCGAGCGCGATAAGGTTGGCCTCGCCATAGTGGCCTCTCTACTTCGGTCGCCAAAGAATAGTACGATAGTGTCTATAAAATCCTGTGCCTCATTAAATACCACGTTGTTACGAAAAAAAAATAATGTTCGAAATGCAAATTGCCCACGTTTAGTTATTCCTGCCTTCTCTCGTACGCCATCGACGAAACCATAGCACTCGTCAAAAGTGAGTTTACACCGAAACTGCTGATGTCGTAGGAAAAGGTACAGTGCTTTGTGTAACATGTTGGATCAGCATTATTTAAGGGTCATTTTATTACATGCGTTCAGACTGGGATATACAGCGGTAAACATGTATGATGATGTAAACCCTTTTGTCGTAAACGCACTTTCAAAATGGACAATGCGTAACTGGTTTAAAAAATTTCGGGTCAGTTACCAGACTCTCCAAGAGGAAGGTAGGGTACGCCGACCAAGGATGAATGACGATGCTTTAAAGAGTCGTGTAGATGAAATTACAACGCACCACTGTCAGATAACACGTAACGTTTCAATTCTCAACAATTTTCAGTTATGTGCAGTAAATATGGAAGGTGAATATTTAAACATATGGACAACTGGGTATCATAAGAACTGAAGGAGCGTCACAAACAAAAGCGATTGCACATCTGCAGTAAGTTATTAGTTCGTTACCGCAATGCGCCCTTATTTGATCGTAGCGCGACGTGCGAAGAGATGGGCCCTGAACGACATTTGCAAAAGAAGTGGGCAATTTTTGGACATTCATAAAATTTCCAAGCACTTTCCAAAACTAAGGTAGAAGTCACCCAAACTTTTGCTATTAGCGTGGCGAACTGCACTGGGTATAGTCCGTTACAAGTTCTTTCCTTTTGGTGATACTACTGCGGCTCTCGTTGTGCAGAAAATGACGAAACGCATCGTTGGTCAATACGTCGTGTCCTGTGCTCTTCAGGCAGAGACGCCAAACGCCGCGAGGTTAACATTACGAGAAGTTGCGTGACCTGAAGTATGAAGTAATTCCACAACCATCCATGTTCTCATGAAGCATCTTCAGGCTGCTACATGTTTATCATCTAAGATACTCCCTGCAGGACAAGATGTTCAGATGCAAAGTCAGTGCAGGAAATGTCTTCCGATAATCTCTTGCCTTGTGGAAGCCTCTTTTCTTGAAGAGCGATGTTAGGAGTCTTTCGAATCGTTGCCAGGGATGTGTCGCTGCCGAAGGAGCCACTTTTTAATGATTAAGATATGTTTAAAACATTCTAAACTCAGTGATTGCATGAGGTGCACAAACACGCATTCATTTCCGAACAATCTAGTATTTTTTTCTAAGAAGTAGAGTTTTCTCAAGAAAGGAAAAAATTACTTTCTGATGGCTAGCCACTGTTTGAATTTATCATTTTGTTTAGAAAAAAATTGAAAATCGTTATAAACCACATGTTCGGAACTTGTGCAGTTTCTTTAAGAAGAAAAATAAAAAGCTGCCTTACTGAAGCCGCATGCAGGCAAAGCATAACTAAGTCTAGAAAATTAACATCAAAGGGACAATGCACCCCATTCATGCGCACTCAATGTAAAAATATTTTATATGAGAACTATTTCTTACTAGGCATTACCAACACACCTGTTTTATCGCTATTTTTACTCACAGTTATTATAAATGAAATCATGTGTCATAAGTTGTAGATAGAATATAACTAAAAACGTATTTTGATCGAAAATTGGGTACTTTTATGTTAACGCAAGTATAAAATGCTTGTGATACATGGCATACTTGAAAAACAACCATTCATGTCATACATGTTGTAATTTTTCAGAGTTTTGTTTGAAAAAGTGCGAAGAAACCGCGAATAGACTAGATAATAATCTTACACGGTTTTTGGATACAAAAGCCGATTCGCATAAAAGTTAACATGGGGCTCGTTACGTTGACTTTACGTTATATTATACTGAGATGTAGTATTACAACAGCGTTTACACGTTAAATGAAGATTCAAGTTGCCTTGAAAGAATTAGTGAGTGAATGCAGGGAGAACGCGACACTCGACGAACTGTGAGCGATCTCACTCCCGCCTTATATTGCTATGAAACCGCACCTCAATCATTTCGGCCAAAGTAGAACCACGTTTACCAACACTCTCAGGCGTGCTTCTTATTATTCCCAGCTGTCAAGTCTGCGACTGGTGCACGTAGCGAATTTTCGTTGTCGCAAACGATAAGGATATCATAGGAACAACCATTTTTCACGATGGACGATATTTCTGATGTGGCAATATCGCAAATCATTTTCACGCTCATGGTGCTCTATTTCAACCATGACAATGTTTCGTCTCCGAAAGCTCAGCTGAGCTCAGGTCATGAATGTAAAACGTTCCGCAGCATACAGCAATACGTAAAGGCTGTTCACCATAAAATGAGCACTTTTGAAATCAACCAGAGAAAAATGTCACTGCTCCTATCTGCACCTATCTTAACGGGCGCACTGAGTAGCAGGCATCCATTAAAGTTGGTAACGATGGAGGGAAACTAGTTCCATATATTAACGTCAAATAAAAGGTATTAAGTAAACATTTGTGCTGACTTGAATTTTTCAGTTCGCTTAAAGTTTTTTTAATGCATCGGAATGTTAAAATGAACAGACTTGTAAAGTATTTACTTTTCTAATAATTTCAAAGTTGTACTTGACCGACGCATGAATAAAGTGATCAGGCCCATAGCAGTGGTAATTTTACATAAGGCGGAATAATATACAACATGCATACAAGTAGATCTTCAGCAAGGCTTTCAAAAGGGCTCATTTTACCGTGAACGGCCTATATATTATAACACAAGTCCACACTGCAGAAACCCTTTCTTTGCTGCAGTGTGTTATTTGTGGCCGCAAAGAAAAATTTGTTTAAATGTGAACCACTGCAAAGTAAGCTTGCCACGAACATAATTATTTGTTTTATCTGTTAACAATGACCACGATAACTTTGCATTATCGTTACAATAGTCCAGCAGACGTTTTTGTAGTAATATTTGTTACACTGTTAAGAAAATTTGTGCTCTGAAAACAAACCGTGATTAGTAAATAAGAGAGAAGTAACAAATCTTTCAAAATAATATTCACTAAAAAATGTTACGACGGCTCCCAGACTCGAACCCGGACCCCCGTGTTACTTGTTAAAGCTCATTACCAAACTACCACTTTGCCTTATTATTTTCTGACTACTTTTCATCATAGTAAAATGGGCCAGAATATTATGTCAATCACTTGAGAGGAATAGAGGCTAGTGTTATGAAGTAAGTATCACTACCCTTCAAAATGACACTAAGCGTCTGCACATTTGCTAAATTGTAGATCCGTAACATGCACAATATATCGGTTTATGCATGTTTGCGTCAGGACAGCAGTTACGAATTGAAAAATTACAATGAACGACAAAAAACTTTTAATATCGCTAAAACGTTGCTTTCGGCACGAAGAAATATTCCTTTGCTGTGAACAAAAGCAGTTCAAATAATATTTATTCCTTTGTAATGCTACTATAAAACTCATAAAAAAAACTATTATTAACAGTAAACCTATATTTTGTAACCTTCCCTTTGATTTAAAACAATATTGTATTATACAGCACCAGAGAAATGGTTATCTTTGCATAACAGAAAACTTTTTATGAATTTTTTAGAATGCACACATCAGTGGCTGCTGGCGAAATGTAAGGTGCAAAGTATTCTGGTGTTTGCCGAGTACTGCACACTTTCGGTGCATGTTGCGGGAACTAATAACCTCTGCGGAGACTTGGAAAACTGTACGTATTAAATCCGACTCACGTTGAAGTATAAATTTGTGTTAGCTTCACGCTAATTTCTTTTATAAAATCTTAGCCGTGTTCGCATTGCAGTTAGGAATATTCAATATTTTTTAGCCGTAATGCAGTGCTATCAAATATATGGCGTACCTCTTATCTAAATTAATACCTATTTCTGCACATAATTTTTTTTTTTAATTTGTAGTTTTTCAAACCGTTAATTAAACGTCCAAACTCGCGAAAACGAGATTTGAATCTTAAACTCACATTGCAATCGTATGCCACAACATGAAATACAGTCCACATCAGACTTATGAAGGTATGAATAGAATTTTATACAAATACAAAAGACAAAAATTCGTTTCTGAAATATGATTGGCTACCACTACATTCCTTTTCATTATGTTCAACTTGTCACAAAATAAACTTTACTGCTGCGCGACTTATACCTGAAATACTGATAAAGCAAAGTTAACACAACGCACTCCATGATAATATCAATCTGAATCGTCCTTTATGACCCTTCATTAGCAAATGTGTTATGACGTAAGCTGCAGGGCCACGTTTTTAGTTGCCGATGTTTAGACTAGGTAACAAACATTACGACAAAGAACAATCGCTAGAACAGCTTGCAACAGTTCACCACACAATCACTAACTTACCTAGTGTCACTATAATACTAAATAAATTTCGATCCCGACGACGCAACCACATTTTTTGCAGTAAGTTTTTATAGTATCTAGGAATACTTACAACAAAAACACATTATTTTTTATATCGCTATCGATCGTGACTACAAAAAGTCATTATACGTGCAGGCTGCCAACTGCCATAATGGAAGATTCTCGATATCACCGCGCGCACACTGAGTCGGTCTAATTCAGTTTTACAAAGGTCAGTTCAGTTCCTTTAATGAGGGATCAGCGTACATACATTTCAAGTACACAGGAGCACAGTGCTTCCGTTCTTTTTTTTTTCAGGTCGACATTCTTTTTTCGGAAGTTAAGGGCATACTTTGGCGTCGTTCCTATAGAAAATAAAAATAATAAGAAATTCAGAGTGAAAGTAAGCTGCTTACCTGGATTAAAAAACTTCTTGCGTTCTCTGTACGCCTGTTATATATATAAGTTTATATACATATATATGAACTTTTAAGTATGTATATAATATATATTTGCAAACACACACGAGCCAAGTATTCGTGGCACCCAGAACATGACCCATGAAGATAGTTGGTTGACTATGATTAAACCAAAACCGATATAGTAATTGCTTATTTTATGAAACGAAAATAGGTAACATCGCGTAGGTACACATACACATTCTTTGGATTCAGTTCTAATAACATTTGTGGCAATCGTCACAGGAGTCTCAATTTTCCGTTGAATCTGAGGACAAATTTATTTCCATTGCCTTCAATAAATATATGTGATACTTCTTCTAGCCTTTGTTTAAAGGTACCAAGAAATACTCTTTTATGTCGAATATACTACGTAAATAGTAAGTACGTTTTTTGTCCACTTTTGAGTTCCTGTAAAGCTGTAGAAAGAAGAAATAGAAGATAAAATAGGAATAACAAGAGAAGACTGACACCATACTGCCTACGGTAAGATTTCTGATGCGGGAGACTAGTGACTTCGCAAAAAAAGGAACTTGAGAACTTATGGAAAAGGTGTCAGCAAATCCATGGTACAAGAAGTAACCAACTATAAAATATGTGTGTATCAGCAGCAATCAACCAATAGCATTGCGTATGATAAGCCGCTGTCCCTATTGGTGCAGCACTACAGAAAGGTTGATAATAATGTCTCTTGAGTGCTCGTATTCCATTCGCAAAGTCATAACAACAATACAAAGTTATGAAGACTTAAAACTATACACTATGTGGCACGGTAGCAAATAAACCCAATTTTCTTCCATGTAAAGGCTGATTTACAAGTTGGAACAACTCTTGAATCACCAAGGTGAATCGATTCTCGAGGGGGGGGGGGGGGGTGTTGCAACCGATTTTCTCATGCGGGGAACGTGACAGGCGTTGTCTTTGGCCAGTAGGTTTTTTTCAGGACTCTCCCGTTGCATAAGGACATTAACCTATGCATATGTTTAACAAGAAATCGTCAAACGGTATAAAAAAATTAAACAATACTCAACTCCTAGAAAAAACTAAAAACTACAAAACAAAATGAATTGAACATTTGGACAGAATGGAATAAGTTCATATAACAAAAAGGCCTTGGAGATACACGCCTGTTGGGAAGAGAATCTGGGAGAAATACAAGAGACAGAGAGAGAGAGAGAGAGAGAGAGAGAGAGAGAACGAATTGGAACAGTACAGTAGACCTTCGCCGTGAAGCTAATGATGACGGATTTTATTTTTAGCACCCCTTCTCACTTTTAATTTATATTGGCATGTTCGTCCAGAGTCACAAGTTGTATGCATTCGTAAAGGGTCTGTGACACAACCCAGTGGTAACAGTTGAGTAAGTTTCAACAAACATACAAGTCACTCTTTCGCGATACTCTGCCCGTAAGTAAGAAAATTAACGTTCGCAGTAACCGCGAAAGCCAGCCTGCGACAGCGCGTCACAGCTTACGCAATAAAATATTAATGTCAGGGGCATAAAAATAGTTGCATAAACAAGCTTTAAGCGACGCCGCCCATTAAATTATTCATTTTTATTGCTTTTCTGAGAACTGAAAATCTGTAGCGTGAGGAGAACAGCCGCTGGTAGCGGGAAGTCCTAGAAAGTTTGTCAGAACGATTCTCACACCGCTGGTGAAATATTTGGTGTTTTGCTATCATACGTTAATAAACGAATGCAGTAAATCAATTAATACTATGGAAAGAGAAAAATATGGCTGATTTTCTTATCCTCCTTTCCTTCACGTCTACAAATGCTGACAAAAGGATGTTATGCCTGATTCTAGAAACGAAAATTTTTGCTCAAACAAAAATTGATGGGTAACTGTGTTTTTCCGGGGACATCATTCATATCTGCGTATGACATGACTGAACAAAAAAGACAAAGAGCTTTACGCAGATTTTCTTATCCTTTTGGTGACAAAATCTCGAGTAAACTTCAATAACATAAGATGTAGATAAAATTGCTGTGTAACAATTTTCGTTATTAATTACTTAGGTTTTCTATAAACACTTCAGCATCAATTTTAAACGATAAACAACCAAGAATTTTTAAAGACATGATAAATTGCTAGAAAATTGCTGAAAAATTCGCGAGTTCAACGACCTACACGCTAGACTCTACAGCCTTATGCACAAATATACCGATGTCAGCTGTGCATTGGTTGCTTACTGTCACAGTGGAAGGCGACGATTGGGCAGCCGTTCTCCAGAAGGTGTCAAACACCGCGTGGACCAATGGACAAAGTTATAAGAAGACACGTGTTTTGAATTATAGCTTGTCCCAAAATGAATCTGCAAATTGTTCAGGTCTCTATAAATTGCTGAAATTCTGTTTTTTATAAGTTGAATAAGATTAAATGCACGTCAGCCTAAATTGAATGAACAGTACAAATTTTCCCACAAAATAAAATGGCATGTTCGTAGCAATTGTAACCGCTCACAACCGCACACTTGCAAACACATGACGCCCAAACGCTTTTAACGGTTTCTATGCATTATAGCGGGACAAACCCCTGAACTTCACGCTCATTGGTCGCCTAGAAGACCCAGCTTCTCCGAGGCGAGCGAGGGCCACGTCCGCCGTGAACTGAAGTCTTTAAAAATAACAGTAACAAAAACACTCGTTCTGCTCGACTGGAGCATAATGGGCTATACTCTTGACCACAGAGTGCGATTCTCAGCTGCAGCGGCATCAGAGCAAGGCTGCAGGCCGCCCACGACTCGTGCTGGGATGTGCCGCGGTGGCGTGGCGGGCAGACTGCTCGCCTCCCGCAAAGGCGAACCGGGTTCGGCTCCCTGCGCGGTCGCTCCCGAATTCTCGCACGTGGGAACTGTGCCGGACGATGCTGCTGGTCGGCAGGGGTTTCCTCGGGGATCTCCAGTTTCCTTCGCCCTTGCATCCTGGCGCTGTTCCATACTCATCTCACTTCGCCCTCATCGGCTCTCAAGACCTCGATGTTAAGGGCCATCCATATCTCTCCACTACACTCCACTCTACTCGTATCAGGAGGAGGATCATTGCGCGTAAACGCGTATCTCGGTAAATAAAAGTTATGGAAATACGACTTTTTGTCAGAAAAGGAAAAAAAGAATTATCAATGACCCCTTTTTTTTTATTGCTTTTGACATATTAAGCGTATCCTAGGAGAAAAAAATTCGTGAAAATTGTCAAATATCGAATTTTTCAAACTTGTCTATGCAGTTTCCTTTAAGCGGCAAGAGAAAAGTACAAAGATAAGGACGTAGTTTAATCTGTGGTCTTTCATCGCGTGTAATAAAATTCCACTGTTACAGATCTAATTTGCGCAGTACAGCCTCACGACGGAAACACTTCACGTCTTGCGCGTAGGAGCGATGAGGCACTAGGCGTGCGTGTTAGTGTCGCCCGTATATTCACGACAGTATGGCCAAGTATATGTACATACTGTTGGTCTCTGTATTCCCATTTACAACCATCCTAATGTCCACACAACACAGGACACGCTTACTATACCTTACAACGCTCATTAATGGCCGGTTCTCTGCCAAAACAATGCCGAGTTGAAAAAATCCCTTAAATGTTCTTTCCTACGTAGAATAATATAAAACTCATCCTGTTAATTTTGGTTATTTACACTTTTGAGTGCTGCTGATGTAATTTTACGCCGTAGAGAACCTTATGCAAACTGCTTAAGGCTGTTCACGATAAATGTTACAGCAAATTCCACACTCTTCAGTTGAATTCAGGTGACGTCATATTACGTCGGCAATGTTTAAAAAAATGGTTATATACCACAACAAAATACTTTTATTGCCTCGCGTAAATATAATACATGCGATTGTACTTGCTTTGTCTCTTCTTATGCCATAGAAAAACTTTATTTGTTTACATATTTAAATTGTGATTATGTGAGCCTTCCTAGTCTACGTGTTTATCACATTTGTTAGCATACAATGCACATCCCAAGTCTTCACTTGAAATTGTGCATAAGAAATTATTTAGCTTCATAAATGTCAAGTGCTTTTGTGATACCAAATCACTCGCGAGCATTGTCTATTCACATAATATTTAAAGTGTGGTTTTACCGTAATGTGTGCTCTAACGTCAGTAATTATGTAGACCAGTCCCTGGGCAAACAAATATCCAAGATAAGATTCTTCTTTACACTGTTGAGTTACAAATATTTCCTTGTTTTCTTCTTGGTCCGGATGAGTCACGTGACTCATGTGATGTGAAACAGTAGGCTAAAGTGCGCAGTTATAATCTCGCAAATTCCAACATCCGACTTATTTTTCGCCTATAACACTTTCAAAACATAGTTGGTTGGATTCTAGGTTAGAAGACTGTGTACATCAATGTACACTGAAATGTTCGTACACTTTCTCCGAGTTTTATTGCAACTATGATATATGCAGGTTTAACAATAATATTTATTACATAAAAGCACAGATCTGTTTAAAAATCGATTGCAAACAGATGTCTAGGTCACTGCTTGACCACATACGATTTAGCATGTGTATTTTCTGGTTAGCACTGTATTTTAATTATATTCGAAACATATAATTTTACGTGAGGAACGCCTACTCGTACCGAAACTTGAAAACTTTTTTTTAGTCGCTAGTTACATTACTTAACCAGGGTTAATTCAGTTATCGGCTGTTCACAGTAAAGTGAGCACTTTCGAAGCCCTAGTTACTTTTTTCTTTTCAGTCATATTTTGCAATTTACCCGCCTTTTAAAATAAATAGTGGCATGTATGTAATAAACACAATGCGTAAATTCCACCACACTCAGTAGTTTACGTGTAAGGCTAAAATAAAATATATGTTTTGCCTATTATTCCAAATGAAAGGGTTTTCAAAAGTCTCACTTTATCGTGATACAATTCTATATGGACACAAGACATCATTGCTGCAGGCCTAGCTGGTTCACTGATGTTGCCACCGAACAGGAAGTAACTTACTTGTGTGTGCAAGTGTGGGGTGATCTATGACATGCTTCGTCTTATCATCTAATTGGAAAACATTGAAATTGCATGCACTCTCTCCGTCGGCAATACGCCTCTATGACACTTTCATCTTATGGTGGAAAACGAAGCTCTGTAGTCTCGAAAAAATTCGCTACTGACATCAATTTCTCATAATTGAGACACTATGCCCCCCCCCCCCCCCGGCCATGTGTTTGCTGCAGTAGAAGTAAAATATTTATTTGATTATTGCCAATTATTAAACTGCGTGTAGTAGTATGTTAAAATAATATATTAACTTTGTGGGAAGACTCTCAACTATATCATTTTCATGCTTGAAAATTGGTGGACGCAAGTGTTACGACGAAGGTGCTGAAAGTACTGCATAACTGTTAAACTGTTATAGGCTGTCCACGGTAAAATGAACAATTCTGAAAGCTCTGCTTAAGATCTACTTGTACGCACGTTGTGTATATTTCCGCCTCATACAAGATTAACAGTGCCGGGCCTCATCACTTTATTCATAGGTCGGTCAATTGGAACTGTGAAATTATTAGAAAAGTAAATATTTTACAAATCTGCTCATTTTTACACTTTAATGCACTAAAAAAAAAGGGGGAAATAAATAATTTTAGTTATAAGAAATGGTTACCAAACACTTTTTTTCGGTGTTAAAATATGGAACTTCTTCTCATCCATCGTTACCAACTTTACTGGGCGCATGACACTTAGTGCAGTGACTTTTTTCTAAGGTTGATTTCAAAAGGCATAAATACGCACACTTTTCTTCGCGGGTGCAAAGTCCACTGGGATCTGTATAAGGTCATAGCCCCCCTCCCTCCCCCTTCGTGAGAATGTGTGTTGTGCTGCGCGTTGTTATGGAGGAACCACTCCATAACTTTTTTTGATGAAATTACAAATAACGCCGTGTATAATAGATTTTGTTTATGCGACACACAGGTACTGTATTGGTATTACACGACCGATTTCGTGCAAAGGAAATCTGTCCATCTTTAATTGTTTCTTTTGTCGGATAACATGCCATACTGATTTGGTAAGGAGGGAGAACTGGTTAAATTGTGGGATCTGCCACTGTTAAAACGTTGGCATTACATTTAGTCCTAAGTGTATTAAAAACATACGACAAAGAAGATTGTTAGAGTATTTTTTTAAACAATTAATGTAAAATAGGTTGAATAATTTACGCATTTTTCGCCAGCAACAATTCGTGAATTTCGGTGAAAATTACCGAGGGATGGACTGATGGCGAGAGCTAGGTTGCAAGGAATGATTATGATCGCTCTTTGCTGTACCTGGTTACAAACTACATAGCTCACGCATCAGCCACTAAAATGTAGTTTCGCAGCTGACGTCACACCACGTATGCGACGGATGTCTCGTATCTTGCTCTTGAGCAATCCTAACACGTCCAGTACATCCCGCTCTACGATGCGTGGTTATCGGTTCCTGCTACGTGCAGAGAGTGTGGAGAGTCACCAGTAAATCCTCGCTAAAGTTCGTCTGCCGACGCCGTTGAAGACGCGACAGATGCGACGCGAAGGGCGCGACGCGACAACAAAAGTTCGCGTTAATGTGAACACTATTTTTACCGCCTCGCGATCAGCATTTTTAAATATATACATTTTTAAATAAATGTTTCTTGCTATTACATAGTAAACTCTTTTACGATGGCCATTAATGTTTCCATTATATTCTAATTTTGCAATCCTTTCAAAAATTTCTATCCATGTCCGCAGGTACTTTGAGCATGAATTATATCTTAACCATTAAAATGCGTTGCTTTGCTTATTAATACGGTAAATAATAGCGCACGTAAAACTTTTACAACAAAAATATGATGGCGGGTTAGACAGATTATATATCTGTCGCGTTCGCGAAGCGAATAAATTAGAAATATTTTCTAATCGGAAATCTTGTCGCGCGAACGATTTTCTTCGCGTTGACGTCACAGAAGTCTCTATACTGATTGACTGGAAAATTATTTTACTAGCGTCGCGTCTGTCGCGCTATTGTGACTCCAGCATTAGAGGTAATATTGAAAACAAAGTGTAAATCCGCATGGCGTTCTCGCCTGAAGCAGCGTCACAGGAGGATGTTGGCGCTAACCGGAGCTGGTTGCGTCGCTCTAACCAGCTAGGAGGTGAGACCAAGGAGGTTGTATACACCTCCTTGGGCGAGACAAGATGGGGGTAGAGAGGTAGCGGAATGAAGACAAGGAAGAAAAGAGAATTCTCCTAAGAAACCACAGACCGCTTATTCGTCTTCTGCGCATGTACTCAACATTGACCTAGCCCAATCCTACACAACTATCAAAGCCACATGGTCAACAGTGATGAACGTGTTTGTTTACATCTTAATTTTAAAATGACAAGCACTATTATATTAATAAAATAATTTTACCAGTTTGAATGTAATCAAAAAAACATTACAAACTGATTAGAGGAAGTATAAAAACATCTCAAAAGCACTTGTTTACTAAACAGTGTGCTACCCTAAAATCCAAACCACGTTGTTTTCGCTACACGTATTGGCAGAAAAGCAGTTCAATGTTGGGACACGGAGACTGGTTGTGCGCAGCCAGCGAGATCGGTCTACCTCATCTTTAGTCTATGGAAAAAACTCACACCACTGCAATATCCACCAGAATTTCCAACATGGACACACCACGTCCGCAAAATTCCTCCCTCCCCTTCCCCTCTTCCTGGGGGCATAAGATCAAGCTGTTGGCACTCTAGATACGGGGATGACAATGACTAACAAACTAAGCCAACCGCGGGTCTCTGCATTTATGCGGGGAAGCAATGGCGTGTGGTGAACTGTTGCAAGATAAGCTTGTGCTTGCTCATTACTGCACATTCCCGGTGCATGCAGCAGGAGCCAGTAACCACCGTGCAGCCTAGGGAAACTGAATGCATTCCGACCGCTCACAAGCGAGCAGCAAGGGAGCCATTACCCGCGTCCTGTGGCGTTAGCTGCCGAGCTACGTTCTAGTGGTGGAAGCGTAAACTAGCAAGCAAAAGGGTACAGTACACACAGCTAACGCCAGCTTACCTTGCATCAGTCCCCCACACGCCAAAGTGAGGAAAGAATACTGATCAGGGGAAAGACGCATGTGTCTAAGAGTCAATATTTTGCTAAAATATTGCAACGTAACGTTGGTAAGTTCGCGAAGTCTACAATAGAAAACTTATTCGTGAGATGGGTGGGTTCTTCGTCGCCAGTTCCTATGCAAATAACGGCATGCTGTTGTTTCCTTACAATCAATAACGTCCAGTACTGTTCGACTTCGCCAAGGACTTATCCAACGAGTGAGAGAGATTGATGGGGGGGGGGGGGAGGAGGGGGTGCACTCTATTAAGGATTGAAGCGCGCCTTTCGAGTCGAAAGATGGCAGTGACATAGAGTCAGTCAGTGAAGAGATTTGGGCGGCTCTTAACAGCGAGGTCTTGAGAGCCAATGAGGGTGAAGCGTGGTGAGTTAAAAGCAGCGTCGGAATGAAATGGCGGGGGAAACGGGAGATCCCCGAGAAAATCCACTGACCAACGGCATCATCCGGTACGATTCCCACATGCGAAAATCCGGAGTGACCCGGCCGGGGATTGAACCCGGATCGCTCTGGTGTGAGGCGAGCAGAAAAAAAAAAGGGGGGGGGGGGTCGGCGCCCGTAGGAGCGGAGCTCCATTCCCTCGTCCGCCGGGAAACGAAGGCCTGGGTGTCCAGAAGTGGTACTTCGATGTCCTGGACGATGCTTAGGTTGGAGTATAACGGTGGGCGAGGGGAAAATAAAAATAACAAAATAGAATTGTACAGATAGGGATATATATATATATATATATATATATACACACACACACACACACACATATCCCCGGTCAGTCGCAAGTGGGCACTACACGTGAAATGTATCAATGACAGGTGTCGAACCACAATCAAAGACTCAGTCACATGAATAGCTAATTATGGCGGATGAGTCGGTGCTCCATGAGAGAATGTAAAAGGGGGGGGGGGGGGTCAACGTCCACCGTACTGATTGATTTCAAACCCGCAAATCGTAGGCATCCGTGATGGTCATCCCTGTAAGACGAATGAAATGAAACCCTATGATGTAATCAGAACCGGGGGGGGGGGGGGGAGAATATATTGATAGAGAGGTGATAAAGATTTGAGCTGCGCTTAGTAGCGGATGAAACTATATAACAAGGATCAGCGACTGATGGGAACGTATGGGAAACGGGAGTGCCCCGAGAAACCTAAACGACCAACGGAGTGAGTGAAGAAATCTGGGCGGCTCTTAACAGCGTGGTCTTGAGAGCTGACGAGGGTACTTGAGGTTAACATGGAGCAGCGCCGGAATGAAGGGACGGAGAAAACGGGAGATCCCCGAGTAAACCCACCGAGCAGCGGCATCGTCCGGCACGATTCCCACATGCGGGAATCCGGAGTGACCCAGCCGCGGACTGAGCCCGGTTCGCCCTGGTGGGAGGCGAGCAGGCTAACCGCTCAGCCACCGGAGCACCCACGGCCAGCGAAAACATCCACTTTTGTTTCATACGAAAATTCAGGTTTAACCCTGCCGGGAATAGAACCCGGTTCGTCGTGGTGGAAGGCGAGTGAGACCGAAGAAGTTTTCTGAAAGGTAAAGGAGTGGTAGCGGCAAGTACTTCGCACGGCAAGTACTTCGCACCTCTCTCCAATCCATCCCTGATGTGATCATTGAATGATCCCTTGCAGTGGGGGTTAGTTACTGAACGAACTATTATTTTGAAGGGGGAAAAAAACACCATTTTAGAACTTTGTTGCATGTCGCAGGAAACCCCGAGCAAAGAGCAAAGAAAGGTTACAGAGAGCCGACTTCCACAGAGACGACAAAAGCAAAGCTTCTGTACAAAGCGATCCCTAGCGGATGGGTCCCCAACAATTCCAAGCTTACCACCATTTCTTTACGACAGTAAGAACTAATATGGCCCAATCATGTCCAAAGTATTTTGCCATCAACTTAACTCCTGAAACGATAGAAACGCGACAAGAAAGAATGGAAACTAAGTTTGCAGCATTGTAGGTGTGTACAGAATGTAATTGTGTTTGACACGCTTCCATCAAACTGCTACGTTTACAACGGTAAATTTAACAAATCTTGAAGGCGAAATTATAAAGTAGTAGACATAATGCCATGTTGACCACTCCTCCGCTTTCACAAGGAAATCGATTAATATCAACAGATTAGCAGGCAGCGGAACATTGTGATATATATTTCTCTGTGTGTGTGCGTGTGTGTGTAAAGCAAACCAGCAGCTACGCCACCACTCACAAATTTGCATGGCCTGAAATTTCTTCGTGGATAATACCCTAATAAGAATATACATTGTACATGAAATGCTCATCATGATAATTCAAAATCATAAACGAGTAACATGGCACAGAAGCATTAAGATCTTTACTTGATAATAACTATTGTGTCGCTTCAAGCATAAGAGCCCCTCATCACTCTATTCCAAACTCTATTCACACGACACTCTCATAAAAGGCTGGGTCATGATTCGAACCACAAACCTTGAAGTCTGAAGGCGCATGTCATGCGCAAAAATATCGTAACAAATGTTTAACTAAAATATTTTTAAAAATTTGTTGGTGACATAATTATTAAATCAGATATTCTAAATGATTTTCTAGTGAAATAGCGTTACGAATTTCGTTGGTTAATCAATACAGACACCACTTTCGTGCGTACACATATACGAACATGGGTCCGTAAGCAATAAGAAACAAAACCCCTTCTTTAAAATCAACGTTTAGATTTTTGTCTCAGGCTTATGTCCTGTACTCTTCACGAAAAAAAAAAAAAAAAAAAAATGTTATAGTAAAAGCACTTATGAGGTAGTTGCAAAGATAGTAAATAATTGCATACACAAATTAAAAATAAACCCCCTTACCAATTACTAGGTGTCACTTAGGTTATCAGGTTCGCATTAAATTCAATCCTACTCATATCAGTTGATCAAGTGCAAATATTTTGCTATCAGATAAACATTAGCCTGAAATGAATTTATCGAACAATTATTTCCCAGCAGTTAAATTAACTGAAACAATGATAATGCAACATAGTGCACAAAATTGTACAATACAATAATAATTTATATTTCAACTTTCATTTCCGGCGGTACTGGATAGTAACCAACAAGCTTATCATAAATGCAGGAGCATATCAAAACAAAAGCAATTACTACGCATTGAACAGGTTTTCTTGATTAACGTAATTAAATATGACATTGGGGAAACTAAGTTATTTGAACCGCATATAATAAAACTATACATTTAATATTACAGCATTACGTTTCCCGTAACAAATCCAAAAATAAATCTAATATCGCCTACGTTTATTTTACTAAATTACGACTATAAATGTCACAGGTCGAAAAATAAATACTAATTTGTCATCGCTTTAAATCCTACCTTGCGCCGAGTCCGGTATTTAATGGTGTAAATTTGCGTTGTCACGTAATAAATCCCGATGATAGCGAAGGCACTAAGAATCCCGACACGAAAGAACCGCCGTTTTCTCCACATATCAAACGCCGTCTGCCGTTTGCTGGCGCATTTCCACTCTGTTGAGCCGCGGCTGTGACGTCAAAAAGGAGGCGGAGCCGAGGTCCACGGGAGCATCTGATCATCATGTCGCGTATTTTTCTGTTTCTGTCTCAAGCAGTGACGTTAAAAATATGGACTAACTAACCACTGATTCGCGAATTACTTGTACTTCCTTTTAATGTTCAGAATCATCGCTAACCTTACAAATTGCACTCATTCGTAACACATATTTATTATCGTTTCAAAAGACCCATTCTGCTAACATTATAGATGTCGCTGCTATCTCACGAGGAAAATACAGTCGCGCCAACATAATTTCTGAGCAAGTAAAACGAAACAAAATAATCACTGTGTTCAGTCATTGAACTGATTATGAGATTATCATTTGCAACATGGAAATTAATTCTTTTGGAATTATTTTTGCACGATTGTTTAATAATTTCAGAAAACATAATATTCATCAACTTCACGTGACGAATACGTTGGCATGAAAGCTCTCATCATTTACTTTGTGCTCTGATGCATGGCAATGTAGAGCCACTTAAACCACACTGGCAAACAATAATTCATTGGTGCTTAGAACATCATAAACGGTGTGACCAAAAGAGATATGTATATATGGCAATTTACTGTCGAGCGCTATAAATAATAAGCACTCTATACAATTGAGTCCTAAAAGTACTTTCGTGTAAACAAAATACCTTGGGTTTGCTTAACACAAGCTTTACTTCTAAAAGGGATATTATTATTGGTAGCCTGGCAGAGCCATTAATGGACCGAATAAAGGTTTACTTAGGAAAAAAACATAATATCCCAAAACAGTATATTAATAAAATAAAATAAACTCTACCTTGTATCAGCGAAAATTCCGGCGCTTGTGTGAAACAGCATTTATATTGAGTAGATGTTTTGTTGTAAATAATGAAAAATATTCCATTGTATTAGTATCACATAATCAAATATAAACATTTAAAAAAAAACAGTAAAGAATCAACAGTCCATATATATTTCCAAACAGTTCTGTAGCCATTAGTCAACATGCTATGCTATGCTATGCTAAACAACGTCTGGTAAGTATTTATGTACATGGAAAACAGCTTGAAGCTTGTTGAGACATGTCACATGACCTCCGCACTACCACCCAGTCGCACCATCGTGGTTCGAATCTCGATCCTATAGCGGATGTAAGATTTTCACAGGAAACTGTCACACCCCCTTCTAACATCTTTGGTCTCACCATTGGAGTTCAAGCTTCCAACCAAAGGTGTTAGAAGAGTGTGCAACAGTTTTCTGTGAAAATATTTCATCAGATCTAGGAACGAGTTTTGAACCATTATGGTGTAACTGGGCAAAAAATAAATAAAAACAAGACATTAGTAAATCTTTTGGACTGGTATGATATGAGTTTTAGTACCATTGTGTGGGAGTAGTACTACAAATAACAAGAAAAATATTACATGTAATAAGGCAATGACTCCAGCAAATACATGTTGTATACGAAAACGGTATAAAAAATAAACGTTTTGCTTAGGGCAATCAAACCAAAGTATTTCTAGAAAGACAATTATGAGAACCTAGCACAGTTTAAAGTGTAATGAAACAGTCACTTGATGTGTGCCACGTTTCTGACCCCTAGACCGTTCACCACATTTGGAAGAACCCACCAAGTCATCCCATCGTCACCAGCCTACACATGAGTACAGCCAGTGACATGTTCGTGTATGAGTATGAATCGAATAGGCATGCTGTAATATATGTACTTATGTGTATATGTTTCTTGCATGGCCCTATTGTGTTCTATGTATTTTTATTGTTCTTTTCAGTGTCCATAAAGAGCTAAAATATATTCACGTAATTTTTCCCTGCCATCAAAGGTAAATATTATTGTTTGTTTCATGTGACCACGTGGTCTGGAACACGCCGCACCGGGTGCACCAGTGCGATCTCTACGGAACATGTGTAGGGATATTGCAATTTAATATATAGCCAGTGTGGTGCAGTGTTTGTGTTCTTTATTATTACTTGGCAGTTTTATTAGTGTGTTATGTTTGCCATGTAATTATGTGTACGAATATGTTGACATGCGCAGCTGGTAGGTGTAGGACACTACGAACATGGAACATTTACCTAAATATTTTCGGAGTTGTGTTTGTTGATGCACTGGCTTACATTTCTTTAATTTAGTATATTTTCTAATTGAACAGTATTGCAGACAGTACAGATACTGGAGAAAGCCAGTAATGTGTTACGTGGTTTGTGAATGATGGACACCAGTGACTTAACGTAAAGCCCACATGCCAAAAAGCGGCCTAAAAATAATAACTGTTCTTTTTATATTGAATTTATCGTGCAGAGTGTTTTGATTGTGTTACAATAAATAAATAAGGGTTGTGTAATTGAATGTAGAGTAATCCCGGCACGAGTAGAGCCATGCAAGGGAAAACCGCAATGCACCAGTGTGAGGTTAGGGTGCCTTACGCGGTAAGTTTGTGTTAATGTTTTTTTTTCCCTCTTAATATTCAAGTGAGCTCTATTGTGTAATGATTTATGTGTCACACATTCATCTAGGGCCATGTTCATGCACTTCATTTCATAAATTTATTGTATTCAATGTAATTTGTTGTCACATGACACTGTGGCAGGAGTGGGCGCCCTGCGCCGTGAGCTGGCAGCCTGCCACCATGTTGGGCAGTCGTTTCTCAAGGGCCGTGTGAGATGGACGTACATCGGTGTCCTCCCTGGGATCTTCATAAATTTGTTCGGATAACTTAGTTTTTAATAGTAATGTAACTCAGGAACCTTTTATCTTTCTTTAGTCCGGGGAGTGAGCCGTCTCACAGCCCGGTCCATTTTGTACGTGGCCGGGACTTAAATTCTTTAATTTTCATGTATGCACTTTGCCACCTTTTTCAGCTGTAGTGTGCACCCTCCTAAAATGGGGCAATGTTGTATGTGCTTCTTCGGAAGGAGAACTGTAATAAATAAGCAGGGTGCGTGAACTGGCGAATTTATTTAAGGTGGCCTATAACAGCCCGGGAGTGAGCACGAGCCTATGGAAGAAGCTCAAATAGCCTTCACTAACCCAGGGACTTGGATATCAAGGATGTAGTTTCTGCAATCTTTACCAGTTACGACATCGGACATCGAGGGGGCCTCCAGATCATCTATCACTCATGATGTGTAATTTCCCCCCACATGAATTAAAACAACATTTGCCACCTTGCTACCTCTCATATCATTTACTCTTTCCACCAAATTCCTGATTTTTAAGTCACCAAACACTGCTTTATATGCATTTACGTTCCTTATTTATCTCAACTCTACCTCCTTTACAATAGAGCTGCCTAGAAAAACCACCTCTAGCTCATTTCCTTCAACCATTTCCTGCTTTGAGCCCCTTCCATCCGCCTACCTCCCTTTGTCTACTTCGTCTCTTACCTGATACCTGTTTCCAGCCTCCTGCAACATCCTTGTTTCCTTCCCTTTGACAAGCCCTCCTCTTTCCCCTTTTGCCATGAACTGTCCACTTTGTCCTGCTTGATGGTCTTGGCTAATTCCACCCATACAAGCCTCAGCATATCTCTTCCTGCCTTCCACCACTGCCTTTTCCCTGCTTACTGTTTCCCGTTCATCTATTCCTGTTTATTTCCTGATGTCTATCACCTTATCTCTTGCAACTATTTCCCGCTGCTCTAACCTTATTTGCTTCCTTGTTTCACTTGCTGCCTTATCCCTTTCTACTGCCTCCAGCGCCTCTATTCTCCTCAATCTTACCACTCCTCTAACTTCTCCACCCTAATTTCTACTCTACACTTACCCATCTCATTCCTGACCTTTTCCTCCACCCTCTAAATCCTGTACATAATTTCCCACTTTTTCCTTGATACGTGCCAAGCTCCATCTTAAGACAGTTTGCCCACCACTCAGCACCCCAGCAGTGCTGCGTTCATCTGCACTCTTCCCCTCGCAGCCAGTGCGAATGGGTGTGTGAGATGCCATGCAGGCAGTGTAGCGTAGTGTACATGTGAGTGCCATTCAGTGCAGCGTCCAGCTACAGAAGCCACAAGCCGCATGGCACGGAGGAATATGAACCCTTACGATCTAATTTAATTTTTGTAAGGGCAAGTAAGGCTTTAAGGCGGACACCATTAAACACTTGGACTTGGGCAGACATTAAATAAAGCTGCCCATTCTTTATTGCTCACAGTGTAACATGTCTTTCGTTATTTTCTGTTTTGTTCATTCCACATGTTTACCATCCATATCTCATTCACAGTGTTCATTCTATGTTACTTTTAAGCATGTTGTGAAGGAAGTATAGTATGTGCCTTTTTAGCGTGGAGTAAGCATGGTGAGTCTCGCGAATGGCTACTTGTACTATAAAGAAGTTCCACATGACTCGCCGGTTCGGCAAGCTGGCCAGCACGTCATGCCTATATAGTTAGTAAGATCTGAGGGTCCGGTGGAGCAGGTCGCATACAAGGAGTGTCTCGTGTTTTCGCACCTGAGGGGTATTTCATCCTTGTGAACATATAATTAACCTGTAATAGACTTAATACCTGGAAGTGTTTCGTTACAGCTGCTCGGGACACCTTGATGTGTTCCACGATCCCCCAACCTCACATTCAGCCTGCTTGCATCATCACAGCCTTATCAAGTGCAGTGAAGTGATACATAATGTGCAGTTGTGTTTTATTTATGGCCATTAAAATTTTTATTCAGTGCTGACATCAAACGTCACGCGTGCGCTGCATCGACAACGTGAGTTTGTTTGTTTATGTTTTGTGTTTATGATGGGTTTTGATGTACTAGATGTTTTTATTGAAAGGTTATGATAAAATGTGAGTGCCCATCTTAAACATAAACATTTCTCAAGTTTGAACCAAAATGCAATGTAAGTGTTTTTGCATAAGACTGGCATAGTGTAAAGAAAGACATGCAAAAAAAATACAGCCACAAGTTAATGTGAGACAATCCATTATAAATCGGAGACACATGCTCTCACATAAAAACTATGTAGTTGAGTTAAAATGTGACTGGCTTCAGGACAGCCAGGACAACATGAGTCATGTGGTTTTAAAATTATGCATTTTTATATAAGACATTTTTAAATTATCATGTACAAGTGTTTTGTAGCATCTAGTGTGCCATAGTAATAATTTAAGCCCATCATTAATTTCACGTAACATTTAATTTTATTTTCCATTTTTTCTATCAGGTTATGTGGGAATGGCCATGCATCCCGTGTGGTCATGTTAAGTAGTCTAGCAGTACTCGAGTAGTGCAGACATCGCATCGAGGTCTCCCCGGGCCCATCACCGTTTGGCATACCAATCATGTAGTTTTTTAATAGTAATTATTAGTCTGGAACTTTAACTTCTTTTTCGTCACCTGGGGAGTGTGCTGAACTACAGTCCAGTCTGTTTGTATACGGCCGGCCCTTAACTTTTCAAGGTATCATGTCGACTTCGTGCCATTTTTGCAGTTTATGTGATCTCCCATGCCAATGGAGAAAGTGTATTTTTATGTGCTTCATAAGAGGGTTAAGGAATAAACATGTGGTTAAATGAATGTTACAAGCTTTATTTCTGGGTACGCATAACAACTCATGTAATCGAATTTTTCACTAACATAATAAAAGGGCGTAGGATGGTCATAACAATCCTCCGGGAGTGAGTGTCATATAGGGGAGGCTGACAACCCCTACTAGCCTAGGCATTAAAGTAACATAATCTACAGCATCACATGGAGATAGTCCCCACAGAAGGTGGATCATTGGAGGAAGCCACGCTGGTCGTCGGCCAAACAACCCCGTCTGCAGTTTCGTGATCACCACACTGTAAGCTGGTGCCTACCAAGCAATATTTATGTCAGTATTATTTTCCAATCCACATAACCTCACCATCCCCCCAATGGTCCAACCACCACCCTGTCAACCTCTCCTCCACTTCCCCAGTGCTTACATCGCCTGGGAAACTTTCTTTCACTTAATTATTGTTGGCCATGTGTCATTTTTCAGTGTCGCTTTACCAGTAGGCTTAAACGCGGCGCATGTTGTAGTAAGATGTATCCTAGAGGGACCTGTAAAGTGTAACCTGAATAAATATTACATCTAAGAAACAATGTATATTATTTCAGTTCAGTTCTACACACTTTTAAGGGCGTGGGCCCTACTTACCGCTAAAGTGTAACCTTTGTCTATCTTTCTAAGTGTGTTTGCTTTTGTATATATATATATAATTCGTCGTACTATTTTCAAATGTAACTGTGGGGTGTAGCTAGCCCGAATAGGCCACAACATAGCACGCGAACCACTTAATTATCGTCATCAGTAAGCATTATTCAAGGAGGAGTCCGAGCACATCAGGAAGGATACCGCCTAAGTCGTCAGCTGAACGACCCCGAGATTACAAGAGAATGCTTTACTAGAGTATGGCATCATGCTAGTGATGCCTGGTGCCTGGTTAACTATATCCAAAACTCCCCTAATTTTCCTGGAACCTTTTATCACAATATAAAATTTTCTCCTCTACCTACCGCTGCACCACGGCACCCCCATCTCATACCGCCGTACACGCTTTTCTCATGAGCCACTTCCATCCTTGTCACTGATACATCCTCTACAAAATTTCCCATCAGCATTTCCCTAATCCAGTTCCCACCTTCTCCACCTATTTGTGTTTATTTTTCTACTGCTAGTTTGTTTCCTACCACCACCACTAATCCTTTTCTGTCAGCACATTCCTCACACTTCCACTCATGCTTCTGTAGTGTGCCCAGCCCTCCTTCACCAATTCCTACACAGTCTGCATGATACCAGCCACGCAGTGGCCGTACTATACCCCGCTATCATACCTTCTCCACACATTTCCAAACTCTCTACACTTGCACTGCCTTCCCAATTTTTTTTAAATATTTTTAACTATTCATATGTAAGTTGTCAACAATAGAGACAAGGGTATGGGGCATGTCAAATAAGTAAATTACAATACATAATACATTAACAAACGTCCTAAAAAATTTACGTGAGTAATGTCTCACAAATATGAACGCTCTTCTGTCTTGAATGTGGAACATATTACTAGCTGTATAAATGAAGCATTAGTTATTATGTTGTCAACCAAGGTTGCCTCCCGAAATTTTTTTTTTGTGTTACCGTACGTTCATATCTCTATGCTCTATCGATGTAAACAATAACTGGATACGTGTACGTGTGAAAAATTATAGTGTCAAATGTCAAATAATTGTTGTAAGTTTAGTGTGTTATGATTTGATTGTGTTCTGTGAGAACGCAGTGGAAATATGGACAAACTAACCATAATTTAACAAAAAATTACTGAATTAGTATATTATTATTTTTGATCCGTATATTTTTACATCGCCAGTGAAATATTTACATAAGACATGGCATGGTTTAAAGATCTGGCTGGTAAAGCAGAAGATTTTCTCAATCAAATCGACCAAAATGCTGCAGTTGCACTTCAGAAAGAAAGAAGTGGGTCGAATACGGACCTGCCTATAAAAGTGCCTGATGTTTCTAGGGAAAATGCAAAACGGTGCGTAATATAATATTGAATGCCAAATTGAGTGTGCCAGTGGTTTAGTTTTAGATTTTTTTTAACTTGTTAAGTTGTAAATCTTGTGTTGTGTCTCCTCATTATTTAAATTTTAAATTTATTTACAGGGAAATTTATGATGTACCAGTGCCAAAGAAGATGTTTTCTTCTGCAAGTAAGACTTCAGGAAATAAGAGTGCATTTTCGTCCGTGCGGTCATCGCCCAATCTTGCCAGTTTAGCTACAACAAGAACGTCCACACCACACAGTGATGATGAGTTGATCAAGTTTTTAAATAGCTCTGAGCATTCTGAACAGGTGCGAATGTAGGCTAGTAGTGATTTTTACCTGTAATGTTAACGTGATGTATGTTATTGTAGCTCCAAATGTTCATTGTTTTAGGGGAAGTTTGTTGTACATTACAGAAACCTTTCTCTTTCATTCACTGTAGAGTTTTTATTTGAATTAAAAAAACACGCACATAACTTGGTTATTATTGGAAATATGTCAAGCCTACCACAAGTGGAGGTGGCTTTGGATATGGGGAGGTGACTTCGTCACACATGTTTTTTCACCATTATTTAAATTTCCTTCCATTTCAAAGAGGCTATTTGTAATGTTTTACTGGTTAAGTAGGCACCACTGAATTTCTTAAACATGCCACTGTTATATGGGGACATTTAAATGTGATCTTTTGTCACAAAGTGACCCCCGCTTATGGATGTTGTATTTGAATATTACTTGCCAAGTATCCTTTGCTTATTTACATGTACCCTCCAACTTATGATGTTAGTTAGTTGCTGCCCAAATAAACCATTTTTCTAGGGTTAATATTCTGTTTTAATAGTCGCAAGAAACAAATTTTTTTAGTGTCGGTGTAACGCTCTGTTAAACTTTAGGACCAATAGAAAATTTTCTGGTTCGCGTAGTTGGAAAGCAGCTGTTTATACGGTATGTAGTCTTGACAATGAAAAATAGCCTACCTCCCAAACATGGGGTCTTCCTCATTGGATGGTGTTTTCTGCTATGTACAGTGCAGATCATTAAAGACATTTTCTGTAGGGCATATGCATACATACTCTTTAAGCTATAAACAATTAATATAAATAAAACCATACGCTATTTCAATATAAAAATCCCAAATACAAATAATCATAAGCACATTGTACTTAGTAGTGAGAGCTGACTACTTAAAATGATTAAAATATTCATTTACAGAATAAAATACATTAGATAGTATTAAAAACAATATGTTTAAATTTAGTGTTACTACTCCAGCACAGTATTTGCTACTCAAGATGACATAGAGTAAAAAAATTTTGTAGCAGAGAAGTGTAATCGTTTTTATAAATTGAAAGGGAAACAGATGGAATTTGTAGTTTCCTTACAGATTGTGTTTTGTAATTATGGGTCTAGTGTACAACTCGTTACCAGAGATTTGTGTATAAGTATGGCATAATTTATGCCGTCAGGACGTAGGCCTTATAGTTGAATAGGTTGGTATTAGTAAAATAAAATGAGAATTTGCAACATCTGATTATTTTGTAGTTGTAAGTTGTAGGACTGTATGTTTTTTCGTATTGTTGAGACGTGGCGGCAACGTTGTTAGAACTTGCCCTATTGCCCGCTAGGCGCGCTGCGGTAGAGACGTTCTTCCTTGGAATCTTGATGTCCCCTTCCCTTCTTTCTCCTTTCCTTTCCCCCACCTTTATTCCTTTTCTGGTGTACATCACATATTTTAAATTAACCGAGGCCGAGACGAATGAGTCGCCTGTCAATTGACCAGTGCTCTCTTCACTTCATGTCTCTAGCCAATACCTTCAAGTACGTTGTGGAAGGCCATGCATTCATTTCATATTAACACATTAGGGTTTGGTATTGTGTTGTAAAGTTGATTAAATGTGCCTAACTAGTGTGGGTGTGCAGTATCTTTGATGTTTTTTCTAAATTACGTTTTGCTTAGCACCTTCCAAATTGAATGTCTGGTGTAAATTCATTAGTTAGCGAATACTTATTCTAGCTTGCCATGTACATAGGTTTGATCTGCCGTCCCCATTTGGCTACTCTTGGATGCATGCTTGCCCGCTATAATGGTGACATCCATGGCTCATGTCTTTTTTAAATGTACGTGTGGGAGTAATGAGATCTTACAGCTGGTATTGTGTTAAGGCCCGTAAACATATGTGCACAAAGGTCGTTGTCCAACTGGTTACAATATAACATGAGCATTTTAGAGTGGTACGTTTTTCATTTGTTTTATTAGTGTAGCCCTTTAAGGGGTCTGTCCGGTTGCAGCTTCGTGCCTTTTTCTCATGAATAGTATTAATTTAAATGTTTTTGAAAGGATATATTTTAAACCTTTAGCATTGGGTGGCACTGTCACTAAGTGTCAAGGTAAACATTTGCGTGTTTGTGGCAATCTTAAAAATTTGGCTTAATCTTAGTAAAATTCTGCCATGTAAATTGAAACTGATCAGTCCATTTTTGCGGCAGTCTTTTTTCATGTTGTTAATTGGCGCTACTGAATACAGAGGAACTATATTTTGCCTTGCAAAAAACAATTTATCACATATATTTCATTTGTACTCTTTTATTTAATCATAACAAGGAAATGTGTCAAATTTGAACCAAGATGTTCTGTTATTAATTATGCATGCTTAGGTGGTCTGTGCCTTTTTTGAACGTCTGCTGAATATTTTCATGATTTGCCTTAAGATTTATATTCAGGCTTGTAAATTTGACATGATATTTGGGAAAAGTCAAAGTGCACTTGCTCTCTTTTTTAAAATGAATTTATTGTTTTTAATTCATGGGCATGCTAAATGTTTGAATAGTGTACAATTCTTGTGAGCATGTTTATCATTCTTGTGATTTGTAATATTTTTGATCATACGAAAAGGCTTATAGCAAAATCATCAGTATAGCAGATAGTATTCGTGATCTTTTAATGAAATTTGTATTGATAATCAAGTACGTATATGTATTTGGCTGTGAAATTAATTTTATTGTGCCTGTTTTTAATTCTACTGCATTTTTTTACACATTAAATTGGCACTAGTTTTTATTAATTGTGGTTCTGCAATTGATTTGTTAAAAGTGTACACTGATTGTTCCAGTATTGAAAGATTTCTTTATGGGTTTATGAAAAATAAATGTATTAAAGTTGTTTATTGCTTGTTAATTGTACGTACTTAGTAATACAATTCTGCGGCGACTCTGCTGCTTGTTTATTTATATTATACTTGTATTTTTTTTCTGCATGTATGACTGTCATCATTAGTCAAGGACACATTAGCTTCGTGTATGCACTATCCAGAGAAGACCTCGTTGCCCTCCTGCAGTTCTTAGGCGCAGAGCTTGATGAAGCCAACACAGTCGTTCATCTTCGACATGTGGTGGTGCGCTGTTTGCGTGATATGGAGTCTACTACGGTGCAGCCCCTCCCCACACAGTTGGAACCGGTGGTGAGTCAGCCATCCATATCCACCAACAAACTCTTGTTTCTTTCACTTAATAAAAAAGCCTGTCTCAGTTCCTTGGAGCCTTAGCTTGTCTTACAGTTTTCTATTGCCGTAGCTAAAGTCACGTGTCTGAACCTTTGTTCTGAAGAGCAATTACTCAAAGTCATTTCTGTTAAGGTGGAAGGCTTGGTTTTACAACTCTTACGGGAGGAGTTGATGTTGCAGGGGGCTACCCTGCTCAGATTTAAGCTGCTTGTGTTACACGCCTTTTTTTTTCACCTCGCATAAGAAGGCAGTGTGAAATTGATCTTGTTTATCGCTTTCAAAGGCCGAAAGAGCCCTTATGCGATTTTATTGACTCCATATATAGTTATCATGATGTCCTTTGTTTAAAACTTTATGAAATTGACCTTGTTAGCATTATAGTATATCATTTTGCTCCCCATGTTAAGTTCATTATGTTATGCTTCCTGCCCTGTAAAATTTGACTGAACTCTGGTAACTTGCATCTGAGGTTCAGGGCCGTGTTGCTGCTTACATGGAGTATAGATATATTTACCCGCCGCTCAGACGATCTCTGGAGGCAGTGAGTTCATGCTGTGTTAGCCAGGTTATGCCATTGCTTAGCATTGAACATCACCCTCAAGTGGGTTTGCTAATTGCATGTGTATTGGCCATATTTTTACATTGTGATGTGGAAAAATGCAGCCTGGCAGAGAGGCGTTCCTTTTGCTGAGGTAAGGCCGGACACCTACGTCGGGAATTGGCAAGTGACTGCCAGAGAGCATGGGTCAGCAATTTCCACACGTCAGAAATTGTCTCGTTATGATGACGTGTGGGGGACGTTACTTCCAGGCCTTGATTGATACAGGAGCAACTCACTATGTAATGAGTTAGATGTTCCTTGATCGTCTCCTCCAGTTAAAAATTGTGTCTAAAGGGTTTATTAGTATCTTACTGGAGAAGTGTTTGTGTGTTGCTAATGGTGACGTAGTGAAGTCTGAGGGTGTCATCGATCTTCACTTTAAGATAGGTAGATACTCCTGGACGTACCTCATCTGGGTGTTCCAGCATTTGTCCCAGGATTTAATTTTTGGGCTTGAGTTTCTCTGTAACTCTAGTGCCATTGTCAATTTAGATCAGTGTTAATTGTTGTTTGGATTCACACCAAACATACGTATCTGATTGTAGGTTGATGATAAGCTGGCCATTTGTTCGTTAGGCCAAAGTGAACCAGACGGAACCGACTTTAAACTAAGGCTGGAGCGGCTTCGTGAGAAATGTGGAGATGTTATCACATCCCGCATGGGAAGATGCGACATGTTTCCTTACAAATTTTCCTTGGTTGATGACATCCCGGTTAGAGACAGACATTTTAAGAGCCCCGCCCCTCGAAATTGCAAGCCTTTCGGGAAATCATCGAGAAACTTATTAAGGAAAGAGTGATTGTTCTGTCGACCTCGGCTTATTATTCTCGGGTCGTTCACTCTTTAGTTAATGAAAACATTCATAAAGATCCGTTTCTTTGCCCACCATAGATTGTGCCCTTTAACATCTTGGCAAGGTTAGAGCGTTTTCTGTGTTGGATATTACAAATAGTTTTCATCAGTTCCTGCTGGACCATCGTGTACAAAATGTACTGCTTTTTGTAACCCATGGAATCAGTACAAGTTTGCGACAATTCCAGTGTGATCAAATTTCGGAAGTCAAGCACTTTCCCGTCGTTTAGATCATGTTCTTTCTGATTTCAAATTTAAGTTTGTATTCATTTATATAGATGCTATTATCTTTATAGTGAAGACTTAGAATCTCACTTGGTGCATTTGCGACAAGTTTTCAACTGAATGCGCGAGGTTGGTCTTACTGTAAATCTTGACGAGGTCACTTTAGGGTCAAATCGGGTTAAATATTTGGGATATATATGCTCTGTGAGAGGCAATTGCTTATAGATCCAGATTGCGTGGCTCCCATTTTGGGTTTCCCACATCCCAGGACACTTACAGGTTTCGAGAAGTTTCCTCCTGCCTTACATCTTCTAGTCTTTTCCAAGAGATTTGTGGTTGTGGTGGATGTTTCCTCCCTGTCTCTCAGTGCTGTCTCGTGTCAGTGGACGGAATGCGGCCTGGCACCAGTTGCGTTTGTGAGCCGAAGCTTGTCGGAGGCCGAAAGCAATCTGGGGATATACGAGAAAGAGACCTTAGTTTGTATTTTTGGCCTGGAGAAGTTTGCCTCATACATTGAGCATGAGGAGTGTGACTTGTACACCTATAAGCAGGCTCTCAGCTGGGTCCTGAACCATTTCCAACAATTAGGGAAGCTTGGCCGGTGGGTTCTCCACCTATCCAGATTTCGGTTCAAGGTGCATCACGTCCGAGGCACCGAAAACCAGGTGACAGATGCGGTTTCATGTATGTATGACGAGGACGATTTTGAAACCAGTCAGGGCGAGAACCAGGTTCTCTCAATAAATCTTATTTATACAGGACTTCCCTGAATTTTTTATGAAATTGCATCAGGCACAGTTGGAAGATAATTTCTGTTCCCAGGTAGTAACCAATTTGAATAATGGTGTTGTACTTCCATAGATATCCTGAATTTTATTGGAAAAAATGGTAGGGCACAAAAGATCGTAGTCCCTTTGTCATAGCTCTCCATGGTACTTGCATACTTCCATGACTCGGTGTTCGGAGGAAACCTGGGTGTTGGAAGAACTTTCTAGAAAATTGCTACCTATTTTGCGTGGCAGATGATAAAAAGAGCAAAGTTGCCGAATACATTCACACATGTGACACGTACCAGAAATGTAAATAGACTCATTGGGCCAATGTTGAGCAAGGTGTTGTCCATCTTCCAGAAGCTCCCTGGGAAACAGTTCACCTTGATATATTTGGATCGTTGTTTCGATCCAAAAGAGATAATGTGTGTGTGTTAATATTGTTGGATACCTTATTGAAGTTAGTTATTTTGTTCCTGGTCAGGAACATGAAATCCTCCACTATTCAGTGCCCCAGTAGAAATCTTGATGGATAACACTAGATTTTTCACCTCCACAGTATTTAAAGACATGTGCTTTAAGTAGGCTGTCAAGCACTTTAAATTGAGTCCATATTTCCCCAAGGGAATTCAAGTCGATAGGTTTAACAAAGATACTAAGGCCTTCCTCACAATATTCTATAATCGTGATCATACATTCTGGGACTAAGATCTTAATCTCATCAATGTGGGTTTCAATAGTGCATTGCATGGTTCTACAGGCACACTTTCATCCCTCCCTTTCCTTGGTCATCCCTTGAGCCATCCTCTATTGAACATATGGAACGTTCCTCCCTTTCCCGCTCTTCTATCTGACTCAGACCGGGTCCAACTTCTGGGGGAGATCCACAAGCGGTTAGGTGCTGCCAAGGTTTTGGTGAATGATCACCTGATAAATTGAACTCCCCCATCAATTTTCCATTTGTGTTCTTGTCCTCTGCAGGAGCTTCGCTTTGGCAGATCTGGGTAGTGACATCACTGGCAAGTTGCTTCCCGAATTCTTGGGGCCATTCTAGATAAATAAATTCCTGGCCCAGAATATGGTTAGCCTTACATCTTCCTCAAGCAGCAAAAGATTTTCCTAGGAGTCCCTCTTCTGTACGGCTGAAGAAAATTGTTGTGGCTTGGATGAAGAAGCTTGGCGCATGCCACATTGCTGTGCAGCATGCTTGCGCACTCTACGGGTGACTTCACCCCATCAATGAGCAGGCAAGAACTCTGGGCAAGTAATGAACAGTTGCAAAGTACTTTTCACATGCCGATAAAAGTGACTACACACATTTGACAGCCTCAGGTGTAAAGATGGTTAACACATTTAATTTTGAATTGTAATGCCCACCCAGAATTCAGCATGTGATTGCCAACCCTTTTAATAGATATTATATTTTCCAACGGACCACTACCTTGAGATTATCTGAGGATGAAGTTCCAGCGATACCACAAGGTTGCAGCACCTCTGCTGACCTGTGACATCACACCCGACAGTCGCGGGCGAGGTGGATAAATTTGTCGTCGCCCCCACGCAGGGAGATAAGAAATGAGCGGTGCTTCTGCAACCCTGACAAACCTACCCCTGCAATCTTCCGCACCCCCAGAAGATCATTGATCCAAGGAGTGTTCTACTATATAAGAAGGTACAAGCACGCCTCTCGCCAGAGACGTCGGGCTCGCCGGCCGTATAGGTGAGTGAGCACTCCCAGGTCTGCGAAGACCTCTCTCTCCTCTCCTGCAGCCTGCAACGGCTTCAACCTCTCCAGCAGCTTGAGAAGGCAGCGCCAACCTACAACTGGGAAAGGCTTCCAGTGGCTTGCGAAAGCTGCACTCTTCCAGCAGCTTGTAAAGGCAGCATCTTCCAGTGGCTTGGGAAGGCTGAACTCTTCCAGCAGCTTTTGAAGGCAGCATCTCTCAATGGCTTGTGAAGGCTCGTTCACACCAGCTGACTGCAAGGACAGCTCTCTCTCCAGAGGTAATCCATGACGTCCACCTCCTGCACCCCCTTTTTACCCCAGTTACTCCTTTGACTCCACAGTAGCAGGTTGTCGTGACATTGTAACCCTTCTGGATGATTCCCCGTTTCAGCGGAAACTGTGTAAAGAGTGTCAATTTACGTCATTTTTAAATACGTTAAAATGTGGGTATTAATTTTACTAGCCTTACCTTGGCCTACATTAATTATGTAGATTATTCGCTCTTAGTTAGTCTGTATTAATCCAACCGGGATTCCCAATTTTTTATATTACGTAATAAATAAATATTACGTTTAATGAAGTTCTTTGACTACCATTATTTTAACGTTAGTTCCCTGTTCATTATTGTTGTTCTTTTGCTTATTGTGAGTTCCTGTAATCTAATGCCCAGTAAAAGAGGTGGAACGTAGAGTCACATTCTATGGCAAGAATGTCGAGCGAGACAGAGATTGGTTAACTTACATGCAAAGATAGGAACCGAGTGTGAGGACACGCTCCCACTTACGGAACCTGACTATAGACCTCGACTCATTTCACCTTTCATTCCCCTCGACCACAAGTCCGAGTTAGAAGCATACCTAGGTGTTTGTTGGCCATGGTTAGTTCTTGAAGATAACGACCTCCAACCGGAGACTCCTACACCTACGCTAACCAAAACACCTCCCAAACCAGTTGAAAGAAAATTAGATCAAAAGACGTGTACAATTAGGTTAGCTTTGGGAAAAATCATCCGAGTTATACTGCCCATGAAAGCTACTCCGAGAACTCCCGTAACTACTTCACAGTCGAACAACGCCCCAAATCAACAACCAATATGACCCGTACGCATAACCCCCTTCCTCCACTGGGATCATCCACACTCATTGATTAATCGACACTATCATTATCCCCTTTTCCTGGGACTACTGGCATCCCGCATCTTGGCAGCCTTTTTAGTGAGAAAGAGTGTACTCCCCGGCCGGGAGACACTCGCGGTACAGCTCACTCTGGGGTTTGATTCCCCTTCCCTCGGACTGGATCCTCCCACTATGCTGCCCTCTACTTCACCTACGACCCACCAGGCTAAAACCAGTGAAAACACACCGCAGAAGGATTTCCAGATGAATCGGGGGGCAAGCAGCTTCTCTGTCAACTAATCCGAAAGTAGGATGCTCGTCAATTGGCACCCAATGTGGGGACAACTGCTCCATATAGTTCAGCCTTGGGATCTGGCACCAAGCCAGTCAAGCATTACCCCCAACCCTCTCCTTTTAGACACCCACTTTGGTTGCTTTGACTACATGTCAATTGGCGCCCAACGTGGGGCCAAACAAGCTTTAGGTAACTGAGAGTTGCGAGCTAGGACCACGCCAGTCACTTCTCCCCCCCCCCCCCCCCTTCCTTTTTCAACAAATTCTTGCAGAGGAACCAACACCCGACTTCGGGGAGTCGAACTAAACACCCAGTGGCGCCCAATTAACAACCATGTTCGACTCCAAAGCGAGTCTCACAGGAACTTCCAGTGCGTTAGTAGAAGTAAACTCCGCCAGAGCAAGCAACATGCCTTGCTCCACCCCATGACCGCAGACGGAAGAGGAACTAGCAGAGAAGGCGCATAAACTCGAGATGAATGACCGCCGCCTCCTCGGGAAGAACCACGGGGCACGCGCCAAGTATGCCGGCCCCGCCCCCTTCCCCAGTCTGCCTGCAGGCCGAGATGTGAACTTGAAGAACCCCACTGCCTCCTTACCACGCTGCTGGCATTGTCCGCGTCGGCATTTCAGCCGGGACTGCCCGACGCAGCAACCCCAGGAGACACACAGTTCTTCCCACCCGCCAAACGCGCAGCCGTGTAATCCTGACACACGTGTTCCCCTCCGCGGAAATGGAAACAGGGAAGGAAATTGTACCGCTATGAATGGGAGGCCACTCAATCTCCGCCAAATCTACGTGCACACCAGTCTACATGTAGCTTGGAACCCAGGACCGTCTGTACTACGGCCTGAATGCGAATCAAGCAGGGATGGGATCCCATGTGGGAACCGAACCCCGGACACCCCCGAGGTGGGCGAAGCACTCCCCTCAAGCCAGAGCCAGTAGATTACCATCGCTGGACTCTGGAAGTGTAGACACTCCCCCTCCCTTGTCCTACCGCGTGTACCTATGGAAGATCTTCCGGAGGAGATGAACCCCTATCAAACCCAGAGTTATGCACAGTCAGTGTTCATTCAAATCTCTCCAGACACCACCACGTGTACACCCATAGCAATCGTGGCATGACCCAGCAGATCAATCATCAACGGTGAGACAATCTTCTAATAATATGCTGTTGGAGGTACGTTAACCTCTAACCGCCCCCCGAGAGTACTGCAGAACGGCCGCATACCCTCCTCGTCCCCCTTCTTGCCCCTCCCCAGGCTGTTAATCACCAGGAAACCCTCAAGATGTCGCCCCCACGCAGTGAACGCATCTCCTCGGCCTTCCTTCCCACAGCGGAAGAAGCGCCCACCCCGGACGACGACCTGGACAAGGCTGCGTACCCGCTCCCGCCAGTATCGGTCACGGCAACCCGACCCCCTGAAACTGTGGGACTCCTCCAGGATAGGTAAATTATATCACGAGCCCTGCTGCCCTACACATCATACCCCTTTCCTGGCAAGAATGGAGAGACCAGACAAGTGAAGGAAGAAAGCCTGCCACAGCCCTCAACCACAGTGAATACGTTGGTCAACATGGCAACCGACGTCAGTGAATCACAGAGAAAGGATGGAGAGGAGAAGAGACACGACACATTTGTCGATCATTCAGTAAACGCATTTCACCGGACGCCCGTGGACATTGTGGCTTCCCACGCAGCCCCTCCATCACCTGGAGCGAACAGTGTAAGTGAGGACCATGCATCGGTTACCTGCGCTGCTACTGCGAGGAAACATCAGCTCACTCCCACGAGAGCCACAACTGCTGTTCACGAAGTAGGCGCCACCAGCATCCAAGCAGATGTTCCTGAAGTAGATGTCACCTGCACCAAGGCTCCGGAACCTGAACGGCCGCAAACTGCTATTGCCACGTCATGAGTAACGCCATTGCGTGCGAGGCACACACGCTACAGAGAGATGCCATGGAGGGTGCCTATCATGTATCGTTGGCCTACCACCCCTGCTGCAGATGCCCGCTGAAGCGACGCAGCACCAAGCGCCAACGTCCAGCACCATCAGCATCTGAGTGAGTACCTGGCAGATGCCAGAATCCGAACTATCATGCCCCCTCACCAGAGACTTTTAGCTAAACCAAGTAGTAGGGAGTGATAGTGATAGAAATGTTAAAACTTTGATTAAACAAAAGTGCAAGATTTCGTTACTTAGCTTAGTAGGGAATGTTGGATGACAAAAGACACCCCATACCAAAATCCTAATCTGATAGAGTAGGCAGTGTGACGGAAGTATCTGCACTCCCCCCACCCCCCAAGAGTAATTTTCGAAAAATTATGTGTACGCCTGTAACTTGTTAAAGTTTTTCTCAGATGTTGAGAATTCAGGAATCGCATTGGTAGGAACCGAGGTCCCACACATTAATGAGTACCATAATTTATGTAGACTACCTCCTATCAATGGGCACAGTAATGTAAAAATATCAAAATTGTTTTATGATGTCATATAAAAATTTGGTCCGTAGTTACTAAAAAGTTGCAGAGAAAAATTAACGTAGAGTCAAACCTGAATGCAAACTGGAAAGTTAATGTTTTCATTACCCCGAAAATATCCCTAGTGCTCACATAACGTAAGCATAGTAAAGAAACTGTAAAATTTTGTGTGTTGTTTTGAGAAACCTAGCACGACAAAATTAACATTACGCCACAGAATCTCGTAGCACTGATAGGAAGTGTGAGCGTGTAATCAAAGTCTATCAGCAGGCTCGTGAACATAAACTACGTAAAAACCCTCACCATTCCTCACAATGCAACACTGGGCGACTTTGTTTAGAGACCCCCTGTAACCTTGAGTAAGAGCATGAGACAATTGCTCGCTGTGAGTATGTCGTCACCCAGGAAATTCCTAACCTTCTTAATAATGAAGGTGTGAAAATGCAATTAGTGCCAGAACGATGCTACCCAGAGAAATGTACACAGTATAAATAATGCACAATGTGTAGAGAATGTGTACCTAGCAAACCCCCCTGTGTTTCTTTTGTCATGTAGACAAACATAAACTTTTTTTTTACTAATGTGAACCCTTCATAGTAATGAGGTAAGCTATGTCAGATTGAATGAATTGTGTTAACTCAGAGAGAGTAAAGAAAGACGTAACTTTTCCTTAAAGACGAAAGCCCTGTTAGAATTAGATTCAGCTTGCCAGTTGAGAAAATTGTGTTAATTTTAAGAGTAAGAAATTTAAATGAAGCGTAAGTCGTCAGTACAGCAAAAAAAAAAAATGTCTTCTCTGAACGAGTCAGACAACCCCTATATTTTAAGATTGAGAGAAATTGGTTCTCACTCCAAGCTAACAAAGCCTAAGCAAAGTGTGAAAATGTTAAAACTATTACGCTAACCCATAGTATAAACTAAGAGTAATCTCTTACCCGAGTGTACCTGTTTAGAAATGTGTGTTAGGAAGTAAGTTTGTAATGCACATAACCTCAAAAGAGGAATTTAACCTGTTGTACGTTAGGCATATTTGATCAAAGGTAAAGAAATTCCTCTTATCCTGTACGTAACGTAAGATTAGAGAAAATAGTGTTATTTCTGTTTGTTTTGCCTAGTTGTTGTATCCCTGCTTAAGAAAAGTCGAGAACTTCCCTGTAATTGTGTAAATTTCCTACTTGTGGAAACCCCTTGTATGTATAAGTTTACTGAGGTAAGTGCCTACTGTTATTATGCAACATATGTCAGAAGGTAGAAAGCCGAGAGAAACTAAAGCTATGTATATATGTAACCTAGTATGTAAGAATTAGTAAAGTTTAAGTAACCTATAATTAACCCCTGTCAAGTAACAGAAAGGAAAACAGAAAATGTAACCTAGTCTAAAAGTGTTATGTCCAGCAAACAGCTGAAACCATTGACGTAAGAATTCACATACATATAGTATACCTAAACAAGTGCAAATCTTGAGTGAATTATGTTAACCTGTATGTGCTTTGAAAAGGGTATGCTTTCTTATGTCTATCTCTTCAAACTTGTATGGGTAACCCCCGGATTAGTGTAGGGTGTAGTAAAAAAAAATCTTTTTTTCTCTTAATAAACTCGCACTTCTACCACGTAAATGATTTACAGTGCGACAGCTCTGGCTGAATACCAGACCAATTAAAATTGTCACGCAGGGTCCACGCTAAACTTTCCCCAGTGCCAATCCTTTGTGAGTGGAATTATTTTCTGAACACTTCATTAGCTACACTTTTTATTCTCGAGGACAGAGATTAAAATGTAAGTAACTTAAAAATAAGTTGTGCAAACTACTTGTTGTACAACCCGCTGTTTAAAGAATTTTTATCACCACTTGGTATGTGAACTGCCCTCGAACTAGGAAAGTCTAGGTTCGAAAGAAAAACTTTCTGTTCTCGTACACTTCCCTTCCAAACTCTTCTCCCTCGCTGAGAAGAAACGATGGAAGGCAGCGCAGCAGAAGCGAGACGAGATGGTACCACACGCTGACACCCGACCCGCTACACACCGAAGAGAGAGAGGGGAAGAGACAGTTAACTTGCTGATAGCGAACAGATGCCACGTGACTCAGATACGGGCGTGCTCAACCCGACAACTAGCAGTGCTAGGAATAGGAAAGGCACACGTCCAGAGACGCAGTACCGCGACTGGTGCAACCACCCCACACCTGGAGCAAAAGTGATCTCGTTGGAGATGGGTCTACGTCGCTTCAGGGGGTTGTCGATTGATGCATGCCACATTGCTGTGCAGCATGCTTGCACACTCTAGGGGTGACTTCGCCCCATCAACGAGCAGGCAAGAACTCGGGGCAAGTCATGAACATTGGCAAAGTACTTTTCACGTGCCAATAAAAGGGACTCCACGCGCTGGACAGCCTTGGACGTAAAGATGATTAACACGTTTAATTAGGAATTGTAATGCCCGCCCAGAATCTAGCATGCAATTGCCACCCTTTTAATAAATATTATATTTTCCAATGAATCACTACCCTGAGATTATCTGAGGAAGATGTTCCAGCGATACCACAGAATCGCAGCATATCTGCTGCCTTGTGACGTAACACCCACCAGCCTTAGGCCGATGTGGATAAATTTGTCGTCGCTTCCACACAGGGAGATAAGAAATGAGCGCTGCGGCCGCAACCTAACCCATGCGATGAAAGGCTATGCTACCCCATACCTCCGGAAGATCGCTGATCCATGGAGTTTTCTACTATATAAGAAGGTACAAGCCCGCCTTTCGCCAGACACGCAGACTCACACTTTCGTCTACTACGGACTGTCTCAACACCCTAGCTCTCACGGCACTACACGGACATACCTTGGTCGGCCCAGTAATGCAATTCTAGCTTACTGGGTCATCCCAGCTTCCCCCCCCCCCCTCCCCCCCCCCTTCCCCCCAGGCTCCTCCCTTGCAGGTCATGATGGAGTCGGACGGGGGCTCGTGTAAGTCCTCGTGCAGCTCGATTTCTTCACACTACAGCGCGTAATTCCTGGTCAGGCATAAGCAATTAGCTATCACCTTGTGGCCACTTGCAAATAGCCCCACTGTTCAAAACCTGTTTCCTTTTGGCATACCCACTGACAAAGAAATTTTCCAAGCAGAAAATATGGCTCTAACGGGGAACACACAGTACTTCCCCGTCCTCTCTCGACTACACACACCTGTAACTGAGTCCATGGACACAGTCTTTCAACTTTCGAAAAGGAAAGGAGCAAAGCAGTCACAAAAATTTAACCAAACACAGAACCAACAGGAGTCTAAACGTCTCCGATAGACGTTAGTGGCGCCACCAAACCCTGTTACGGTTTCAAACCATTTTTCCACACTGGCAAATGTTGGAGATACAACCTCCAAACCCCTAAACCCCAGTCCCTCAGGCCAACCAGTTTCTAACACTCACCCGGCCACTGGAAACAAACAAAATCAAAGACAACAGCAATCTTTCGAAATTGTAGTGCCAGACACCACAAAGCACTGCCTGTTAATTCAAAAACTGTGTGCTATAAGCAAGGACGGTTTCTCCCTCTTGCACAACAGACAAGGAGTAACACAACAACATCTGTCATACTCGCAGGCACTTGGCGCAGCTACAGAAACCACAACAATCACTCAGGAAAACCCCGAAAAAACCCGCAACGCAAACAAAACCCACTTCTCGCTCTCTCCCTCGGGGATTGCCAGGTGGTATCACAGAAACAGTGCGGGAGCTCCATGAGTTCCTTCGCGTCTGTGACTTCAGATCCCTGCTGGCACATTTCCGTCCCGTCATGTCCGCTGTCAAGCAAGTGTCCGACCCATAGGAAAGAGCTATGCTGTTACTCGAGGCCATGTCGACTTACTGCTGCCCCTAGTTGGTCTAAATGACTCAGAGAAACATTCCCCTCCATCTAGCTGCGCTGGAACTACCACAAATCACATAACACACAACACTCTGTTGAGGGAAAAATCGTGATTGTTTTACGAGCAAATTCAACTGATTGCAGCACCTAGTTTTGTCAATATAAAGCAAATTAAGCTTTCAGCAGTAAATTTGAGAAATTAAATAATCACTAATTAATATTTAAATTACCACTGGCCAGTATTTCCCAATTAAAAATATATATATTCAAAACATAAATTCATTTAAAGCAGTGAACAGTACCAGAAAATATAATGTCTACATTATTTTATTTAGTCACTTTCATGGCATGAAAATAACTTTAAACTTTTGAAGCATTATTCAAGTAATTAAACAAGGGAATTCTTCTATTATTCAACCCCATTAAACAAACTTTAATTTTCCCAATTGCAAAATAAATCTCTTCACTGTAAATAACGACAGTGTTGCCATCTCTGGAGCAACTCCGGAAGCCCCACCCCTGCAAGCTCTCTCGGCCAATCAGAGACCTCCGTCCAATTATCAGATTAACTTCACTCTTTCGACTCATATTTCGGCTCTGTTTTATTGTTCTATATGGGTAAAACAGCCAACAACAAGATATTGTACTAAAATAACCTATTTAAACCAGTAATTACATGTCCTCAGCGTCAGAAAACATAAAAATTGCCAAAAAAAATCGGACCCGGGACTGGTTGGAATTTTCTGATCGGTCCGGGACAAATTTCAGCCATCTTAACAAAACTAGTTTGCACTAGCATCACGTGCATCACTTATGCCAAGTCACTGAACACCGTAACATCACACTCTCTTTTCCTCTCCCCCCACCTTTTTCCTCTTCTGGTGTACGTTACGTCAAAAATTTTGATGTCCCATTCCCTTCTCCTTTCCTTTCTCCACCTTTTGTACGTCACAAATTTTTAATTAACAGAGGCCGAGGCGAATGAGTCGCCTGTCAGTTGACCAGTGCTCTCTTCACTTCATGTCTCCAGCCAATACCTGCAAGCACATTGTGGAATGCTGTGCACAATAATATTTGACGGCTCGTGAATCTGAGGCGAGGGGACTTGTGCCTCGGCAGTGATATAATTGGTGCGGCAATTTAATTATTTCCTTCTGAGATTCAATGTATTAATTATTTATGTGAGCCGGTCAAGGGAAATCATTTGGTTAGTTGTGGAGATCATGCATTGATTTTGTATTAACACGTTAGGGTTTGGTATTGCGTTGTAAAGTTGATTAAATTTGCCTAACTTGTGTGGGTGTGCAGTAACTTTGATGTTTCTTCTAAATTACGTTTTGCTTAGCACCTTCCAAATTGAATGTCTGATGTAAATTCATTAGTTAGCGTATACTTATTTTGACTTGCCATATATGTAGGTTTGATCTGCTGCCCCCATTTGGCTACTCTTGGATGCATGCTTGCCTGCTATAGTGGTGACATTCATGGCTCACGTCTTTTTTTAATGTACGTGTGCGAGTAATGAGATTTTACAGCTGGTATTGTGGTAAGGCCCATAAATATATGTGCTCAGAGGTCGTCCAACTGGTTACGTTTTAACATAAGCATTTTAGAGTGGTACGTTTTTAATTTGTAAAGGGGTCTATCCGGTTGCAGCTTCATGCCTTTTTGCTCATGAATAGTAATAATTTAAATGTTTTTGAAAGGCTATATTTTAAACTTTTAACTGTTGTTAACGAGTGATTGTCATGGCTCTAAATTTTATTACGCCAAATGATATAAGGTATAATTGGGTGTCACTGTCACTAAGTGTCTAGGTAAACATTTGCGTGTTTGTGGCAATCTTAAAAATTTGGCTTAATCTTAGTAAAATTCTGCCATGCAAATTGAAACTGATCAGTCCATTTTTGCGGCAGTCCTTTTTCATGTTGTTAACTGGTGCTGCTGAATACAGAGGTATATTTTGACTTACAAAAAACAATTTATCACAGATATTTCATTTGTACTCTTTCATTTAATCATTACAAGGGAATGTGTCATATTTTAACCAATATGTTCTGTTAATAATTATGCACGCTTAGGTGGTCTGTGCTTTTTTTGAACATCTGCTGAATATTTTCATGATTTGCCTTAAGATTTATATTCAGGCTTGTCAATTTGACATGATATTTGGGAAAAGTCAAAGTGCACTTGCTCTCTTTTTTAAAATGAGATTATTGTTTGTAATTAATGGCCACGCTAAATATTTTAATAGTGTAGCAAATTTATCATACTAGTGATAGGTAATATTTTTTGAGCATACTAAAAGTCTTTTAGAAAAATCATTAATATTGTAGATTTAATGAAATTGGTATTGATAATCATAATCAAGTACCTATATTTGGCTGTGAAATTAATTTTATTCTGCCTGATTTCTAATTATATGGCATTTTTATACACATTGAGTTGGCACTGGTTTTTATTCATTGTGGTTCTGCAATTGATTTGTTAAAAGTGTACACAGATTGTTCCTGTGTTGAAAGATTTTTTTTGTGGGCTTATGAAAAATAAATGTGTTAAAGGTGTTGTTGCTTGTTCATTGTACGTACTTAGCAGTACAGTAGAATAAATAAAAGTTCATTGTGAGTTGTCTGATTGTTTATATGTATATATGATGTAGTTAATGTCGTAAGGATGCAGTATACGTAGGTGCTTAGGTTGGAAAGAAAAAAGTGTGGAAGTTATGAATCCAAGATAACTCAAGTGTTTGCTGGTAAATCACAAAGGGGTGGATTGGGGAATAAATAATATGGATGTAACTGTCAGAAACCATGACAGTATATGTGAGTGAGGTATGTTTTCAATTTAAAACATGAATTTATTAAGCCTGTTTCAGGAATGGAACTTCGTTGTAAGATGTTCATGTGAAACTGCAGAGTTTATCCACACTCTACCGTGTGTTTTTAACTGAATGTTTGGTTTGTTTGCAACGCACATACAAGCTGATGAATTCCTATTAAATTTCTCATACACTTAATGTCGACATGGAGAACAATTTTATGACCATATAAAATGCCGATCTCACGAATGGTTGCTAAGTAGAACTTTTGTCTTTGAGTTGGTTTGGAACATTTTGATTAAAACGTTTTTGCTGGAGAAGTAAAAAAAGTTATTACGTTCTGGAGATGATGGCTGCAAGAATGGACGAGGTAGTTTCCACGACCAAGAAGGAGAGCCAGAAACTGAAAGGATGATGTCGCATCGGCCTGGAGTTCCGTTACACTGCTGAGAACGGCTCCTACTTAGATGGAGACGAGATGGACCGGGAGTCCGCCTGAATCTTATTCAGAACTGCTCTGGTTCCCTGCGTTTTGAAGGCATCGAGAACTTCTAGTCTACTAGTTGTCGCAAATTAATTTTAGATTGCAATATCCTATTTTGTATGCAGTATCAGCTTAAAGCCAAGAATTGTGTTTCAAAGTACAGTAGCAAGCTAATCAGATACCCAGAGGCTAGAGAGAATGAACCAGGTATCGTGAATCTAAAAAGGACTGAGCTATGACTGGTCAGAGACGTACATATTTAATTTATTAGCAATTTCCAAGAAACAGTGCAAGATTATTAAAGTAACAGTTGCACATGATTTCGCAAACATGCAAATGGATGAATATGTGTGTGAGGCTGGTGGTAATCATTTTCAAGTCATTAAAACTAAACTCATCTCATTTATTTACATAACTTGCAGCAGTTTTATAATCATTGCTTTGCTCATTTAATCATTGAATATTATTTTAATGTGAAACCTGTCATTTTTCAATAGAAATAGTTTATTTCGTCTTATTAAAAATGGTAAAATATTTTAATCTTGTGATGTTTTTTGTATTTATAGAGTTGTTAGTTGAGATGCACTAGTTCTGCAGAATAATACAATTGAATGACCGCTAGTTTTAAAGAGGTTTTTTAACATGAGTCCCTATCATTACTTATTCTGCTTGAAAGTGATACCGATTATGATATTCTTCATCTATTCATCTGAAAAGGCGCCTTTAAAGTATTTAATTTGCCATAATTTAATTTAGTTGTACATTCACCCTTGTGTTGTGTTTTCACACTATCGTCATCTTACATCACAATTTTTTATTTCATCACCCTTTACTCTCCACTACAGTGTCGAGCCAGTACTTTCAATTGTTTGAAATAAGCATGAATTACAGTGATTCATCGACACACGACCCGTGATAAAATAGTTGTGGCTGAACATCCAAAAATAGTGATTTGTCATTTACAGATATCATATGCTTGTTTAGGCAGAAAATAAGTAAATCAATGAATATGATCCCATAGTGGTTGATTTGTACTTCCTGATACATCATGCAGTATCGCATACTACAGTTAGGCAGGCAAGCAGGCAGGCTCAATTGTACAACCTGATACCATATATGGTGTCATGTCTTACACTTGGGTGGATAGGTTCAAAGTGTACTTTCCCGTACCAACATATATAAATGCTGGAAGTGTCCCCGTGCGAAAACCCCCACTTTCCCATGGATGCCTGGGGCAAAAAAAAACGTACATCATTGGCGTCATATTGGTGTCATCATAACATGCATGTAAACACATGGTATTGGGTTGTACACTAATCCCAATATATTGAACAGTTAAAGTAAATATTTTCTCCTTTTTAAAGTGCTGTCTACAAGATTCCCTTTGATGTTTATTACGTAATATCCTTATAAAAAAGAAGAAACACTTTACCATTGTTCGTCGAAGTACCCCAAAATAAAACTCCATATGATAATATGGAATGCTATATATATGTGCTTGAGGGATGATTTAGTTATCAATAATGACAGGTGCCTAAGAGAAAAACAGGCTGACTAAGTTTATTAGTTATATAACTGATATGTTTTTTCAATTGAAATATTTATCAATATATAAACCAAGAAACTTAGAATAGGATAAATTAGATAAATGATCATCATTTTAGTTTGTAAGTATATCCGAAATAATCTTATTTACTGAAACTAGTTCCATATTATCTTTTTTTTCATTGTTAAGAAACAACATATTTGCATATTATCAGTCTGTTAGTTTCAAATAGGTTAATTGACATTTAATTTTAAGTTGTTCACTAGATATTGCGTTTAACAAATGGCTTGTATTATCAGCAAACAAAACAGTATTTATGTCAGACTGTAAGAAGTTTGGTAAATCATTTATAAAAATTAAGAAAAACGAAGGCCCCAAAGCAGAACCGTGTGATAAATTGTGTTTTATTCAATTCATATACTTACTTGGGAAGATAAAGAATCTTCCATTTTTATTAAATCTTTAGCAATATTGTAATTTGCATTTTAGATGGCAAATATGATTTAATTAATAAATTGATTTTACCATAGATACCATAAAAGATTTTACAGTTTTTGTAACAATCATGATTAACATATTAAAATGCCTTAGTGAGGTCACAAAATATACCCAAAATATTTTCTTTCTTATTTAAGGTACGTATCAAGTGTAACTGAAATCATTCTATCTTTTGGATGATTAAATGGTACGCCTTTCCAGAACTGAAATTGTGAAGAGGAAAAAATTTTATTTAATTCAAAATTATTATTTATCTTGTATATATAAATCTTTCAGAGAGTTTAGAGAAGTTAGAAAGCAGAGCTAATGGTCTATAATTTTCAACTTTTTTCCTATCATGATTCTTAAATATTGGTTTAATTATTGAAACGTTAAGGGCATCTGGAAAAATTCCACGATGTAGCATGTTGTTTATTCGTCAGCAAAGTTTTCAGCAGGAATAATGGCATCTGGTATGTGTGGTGAAGCAATTGTAGGCCTAAACATGTCAACAGGGATGGATATTTTTTCCCTTCATCTTCGTCTGATTCAGACTCAGTAATTGATTATGAGATTGAAGAATGTGAAAATGTACTTTCCACCTGCATCTTCTGCAGATAACAACAAAGTAGCTTGTTCGATATCCATCGCCTCCATGTTGCATCGTCTGCCTTTACTGAGACTGCCTGACCTCCAGCACATCAGTAGCTTCAGCCAGAAGTATACCCTCCAACCCAGATGCCACAATGCCATTCGTCAGTTACTCATCAGTAGAATCAGTATGTAAAGGAACGCTCAACGGTAATTTCAGCTGCTGTCAGTACCAAGTTGAACGCGGCCTAGATATACAAAACAATGAGAACGTTTTGGTTTCAGAGATTTAATAATGGAAATTATTTCTCTAAATGTTGAAGCACGTTGGATTTAAAGAATTAAACTTTTAAGCCACCCAATACAAGGGAAGACCTCTCCTTGTACATGTAATATTGGCGGAGCACCGTACCTCTTAGGGTCGGTGACGTGAGGGTTAAAACCTTGCTTACCAACATATGTGAATATCACAGGGAATATACACAAATAACAAATTTTTCATCTATGGAGTCACCTGAGGGGTCACACACAAGTCCCAGGCTAGCGAGTCAGTGGACACTTCTCACGTTGAATATGGAGATTATGAGATCAGGCATCTTGTGGCGAGTTAGATATTGGTGGCTTGGTTGTAGTAACCCGAAACAATTTGAAATTGAATGTACGCTCGTACACGGTACATATACGAGAGGTGTTGATGGCCTTCAAATATTTGGACGCAAGTGTCACATAAAATGCCCTGGGGAGATTATTCCCTCTTGGGCGGACGACACATTAGTGTGGGACTGCACAATAGAGGAACACAATGGGAGAGTCAAAGAAGTTCTCCGCAGATTGCAGGAAGCAGGAGTGACCCTTAACAAAGTGACGTGTCAGTTTGCCGTAACTTCTGTCAACTTCCTAGGCCATAGACTATGTGTGGGCTAAGTACAGTCAGATAACAGCAAATTTAAGGCCACATGACCTCACAAAACTGCACAGATTTTTGGGCATGGTGAAATACATTATGAAGTTCATACTGCAGTTGGTAGGCAAAACTGGACCACTTTGAGAGCTCCTGCTGAAGAGTAATGAGTGGGTGCGGGGCACTGCACGAAAAGAGGCGGTAAAAGCGCTGAAAGAGAAATATGCAAGGAACCAGCATTGGCGCTGTATCAGTGAAATGCAGATATCAGAATTGCTGCAGATGCCTCATTCTATGAGCTGGGAGTCGTATTGGAGCAGCGGCAGAGAGGTGAGTGGCGACTGGTACTGTATGCCTCAAGGTTCCTTAGCGAGGTAGAAAAATGGTATGCACAAATTGAAAAGAGGCCCTGGCCATAACGTGGGCCTGTGAAAATTGCAGCGACTTCATTCTCAGCACAAATGTAACGCTCCTCACCGATCATAAACCCCTAGTGCCATTGTTGCAAAGCAAACTGTTGGCTGACTTAACTGCAAGGCTTCAGCGCTTGATGTGCTTTGGATTTGTTGTAGTGCATGTGCCATACAAGTGTTTTTACATTCCAGATACACTGTCCAGGTCCCCAGTTGATAATCCTGATGGCAATAGGCAGGACATAATGGAGGAGAAACTGTTCGTAGAATGTGGACTATGGTATTTCTGGGAATGGACATCTTTGAATTGGAAAAGCAAAAGTGCATCATAATACAAGATTATTTTTCCAGATTTTTGAGGTAATTCGTCTTCTGAATACCACATCTGCAACCATCATCTCATGCATAAAAAACAATCTTTGCTCGACATGGCATACCGGAAGTGGTACGTACATTTGGTGGTCCACAATTCACATCTGCGGAATTTTCAAAGTTTGCTAAAGACTATGGGTTTGCAGTGTCTACATCCATTCCCAAGTTTGCACAGTTAAATGGCCAGGCTGAAAATGCAGTAAAGACTGCGAAGAAAGTCTTATAAAAATCCACGGATCCCAACCGAGGGTTGCTAGTTTTTAGAGTATCCCCCCCCCCCCCCTTGAAATGGGTTTTTTCCCCTTCGGAACTTCTGTTTGGCAGAAAATTAGGAACTACCTTGCTGAGAGTCCTTACAGGACAACAGATGCCTGGCCAACACCCCCACCTGGAAGGGTTTAATGCTAAAGACCGGCGACTGAAAGAACAGAACAAACTGAACTTTGATCGAAGACATGGTGCCAAGGAACTGCCAGAACTAGGGGGTTGGGAATAGGGTTTGGATTCCAGACCTGGAACGTTATGGAGAAGTACAGGCAATGGCACCCTTTCCTCGATCGTATATAATTCAAACAGCTCAAGGGAAGATATGGCGGAACAGGGTACAGTTGATCCCAGCACCACACAGTTAATCAGAAAGGCAAGGGGGTGGAGGTTGTGGAAGGGTTGGTGAAAAGGGTTGTACACAGCACGGCTACACATCAGGCATCCACCACAGTTGGAGACCCGAGAAGAAAGAGGAGAAACAGTGGCAACTGCAACAGCAGCAGCTAGAAGTCCCTAAGGCAGGGAAGTCAGTGGCACTTGCAGACTCTCCACGAGGTTCTTTCTTCCGAGGGTTCACACAAGAAGAAACCATTACAAGTGTAGTTCCAAAGGCTGGTGCAGGGGGCTACAAGACATGCAGTGGATGTAGGGTGATACAACCCCAAAGACTCAATCTGGAAATAAACCGAGTTTAGCAAGACTAGCTTAATAAATAATATCATAATGTAGGAGAGAGAAAGGGAGATGTAGTATAGGTCGTGTAGGTTAGGTTATGTGTACATACAGAGAGAACAACAATGGGCAGTCAGTCAATATTTTGCTTCGCGATGTGAGCAACACGTCTGCAGGTGTGTTGCGCAAAATGCGTAACAATAAACCAAGCACCCAAAATTCTCTTTGAAGGAGCGACTGTAGCATCTGGAAACCTGGGTGCAAAAACTGTAAATGAAGCTTATCAGTCAGCAGCACTGCAAGATGACGATTTTTTGGGATTAGTATTGGGTTTTTCTCCTTTAATTGCAATTCAACCCTCTGCAGTTGACCACTTATTCTCAGAATGCCTTCACAGTCTACAAAAGGAGTCAGTTTCTGGATGGATGGAAAACATGGTTGGTGCCTGACAGTTTAGGAAATCTCTTCAGCAAACACTATTTGCGATATCTTGATTAAGATGTTTTGGTCCCTTTACATTTCGTCCAACTGACACTTATGGTAGGAACCACACCTGGATGAAAAGCCTGCCAAAATTTGCAACACATTTGAACTATTCATTGTACTTTATTTGACTTCAAGAGGTTTGCAACATGATACTGTGATGCTCCTCGTGAGTGAGGTTAGAATAATGGAGCATATGATGTAGCCAATGCTTCTGGTCTTGACAGTGTCAGACAAGTCCTGACCACCAAAGGGGATGTTTGACAAGCTGTGCAGGAGTGATGCCATGAGTGGCACAATCTGCAGGGTTCTGTTTGCTAGGAATATGATGCCATCAATTGACAGTGATGTAGCTCTGAATTTCACGTATGTGTATGGCAACATAGGTTTTCCACGCATGTGGTAATGTCCTAGCCCGCGACTGCAACTGAAGGGGTCAGTTCAAGCATATGTACCTTCAAAGTATAAAGGCTACAAGAACTTATCCACGACTAAGCTCAAACACCAAGCCAAGAGTACAGTAGCATAGAACTCGAGGTGAGGAAGTGTTGCCCTTTTAAGAGAAGCCACCCTGGATATAGCAAGCAGTAAATGGGTGGGGACCACATTTGAACCAGACACTTGTTGAAGATACAATACAGATGCAGTTCAGAAAGGAGTCTTACACTGCTAAGGATGATGATTATGGTGGAACAGCATGACAACTTATTTTGAATTGTTTTCTCAACAGTTTTTCTCTGGAGAACAATCCATTGGGTAGGATTCGTGGTAGTATTGGTTATACTTTGTATGCTTGAAGTGATCACCCTCCTAATAATTGGTTGATACTCTTGAGCTGTGCCAGGGCTAAAGTACTGTCCTGGACAAACAGAAGGGGTGTGGGTAGTGTGCCAGCTGGACGACAGGCATGACTGAGTACAAGGGTCTCAGATTTTGGTAGGATGATGTTGTTTGCATTGGTGTACCAATTTGCAGCATTGTTGTCTTTTCAGCAACAGTGAAAGCTGGGAGCACCAGTGTTGATAGGGCATGATCTCCATCCCATATAAAGTGTGCAGCTGAGGCATAAAAAGGTTTAGTGGCCAAGAGGGCTGCAACAAAATACAAAAACTGCAGCTGTAATTGTACATACAATATAATTGTCCATAAAGGATAGACTAATGTTTTTATACAATAATGAATTAATGCTAAAGGCTATCGTGTCATCATTTAATTTTTTCATTTTAACATAATAGAAATGTAGGGACCACTGCGGGCATGTGGCTAGTGCACCAGTCTCTGATCTAGGCAATTGAGGTGTAATTAATTTCCAACTGGGCCAAATTTAATTTTTGCACATGAGAAATGTCACATGTCCTTGGCCTGTAGGTTTTCATGGGAACTGTCGTTTCTCGCACATTTGCATTACATTACTGCTCCATCTCACTTCACTTGCATGATGACATTGCTAACTGCCCTTCAAATCTCTAAGCTACACTTCAGTCGTATAAGTAGAAAATGGCGAGAATAAATAAATTTACAACTCTACTGTTAAATGTAAACAAGTGTTCATTACACTGTATTAAATTGCACTCGTATTGTTTCCCAGTCATCAAATATAGCAGTTGAAGCTGATGGTGATACAGTAATCCAAGTACCAGAGGTGGAGGAAACCACTTCCTTCCCAGTAGGAGACCTTACCAATGGATCTGAACACTCCGTGCCAAATTCTCGCTGCAGCACACCATCAAGCGAGCTGCTTGTGGTGGTGCCAGAAACAAATCCTGTTACAGTGAGATCACAGCTTAATGGTGTGTCGCAGACCAGTCCTTTCACTGATGATCTGAAAACTGAGAACAGCTTACTGAAAAGTGAGCTGCGAAGTATCAACAGCGAGATCTCTCTCCTATTACGAAGAGCAAAAGCAGCAGAGCGAGGCAAGTAATGTCCTAACTTAAGTGATAAATCATGATTTGGCCAATTTTATTATTTTCCTGAATTTCCCACAAAATTTTCTTTTTGATGAGGCCGTGGTTAGTGTAGGGGCTAGAGGGGACACCTCTTACTAAGGCGAACGTTTGATTCTGGGTGGGGTCACTCCCAGATTTTGGCATATGGGAATTGTGCCAGATGATGCTGCTGGTCAGTGGGTTTTCTCGGGGATCTCCTGTTTCTCCTGCACCTGCATTCTGATGCTGCTCCATATCCATCTCATTTCACTCTCATCAGCTCCCAATACCTCATTGTTAAGAGCCACCCAGACCTCTCCAACTCTATTATGGCTAGGTTAGTGGTTTCTGTTCTCTTCTTTCCTGATATAATTTATAAATTATGCCAATTGCTTGCTTTCCTTTAATAGTTAAAGAGCCAGAATTATTGTAAATCATGCTCCTCTGAACAGCATCATTGTTTGCTATGTGAAAAATGCTTATAGACTGACAACATATTGTATTAAGTAAACATTTTCTATGTTGCAAAATTAATTATCCTTTTAAATATGTTGAATTTTAGGTATTTATTATTATTGTAGTTATTTTTTATTATTATTGTTTTTAGTGTTTTAGCAGTCCTTGTTTTTTTTTATATGTATTTATTTTCTACAATTTACATTTAACATTGTTTGTATTTACGTTTTCCATTAGTATATTACAGTAATTTCCAGATACATACTTATGTTTGTAAGGTGATGTCATATCTTGTTGACGTTTCTTCCTTTCATTTTTTTGTTTACCCATTTTCACTGATTAGCTTTTGGCTTACAGTTTGATGTTGACACAGTATGCTACCAGTGTTGAAACATCTGGTGCTAATTATGCACGGCACTTAGACTTTTTGTTGAGGTGGAGAACAGAATCAACTACCATGAGGGTAGTGATCACAAGCAGATATCTCCCCTGTCTCTTCTACCCCAGCCATCATTTCATCCTGCAGATGTGACCATTTAACAGCTGCTGACCCACCCATAGGCTCCGCTCACACTCAAATTAGATTCCACAGCTGCTATCCACAAACTATGTATACACTCGGTCAGTTATGGATGTGTTTTTGTAGTATAAAAATGGTGCATCTTAAGTTGCTTGAATTTTCATATGTCATAAGCATTAATGCGGCACAATATGTAAGATGCCCAAATTTGGCTGCCTGTATCAAAACGTTGCATTATTGACATCCACAAAAAGTACGTAGATAGTTTTTGTGCAGAGGGAGTTTTTAATTGAATTATAAACACTTGAACTATAGAGTAAGGTAACGTGGGTATTAGTTACAATTATAATTATAATATTTGTTAACATTATGTGTGTGAATTTTATTCTTCAAAACAAGTTTTAATGTGCCATAATTAAGATATTTTCAAAATGCTGAAATCAGAATTAACATCTTTTGACAAGGATTAAACGAAACGACAGTTTGCTGTGACAGAAACTTGGAAAAATGTGGTTTCGGGTAGTTTTCCCATTTGTTGGCAAATAAACAAAGATCCAAAGGCAGGGAAGTCCTGAAGGGACCTACATGTGTCTTCAATATAGGTGTTCCTCACCCAACTGGTGAGAAGGTTGCCTGGCTAGAGCCTTAAGGGGATGTCCAGAAGGGACACATCGTCTTGACCTGCAATACCTGATTGGACGAGGAGGAGAAGTATTGAGGGAGTAATTAGGACGACGTGCTGGAGTCTCTGGTGTCCGACAACGACCCTTGTGCTGCAGACGGAGACCCCTGAAGAGGTTGAAGTCTTCTGGTTGGTGTCGGTCTTCTGGGAGGTTGCTCGAGGCGGCCGAAGAAGTTGCAGACCTTCTGGAAGGTGACGGTTCTCCGGAGCTGTTGGCATCGTCGTCAACTGTGCCTTCTATGGTCACTGGCATGGGCTAGGGACTCTGCCCTGGTGCTAACACTGTCTGCTCTCACAGCCAGATGGTGCAGTAATCACTCCTGAGGTGTAGGCTGGGATGTTATTTATAGTCATTTTTCCAGCTTCTTGGTGCTCTGAGGGGAGCGGGAGAGTTAGCCTCGCCTCTTGGGGGTGGAGTTTGTTACTTCACATGCATGAACCATGGATCCTTATCTGCGATGGCACTCGGCGCGAGGCTTTTACACATCTTGCCCTGATGCTCTCGTGGCAGGCCATGACTTTGTTAGGTGGCTGGCATCCCCACAGCGGCACAAAATTCAAAGTGTTACACTGTATCTGGTAGAGTTTAGGTGCAAGGAACACGTGGTTATTTGGTGAGTTCAGTCGCTGGCAACTGAGGTTGGTTGGCGTGTCCTTCCTCCATTAATGTTTTTACTTGGGAGGAGTGATTTGCCCCTTGGATAGTAGCCATCTGAGATGGGGAGTAGTTGTTTATTATGTGTGCACTTTCTCTAAGAAGTAAATGCATCATGCGTCAATCAACCCCTCTTTCTTCCGGCGAAGACCCATCTCAGAGTAGAAAGTCGAAAGTGGTGAAGGGTTGACTTGGTTCCATGTTCACTATGACTATAAGCTATTTGGCATCTGTCTTTGTAGCAGCTCTTTGCTACGCGAGCAAGCGGGTTGGGAGTGTGCCGTAAAGAATGCTGTTATCTCCTCTTCCCCTGCTCGTGAAGGAGGCATGTGTTTTGTGCCTGCCTGGCAGGTCGGACTGTCACGTTCCTCGCTCTCGCACCTTCTCCTTTCCGTTTCCCCTCTCAATTCCCTTGCCCAGTTCTCTGCAGTATCGGCAATTCTCAACGTCATCTGAGCTTTGGTTTCACTTCGTTCTTGTGGCTGGAGGGGTAGGCAGGAGTGAAGGGTAAGTAGTGGAGGGCAAGTTCACGGCGCATGAAAGAAGAGAAGCTTTTCAGCTGGTGTAAGATTTTGTGTTCCTAACAGCGGGGTTCGTGTGCCTTCTTACGTGTTGCCGGATCAGTTCACAAAAGTATGCAAAGGAGGTTTTTCTTGTACAATTTTTTTGTTATTATTTTACCTGTAAAAAGAAAAAAAGAATTTAACAAATAAAGACCTGAATCGTCAATTCGTGTGCAAAGTGTTCCCCTTGTACAAAAGGAACAGGAAAAAAAAATCCGAAAGTCTGAAGTGGGAAAGAATTTAAGCAAAGAAGCTCCACGAGCTTTTGTATTACAAAAAATGTGTGGTATTTCTGTGTGGCCTCATGCTTAATTCTTTCCGGAAAAACAGCAATGTATGAGTAATACATTTTATGTTAACTTTTCTTATGGCCAAGGTCGTGCATTTCACCACCAATGGATATATATATATATATCATTCAAGATTATGTTGCATATACACTATCTACCAAAAAGTAACTGGGCACCCGTGAAGATAGGTAATTCAGTACGTCCGTTGACTTGTGTTCACGGCCTTCGGCGTAGGACCACTGGTGTTTGTTCTTGGTTGCATGAACACAGAAGCCTATTGTTACATTCAGGATAAAGAAATGCTCCCAACATTGTGGCGTTTTTATGGAATGGACCAGTGTTACTTCCAGGATGACGATGCCAGGTGCCATGTTTCAAGAGCTACTATGCAGTGGTACACCGACAACAATGTTCTCCGATTGGACTGGCCTACCCAGAGCCCCGACCTCAACCCTATAGAACATATTGGGACGAATTGGATCGCCGGGTGAGGGCTCATCAGGCGCGGCCAATATCCATTGCTCAACTCATGGAATGGTTGCAAGAGGAATGGCAACGAATCCCTGTGGATGTCCTGCAAACACTCGTAGAGAGCATGCCAGACAGAGTGGCTGCTGTTATAGCCACAAGAGGTGGCCTTACGAGATACTAATGGGGTGACAACCACCGAGCAAACATTGTGGGCAGGTGCCCAATTACTTTTTGGTAGATAGTGTATTGGAACAGATAATAATAAAAAATTATTTCAGCTTTGGTTAAACATAGACACTTTCTTAGATTAAAATGGTACCATATGGTTAATTTTAAGTACGCTATTTGGTTAACAGGTTTGTAATGCTTACAAAAAAAGTTTATAGAATAAAAGAAAAAGTACCATAGCTGATTAAATGCTTACTGCGTATCTTTGAGTACTACTGCTACACATAACTCTATAGGAACACTTTATTACACATCAATTCTAGAGTTCCCTAGGGGCATCTTATCCTAAGCATAATATTTACACTACGTGTACAAAAGTATTTTCAATGTTCTTAACCTAACAATACTTGTCAAATTAATGAAATGATGCTTGAGTGTCTGGGCCCCAATTCATGCACCATTTACCATGTTCATAAATTAACAACAGTAAAGAAACTTACTTTAACACAATACACTTCTTACACAATTCTTAATTTTACATGAATTGATCCCGTACACTTATAAGCACCCTAGGAGAAGATTTTATCACTCTTAACTGGGATAATTGTTTCGATGTGACCCAGAAGTGAAGCCTTTTAACCAACTCTTGTGTGAAGCACTTATATTACAATCTTAAAGCTACTATTTACAACATGAACAAAGAGAGTGAACCACTTCTAGAACACAGAACTAATGCAAAATTAATTCTGCTTCCTCTGCGAGTTTGCCAATACGAGCCTTTTGATTCAAGTGTTGCAAGCTCCCATACTTGACACTGTGAACTTTGGGGCATCGTTTGTTTTACTCCTCTGTAATTACTCGACACTCTTAGTAATATTTATGTACATATTTACAAGAAGCAATTAAAAAATATAACTATGTGAATTAAGATTATGTACAAAACTTACATTTCTACTCAGTATATCTAAGCTAACAATTTGTTATACCTCAATTTTACCCTTATATTGACGGAATATGTACAGTGTCTTATCACTGATGCTGCATCTTGATGGAGCATGTACAATGTTCTATCACTGATGCAGCATATTGACGGAGCATGTACAGTGTCCTATCACTGATGCAGCGTCTTGCACTCACTGAATTTGCACTATCTTAAGTGTTCGTTATAGGTGCAATCTTTTCCGGTCCGATGCACTTACGAAGAGTTCACTTCCGCACATGTGTATGTTCATTAAGGGGAGAAAGTACATTTAAAATTTTGTTTATTTTTATTTTCTTTATTGTCTTTCCCCTTTTGTTCTATGCTGCAAGCTGCAACATAGCGGGTGTTAAAAGAGTGTGGTAGTTTGCTGGTTAATGATGCCGCATAGGGACAACTACGCTACCCAAGTGAGTGTAGTATTGAAAAAAATCTGTGCATTTTCACTCACCGTTCTTCATTGGGTGTTGTGCCTCTTAAGGTTCTTCTGAGACCACCCTCGCTTCCTCGGTGAGTATTGTTGCAGCATAGGCCACTTTAGGTAGGTGCGGGCCTCCAGGGGGTTTTGCGGTAGAAACCTGGCGACCTGAGAACTCTGCTGTCTCACACTGGTAGTTCTCATGTTGGGGTGCTGTGTTCGAATATGGCAGATGCTGCGTGGTCCAAGGCAAAGTTGGTTTGCATTCGAGTACTTTTGGTGGAGCCTCTCAGGGGCGTAGGCAAGCTAGGAGCAATGGCTCAAATTGGTGTTGTTGCTGTGGTCTCTCTCTGGTTGTGTCGTTAAGTGGTGGGAGAGACTGGGTGGTTGCCTCGCTACTAACAGGTACCAAGGCGGACTCGACTGGAGGTGGGCTCGCCTCCCTCCTTAGTTCAAGTCTCGGAGATGGCATCTCGGCATGGAGAGGGAGTGATTGAAAGTGAGGCGGTGGTCAAAGCCCCACCATGGACGATCTGTGACCTCCCCGTCGACAATAGTCGAGGCGGTGGTCAAAGCCCCACCGTGGATGATCAGTGACCTCCCCATTGACAATAGTAGAGGAGGTGGTGATGTGGTCAGCCTTGGAACTGTGGCTGCAGAAAGGGGGGAATATGAGTGGCCTTGCGTCTTGGGACGGTAGGCCTCCTGTGGGGAGCGAGGATGGTAGTGACTCTGTGTTGGAGGTACTGACCCCGGTGGTAGAGGCAGTCGCATGACATGTAAGTCATCGTCCTGCTGGCTGTGCATTACCTGCACACAAACATCAACAAGCAAGACCACTGATTCATCTACTTTGCTGGTACTGCGCCGACCAAGACCTGAAAGGTGCCATTAGTCGACGATTGGGTTCTCAGAGGTGTGGGTTTGTGTGTCCCCCTCATCTCTGGGATATCTTGGGGTTCTTCATCTTTGGTAGCTACACTTGGTACAAGTGGTTTGCGGGGAGGGGTGCGATCAAGTGGGCTCTGCCACAGTCTCTGTGCTTGGGTGACTGTTCTTTGCTATCGAGGAGGGTAAATAGGAACGGGGTGTATTGGATAACCTGGGGGGGGGGGTTATTGAGAGGTTTCACTCAGGACCTCTGGCAAGGCTTGCCCCTTCAGGACAGGCGCTGGGCCAGGGAATGGCTCAACTATGGGTGTTGGCCGCCAGTTCCAGGGTATTGTTACCCTTGGTTCAGACCCTAGACGAGTCAAACGCAAGGCATAGTCAAGTAGGCAACACTGCCATGTTAACCATGGCTGGCCAAGGATGACCTGATCACTGATGACAGGCATCACCATGAATTCCTGTCACATGTTTTAGGTGATGGATCCCAACCTCTAGATCTATCTTACCCTCAACCTTTAGGATCTGGCTATGTTGGGCCATTAGTACGATCCGGGACTGGGGTTGGAGAGTTACTCTCTGGTTCAGCGACAAGAAGTCGCTTCGTATGAAGTTCCCAGTTGCCGCGGAATCCAGTAGGTCCAGGCGTTTACATCCATTGATGAACTTCAATATGGAGGACTTCGGGATACTGAATGTCAGTAGATTTAGTATCTAATTGGGTGACCTTGAGGGGCCTGACCTGCTCTGAGCTGGCTGCTCCACGCGCATTCCACGGTTGGTGTTTCTTGACTGGGCAGGCTCCTTAAGTTGCAAGTGTGGCTGGACGCTTGGGGGACGTAGGTATTCATTTCCCCTCTATAGCACGGCCGGTTTTGACAATCCTTGTTTTAATGCCTTCCCGGATAGTGCCAACAGTGTGGTGGCGGAGAAGAGGGAGGTGGGGGTGTTGGAGGGTAGGTGACTGCCTGGTGCTCGAGACGAGAGGAAGAGGCTGCGACCTTCAGGGCGTGTGCCAAGCTGTCAAAGCACGTCAGCACTTTGTTTTTTTTTCTTTCAATTTCTCGTGCCCGCTCTACCGGGTCTTCTACGGTGTGCATTTCAATTTCTCGTGCCTGCTCTACCGGGTCTTCTACGGTGTGCAATTTAAGTGTGATGAGTAGGTTGTGTAGGGAGGGGAGCAGAGTATGTGTGATATTTCACACGCAGCTGTCCTCGCCTTCTATGGGGTAAATACGCTTGTACGTCTGTACTTTCCGGCATATATAAATTTCTGCCTCCTTGTCTGAACCCTGGACTTTTGTGTGAAAGTCAGTGATGAGTTGAGCCACGACTTCTTCCCCTGTGAAACGGGAAGTCAGCCAGTGGGTTAGCTGTCCCCACTTGCTCATGAACTCTCCATACTGTTTCCACCAAGTCTTAGCTTCCATTAGTAATTGCTGTTGTATCTTTTGTCCCAAGTTATGCACCGGATTGTGAAGGTTCCCCAGCCTTCACAGCCTAGCCAACTACATCTGGCTAACCTGCAGTTGTGGCACGAAACACAGCTGTATTTTAGGCCGTCTGTGTGTTGTGGTGCGTCTTCCCATCCAATACAGGCATAGTGGAATCGCTTTTGACAGTGCGTGCAGTGGCTGAGGTGTCTCCCCGTACCTGGGCATATATCCACTTCACATCTGATGGTGTGGTCTGGGGTTCGTAATCCACGTGCGAATGCCACGGATACTTCACGTTTACTCTCTCCGGAAGCGGACATGGCTACTCACTGGAATGTAATGCATTATGGGTGTTTAGTAATCGTGGACTCCCTGAAGTCCGGTGTAGAGTAACATGACATGTTTAGCACTTGCCAAAACTGCTGGGTCGGGTTATGGATGTCAATCCTAAGGGTCACACTCAGCCCTATAGGAGACCAGTGGCTACAATTGCTCGCTGCAGAATAATCGAAAGAATGGACATGGCTACATTGTCGTGGGTCCTAGAAGTTAGTCTGTTGACTAGTTCTAGGAAGCGAGTAAGGTTACCAAGGATAATCACAATCAACTCTGTTATAATGTAGTAGGTTATGTAAGGAACGACCATATGGTTTGGTATAGGGGTGTTTGCTTGCAATGAAACGTTGAGTCTCATTAGTGACCAAGCAACAGTGATTCGATTGGTCTTTGCAAAACAGTTAGGGATTTCTGACTGGCACAATAAATAACATTCAAATTTAGTGAGCGAAGTACACATTTAGTAGGACTCCAAACTGAGCTTTATTATTCTGGACGTACAAAAAAAAAAGGGTGGGGGGGTAATCTCTCTCTTGGGTCAGTCCGACGCTGACAAGATTAAATGAAAGTACTAACCTCCTACGTTGACACCCTGTTCTAAAAGAGGGCAATATGTGCTCAGAGCCGTTAAATCAAAATTAAGGGTAATTACCTCCACATTGAAGGTATCGCAAGGTGTGTCTGGCGAGGTCTAACTGTCCTAGTCTTGACAGTTATGCCCCATGTTGAGGGTATCCTAGGGCTTGTCTGGCTAGCTAGATCTAACTGTCCTAGTCAGTACTATTGACAGTTACGCCCTACATTGAGTGCCAATTTCATTTGAGGCATTTTAATCCACCCAGTGTAGTGACACAAAATAAAATACACTAAAAGGGTTGGTCACAATGCCAACTCAATAAGGGCAGTAAATGAGGGCTTTAACCTCCGTGCCCTATTAGGTAGGAATGTCGCCCAATACTCTTAAAATCCGAATTACCTCCATGACGTCATCTATGGACTCTCACCTGTGCCTGGCTAGCTCATTAAGGGGATAGCCCCATCATGCTGGAATATCTTATTAAATATTGTGTGGGTTGTAAGCGTTCCTGTTGGATGGATGACTTGGCAACTGTAACCCTTAGATTTAATATTACTTTTGAAATTCAGCGAGAGACAGTACGATTACGGGAGATAGTGGTAGTCTCTAAATGGAGCAATGCCAGTATCGGTGGGCACCAAGACACTACACTCATCAGGGTAGAACGCCAGTGTACAATGTTGGATGTGTGGGCTTACATGTAGGAGCAAAGTCAGGGGTCACACACACTGTAATGGGACGGCACTTTACCTACTGTTCACGAGGCAGCAGTCCCTTCCTCTTCTTCTCTGACTGGTTTGCTGGGGCAGACCGTTGTGGAACAGTGGCCGACTCTGGTTGCGGCGGAAGAGGGCTCTCCTTGCTCGCAGGTCCTTGTGGTATGTGAGGAGAAATGGTAGTGTTTTGTGGGGGGGATTGTATCCCAACATGTTGGTGTTAAGAACTATTAATTAATGTTCTAATCAAATCCTATTTATTCCCCTAGTAGGTGGAGTGAAAAGAGAATCACCTTCTTGTGATTCAGGAATAATTTACTCTTTAATTACACTTTCAAGTTTCCTTAAAGACTGTATTGAGCGTAACTTTTGCCCACTCCTATGGGTTCACGGTGTAAGGCCAAATTAAAAGAACTGTTAAGCAAGGCATGTAAGACAAATCCGGGTATGACAGCGGTCCTATTTTCTGCTCCTAAGAGGACAGCTGACCGGTGAGACATGCCGTATAACTCCAGTCCGGCTATTCTCTAGCCAACGCTGATTTATAGAGCTGGGGTCGCACATAGACAGTTGAACCCCTTAAGTTGGGTGAGTTCCTAGTGAAGGGCTCCTCCCAATATTAGCCACTGCAATACAACTAGCATTACCTTGGCCAAACTCGGGCTGCCGCTAAGGTGTTTAGAAGTGTCTGCCGTTTGGCGAGATATGCGTGGCCGCCGTTACATTACATTACGTCCAAAGCAAGTTAACTCTGAATTCAAATTATAGCAACATTCAAAAGGGACAAATAGTTTTAAAACTCTGAATAAAAAGAACCATCAATTAGATTGGATATTAATATGTTAACTACAAGATGTATTAAAAGAAAAATGTTATAAACATGTTGGTTGCACTTTCTTATAAAATATTTAAATAATAATATTTTACTCATGCAGAAGTTGTACAAAAATCCAGGTGAGGACATCCTGGTAAAATACGTGAACATGTGATTGTAATTGAATCAAATTTAATATTTTAAATAATAGAATAACATTTTTTTTAAACAGCCACAATGGTAATCGTATCCTTAATTAGGCGGGGAAGTCCTGAAGGGACCTAGATGTGTCTTCAATAGAGGTGTTCCTCACCCAACTGGTGAGAAGGTTGCCTGGCTAGAGCCTAAGGTGGTGTCCAGAAGGGACACATCGTTGTGACCGGCAGTACCTGATTGGACAAGGAGGAGAGGTATTGAGGGAGTGATTAGGATGATGTGCTGGAGCCTCTGGTGTCTGACAATGACCCTGGTGATTCGGGCAGAGATGCCTGAAGAGATGGAAGGCCTGTGGTTGGTGTCGGTTTTCCAGGAGGTTGCTGGAGTCTCCCGAAAAAGTTGCAGAGCTTCTCAAAGATGGCGGTTCTCCGGAGCTGTTGATGTTGTCATCGACTACTGGGCCTTCCGTGGTCACCGGCATGGGCTAGGAACTCTGCCCTGGTGCTAGCACTGTCTGCTCTCACAGCCAGATGGTACAGCAATCACTCCTGAGGCCTAGGCTGGGGTGCCTTTTATAGTCATTTTTCAAACTTTTAGGCACTCAAATGGGAGTGGGAGAATTAGTCCCGCCTCTCAAGGGTGGAGCTTGTTATGTCACATGCATAAACCATGGTTCCTTATCTGCGGTGGCACTCGGCGCAAGGCTTTCACACATCTTGCCCTGATGCTCTCGTGGAAGCAGTGACTTTCTGGCAGGCTGCTTGCATCCCCACAGTTGTGTGAAATTCAAAACTTGTCACACCAATTACCAAACATTTAAAAACTCTATCGCAAACTTAACATTTCCTACGACTCACCGTTTTCTAAGTGCCCCATCACTCTGTAGAGTGACTAGTAAAATGTCAGCTCGAAAATATGGTAGCTGTGTTTGGCCTCAGCTGACCAAAGTGAAGTGCAGCTAAGCCATCAGGAAAAACATAGATCCTGCAAGTATAAGGTAGCGGCATAACCTAGCAGTCTTCTGAAGCATAGAGAGAGGCTGTGCAAGGCCTTAAATAAAAAACTACGACAAATAAGAAAATAACACCGTACAAAAGGGGAAGGAAGAGAAGCAGAATAGCGAGGAAAATCGAGGGGATCTGGCCCGAGCAAAGAGTACACCACTGCACAGAAGTAGATGGTGCTAATAAACTTAACGTGATGGTGCTAACATGGCAGTATATAAAATATATAATATATAAAAAAGTAAAATACATAAAATATATGCACGTATATGTACATTTTTAGAATAGATTTATATGCACCTTTATAAATGGAGACAAATATATTTCAACATCGGCCTATTAAGTATATATAAAATAAAAATAATTTACACTTAAAAATATAAACCTGTCAACAAATGCATTTGTGAATAGGCTTCTTCCTTTTTTATTCTTGATATGTTATTCTGTGTTCTTACCCTTTTGAGACTATCAAAAAATGTACTGAACATTTATACAGTGAATTGATGTGATAACAGAAGGGTATACCAGGCTTGTAACTGGCACCACCTTCATTTGTACAAAATAATTCTAAAAATAATGTATATTATTTATAGCTAAGTGAAATGCTGATCTAGTGATGGCCACATTTTCAGTGTCTCTTGTGGCCCAAATGGGTGCGACATTTCCTTTTTGTCAAACCCATACAGACCTCAAGAAACCAATTTTACAGGTAAAGTGCATGGACTCTCATCATTGTTGTGGTTCCTTCATTGCAATGACTGCAGCAAAACTGAAAACTTAAATGAGAAACGTATTTAAAGAAAATTACTATACTTAACAAAAAATGGTTTATGCGTGCACACACAAAGCTGAAAGAAATGTCTTATTATTAATGTAAAGCACAAATTATGAAAGTAATACTTGCAGGCAAGTTACTTTTGTTTAGTGTGTATTTTGACTTCATTCCTTGGGAAGATATTTTCTTTTGTTTATTTCTGGATAATCACAAACCTGGAAGTTTTGTAACGCTTTTAGGTAACGTTTATAGTAAATTGAAATGTAAATATTTTATCATTTAAAAAAGTCTCAGATCAATTGAAAAGATTTATTTTTGAAAAAACACTCCATCAACTCTATATACAGACCTTAATTTCTTTGGTACAAATGTAGAAACATAAACAAACTAATATTGTTATCATTGTATAAATTGTAGCCAGTCCACTGTGCTTTTGTGTTTTGTATGTGCTTATCGCTATAACTGTTAATGTTTTAGGTATGTCAATTGTAGCCCAGCCTTTATTGAAAGCTAGCTCATACAACTTCTTTTGAAATACTTCATTTAACACTTACACTGCGTAATGTAATGTAACCTTTAAAAACTATGCATTCGCAGTAAACAGGAGCTGTGGGAGTATGCGGTGTTGACTATGCCGTGTAATTTACAGTCACATTAAATGTCAATGCCTACAATATTTTTGTGGCCAATGTGACAGATATAACAAACAATTAGGTGTACTTAAGAATGCATACTATATCTTCGTTGATATTTCTCAAAAAGTAGCAAGTTGTTTTGTCGAACATCGATTCGAAATTTAAACGTGGAATTATTCTATATCTGTTGACAATTAACTGTAAATACTTTATGATTTTTCGTACGGCAGCATTACCAAATAAAACAATACTTGCATCAAGAAAGAATTTCTGCAACAAGTACAGCTATAGATCTATAGTTAACAAAAGCAGCTTCAAATTTTGTAGTTTATAATGTTGGAAAACCTTTGGTGTAGCATCAAACTGTGACGTTTATGTTATGTTAACAACAGTAAAACTTAACACTGTAACTTTGGATGAATAACTACATGAACACAAATTTGAGGTTAGGCGTACATTACAAAATAACACAGTGATTTTAAAATGTGAAATTAATGTATAATTATTGACAGGCACATTTGCACTTGTTACCAATGCAGGTTTAAGAAAGGTTACATGGCTGGGCTTAAATAGATTCGTACAGATGTGTTTCAGGTTAACATGACAAAACAACAGTGATACAAAAAACGTGTAAAATTAACGTATAATTATTGACTGCCAAATTTGCACTTATCAAGACAGATATGAAAGAAAGGTTAAACAGATGGCCGTAGATAGATAGGTACAGATAATTTTTTATATTATTTGTCAAACTTAGGATATAACATGTACTTCGTAAACTCACATGAATATATTAATGGCGTGTTTCTACTGTCACATTTATTTACTTTCATTATTGTTATTTAACTTTCCATTTATAACATCACATTTCTAACTGTCAATTTCTACTTGTTATTTTACAACTATTTACTTCAATAATGTACTGGGGATAAGCGAGAAAAACACGTCGTAAAAATACATTTACATTTATCTCTGGACAGTTGTAGTTGAAATTGTCATAATTTCTGCAACTAGTTTGTTCACCCTGCATGGCTTCATCTCACCTCGACGAATTAAAGAATAAATACTTTCTGCAAGATTTATAATGTCCTGATGAATATTTGTACATAGTTTACTGGAACTCATAACTTTACACAAAATCACTACAACACAATTAAACACTGTACGACCTATAATAAAACAATGCTGATTGCTGATAAGCTGAAAAATAAATGAGAAATATAAAAACACAACTACTTCCGGTTTCCAAATTTGTAGCTTGCCTCGCAACCACTCCACACACACAGAGCCAAGCAACAAGCATGAAGGAACCACAACAACGGACCATTGGTTTTGACCGCTGCACCGATCACATGACACAATATAATTATGAGTGACAGTAAATACATTATCGTTATGCCAACAATTACTTTAAAGTGTATAAAATAAACTTCAAACAACTTAAGAGTAGTCATAAATTTAAACATTACACTTGCAATACCGCATTATTTCGTAGAACTACTTTTCACATTTCACTGTCAACATAACTGGGTTTTGTTCATCCCCAGCCTGTGCGGTGACACACGTGGTTATATATACGTAGTTGCAGGCGGTGGTTTTTTTCAAAGGTTGATTTCTAGAGTGCTCACTTTAATGTGAACTGCCTTTAGCTCCAAAGACAAAAATCGCACATTGAAAAGTCACGTGACAGAGGTGGTCAAGGAACGTTGCCAAATTGTGAAATGACTTGATTATGGAAGCACATCAAACAACAGCCATTGAAGCCCTGGCGGTGTGAGCAGTAGTCCCGTCCTGTTGAAACCAGGCTTTCCTCTTTTTAATGTCTCATCTTCTGAGTTGACGTAACAAAAATATGTTCACTATATTAACATAGCAATCCGAGTCAACAGTTATGGTGATTCCATCTTTCTCAAAGAAATACAGCCCAAAAATCCTACACTTGTTAATGCCACACCATATTGCAACTTTTGGGCTGTACAAAGGTTTCTCGTGCAAGCCGCAAGGATTGTGAGGGGACCAGAATCTGCAGTTCTGCTTATTAACCACTCCATTCAGATAAAAATGAGCTTCTTCACTCATGATTATGGTAGATCTTCATCCTCATCAAAAATGTTGAGCATTGTTTCATTGGATGTGGAACGTTGTGGATAATCACCCGCCTTCAGCACCTGCATGACCATCAATTTATAGGGGTGAAACTGTAAATCTTTGTGTAAAATTAGTTTTACCATGGTGGGACTCATTCCTAGTTATAAAACATGCTGCCTCGCCGAATGGCCTGGATTTTGCACAATCGCCTCCCTCACCTTCTCCACAATCTCTTGGTATGCGAGCCAATTGGAAGGACCAGGTGGTTTTCTTTTTAACACCGAACCCTTCGACCAAAATGCTGCCACCCATCTCAATATAGTATTCCTATTGGGCATATCACCATGCCACCCAATCCTGAAATGACTCCTGAAGATCTGTTGCATTTGAATTATGGACTCGCCACTTTTCACAAATATGTCGTATGCATGCACGTGGTTCTCTCTAGTCCACAGTGGCATGATGGAAAATAAACGGCCAGGTCTGTGGCATAGAATGAACCTGGCTGCAGGTCCCGCCTTTTCCTAAAAGTCGTGTACTACCAGTTACAGAAACATCAATTTTCCATGAACCTTCTTGTACCAAATAGACAGCATTAAATAGTATGAAACAAATTAAAGGTGAACATGAATTTACAAAACTAACTAACCTAAGATGAAAACAAAATAAACAAAAGTCTGAAGGACCAATTAAACATTAGCGAACAAAATAAACATTACCAGGGATAATTAAATTAATGAACATCTGAAATGTTTCCATTACATCTTATTGCCATATAATGCCGTATTCACTATCTTAGTTATATAAATATTCCAAGTCTTCTATCATTATGTCTACTATTTTAACATTATTATATTGTTAATGTATATAGCGTAAATCAACTTCTGATTGTTGTTTACATTTTTGTGTGTAGTGAGAAATATTTGACTTTTATTTATTAAGGTAATTTTGTGTGTTCTTTGGCATTTTGGGAATTCATATTTTGTGAGGTGCTTCCTTTCTTTATGCCATTTTATAAGGCACTGCTCACTTAACTTAATTTTCATTTTATCATCTCTAGTTTTTGTAAGTTCTTTGTATTTCTGGAGTATATTTCGTGCTCATTAACTAATATACAGTTGTTGTTAATCCTGCAACTCATTGCCTGCTTAACTGACATCATGATTATTTTGAAATATTTTTTTAGGTAAGCATTTCAGTGCTATAATTGAGATTGCAATTTTTCACACTTTGACCTGCCACAAAAATGGAAGATTGATTGGCTAAGGCTAACCCTAATGCTTTATTCAGCTTCAGTTTTTCTATGAAGATTGACCAGTGTAAAATCTAAACACTGAATAAGTCTTTCCATAGTTCAGTGGACTTTTGCATGGACTAGTATGTTGTATACATAATGTATCAATTTAGTTTAACAAGGAACCCAAAGAATTCAAAATTCACATGTGAGGGTAACCATCAGGTTGTATTTTTAACCTTCAGTAAAATTTGCCATATGTTTATTTTTATTGGCCTCCAAAAGAAAGCTTCACATCCATGATAAATTTATGTAAAAGATATCTTCAAAGTGCATGGTGGGTCTCACTGTGAAATCATTTTGTACAGTTGTCCTGTGTGGTGATAGACTGTTCCAGCTTACAGAATGAGCTTATGTCAGCACAGACGAGGGAAGGGAAACTGTTGTCCACCCTGCAAGACAAGGAGAGTGTTGTATTTAAGCTCGAGTCGCAGTTGGAGGCTACCCATGAACAAGTGGATATTTTGCAGCAGCGAGTCTCCAACCTTGAGCTGGAAAACAAGTATGTGTTAAGCACTACCATTATTAGTGTAAGGTTTAAATTTATTGACATTTAGTGTTTACATAATACTGTGTGTTGGTAGCAGTCAATGGTTATGTGTGTCCAAACCCTCCTTTAGACTCTATGGTATAGCATATCTGCCGTTAATTAAGCACTTTGGCAAAAATCCTGTTCTCCAACTGTATACTGTCCGTAATTGTATATATTTTAATGTAAATGCTAACAGACACACAAACTTCAGTGTTAAGTCTATGTAATATTTGTTTTATAGAAAGTAAGCTAAGAAATAGTGTGACAGTAACTTATATACTATTTGGCCAAAAGTCACCAGACACCAGTTTCTGTTGTTTACAAACATATATTGACGTGTTCGGCTGCTTGCGAGGGGCAGGATATGCCAGATTCTTATACCGCCCTTCTAGCATGGCAATGGATGCGGATAAAGTTGTTGATGTTCCCAGGGCGTCAGTTTCTTTACGTCTCGGAAAAGCACGATGGTCTTAATTTTTCAGAGTCATTACAGGTCGACAGCCTGTGGTGGCATCCCACGCAGCGCACGTCTAATTAGGAATTGATAAAGCCATGGCCACACGCATTAAACACTCTCGTGCACTGTGGTTACCACGTGGCAGCAATTACTGGAGAGAGCCAGGTACCGTGGTGAAAGTTAAATAAGTAAATAATGGAAGACACTTGTTTCAAAGAAGCTAGTTGTATTACCGAAAAGGAACATAGGTAACACACATGAGTCCTCTTGTCTGAAGTGGGTCTGGCACACGAGGCCTGCCGGGGGTCTAAGCGGACAAAGGTGCAGAACAGCACAGTGGAAATTACAGTATTAAACATTAAACTCTTCGGGGTCACGTGTCTACGGAGAGGAGGGTTAGCACATGGGAAGAGCAAAAATGAAAAGGTTTTGGTAACTTAAATTAAACTATTGAACACTAACATGATTTACCACAACTGATGAAGCTAACGTGGTGCGCTGCGCAGTACATGTCTACCCTCAATGACCCATTGTTGCAGACTAAAGATGGTAGCGCCGAGAAGCCGTTAGGAATGGTCATCTTCCTGCCAGCATCGTGAGGGAAATTAATAAATATAGATACACTTAACAGTATACGTAAGAAAACAACAAAAGGCATAAAAATTCTCAGACAAATTAATTAATTATTTCTGAATAATTAGAACTCTTCTGAAAATTTTTAGTTCGTTGTTGCTTATCGTTTTTCAGAAAGTAGAAATTACTGCAAATGCCGAGGCAGGCATGCAGAACATATGAAACTCTATTAAAATTCATACAGATACATTACACTCAAGTTTAGCCCTTATAAAACTGTGATATAAAATTATTCTAAATTTAATAGGCGAACAATTTAAATTTTAAGTGGTGAGATTGGCAAGATGGCTGCCAAAACTGCAAGCGACTTTAACTGCATATTTATTAAAAAGTGTAAATATGTATTATGCCTTTCAAAACAAATTTTTGCATGGTACATCACTGCAAAAATTAAGTAAGGAATTATGAGAGTTCCAGATTATTCTTACATGATACACGTTAGCCACGAGGGTCGACACTCAATATTAAAAAGCACTTTATTACGGGGACGTAAAGAGGAGGTAACATTTCCTCGTGCATGCATTAGGCTCTGCTTTTGGGGGATCACAACTTTTCACACACTGCCGTTTGAATCACAGCAAGCAGCATTGGTCTGCCTCCCGAGCAGGGCAGCGAAGGTCATGTCAACGTGTTGTGTAATTAATAGAATTTAAAATCTCTTTTTGCTGTTATTACAGCAATTACTTCTCTCATGTTAGGCTCTTCCCCCTTTAAGGAGTGGGAATGAAATCAGGGATGGTAAGGACGACCTTCCGTCTGGTTGTATTTGGTTTTACCTGTACACCTGGGCGATGGATAGCCTGTGGAAGCTGCTGACCCTGCGTCTGCACTGGTTGTGGTTGTCTGAGAATCTGGCACCGGGAACAGGTGCGCTGATAGGTCGGTTGCGGTGGTCACTACTAGTGGCTCTAGGTGGGCTGTCGGGCTGGTTAGTCCTGATCCAGGTGTTTGCTGTACCAAATGGTGACTTACTCACCCCTTAGAATGGTTTTAGTAACTGGGTTGAGTGTTCTCTGAAGTTTTAACATGTTTTAAGAAATTAGAACAACGTACTTGAAATAATAATCTGTAGTTAAATAGAAACATATTTATTCCTGGGAAAATAAACCTGGTGGTACATATTACCTCTTATCAAACAAAAATCGAATGGAAGTTAAATTATATTTTAGACAGGTGATGGTGACCTGTTTCTGAATTATGCAAGGTATAAAATTAAATGGTTATGAAAACAGCTCTACCTAACTATCTAGTTTTGGTCTCTAGAAGGGACTTAAGGTATTTTCTGCTCACCAGGAGGTCAGTGGTAAGTGTTGGCGTTCCTGAAGGGACAATGGTATTTATATGTGGTTGACGACTTCTTTGGGAGTTGACTCCAGAGGATCTCTGGAGGATGTTGAAGATGTTAGTGAAGGCGTAGTTGAGCCTCTGGTAGATCTACAAGACCTGGATGGCAGTTAAGTATCCCAGCACATGACTTAGTGGAGCGAGCTGCTGCTAATGGTTCCTTCAGCACCAAGAGTGGGGGAAGGAGCAGACTCTTGGAGAGGCATCTGGACTGGTTGGCTTATTCCGGCACCTTGCAGTGCAGTGGAGTAGTGTAGACTCTTTGGCGAAGTCCTGTTGGCTGTCTCTGGTATCTCGCAGTGTGATGGAGGAGCGTAACTCTCGAATGAGGGTCATGTACCGGTATTTATACTGGCCGGTTTGCCCTTGCTTTTAGATGGGGGGGGGGGGGGGCAGAGAGGTGATGCTTTCAGGGCGTGTGACATCACCGACCGGCTTCAAATTTCAGCTGAGGCGGCACGAGTCAGCGTTTCTCTCTGTGTTGGAATGGTGGTGCAATCCCTTTCCGCGCTACGGTATTATGTAATGTCTTCTCTGCGGCTTAGTGGTGAGCTCATTTCATCTTGTAGAAATGGGTATTTTATTTTGCTTTTGGGGTAAACAGTATAATTTATTGGCGTCTGTTAACAGCCCCTCACACAAAATGGCGTATTCTGTAGGCACTTCTGGAAGACTTGTACTGTTTATTGGACCACGTTGGTAGCAACGTTTAGGTTCGCACTGATCAGGCGAAATTGTATTAGTAGTTGGAAAAAGATGTCATCCGTCAACGGTTAAGAAAAAAGGCAGACCAAAGAACACCAGCAACCTTTTTAAGAAATGGTAGACTAGTGTCACTATTTCATTTCATAGAAGGCTTTTATAGAAAGGTACCTACAATGAAGTTGGCGGAATAAAATATGCTAATAAATTCAAAAATAATAAACTGCAGACATAATATTCTGTCACCACCAGCAAGGAACTTGGATATAAAACATGATGAAAGAGAGCTCAGCGATATTCAGTAGGTTGGAGATGTTTCACATAGCATAACCGTAGTGTACTTTTACTCTACCGTAATTCAATTTCTTTATTTAGATTTGACAGCTGCACAGTTGTTTTTATAAAAATGAATAGAAGATAATTATGAAAAGATTAATTTTTTGTTTAGACAATACATATATGTAGCAAGTTTATTATCCTCTCTAAATATTTAAGTTTTGCACAAGTGTGTAGCAAACCCTGGGACAAATATTCAACTTACACCAGTCGTGTGTATTAGCTTTTATTATTTTCAAAACTTCATTATATATTTCACATGAGGTTGCCATATCAGATAGGTTTTCTCACACATTTCAGCTTAATCATTCAATACAACACACATTATATAAAAATAATTAACAAAACCATTAATAGTTTAGATGCCTTAGCAATGCGTGTTCATTCATGTGCATTATAAATTTCAACTACCATTTCATTTCTGCCAACCAGCATGCTTATATATATAATACATAAATGCCTCATATAAATTTAATTTAAAGCTTGAGATAAGATACTGAGGCTTAATCACAGGAGTAATTTACATAGTGCACTATTAGAGTGAAAAGCCAGACACTCAGCTTACTAATTATTTAAATATTTTACAAACTTTCTGTGGCGTAAGATGCTGAATTAAAACACAATTTAACTAGATCATGAAATGCCAGCAAACACATGGGATTGACCACAATTGGTCAATCCAGGCAGTTATCAACAACTTGCCCCTCAACACTAGGTGAGAAAACGACTTTAAATTTATAAATATTCTGTACGTCTTTCCTTTGAATACACTGATATTAAAACACACACTACACACACATATTAAATTTCTATAACGTTAGCTATACATGGTTGCTAAAATATTCAAGAGCCAGATAATTACCATAATTCTGATAACCGTTACCAAATCGCTACATTGAAAAATGTAGCAGAATTTCTGCAAACAATTCATATCATCTTGGATGAGCACCCCTGTACTTAAATATATGCCTGGTTTCAAATTCTTTCATTTACCAAAATATTTTACATCACTCTATAAGGACATGCACAGTCAATATCAATTGTTACCCAGTGAATTACTACTAGGGCTTTATGAGTCACGAAAGTGTAAACACTGTGCACCATTAAATTCCCTCGTCAAATGCCAATCGAAAACCACTGACATCTGCCAATATTAAACACCTTTAGTTCTTACGCAACTTTACCATTTGCAACCACTTGCAAACATAGTTGACTGTACTGTTTTACATAAGATACCAAAGCAAGCCTATAATTTTATTGTACACACTAAACTCATAAATCCGATTACATATAGTTCAGAGTAAGGTCCTAACCCTGAATGCATTGACAAATATATTTTAAATAAATGGGCTTTGCACAACTATCAAAGCTGCACAAAAAAAGACGTGATACTCAGCAAACCACATGACTGGCTCTTAATAAAATATTTCCAAAATTACAATACACATAAAAAGGTCATACTATGTGCCAGGACTAACAGTGAAAGGCAGCTGTTTGGGCTCAGTAAAGTTTCACGGTAATAAATTATTTTGATACTTACAACATCTGTTGTAAACCATTCAACCCTATCAATGAAGTTTCCGGCCAATATTTAAAGTGAATGAAAAGTACAGCAATTAAGTCTTGATGACCAAAATCTCAAAATGACAGACTAGACATTATCAAACGGGGCAATGACCATAAATTGTTTTACACCAGAACTAAATTTAGACAGCACCATAAATTGTTTTACACCAGAACTAAATTTAGACAGCTGCCTGAAACACACAATTTTGAAAAAACTAAGGTTGATGTACCAAAACGAAGCTGCTTCCCTAAAGATCCTGCAAAATAACCATAATCAAGCACACACCACAACTTACCGTTGTGACAATGTTGAAAGCTGCCCAAGCTACACAAACATTTGGATTGTGGCCAGACACTGCTGCGTGCAGAAAATTTAAAATACGCTCATGGCAATCAATGTTCCTAAAGTGGTACATGGTGGAAGAAGGCCTTACAGGCAATTTAAGTAGTAACCGAGACAGATGACCAGCAGACAAGAAGGAGAAAATACTTTGCACTAGTTTATATAGGTTCGCATAACCTAATGATGTAGCAGGGGAGAGAAATGGTGGAGAAGGCATAGACAGGAAAAGGGAAAGGGAACCGAGCAGTCTGAGCAGGTTGGAGCGCCGGCAAAATTATTAATGAGCGACAGTGGCACCGTCAGCTCAAGTGAAATCTCTTTTTCTGCTCTTGTTTTTATTCATACTTTATTCCACTGTAACAAATACCACACAGTACACTGACCCAAAACACTTACTTGATAACATACTTACTTAATAACACTTGTACCTGACAACATCACTGACAAGGCTGCACATAGACTGGCGGAGTAATGACATACTTGGGAGAGTTAGGGTGGATGCTAAGTATCTGTGAGGAAAAAAGTAATTCTGCTTCTTTGGCTGTTGGTAGTAAGCCCAGTTAATATGTTACAGAAGCAGTAAGTCTTGGAGAATATATTAATATAATGTGTGTTTCTGCACCCTAACCAGGACTGAATGACTGAAGTGTCTGAGCACACATCATATATCCACGATACATACACAAACCTACCAATTCCCAAAAATAAGTACATGATACATCACTCAAACACATAATTATACACAAAAATTTTTCAATAGAGAAGAAATAAAAAGAAAATCAACATAAGGTAATTAACTGAATATTAAGGATATTAGATGGAATGAAATTACTATTACTGTCCTGAAAGATATTACCAGATTCAAAACTAAGAAATAAAAAATATTTCCTGGCCAAAATTTGCTCTGATATCATTCTTGATAACTAAGAGAAAGAAAGAAAAAAATGTTCATTGGCATCAAAATCTAAGAGGGATTAGGCAAATAGAAACTAAACCACAGTTTGAATATACCTTTAACCCTATGCTCAAATTAATGTCTTCCGAAAGTTCAAAGTGTAGACCATATTTATTTAAATTGTGACAGAGCTAATTGGGTTTCGGGGTGTAGGCTAGTTGCAGCAGAGGGCTGCTTGTGTGTGTTATTACTGTAACTCAATATATATTTTATAAAGCATTCTTTGTCTGTGATGAACACTATGATATATTTTATGAAAGAAATAGTTCAAAGTACTGGTTTACTTCTTGGCATTTAATAATTTGATGCATGACGTGCTGGATTTCTGAGGGCAACTTCATGGTCGGGAAAGGCTTTGGGTGCGTAGGTCAGTAACACTGCGTTAAATTAACGTTTGACGTTTACTGGTGCACGGGAGCATGGCCATTGTAAAGCACCGGGCATGTTGCCTGTCGGCTGGGTACAAAATCTGGTACCGTACTTACTGTCCTTCGGATGGGTGGGGACACAGCCATGGGTTTACCTGGTCGGTTGGTGGCCCGGGGTGGCTGCTGCACCAGCTGCGATGGTTGTTGGTGGCTACTGTTGCTGAGACTGCGACCTGGTGCGGCGATGTTGGTGCTGTGACGGCAGTTATTGGTTGTGGCCGTGGTTGGGCTGGCACTCCAATTTATACCGAACCAGAGGTTTGCGATGCCGTACGGCATGTCCTCGCCCCTTAGGAAAGCTGCTGCAATCGGGTGGTAGATGCCAGCAACCTTAATAGGGGCTGTAAACAAGTAGGGGGAGAAAGCTGGGAAGTGAGGCTTCACCAGCTGTCTGGCTGTGTGAGTTTGTTCCCATGGACTAGAATGCAGAGTGTAGTCTGCTTTGGGTTGCAACCTTGCTTGGTGTCAGAGGTTGTAGCTGCCTTTTTAGCTCACCATTAAGTACCACTCCTTTGGGTATATGGCATACAGAAAGGAGCTACTACTGGCCTTGTAAGGGGTAAGCAGGCGACAAAGTCCCTAGGTAGATATTAGGCCAATTGTAGAAGCAGAACAAACCAAAGTGGCACCCAGTGCTCATGTCCATCATCGTTAAGCGTGGTGGACTAGAGCTTTGTATTTTCTAAGGCTGTCCATCGACGACGCTTGGGTGTGGGTCCAAAAGGGGTTAGACCTCCAGGTCCAGGCGAGTACTCAGTCTGGCACCATTAAGCGCGGATTGACTATCACCCTCCAAGTCGAGCCTACCCTCCAAGTCTACCAAAGGACTGCCTATCACCCCCAAGTCGAGCCTAGGACTGACTAGCACCCTCCAGGTGGACAGGGTACAACCTGGGCTGACTGACTAGTTGCACTTTGGATTGTCTTTTATTGTTAGGGGCTCTACCTTTCTCTACACTGGGGTGCACAGAACTGGTGGCCATTGAGCATATATGTGGTAGACGTACATGCGTCCCTGAAAGGGAGCCCGCAGTCCTACACTATATTCGTACTTTGTGTGAGAAATATTCTGCTGTCTCCTACTTAATCCTGATGGACGCGGTGTCTACGTGGAATAAGCACAGTGACCCTTTGAAATAAATAGTTGTTGGTTAGCTGAAATATGTGTTTATTCCATTAGGAATAAGTCCGGTGGCCCATACTACCTTCTGATCCTAATCAAACAATAATTGACCAGAAGTAATCTACGAATGCCAGGTGAAGGTGACCTGGGTCTAAACTGGACAAGGTAATTTCAGCTAGGTGGCTATGAAAACAACTCTCCTTAAGTATACTATTACTGTAGTCCAGAAAAGGGACTTGCGAGGGCCACTACCAGAAGGTCAGTAGTGGTTGCCGTCACCAGGAGGGTGGGCAACTAAAAGAGGTGGCGGAGATTTCCTCAGAGTGCAGAGACTCTGGTAAGACCAGGAGCCTCTGGTGCAACTGTTGAAGAACCTTTTGGAAATCTGGAGCTGTTGGCGTTATCGCTGAAGAGCCAGTCCTAGATTGTGAGGACCAAGTTGGCAGTAGAGGACCCCAGCACACAAGGTGATGGAGCGAGCTGCTGGAGATAGACTTTCTTTGGCACCATACAGTGTGGTGAAGGAGCATAGACTGCGTTTATGAGCCGTGTGTGTATGTATGTGTGTGTGTATATGTGTATATATATATATATATATATATATATATATATATATATATATATATATATATATATATATACACACACACACACACACACTCTCTCTCTCCCCCCCCCCCCCCCCCCCCTTCGTTCCGGCTTAGGAGGATGATGGGTGGTGTGACGTCCGCTCATGGTGTTATCGACTGGTGGGAGTTTCTGTTGAGGTTACACATGTTTGCGTTAATACTGGTGTTGCCATCCCTTGGCGTACCATGGAACTACGTGGCCTTGAAATGGTGGCTAGGGCGACAGCTCTCTTATACTTTGGGGTTTGGCATTCGTCATGATCATCAGGTGAACAGTACAATTTGGTGGCATGTCTAATAGTAACTGGGAGGTTCGCACTGATGAGGCAAAGTTGTTTTATTAGGTCAATAAAGACATCACACGTCAAATTAAAATAATGTTTTGAATTACCCTGAAGATGCCAAAAGTGGATCTCCGTGACATCATTGGTGTTTGTGGGGGCTACTACCCCTATTTTATTGCACATGAAGTGATGATAGTGATTTTATGTGGGTATATTCAGTCATTCACAGATTGGATCTCGTGAATAGCTCTGCATGTCTTGCATGAACGGCATGGTGCTGTATCAGGCACGTATTGCCTTTGCTACATAATATAGTGCGATGGTTAGCATGATGCAAGTATGGGTTGAAAGAAAAAACCAGAATGAATCCAGGTTACAGTTTACAGCTCTAGTAACTTTTGCAGCTATCATTTGTTTTCATGGTCGTGGTGTGCCAGGTGCACTACTTGCACATCTTCATTGTTAACATTTCCAGATGAAAGTGGACCATCAGGTACTGAGAAATATCAAAGTGTAAATGTTGTATAGTCTGCCTCATGTAAGTTTTCCAGATTTTGACAGATTTTATAAAAGTAGTACCTTGTAAACAAACAGAATACGTATCCTTCCGCTATCATGTGCTTTCCATGTGACTTGTCAAAATATGTCAACATCATGTGAATTTTTGCTTGACATTTCAAACATGCCAACTATAGGCCTAATTGAGGAAAATATGTGATTACACAGATCGGTTTTTTAATTTCTGATGGTAACATCTACATTGTGTTATCAAAATACTATCAATAAAATATATTCAATTAACACTGTAATCAAAATTAAATCACACTTGTCAAACAATTTAACGGAGAATACAAAAACTTACCTGGCCCGAAGTATGATCACAATTGCCTTTTTGTACGCCTCTTGAAAAATTTAACGAATTCATTAAAAAAAGAATGTGAATCTCACATAGTTAACTGATGAGAGCATCATAAAAAAAATCATTAATTCACAACTGAGCAGTAAAATGAACTACGAAAAAACAAAAGTATGCTGGTGTTCTGTGTAAAGGCAATATCATTAGGCCTACCTTAAAAAAATTACATTTAGGCAGTGAGCAAACACAATAAGAGTTACGCCTGTCAAATCATACATAGAAATAGTTTATTAGAACTGTAAAAGTCTTCTACAATCAATAATTATGGAACCTATTTATAGCAATTACAATAAAATAAGCATGTACAAAAAACATTCCTCACAAATGGTCAAGACCGGTAGGCCTGTGATCATTAAGTAATGAGAACTAGTGGCAATTACATCAAACACATGGCCGTATGTACTATACAGTAACGTGGATATTTAATATACATGCCCATTGTTTCCAAAAAAAATTTCAATACAATGTATTGTCCTATACAATTAGTATATATTATCATAGCTAAAAAATTTACCACAGAAGAAAATGTACTTTACATAGACTTTCTGGACAAACGAAACATTATATCTCTCAGTTTTAATGTAATTGGGCCTAAATAATTAGTATTTAATTACAACTGCATTTGTGATTTTGGTCTACACACATAGGTGAGCAATGTAACCTCAATGTTTTGGTGAATTCAATAAGTACTATTTTTGTTGTTTATTGACCAAACAAAAATTAATTCAACTGTAACATTAACATATTCTACAAAAAGAAATGAATGCTGAACATTTAAATGTTGTCTGCTAAAAACCCACACACAAACTTAACATGTTTACCTTAATTATAAAAGAACTAACAAACATTTGCGTGAGATATTTACATTTCCCCATCAAAATACACCACACTCCAAATATTTATGTACATAATTTATCGCTATTTACTTTGCAGTGGTTTTTGATGAAATGCTATGCAATCGGCTGGTCATTTCTATTTTTTTAATGCTACTGGATGACTTTCAAGTTCTCCCATTAGTAATATATCTTCAACCGCTTTGGCAACACGTTCAATGTCTTGCTGCCGTTGGCGATTGCATGAAGGATTTTTAAGTCACTGCATTAAAAATAACTATTCACACAACATTCATTAATTCGATTTAGAACTTCTAAACTGATACGCCCACACACAAAAATCGTATCTCACAATAACAACATGGCATCCAGTTGTTGGTTGGTGGAAGTTTAACAGCCCTCCTTTTTCATTATTTCTGTTATGCAATTTAACAAATTTGAAACTATAAACACTTTTAATAATCTTATACAGAATACTACAATGTAATATTATTTACGTTTATTCCGAAATGCTTACTTGTTTTTTTATTTGTACTATGCACTGTTTTCTTTTTCACCGACGTAAGAAAGAATACGTGTTATTCAGGGATACCACCATTGCCTCACATAGCGGTCAGCTGACATTCGTTATTTCAAATACGACGCTAATGTATTACACTTTAAATACTTTGGCAACAGTAGTTGTCAAATTTTGGAAACCTTAAATGAGACAGACTATAGAAATGTACATTTAAAAAATGTATTTCATTAAGAATAAATTGCTACAAGATCACTGAAACGTCCAAAAGATTATGTAATTCCCTACTTTATCAAAAAGATAAAAGGGAAATGTACATCACCTGGCAACCCTCAACTGTATGTACCAATACTTGTAGTATGGCTTGTGTTCTCTAATGGCAGCCAAGGATTATTTTGCAAATACGAGGCCTTTTTCATACAAGAGAATGTTGGGGAGATTTCATAAGATCACCAAGCTGCCTGTCAGCGATTTTATCAGTCCCCTTAACATAATAAGTGAAGTACTTGTAGTGATGGTAGTAACAAACTAGAAAAAATAAAGTGATTTCCTAATTTATAATTAAGAAGTAAAACATTATTCTCCTAGCACTTAATGCTATTTCCATTCCTTAGAGTGTGGCTTTCTTGTATAAACTAGTTTCACAATTCGGATAGCATTCATACTGTAAATGTAATTATTCAAGGGGGGGGGGGGGATGGTTTACAAATAGTCAAGTTAATTTTACTTAGCTATTTGTTTAACAAATATTGCTGATGCCTGGTTCAGATAATCAGAGCTGTTATCTAGTACAATAGTCAGTTCTTTTAGAGGAATTTCTGTTGTACATGTGCAAGTTCTGAATGTCCCATTTTCACCCCGTTTGAAATTATAAATGTTTGTGCTTAAGAATGTAATTGCCATGTCAGTAAATTCCTTTATTTTGAGCTTGGATTCTTACAATATAGTCTAAAATAAAAAGAGGGTCACACGTTATGATTTTATTGTAGTTGAACTTTTTGTATTTCATAATTAGTTTACTTGTGATGTCTACTTTGCCAGGGTGGTTATAACAAGGAGCTTACAGAGATGCACATTTTTGTTTTCTAGAATGCTTCTGGCTTCTGCAGAGTCTTCAGACAAGCAGAGTGAGTCTATTCAGTTGTTACAGTCTGAACTTTCGAAGAAGGAAGAGGAGTTGGGGAGCCAACGAATATCCCAGCAGCAAGAAGTTTCTGCATTGAAAGACAGGTTAGGCTAGTTAAGAATACCTGCTATCAGCCATTTATTCAACATTGAAAAACTAATACGGCCAAAATATTATTTTCTACTAGTATTTGCTTATCATATCTGGTGGGAGGATAACGTGTCTTGTCTCCTAATGTAGCAGGGCATTGGTGCCGCAGAGGTTTGAGTGCTTGCCTTCCACCATGGTTAACTTGGTTCAATTCCCAGCAGGGTCGCTCTCATATTTTGCACGTGGAAAGTGTACAGAACGATGCCACTGGTCAGCGAGTTTTCTTGAGGATCTTTTGTTTCCCCTGTCCTTGCATTGTGGTGCTGCTTCGTACTCACCTCGCTTCACCCTCATCTGCTCTCAAGACATGTTGAAAAGCCACCCAAATCTCCCCACTACACTCCAAGTGTAGCTTTGTGAGCTATCCTTACTGTGCTCGCAGTTTATTGATCGAGCAAAAAGTCCACAACAATTTGACAGTGTGTGCACTTGAAGGGGAAAAATTCCTATGGGAATAAGTATAACAAGAGTGTTGTTGTCAGCTTCAGAGTGTCTTTTGTTTCTCATTTATTAGTTTATTCACCATCTGTTGTGCAAGAAATATAGTTGACAGTTCAGACACCTGTGATTCACATTCTCTTTAATTGTATTTGTTTCCTCTCATTTTACATAGGAATTCACCACAATTTTATAGTCAACACAATTCATTGGCAGCATTTATCGCCTAAATCAACAGTTTCCTCTTTTAGTACAAGCAGCATCACAGTTTTCAAATGACTATAGCAAGGATCTTTTACCAAAGCCTATTGCATTTTCAGTTTCCAAATTTTTTTATTTGCCTGTAGGCTGGAAAAAAGCATTCAAGGCGAACCTCAAAGACACTTGTGCATCATGGTTCTATAAAACTCTCATCACGGATGTAACAAGACTTCACTTTATCATGAACAGCCTTTAGCATGTAGCACATCTAGTCTATATTCAATTTCTGTCCAAATATTAGCTAACATCACTGGAGAAATCGATGCAATAACAGTGATATCCATTACAACCAACTCACTAATACTACACCTAATGTTGTAATAATATGAGTAGAAAGTTAAAGCCCAAACCAACTTGAGCCAAGCCTGGAATGCACTTTTTTCATAAATAAATATCAAACCCCATATAACACGTTTTCCATAATCTTCAATTAACATTAATAACTATCAATGCAAAATATATACACATATAAACATTTTTTGTGTGCTCTACTTCTAAAATACCAATTACCTAACATACTAAATATAAATTTGTGTACACATTGGAATCCCAAACTTGTACTGCTGTCATTAGAACTTGGTGGCCCTACTCCAGATACACTTAAACTATTACATGTGCAGTGATCTATAGCAGCGTTTCCCAAATGGTGGGTCGTGACCCAATACTAGGTCACGAAAAACAATTGCCAGGTTGCCTCATGAGAATTATATTGACATCAACATAATGTTTTATTTTACCTAATGGGCAAATAAGTGTTTAGTAGGTTACTAAAATGAATTCTAAAAATATCCAGGTCACAGGAAAAGAAAGTTTGGGAAATGCTAATCTAGAGCTAAAGAACTGGGTTTCACCACTGGTTGCCGGCTCCCTCAAGCTTGACTGAATGCTTACATCAGCAGATGATGCACAAGCACTAATGAGAAGGAAAGAGTGCCTGGTTTGGTGATAGAAACTTCCTTGTCTGTAGTGGAAGTCATTTGTTGACCTCTGTGTTGGCTTAAAACTATTTGGTGGTATGGCTGCATGCATGTTCATTGCATCTGATATAGTGTCCCCTGGGAGTGACGAGTAGTAAAAGTTTTTTTTACTCCTGCTTTTGAGTGGTACAAGTGGTCTTCCTCTTGTGTGGCTAGGAGCCTGGGTCCAGATATGTCTGGCCCAGAGAGAGTGTCCAGATCAAAATGCAGTGTATTATTTATTCAATATTCATTTGTCTATTTTTCATATTAGTCTTACAGCTTTTTAAAAAATTTTGAATAGTTTACGTCCATATCAATTTTTCCTCTCTATGAGCTGCTGGTGTGTCTAACAAAGAAGCAGTTGAGAACACTGTACAGAGCTTTCAAGGCACATCAGATTTTATAAGCTGCAGAGGCAGTCAAAGAATTTGTCAGTTCTAAAGCAAGGAAGCGTACTTGAATTGTGTGAAAATTTGCCATACTGGTGCATTTAAACAAAATTAATAAACTGTTTAAAAAATTATTTATTATTAGTACCAGTGCATAAATGTATTTTAAAATTCAACAGTGTGTAGCTTGGATTAGTTATAATACATTATTGTATTTCTTTGTTATTTGTAATATTGATATATATATTCTTCGTAATAAAATCCCATTGTAAACCAGTTGATTATAGATTTTCCTGTAAGAAAAATCCATGGTAATTAGTGCAGCAGGTGAAGAAACTGACAACTAATAAGTTGATTCACAAATCCAGTTGTAAGCATAATAATTTTTTCACCTTTGTTTTTCCCCCAAAAAGTTTTTATTCCATTTGTATTTAGGGTTTGTAGTGCAAAGTAATTAGGTACCCAATTAACTATTCATGAATGGGAAATGTTTTTCAAGACAATATTTATGTACAAAGAGTACGAAAAAGAAAAACTAGTGGTTGGTTAAGTGCTATAAAATATTTTAAACACCCCTATGTTATAAAGAACAGAAATATAGTCATACCTAAGCCATGGTCTTTGTGCGTACATTGAGTTACTTAATGTGTGAGCTGTTCTCTAGCTAGTTCTAACCAACAGTAATTATAATAAATTTGTAATTGATATGTAGGGACAAGATATATTATCGCATTTATCTACTCAGTTTTGTTTTAAAAATTAAATATTTTCATTCAGCGTAAGCATTTTATTTGAACCAATAGAACAAAGAATGTTGCCACAAGTTAAAAAATACATTGTAGAGGGTTCTCTTCTCCCCTCCCCAGATGTTTGTTTTAAGGCAATGTACATTATTTCTTTTGCCACTTTCTATTCACTCAACTTGTGGGTGAAGAGATTTGGGCGGCTCTTAACATCGAGGTCTTGAAAGCTGGCTCTTAACATCGAGGTCTTGAGAGCTGATGAAGGTGAAGTGAGGTGAATATGGAACGCCAGAATAAAAGGGCTGGGGGGACAGGAGAACCCTGAGAAAACCCACTGACCAGCGGTATCATCCGGCACAGTTCCCACATGCAATAATCTGGGTGCGACCTTGCTAGGAATCGAACCCAGTTCACCTAGGCGGGAGGCGAGTAGTCTAACTGCTGCACCTTCCCAACTTGCATGCCAAAAACAACTTTTCTTTTTTCACTCTTCGCATCTTGCAGTAGTTATATTTGGAAGAAAGAAACCTTACGTATGATGTATATAAGTGTAGTGTAAATATTGTAATTTATTAGTGAAATACAATATTTTGAAGGTAAAACAAATGTGCTTTTAATTATACCCAGCACTTAACTTCTTGGCCGCTTAAAATCAGTTAATCTGCAGAACTCCTACTAGCTTGTGCCAGTAGCCTATGACGGATGTGCACTAATGCTTAGTTCATAGTGTTGCAGTGGCCACAGCGAGTTTAGTAAAATGTTTCTCAGATGCGCTCAAAACATCACATAAAAGATTTCAACTACAATTCTGTCACTTTTTGCAATACTCTCATTTTTCTGAATAAGTTCATAAAAAATTATAAGTCTGTATGTTTATCAATTTGTGTTTTACATTATTAAGGAGTCTCACTCCACCCAGTGCTGGTGTCTGCTGTAACATTAACTCCACTACCACGCAAGCTTTGCACGATTGCCACTGTTTTCAATTTACTTGCATGTAAAATTTTTGTTTAAATTGTGGCGCTAGGTAAACATTATGCTAGCACCAGTACTTGCAAAAGTATTAATTTAAAACAGAAGTTAACAATTGGACAACAAGAGTGTGTGATGCCTAAGGAAGAAGACAGCAGCATTGCACCTACATCAAAAGCAATATTTGTGTCATATAAAAAAAAAGGGTTTTCAGGAAACTAATTACAAATTTTGATAACTTTAACAAAGACGAGGCAGGTTTTTTCCAAATGCTTAGCCCTTTTGATTTGTACGTATAGCAGAGAAACAACCTTCAAGAGATGGTGCATAAAACCTAATATCTTAAAGGAAAGTGGGGTGTATGAAGGAGAACCCCGAAAAACTCAATTGAAGAGAGCTTTATATTATTCTGTGATTCTACAAAAACTTTTATATATGACCGACAGGGTCATCACAAACACTTGTAACATTTAACAAAACTTTAAAAAATTATCTCAAAACCTCTAAAAACAGTTAAAACACACAAGAATAAAAAAACAAGAATAAAAAGAGACATTATGTTACTAAATTTTTACATATATTTACTTTTTCTCCTTTCCTATGTCGTCCCCCGCCCCCTCCATAGCTACATCAAACGGAGGATAAAGCCTCCTAAACGTCTGTCCCTGGTGTCAGGTTTTCTCTCTCCTTTCATATGCCCCGAAAATGTCTATTTGTACAAAATTTCTGTGTTCTCGAAGCACTTTATCCTTCAGTCTCTTCTCATTGGTCGGTTCAAAACATTGCCTTGCCAGGAGGCCGAAAAGTTGCTGGAGCGAGCATATGAGGGGAATTTGGGGGGGGGGGGGATTGCTGCACCACCCGCCGTCCGCTTGTATCAGTTCTTGACTGACCCGCTACCCCCCTCCCCCTCTCACTCCCTGCCGCCCAAGTGAGGGCCCCATTTCATCACCAACAAGTATGGTAATTTTAGTATACAATATTGACAGTTGGATAACTTTTATGCTGGGAAATGTGACAACTCAGCACACTGTGTTCAGAGAAAGATGTTCAAATTTTATGATAGAGGGAAGTTCCTAATTAAAAATTACAGTAACTATGCATGAAAAAATAGGTAATGCATTTTCAACAAGTTCCATAGCAAAAATTGGTTTTTGTTATAAGAATTTTAATTATGAGTGTGGAAGTTTGTAATGGAAAGGAATGGTATTACTACTGCAAGGACAGGGAAGAAGAGCTTGGGCTGCCATTAGGAGCTACAGCATAAATAAGATTTATTTTCCTATGCTACACACAACTATAAGTAACTGTTACTACAAAAGAAAATATTCTGGAGTTCATCTACTCAGGCATTTTCGTAATTTACACTCATAAATACAGTATACCACTTTTATATGCATAATCAATTTTTCTGTCTACTATATTCGAATGTTCCTTTTTATGTAGAGAATTGTGAATTATATTACAAGTCAGATTTCACAGCACCCATGATTTTATGGGACAGACGTTTGGTAAATGTACCAACAGAGCTATGTACTGCTCGCCGATAGGCTGATACTGAGCGGCCAAGAAGTTCTGTGCTGAGTATAGTAATGTATTAAGCTTAGCACAGCATGTTGTTACAGAAAGAACAGCGTAATGTGTGAGCATTTGTGTGCAGGCTGTCTGTGGCAGAAGCAGAGGCTGCAGAGCAAACGAGCACACTACAAGCACAGCTTGCGCAGGTCCGTGCGGATCTGCAGGGGCAGTGTGAACGGCTGCGCGGAGAGCTGAGGGACTCCCAATCTGAGCTAGAGCAGTACCGCACACGTGCCCAACGCATCCTGCAGGACAAGGAACGACTTATAGTTGAGCTGCGTGGCGAGGGTGAGCATGCTTTATGGCTAACACAGATGTCGCTTTAACTAAAAAACATGTTACCAGGAAATTCTTGATACAGTGAGTCAGTTATTATATTTTTAGATTTGTCAACTGATGTTTTCTGCAACTTATTTTATGTATTATGACTTAAAAGAGCAAACTTTGTGGAAGCAAGGTAATCCGTTTAATCTTTTGAAACATTAAGTTAGTTATGGAAATTACAAGTTCCAACTGTTAAAATAAATTTTTATGCAAAGTTGTTACATTGCAACTTTTTTCTGAGTGTACTTAATTTATGGGTACACCTAAAAGCTGTGATTTCACTGTACCTTACGATTGTAATAAAATGCCTCTTTCCACCTCCATACTAAATTTTTTATGGTTTCATATTAGTGTTTTTGTAGTTTGTACACTTAGTCCCTAAATTTATTGAATTTTGTAGTTATTTAATAAAAACAGTATTGCATTATTTTTTGATTTATAAGTAGAGGAATTTATATAGCTAGTTACTAACACAATAATGAACAAGTAGTGGCCCAGGACTGTGTCATATGCAGTTTTTTCAGAAGTAATGATAGTTTAGCTGACATCTGTTAAAAGTAACACCCAGGATCAATAAATGGCATGTATTTTTTTTCCAGTTTAGTGGAAAGATTTATCAGTGAGATTTTCAGTGTTCAAAAGGATGATGAAATGTGGTGAAGGGACCTTCCTCTGCATGTTTGACCTTATTAACAGAAGGGTTTTGTTGTTAGTTTGGTCATGAGGCCTCAATGAGCACGGGCTGGTCTCAAACAGTTACAGTGTCAGTACTCAAACACACAGTGAGACAGGATTTGAATATACTGTATACAGGAGATTATAACTCCAGTTTTCTTGAGCATTAAATATGTATGTTGTATGGTGTAGTTGCTTATTACTATGTCTTGTAGGACAGAGTGAGGTGGTATAGTGGTCACCAGGGGGGTGACACTAGATAGAGCCTACAGAGTTCTTATTGAGCATTAACGATTGCGTTTGCACGAACATTGAACTAACGTACACTGACTTTATTTATAAGTGTCATTAATTTTGTGGTGAAATACATATATTTATTATTATTTCAATAATACTGGCGTCACAAATGCAAGTTCAGTCTATCAAGAAAATGTCTGAATCGTATAAACATTGGTGTGCATGAAGATACGAGTATAATAAGATTTTGACTGCTTCTTTACGAAAATTCTAACCTTAAACTAAGAGCTAAAAATTTGACCATACCTAGCATATCCTCTTACAAACTCCTGGTTTCTTAGTTATTTTTTTACATTTCTTTCACAAAAATTACAGTTGTTTCTTACTGTTTGCAATACATAAATAATTTACATAATTTTATCACCCTAGCATAAGTAGTAAGTAGGTATGTAACTAGCGAAGACATCCTGCAGGGACAAAAAAAATTTCCTTTTAAAAAGTTTTGAAGAAAAAAAATACATTGAGAAATAACTGATAATGTAACTCACTGAAATCAGGCATAATGTTTTATCACAAAATATTTTCTTTAATTTGACATGTAATAGATAAAATGTAGTTCAATTATGGATAGAGTTCATGCTATGTGGTTTGCAACAAGTAAACGTTTATGGCCCCAAATTCTGCCAGCAATTGAGACTCAATGTCTAACCTGGCAGTGCAAACTATTTTTCCTTGCATGCTCCTTGGTAGTCACACAGGGACTCACCAGCATAATCTGGTCTGGGTTTTCTGATATCATTCCTCCGTGATTTTCTAAAATCAGTCCAGAAGGATTCCACAAAAATTTTCTCCAGTTCCTTTGCAGCCTCTGATTATCCACACTGTTGATTTTTTTCCAACAATTGTGCTGTGGCAAGACATTTTGTTATGCTGTACATGCTCACATAACTACATGCACATATGTATTGACGCATGCTAACATGCTGCACAGCGCAGATGCACACTTTACAGGTGACTTCGCCCCGTCTACGAGTAACCTTCAATCGGGGCAAGTCATTAACAGTGGTAAATGTAATTTCATGTGTTGAGCAAAGAGACTCCAAACACTGGACAGCCGATTACGTAACAATAATTAATGTGCTTAATTATGAAATCTACAGCCCTCCCAGAATACAGCATGCAAGCGCCGCCCCCATGAATAAATTAAATATTTTTGATAATCCACTACCCTTCAGTTAGCCACGGAAGAGGTTCCAACAAACCACTGAGATGGCGGCACCCCTATGACATTGTGACGTCACATCCTGTGAGCCTCAAAGAGAGATGTTTTAATTTGTCGTCACCTCCAAGAGGGGAGATAAGAAATGAGCGGCGCTCCAGCACCCTGATAAACCTACCCCTGCGCTAGACGACTACTCTACCCCTGCACCCCCAAGAATCGTTGATCAAGGAATTTTCAGTATATAAGGAAGTCCAGCAGCGTGGTCCAAAGAGATGCCGGGGTCGCTGACTGTATAGGTTCGCGAGCTCTTCCAAGTCTGCAAAGACTTTCTCTCTCTCCTCTCCTCTCCTCTCCTCTCCTCTCCTCAGTCTGCAGCATGGCTCACACTCGTCTGCTGCTTGTGAAGGCTGCCAGCACTCCAGCCCACCAGCTTGCGAAGGCTCGCCTACCTGCTGATTGTAAGGCTTCAGCGCTCTCTCCAGATGGTAATCCGACCTCCTTTACCCACTACCAATTTACCTCAGTCAACTTCCCTTGTCTCCCGTGTTAGCAGGTTGTCGCAATCTTAGCATTCCCCTGGACAAACTCCACTTCAAAGTAACACTGTGAATTGCATATACTTCAACGTTTGCTTTAATTATTAATTATTTTTACCAGTCTCCCATTCGCCTATTCAACTCGTATTTATCCTAAGTAATATTTTTAGCTTATTTTATTTTATTCAGTCAGCCGGGACTTTCCACACTTCTAACTAGCCGCAATAAATATTACATGAATTTAAAACGTTGTCTCGCCTACCGTAATTTTAGCAATAGTTTCCCTTTGAAATATTTCTCGTGTTTTAATTAAGTGTGTGTAAGTAAACTGTGCAATTAATTATCACGTCGGTAACCAGTTGTGAGGTGCACTGAACTCCACAGGAGATGGGGCCTGAAATTTGGTATTTAAGCCCAAAAGGGCACGCAGCTGCTTGGGTTTTTAGTGTCCCCACAACTGTTATTCGGTGTAGTCCTAGATACCTTGACTGCACATCACATGGCAGGTCCTTGGGTGTGACTGTCAAAGTCCTACCCCCAGGACTGCACGTCTGCAGAAAGGTAGAAGGCTTCATTCAGATGCACAACAAACACAGCGGTATTCAGAGCTGTATAAGGCACCGAGAGCGATGCACTTTACTCAGGCAGGCTACTACAGAGATAAGTATTGTAAACCCCAGTCAAGTAGAGCCACTGCCCAGTAAGCCAGAGAGTATACCCTTGTGCTACAAGTCTATCGTACCAATCATATAGGAGTCCCCGTTGGACCACTTGTTAGGCTGGTGTACACCTGAGCATGACCCGGAAAGTACATATCCTGTTCAGACAGAAACCCTGTTAATAGTGCCCACCACTGACCATCAGGTAACCCCTAGTTAGGTGGATCCATATAATTCAAGTATAATTAAGCTAGCCTCTGGCAAATTAGTAAGGGTTCGACAACCGCCCACTTTTGATCTACCAAATTGCTGTGTGATAAAGTTGGCATTGGGGAAAACTATCAGGATTCGACTCCCACCGAAGGTCGTTTCTAACCTTGTGGAAACCAACACCCGGCCAACTATATTCCCGCACGCCGACCGACGAGGCAACTGCAGATAGCTCCCATAGTCCCGACGAGATCATCCACCACCACCATCACCCTTGTGTAATCACCAACTGAACTACCATTTACACACCTGGGACTGCTGGTGTCCCGCCTTTTGACAACCCGAGTTGTGAGGAATGTGGAACTCCCTGGGAGGGAATTCATATCAATCTGCCTCACCCTGGGGTTTGATTCCCTTCTACTTCATCGAAACCAAGAGTGTGGTCAGCGTAGTAAGCTCTTACCCAACAAGACCCAAGAGGGGCACGCGTCAACTGGCGCCCAAAATGATGCTTACAGCTCCAAGTAGCTCAGCCTTGACCATGCCAGACATATATCCCCCCTCTCCGCCTCAGCGACTCCGTACAGAGGAGCCAACCTACGACTTCGGGGAGTTTAAACTAAACATCCTGTGGCACCCAAGCTTTTACCATGTCAGACTCCGTAGCAAGCCTGGTGGAAGTACATGGTACGATATCCGCTGCTAAGACCGCTGGAGCAAGCAACGTGTCTTGCCCCATCCCCTCATGTCCAGACACATGCCGGAACCAAATTATGTGTAATTATTGCTACCATGAATATCACTACACATGTCTTGGGTGGGAAGACACACCCAGGTATACAGACGGCCTAGAGTACCAGTGCACTTCTTGTCGACAAGAAGATGTTAGGGTTTGTCAATGGTCCGACCGTGAAGGGCAGGGGCATTATATCGTCCACTGTGTCCTCTGTAACCGAGATTTTCACCACGTTTAGTAGACTGGGCAGACGAGCGAGTTCATAACCCCGGTCAGGTATACCAATATGAGGTCTGTCGATGGAAGCAGACATATAAACCCCACAACCCGACTCACCGGCATAACCCGATAATCCCCGGGCTGCCCTGCAAAATCTCACTACCTGAATTTAATGGGAAGCCATAGGACAACCCAGAGAAATTTATAGCACATTGTGAACAGGAGTTAAGGGAACACCTCATCCCACGAAACAATGGGTCAGCAGAGCCCACCATCAGCTCTGTGGTCCCGCCAGACGGTGGTGGGAAAAATATGGCGAGTTCATGTTGCATTTCTCCGATGATGAGATCCTCTCGGAGCTCATCACTGATTTATATTCCCGCGTTCAAAGGCACAATGAGGAAGTGGAGTCATTTGTGAGGCAGAAGGAACACATACATAAAAGAGTTTATCCCAACCAGACTGAAGGGTAACACGTCAGGTGTATTACACACACCCTCCTGCCCTCGCTATGTAACCTATTGGTGTCTCCGAGTATGCAAACAGTTGAGGAACTGGAAGACAGAGCAAGGGAGTTGGAGATGAATGAATGCCTCCTCCCCAGAAAAGAACAGATGGCACGCGCCAAAGTCGCCTGTCCAACCCCCCTTCCCGGACCGCCTGCCGGGGGGGAGGGGGACACATCGACCTTGCAGATTCCTGCCACCCCCTTACCACGCTGCTGGTATTGCTCGGGTCGGTACTACAACACGGATTGTCCAAGGCGGCAACCACAGGAGACACGCAGTCTCCCTCCCCATCCTCCAAATGTGCAGCATTATAACCATGAGACACGTGGCCCCTTTCATGGGAACCATAATATGGAGAGACACTGCAACACGCCAAACGGGAGGCCTCTAATCGCACGCCCATTTCATGTGCACCTCAGTCAACAAACTCAGGGTTGCCAGTGCCACTGCTGTAGCATTACCGCATGGAATGTATGGCCCAGAAAACTCCGGAAAGGAGAACCCCGCCACCCCTCCGGGCACCAGAAAGCCGCGTTCCGCCTCCACCTTCCCTCAGCGCTCCCTCCTATTGCTGGGACTATCAAGGATGGCACTCCTATGGAGCTTGTCCTGCCTGGCAGAAGAGAGGGAAAGGGAAGCCAGACACCTGGGCACCCTGCGCATTACCATGTACTCGCCCTTCTCATATGCCAGCCCAGACAAATGAATCCGCACCCATTTACGAGTGTTAAACACCTTCCCTCCTTGCATGGACGAGCCCTACTAGTTCAGTTGAACGGTACACCTGTTACAGTGGTATTAGATACAGCCGCCGACAGTAAATTCATCAGTAGTAAACTACTCACGCTGTGCCAAAGGGCCAGCATGACCGCTACCAACATAATGGCCACAATGGGCCACAACAAGGCCTACGTATGCTTGTTGGGGAAATGAACCTTGACTTGCGGGTACACAACCGTAACCTTAAGATTCCACTTCTTAGTGGCCCGTCACCTGTGTAATCCCATGGTATTAGGACAGCCCTGGCTGCGGGAACAACAATGTATACTTGACTGCAGGAAACTACGTACCACCCTAGGTGGTCACAAGGGCATGGTAGTCAATTGGGAATACAAACTAATTCAGGCTACCCTTCCCCCTGCCCCAGTCCGTTTACTATGTCTATGAGTCGACCCCACACCACCTCCCCACACAACAAGCGTGAGAACTCCCACTCAGGCCCTACGAGTCAAGTGCCTTCAGGCCCGACACCGTCGTAATATAAACCCCTCCGACACACCCGGCCGTATCTCTTGACCCCTACGTCTGTCCTCCGGGATACCCTAGACTATTGGGAAAAGGTAGTAAATTCCCAAACAGGGATGGAGCCCCCTACTAGACCCAGGTACACGTCTAGTTTTAGTTCTCCGTACAAACCCTGCCGGACACCACCTCGTGTCCACCCCGAGCCATCGTTACACGATCCTGCGAATCGCTCTACGCCCGAGAGCTGAACCGTTTCAGTAAAGTTAGCGAAGGTACAGCTCCCTTCATTGCCACCGGGAGCACAGTGGTAAGGCCGCGTTGCCCCGTCGTCCTCCTTCTTGCCCTTCCCCTGGCTGTCATTCGCCAGGAAACGACCGAGGTCATAACCGTTCACGCTGTGCGAGTCACCTCTGCCTGCTTCTCTACAGCTGAAGAAGTGCCCATCCCAGACGACAGCCTGGATGCGGCTGCGTATCCGCTTCCGCGAGGATCTGTCCTGGCAACACCTCATCCTGAAACGGCAGAGCCCCTCCAGGACAGGGATACTAGGATGCATATGCTGCTACCCTACCCTTCCCAGGCAAGAGCGGAGAAAGTGGACAAGCCGAGGAAGAACGTCTGCTGCAGTACTTGATAACAACAGTGGAACGGCCGGTTAACTTGGTAACCCACCTCAGCAGCTCATCGGCACAGGCTGGAGAGGATGAGTCATGCCGCGCAGACCATGAAAACAGTAAGTGTGAGTAACCACAAAATCCTTCCACCATCGGGAGCAGATAGTGACAGTCGGTACCGTGCACCACTCACCAGCACCGCTGCGGCGAAACTACGAAAGCCCACTGTCATGAGGGCTCACAGTGAAGCAGATGCCATCTACAGTATGACCACAGTGAACGAAGCAGATGTGCCCAGAAGCTCAGCAGCTACCACTACAGCTGATGCTACCAGAACCCAGGACACTTTCCCATGCTATCTGCAACCACAAGGCCCACGTCATGAGTGGCCCTCCGTGCACGCCAGGCACATGTGTCATGTCGCTGGGCACTACAGAGAAGTGCCATGGAGGGTGCTTACTGCATTCTGCTGGCCTGCCGCCCCCGCCGCAGCGCTACGCAAACGATGATGCCCGATGAAGTGCCAAGCAACTAAACACCAGCGCCCTCTACCAGCTACTACATCAACATCATAGTGAGTACCTGGCTGATGCCAGCAATTCAGACTATCACGCCTGCTTCACAGTAACCCCAAAGTATATAACCTAGTAGGGAGTGATAGCTGATAGAAATGCTCAAATCCTAATTCCAAACAAGAGTGCAAGAGCTCTTAGCTATTTAGGAGGGACGGCTAGTCAATGCTATAGGAAAAATCCTAGCCAGTTAGGATGGGTAGTGTAATGAGAAGAGTCCACATCACCACCCCAGAATAAAGTTTATTTGTGCAACCTTAAACTTGTAACGTGTTTTCCCTAAGGTTGAGAATTCAAACCAAATTAATTGCATTGATAGGAACCGAGGCCCCACACATGAAAAAGTATTACCCAAATTAACGTAAACAGCCTCCTATCAATGGACACGAGTAAAGTAGCAATAACAAAAATTAAATTTCTCAAAATTATTTTTGATCCCTAGTTTGCCAAACAGAAAGTTTTGCTTGCTGGAGGAAAATTAACGTAGAACCAAACCTGTAAGCAGACTGAAAAGTTCATGTTTGCATATTCCCGAATCTCCCCGTAAGTGCTTATAAGCATTTAATAAGAAATGAAATTTTATTGCTATTTTGAAATATAGTACGACACATTTAACGTAATGCCACTGAATTCTGTGAGCACTGTTAGGAAGTGTGGACGTGTAATTGAATCCTGTCAGCAGGCCCATGAACATAACCATAACGAAACCCTCTCCATTCCTCGCAATGCGACTGGGTGACATTTTTAACGAACCCCTGTAACTTGTGTAAGAGCATGAGGCGAGAGCTCGCTGTGAGCACGCCATAACCTCCAGCCAGCAAACTCCCAACCTTCTTAAAAATTTAGATTAATATTTTTATTGAATTGCAACTAGCATGAGAAACGATCTCCTGTGAACTAAGGTTGACGCGTGCCCTACCTCGTGAGGTAAGTGGTTAGGTGGCTGATTGCCCTCTCGGAACTTTAAGTAAGCCTACAGCGGCGTAAGTAGTTAACATTCTGGGCCCGACAGGTTGTGGAAGGGCTAGATGTCGTGGGTGGCCGCTTAGTGGTAGGGTACCATCGGAAACGAGGGGAGTCAAACTCCAGAGTGAGGCGGTTGGAGGTAGATTCCTGCGCAGGGAGTTCTACCTTCACTCACTATAAGAGTTGCCAATAAGCGGGACACCAGCTGCTGCACGGGGTTTGGGAGCTGCCTTAGGCTGGAGTCGAACCTTTACCGTCTTTCTCGATGCAAGCTTTATCACACAGAAGTTTGGTAACTCAACTTCTGCCTGGTGTTGAACCCGGATGAGCTTACCGGAGGTGAGCTTAGTGATGCTGGATAACTTAGGGGCCTGGCTAGTGAAGGTGTCCTCAGGAGTAGCGTGGGCTATAGGCGATGACTGCTCTACTTGGACGAGACGTTCTCTTGTAGGGTACCCAGGCCAACAGTCGCCTAAATGCTAGTCAAAGTGAGACTCGTGCTCGAGGGGAATAAATGTTGAGATCGTCCAAGGGATGGTTTCACTAACCTCTGGCTGGTTACCTTCAAGGGCGTCAGCTTTTTCAGCTCTCTCGAGAGCACGGCGTTCTTTACGTCATTGTCTACTCTGCATTCCACCCCTTCTATACATTAGATCCCTTGTAAACTCAATTACAGCTCACAGTTCCTTCCCAGCAGGAGGTATTTACCTGGTAAATAATAAACACAGATTCTAGGTGAACGGGAGACTATTTACCAAGACCAAAATGGACAATTAATTTTAACTTGAATTTTATTCTGTGGAATAGAGAAACTGGGAAGTCCCAGCTGAAATTGAATTACAATTGTAATTAGCTGACTGGCTAAACAATTATATGATAACTATGTGAATATAAATAGGCAAAGGTAAGCCTGGAGAAAATTAATTTTATAAAAAAAATCCCCAAATTTGTATCAGACAAAAATCTACTGTAAATTAACGCAGTTTCACAGCGTAAACAAATTACCAGAATTTATCCAAAGGAGGTAATCTAGGACGCGACTTCTTGTTACCATGGAGGCACGGAAGTTGACTTGGGTAAAGGTTACCGGGGCGTGAAGTAGGATTACCTTGGATGTGGAAGTTGCTGTCGCCATGGCCAGTGGGTGCAGTAGCGGATGAGACTTTTCAGAAGCTGCTAGGAAGCTGCAGTCTTCCAGTCTGCTGGATAAGGCCGTCTTGCAGGCTTCTGGGTGTAGTGCCATATTGCAGGTCGTGGAGAGGAAGGAGAGCCTTTGCAGACTGAGAGGGAGTCTTTACAAACTGAGAGGAGTCTTTGCAGACTGAGGAGCATCTTCACAGACTAGGAAGGGCTCGCGATCCTATTCAGCTGGCGAGCCCGGCGTATCTGCTGGTGCTGAATGCTGGACCTCTATTTATACCTGAAAATCTCATCATCAGCGATTCTTCGGGGTGCAGGAAGTACCATAGCCTTCCAATGCAGGGGTATGTTATTTGGGGTGCTGGAGCACCACTCATTTCTTATTGCCCCGCTTGGAGGCAGCAACAAATTAAAACACCTCTTCCTGAGGCTGGCAGATTGTGATGTCACAAGGCCACAGGGATGCTGCCATCTTTGGAGGTTGTAGGAACTTCTTCTAGGGTTAAGCGACGAGTAGTAGAATTTTGCAGATATTTATTTTATTCACGGGGTTGACTCTTGCATGCAGGTTTCCAGGTGGGCAATGCGGGTTGTAATTTCATGAGTGAATTACTTTTGTAATTGCTATTAATCTCCTATTGTACAAGGGAATCAAGTACTAGGACGTAAGTATTTAACTTGTGTAACTCTTGTTCAGTAACTTAGTCCAATGTGTGACTTAGCCCTAAGAAGTATTAATCTTGATATATATGTGAGTCTAGTATAAGAGTGTTCTTGTAACAGCAAATTGCTGCACTAGTTTTAAACTTTTCTTTTCTCGTACAAATTGTATGAATAACTAATTAACTTCAAAATTTTGTACTTATAGTACACAATTTATTATTCTTGAGTGTCTTGTGTCATCATGTATGTCTTTTGAATGGTACCTTCTAATCACTATCAATCTGTTATCTGTAGGAAAGCAATCCAGAGGTAGTGTACGATGTGTAAGAATTACTCTTTCTTAAAGCTCGCAAACTTTTTTTGTCCTGAAAGTAAAATTAGGTTTCTGTGTGACCGCACTGGCTGGAAAAACAGACCAGTTAACTTCGTCCCACAGGGGTCACATTAAACCCCCCCTGCTAGTAATGCTCCGCGAGTGGGATAAAACCTCGTTTACATCAGTTAGCTTCACCTTTTATTTCTTGAGAACAGAAGTAAAAACGTAATCACATAAAAAAATATTTTGTGCAAGCAACATTTGTTCAACCTGATGTTTAAAAAAGAGACTTTTCTTTTAGCTGATACTGACCTCGAACTAGGAAGGCCTAGGTTCGACAAAACAAACGACTTGTTCCTGAAACTTTTCCTTTCCAAAGCTCTTTCTCCCGTGGTAAGAATCACGATTGAAGAAATGCGACTGGGAAGGTTAAAATTGCGCTGAGAAGCAGCTGGCATCACGCACCATGCCGACACCCCGGCCACTATGCAACCGAAAGAGAGGTAGAGAGCAAAGACGAAGAGGGAAGAGGCAGTTAACCCACACTGATAATAACCAGATGGCACGTGATCTAGAGACGGGCATGCCGCACTCCAGCCAAGGCAGTGCACGCACAGAAGAGGTGCTAGCCTAGAAGTACAAACGACAGCTTATGATTGATGCATGCCAACATGCTGCGCAGCGCAGATGCGCACTCTACGGGTGACTTCGCCCCATCTGCGAGTGACCCTCACTCTGCGCAAGTCATTAACGGTGGTAAATGTAATTTCATGTGTCGAGTAAAGAGACTCAAAGCACTGGACAGCTGACTACATAACAATAATTAATGTGCTTTGTTATGAAATCTACAACCTGCCTGGAATCCCACATGCAAGCGCTACCCCCGTGAATAAATTTAATATTTTTAATAATCCACTACCTTTCAGTTAGCCACGGAAGAAGGTCCAACAAACCCCAGAGATGGCAGCACACCTGTGACCTTATGACATCACATCCTGCCAGCCTCAGAGCGAGGTGTTTTAATTTGTTGTCACCTCGAAGTGGGGAGATAAGAAATGAGTGGCGCTCCAGCACCCTGATAAACCTAACCCTGCGCTAGAAGGCTACTCTACCCCCTGCACCCTGAAGAATCACTCATCAACGGATTTTTCCAGAAAGACGCCGTGCTCGCCGGCCGTATAGTTTTGCGAAACTCTCCCAAGTTTGCAAAGACTCTCCTCTCCTCAGCCTGCAATGTGGCTCGAACTCCTGCCTGCTGCTTGTGAAGGCAGTACTCTTTCCAGCCAGCAGCTTGTGAAGGCTGCCAGCATTCCAACCCACCAGCTTGTGAAGGCTTGTCCACACCCGTTGACCGTAAAGCTTCAGCACCCTCTCCAGACGGTAATCCGACCTCCTGTACCAATTACCCCTTTACCTCAGTCAACTTCCCTTGACTCCCACGGTAGCAGGTCGTCGTGATCTTAGCGTTCCCCTGGACAAACCCCACTTCAAAGTAACACACTGTGAATTGCATATACAGTAGACTCTCAAGTATCCGGCTCACGACTATCCAGCCTCCGTACTATCCGGCCTAGTTCCAAAAAATAATTTATCTGTTATAAAATGAGGAATAATTTTTTTTTGAACGATGTACTCGACTTTTCACACCTTCATAAATCTCAACTTTGCCAAGACATTGCAAGTGGGCATCTGGTATGATCCTACTGCGTGCAGTGTGCAAAACACAAATTGCGGCATGAAAAGTGCGGATTTTCTCACACCCTGCTACCTGCTCTTTGTTCCGTCAGTTGTGTATCAGATGTCAACAAGTGCAGAATACGTTTGCCACTGTTCCTGGTTACCTTCTGGGTTTTTTTTTGATCGGGAAATGGGTGATAAATGAAAAAAGGTTGTAGTGACTATGGAGGAGAAACTACGCATTATAAAAAAACTAGGCTCTGGGGTAACCGCAAAAACTATTGCTTCGGAGTTAGGAAAAGTACAGTTGGTGACTGGAAGAAAAGTTGTGGAGAAATTGAAAAGTGGTGAGCCGCCCAAATTAGCGGAAGTGGAAAAAACTATGCTGAAAAGTAAGCATAAAGAAATTTAGGAAGCTTTATTTTTGCGGCATGAACACTTAAGAGGAAAAGGCTTGCGTGGTGCACCTGGGCCGATATTGCAGGAAAAATCATCGCAATTTAAGCCACAAATAGATGGAGAGAATTCAGAATTTATCACCAGTGATAGATGACTAGATCGCTGGAAAAAACTATTTGGTATTCTGCAAATTACCATCGGTGGGGAGGCTTTATGTGCTGATAAAGGCTGTACCATTGTTCAAAGACTATCTTTTTAAACTTATTGAAAAGGAGGGAATTTCTGGGGAGCATTTGTACAACTACGATGAGATCGGTTTAAATTATAAGATACTCCCTACAAAAACTCTTGCATCAAAAAATGAAGCCGCTGCACAAGGATACAAAAAAAGTAAGCAACGAGTCACCATCGTGGCTTGTAGTAATGCAACCGGCAACCAGAAGCTTAGGTTGATTTTAATAGCAAATCAGGTATCACTACATCTATATTACACACATCAAAAGAAAGCATGGATGAATTCAGAAATCTTTAAAACGTGGTTCCAAAATGAATTTGTATTGGTTGTAGAAAAACATTTGAAAGACAATAATTTGGCGAGAAAGGCTGTGCTAATTCTCGACAACGCACATTCGCATCCGGCCACTGACGAACTCACAGATAGAGACATCAAAGCTTAATTTTTACCAAGCAATGTGACTGCTGTTTGTCAGCCGCTGGACCAGGGTGTCATTGAAATGTTAAAGAAAAAGTATCACCCGCATCTTCTTAGTTCGTTGATATCAGCGATTGATAATAATGAAGATTACTTAACCACTCTGAAAAAGATTGACATTCTAGATGTCATAAGGTGGGTGGCCGAAGCATGGGAAGAGATTCCAAACATATCACTTGAAAGGTCTTGGAAAGTTCTTTTGGATAATGAAGGTGGACATTTCAATCCTCAACCCGTGTGTGAAACCGAAGTGAAAGATGAAAATGATAAACTTGTTTTGTTGCTGGAAAAAGTACCGGGCTGCGACGATGTCAGTGCAGAGGACATTAGAGAATGGATGGCAAACGACAAAGTTGATGAAATAACTGACAACTATACTGTGGAAATGGTGACACAGGGAGAAGAAATACAAGAAGAAGAGGAGGAGGAGGCATCCTTAGATGACAGGAAAAATCTCATCCCACATTCGGAAGGGTTCAAGATGATTGAGGAAGCGCTGCAATACATTAGCCAGCAGGAGGAAGTGATGCCAGTTGATATCTGCTTGCGTAAGTGAAGGGACATTGCATCACGGAAGAGGGCTAACAGGGAGAAGCAGTCATCTCTCAAAGACTTTTTCAAAAACCAAAAACTGTAGGTTTTGACTCTTTTATCTTAGGCCTACTTTTCACATTTGTGTAATCATTTATCATTGAACAGTAAAAAAAGTTGAAATGATTTTTTAGCTAATTAGGCCTACATTTTATGTTAATGTTTTGTTTATTTTTAAATTGTATGTATGCTATTCACATACTGTACAGTGTACATTATTTTATGTTTCCAGCAATTAAGTTAGACAGTATAAAATTTATCTTACAGTGTGTGCAATATTTTTATTTTTGGACTTCATTTTTCTGGTATAAATTTTACAAAGGACAGTACAGTGCATAATAAACATTTATAAAGTACTGGCCTGTACTAAGAGGTAAGAAAATACGAATAAGAGCTGGTTTTGGTATGAAAAGTGTTGTTAATGGTGTGGGTGGGGCAGGAAGTGAGTAGTTATAGAACTCCGGCCAGCCGGCTTTTTTTGTTATCTGGTCTGCCCTTCCGCCACATTATTTGGCCGGATAGTCCGGAGTCTACTGTACTTAAAATTTTGCATTTTGTTATTAATTATTTTTACCTCGCTTCCCTTTGCCTGTTCAATTCATATTTATCCTAATTAATATTTTTAGCTAATTTAATTTGTATTCAGTCAGCCGGGACTTTCCACACTTCTAACTAGCCGCAATAAATATTACATGAATTTAAAACGTTGTCTCGCCTACCGTAATTTTAGCAATAGTTTCCCTTTGAAATATTTCTCGTGTTTTAATTAAGTGTGTGTAAGTAAACTGTGCAATTAATTATCACGTCGGTAACCAGTTGTGAGGTGCACTGAACTCCACAGGAGATGGGGCCTGAAATTTGGTATTTAAGCCCAAAAGGGCACGCAGCTGCTTGGGTTTTTAGTGTCCCCACAACTGTTATTCGGTGTAGTCCTAGATACCTTGACTGCACATCACATGGCAGGTCCTTGGGTGTGACTGTCAAAGTCCTACCCCCAGGACTGCACGTCTGCAGAAAGGTAGAAGGCTTCATTCAGATGCACAACAAACACAGCGGTATTCAGAGCTGTATAAGGCACCGAGAGCGATGCACTTTACTCAGGCAGGCTACTACAGAGATAAGTATTGTAAACCCCAGTCAAGTAGAGCCACTGCCCAGTAAGCCAGAGAGTATACCCTTGTGCTACAAGTCTATCGTACCAATCATATAGGAGTCCCTGTTGGACCACTTGTTAGGCTGGTGTACACCTGAGCATGACTCGGAAAGTACACATCTTTTTCAGACAGAAACTCCGTTAACAGTGCCAACCACTGACCACCAGGTGGATCCATACCACTCAAGAATAATTAAGCTAGCTTCTGGCGTAAGGGTTCGACATCCGCCCACGGTTGATCTACCAAATTGCTGTGTGATAAAGTTGGCATTGGGGAAAACCATCAGGGTTCGACTCCCACCGAAGGTCTTTTCTAATCATGTGGAAACCAACACCCGGCCAACTATATTCCCGCACGCCGACCAATGAGGCAACTGCGGATAGCTCCCATAGTCCCGACCAGATCATCCACCACCACCACCATCACCCTTGGGTAATCACCAACTGAACTACCATTTACACACCTGGGACCGCTGGTGTCCCTCCTTTTGACCCTAGTTGTGAGGAAGGTGGAACTCCCTGGGAGGGAATTCATATCAATCTGCCTCACTCTGGGGTTTGATTCCGCTCTCCTTCGTCGAAACAGAGAGTGTGGTTTAGCGTAGTAACCTCTTACCCAACAAGACCCACGAGGGGCACGCATCAGTATGTACAAATGTACATACCTACAAATAATTACCATTGTAATTACAAAAAAGTTTATATCTTCTTACAAATATGTATCTACCTATTTATGCATACATGTTTGTATGCATATATACGTGTACAGTTGTGTAACTGTACTGAAGCAGTTGCTCCCAAGTGCCAGGCTCGTGAAGGGTGCAAAATTTTTGGTTTTTAAAAAATTAACAGATATGAATTACAGAGTAAAAATGCAAATTTAAAGAACATTCACCAAAAAATGCATTTAGTATTACATAATTAGGTATGTCCTTTAGTGATTTTACATTTTCGTTTGGTTAGCGAGTTTGTAAACCATGAGTATGTCATGTGTCAGCTCATAGGCGTTTTCTACCTCGCATGTCTGTTAGTCTTCCAGGAAACTAATGTGTAAAAATTCTCTAATTTTCAAACAATGAGAAGACCAGAATTCAGAAGGGTAACAAATATGAGTGTGATCTACACATGTCTTCAGACAAGAATTGAAATAAAATTTTATCGGGTAAGTATGTGTACTGCTGTGCTTATGTCTTAAACCTAGTAATTAATGATTATCTTAAACATTCCTGAAATCAGAAACTTTGTCAACAATGTTCAGAATCTGTACTTTTTTTATTCTGTTTCTTAATGGGCCTTGTTAAAAAAAAACAACATTCTGATGTGTGATGCCTACTGGTTATGCTATTAATAATGAACAACTTTGCTTCATATACATGCTTCATCTACAAGCAACAATGAACAGGGTTTGGAAGCATATAATTTCCATGAGCACGTACAGGATTTTCCCGGGACTGGGGATAATTACAGATGTGTCAGAATTCTACGTATCAACAATGCTGCCGGCCTGTAAGCCATGCAAAGCGCTACCTTCCCTTGAGAGGATGTCAACAATCGATTGTCAGTAATTGATGCCTAGCTACAACTCCGAAGAAGTTCAAGGGCGTGCCAAGAGATGTGGCATGCCAATAATGGCCGCCCTTAGCGCCACCTAAGATGCGTGTGCATAGCACCCCCCCCACCATCGGTCCGGCGAGCAGCCCTCAGCTGAAACAAATTATAATCCCTTGCAGAGACTGGAATCGTCAGTTGATCGTCTGCTCTTGTGAGAGCTACATCACCAGCTGGACAGTCTGCTCCACCGCATTCGTTCGCCGGAGCTTTCCGACTACCACCGCCTAGAGATCTTCAGCTAACTGTCGCGTACTGCAGAACTTCAGAAGTCCTCCTCCTGGGAAACCATCGAGAAGTCAACTGCCACACTTGTTTCTTGCCCCTGGCAACAGCTACTGTACACACTCTTCATAATGTGGGCCCCCTTAAGCCCCTTCAGGGCACATGTACAAAGTTTGACAGAGAAAGTTGTTATTAGCTACTTAGTTGAAATTGCCCCCCAGCCAGATTAGAACCAGGTCCCCTTCATCTGGACAGTGTAGTTTACTACTTCCGGTCAACTCTGGGTAGACAAGAGATAGTACGGGCCATCGTGTCTTATTTCTCAGGGAATAAACACATTCTGATCCTATTTGATCTCTCATTTTCCCTTGAGAACTTCCGGACTACCATAGTAGACACCTACGTCCCGCAGAGTAGAGCAGGGGACAGTGTTTGCCAATACCAGTTTGCAGCTTAGTGTAGGACTACAAGTTCTTCCAGACGGGGGATTTCGTATGTCAAAAAACACACCATTCGACGGCCACCCATTCGGTGCACCTGGTGTACTGAACGGTATAACCACAACCACTAGTCATACCCCTGCTTCAGAGGATAAGTCGCTAGACCAGCTAGCACCCATCCACCACATTGTTTTTGTTCCCGGAGGGAGTGTTTGGTTGGCTCTGGGTCGGACCTGTCCGCTCAAGGGGCTCACCCATCGAAGCTATTGGAGTGCCTCTGAGGGAACCTACTCTTCAATGACCACGCTGTTTGTGTTGCCGTTTGAGGAATAAGGTGGTATTTGGCGTCATTCTGGTGCGTCTAGATGGCAGAACACTTTTAGATTGGGAACATACGTCATCTCCTATCTCCCGGGATAAGGATTAGCACCTGATGCCCTTCACCAAGAAAGGTGGGAGGGAAGTGAAAGAGAGGACGTCTACTACTGCCTACTAGTCTATCTGGGGTTGTGCCCAACCCATTTAGGCACTCTGCCTACTAAACACCACGGGAACGAGGTCAAGCCACCTGAAATTCGATGGGGCTTAACTCCCCGGCTCCTTACCCTTTTTTTTTCAGCCTCCCCAGATGGTTCCCGAGAGCCGAAACCCGCGTCCAGTGATAGGGGCTATTCGTCATGGAGAAAGGGTACCAGTCGGCCATGCGTGCCCTTGGTTCTCGATTCATTGCTATCCCAGCCCACAGAGTATGTCCAGCAGCCCATGGAGTAGCAGTCAGATCAGCAGCTGTTCTTGGCACATCAGCAGTAACTACAATAAACAGAGCTCAATCATTAAACCTGCCCCGTCTCTCAACCAACCAAAGGTCATTGAAAATAAGCCGATGGCCCATAAGCCAGCACCCTGGCCAGTAGCTAAGGCCATTGTAGACTTCGTACTGAGCCGCCAGCCAACACGGCCTGTGTTATATTCAGGACGGCCTGTTGTACGCAAGTAGAGTCAGACAAAACCACTAGCAAAGTTCCCTGTTTCTTACTCTAAGTATAATCACCTCATCCCAGATACCATCACGTTGCAAGAAACAAGTGGTAAATTACTTTTTTGGCGTCCATTGTGGGGCGTGAACATCTAGCAAATCAAGTAGTAGACCAAAAACCATGCCAACATGATCCGGGGGTAACCAAGCTAGTCTAACCGCTCAATCTAGCCAGACCATGGACTTCGGGGAGTCCTTTAAAATCTCGTGGCACCCAACTGCCGAACTAGCTATGTCGATTAGTGAAGCTAGCCTGAACGAAGATCAATAGGCCACCATGGCCGAAGTCAAGCGAAGCCAATGACACGCGTTGTCATGTAGCCACCTGCCCTGGAACCGGCATCCATTATATCGCGTGTGCTCATTGCGAGGAGGTAATTTATTATCGGTGCCTAGGATGGGCTGATGAAGTACGGTACACGGACGGGCTAGAATTTAGATGCCAGGAATGCCAAACCCGCCAATCAGTGTCAATTCCTAGAAAATACATTTTAAAATGACCAAGTATGTGGTCTGGTAGAAATCAAGCACTCAGTGTACTTCGTAGAAGTTAATTTAATATTCTAAAAACAAAGATGTATTTAATTTTTAATGGTAAAATTCAGAAAGAAGAGCACCAAGAAATAGTATTATCAATTGCGTTAAGCAATTTCCTACAGTAATTCTAATTGTATTGAAAACTTCAGATTTAGATTCTCTTGACACTTTTAAAAACTTTTACTCATTCTTAAAGACTACCTAAATATTGACGTGTGACGGCCCGTTTACTGAGCGTACACTAGGTCAAGTGGGGGGAGTTTTTGCTGGGTACTGAATCAGCCATACATTATTCTGGGTGGGTGTTCGGTTAGCAATTAGTTGTTGCGTGGCACTGGGGCTCGCCCCGTATAAAGGACTGGCCTGGTAGCTTTGTGGCAGGGCACAAAGTCGGGTTCTGGCAACATGATTTTCCGCCTCAGGCTTGGTGCTTTGAGCGGTATACCTAGACATCATATGTTACTTGTGCTTGGACCAGCTGGTGGCAGATTAACTGTACGTGTCGGTGTTGCAGGTATTTGTAGATGTTGGATGAGAGTTGGTAGTGTCGGCTGGGGACATAGCAACTGGGGTGAGATAGGATCTGTTGGCAGCTGGTCAAGCTGGCTGAGGTACTCAGGGAGCCTGACTCAAGTGTGTAGGAGCCTGGAACAGATTCTTCGTCTCTCTGGATCGACGGGGACAAGAAGATAGCGCAGTGCCTGAGCCTATCCTTTAGGTGCGAGCTGTCCAATGTAGGCGACTAGGGTGGGGGCAGCTCTTGCAAATGCCCGGAGGTGATGAGCAATTGTTTCATCTTCTTTCTGAGTTCACAACGTCGGGAATAAGGCATCTGGAGTACACAAAAACACACACGTCCGTGAGGCGAAATCCAGGGTTAGTGTACTTTACACGTGTCGAGTCACGTGATCGTCTGCTGTCTGGGCGGTCACCCTATGTCAGATTCCGGTGCTTAGACTCGGCGAACAATGAAAATTAGGTCTTGCAGTTTGCAGTCCCTACATGTGGGTGTATGCTTCAACTGATTCTTCTCAACTCAGGGAATGACCCCTTCCGGCACTGAAAGTGTGGTGGAAGAGGCCGAGCACCGAACTGACAAGCTGGTTTGTAAGTGGAGTACTTGTGCATGGGCTCGACCATTCTGCTTACCGGAGTATGTGGAAAGGCTAGCCGATGCTAGTGCTTGCGTGTGGCTAGCTAGAAGTGTTTTGGCTCGTCTGAATATAGTTCCCGGGATCACCTGCGTTTGCCCTCAAGGTGTAGGTCAACTGGGATAGGTGCTAAGTCTACAGGAATGTGATACTCAAGGATCAGTTAATACACACTGTTTATTCCATGTGATTGGAAGTAATCATGTGGTGACATACTACCTCCTAATTTTAGCAAGAGCTTAGGGGAAGCTACGCCTACGCAAGTCCAGGTAGAGGGGGTCTGGTCCTGAGCTACGAGGGGTAGGGGTACTCGAGCGCTGTGAAAACTACTAGCTAACTGGACTGAACTCCCTAAACATTGTTGCCCTGAAGGGGCTGCAGTCTCTAGTGTGCAAACGACTTGGCAGTGACTTCTTCGGCATGATGCTTGCATTACTAAGCAAGGCGTGGAAGGAAACGAGATTAGGTGTCTCTTCCGGCACTGAAAGTGCAGTGAAGTGGGAAGGAATAGCGAGGTGCTAGGTTGGATTTCGGCGGCAAGCGCGGTGAAGTGTAAGCGAAGGCTTAGGGTGTAGGTTGGTAAGTTCTGGCAGTGAGTGCGGTGGAAGAGTGAAGACTTGTTAGGTTGGGCAGTTCCCCGGCGGCTAGCACAGGCAGGAAATGAAGACTGAACCTAAGTTGAATTCTGACTCCGTATTTATACTCTGCTGGACGGCTGCTCGAGTTCATTGGCTGGCATCTCTTCTTGGGCTAGGGGTTGCGGCTGAGTTGGGGAGGAGGGGTTGGAAGCATAGCTTCTCTGGCGTGAAGTCACTGGCCGGCTGGGAGAATAGAAGACAAACAACGAAACATACTAGTGGTGTCATCTAGTGGTTGTTAGTAGTACTCGCTGTCTTGAGGTGCATAGCTTCGGTGGGCTGGTGAACAGTAGAAGTTGCAGGCTGGAACATCCATTCTTGCCGTAGTCAACAATACAATTTATTGCGTCCTGTGGCCAACGGTAATTTAAACTCCGTAGAAATCAGATGCGCTGTGTGCTATGCTGATGAGCTGAAGTTGTCTAATTAACATTGTTGAAATGTGTCATTCATCAACATACATTCAAAATGTTGACTACCCTTAGTGCAAATATAAGAAAATTGAGCGATGAACAGCCCACATTGATGATCATACTTTGTTTAAAATAGGAAATTTCACCTAATTTTCCTGAGAAGAAATTGAAATGAAAGAGAAACATGATTGATAAACTATTAGATGATATTTTTGACAGAGAAAAACGTTGAAGTGTTTAACCATAGTCTGGACATAGCGAAGATTCTGCTTAATGAGCATTTCCTAGCTATAAATGAAATTTGTACATATTTTCAATCTTTAGAACCTTTGTTTGTCATTTCTTTAAATTATGATATCTTGGAATAAAACAAATACATAATTGAAAACTACCCAGCTGACATTTCTCCTGGTCTAGGGGCACATTACACAAGATTATAAATGTGTTTTGTAAGCCATCTTAGACTACTGAATAGTAAATAGCTTGTAGAAACTTGACTGATCCTTGCGCAAGTTGCTACCAGCTACCTTGATATTGTAAATGCGTGACTGGTTTTACTTATAACACCAGTGATGCCTCAGCTGTGAGGTAATTTTCCAGAACCAAAAATCTTCAAGAACCACCTTAGAAGTAGCATGTGGCAGAACAGCCTGAACTCTTTAGCGATAGTGAAAACAAATTTAAGCAATAGTCTCGGAGGAGACTAATTTTGCAGTTTTTATGTATGCTTCATTGTAGTGTTACTTTGTTTTACTACTTCATTTTATATTAAAAATTATGGTTATAATATGAGAAAAGATTCCCTCATAATTGTATTATCTAACTTTTAATGTCTGAATTTTTAATCCATTGTCAGTAAAAGTCCTTAAGTTTGATGCCGGCTAACAGCCAGCAGTGCTTCAGCCCATGACAGCGCTCACGTATCACGTGTACCACACGTGCGCAAAGAGGCTGACAATTTTGAACTTTCCTATAAATGTTAATTTCAGGGTAAAATGTGTTGTATTGTCTTTACAGTGTCTAACATGTCTTAAAATGTTTTAAAGTGCTTGTACTAATTTTTATTGTTTGATTATGAATATTCAAAGTGCCTGTGGCGCTGAGATTAAGAACACTTAATATTCTGGCATGCACACCATCACAAAGAGACATTAAAATAATATTGAAATTCGTAACAAAATTATAGAAATGTAAAACAATGTTTAATTTAATTTGTGCCATTTTATTTTCACTATAAAATATTTCACTCGGCGTGCGTAGCACTTCCACTTATGTGAACCCCATAGGCGGCCATGGTAGGTCCGTGCGACGCTTGTATCTGGACAGTCTGTCGAGGAGAGCTGGCAAGGTAAGACACTGTCGGGTGCGCACTACAACTTTTGTTCACTGATGTAGGTTTCCATAGTCCATGTAGTTTACCGGTTAATCTTTGCTTGCGTACGTTTTTGCCAGACATTTTCCCCAACATTATGCTCCCGCTTTACTAATTTCTTATGCCCTTGTGGCATTTTTAACTGAATCGAGGAGAAGGAAGAGAAAGATGTCGGAGAGGTCACGCGGCCCGCGCATTTGAATCAGATGCCATCTGCCTATGTTTATTGTATTTCATTGTAACTTCTGCATAATTGCTACACACAATTTTAATAGCTTTATTTTTATGTATGTATTTAAGGGTAATTTTCGTGTTTGAATATTTTATAGCAACATCACGTATAACCACGTGGCCGACTGAAGCCAAGTCTTTGTATACACCATCATTGCATTTTAAGAGCTTATTTATATAACATTGTATGTGCAATCATTTATTTCAGGGTTCTATGTATTTTTCATTCAGGGTTTAATGTATTTTTCACGTAAATTGATGCTTTTTGTACTTGACCATGCAGTCACAGTAATGTTTGATTTTACCGCCATCAGGCATGTTACAAGCCTGTAACAATGCTATTCGTAAAGAGAACCATTTGCCAAACACAAATAATATTTTATCCGAATTTAGTTTGCTGTTTCCATGCAGAAATATTGCAATTTCACCTGCACCACGTGGTCTGCTACGAACTTCATCCAGCGTTATCCGCGCCACCTAAGCTTGTTTTCACACATGTGTGTGTTTATTGTGAATATTCATCTTGTGTCCCATCTTATTTCATGCCTCATTCAAGGGTCTATGTAATTGTGTAATTAGTGTACGGTGCAATTACTCTCGTCCTAGCCGGCTCTGTGTATAGGCCGTCACCACACTAACCACGTGCTAGGAGGGTGAGCCCCGATGAGTTTGCGTTAGTGATGCCGAGTAATCACATGTGTTAATGTGTATTAAGGGTATTCATTTGTAATTCGCAGTGTCCTGTCTTCAGGCAAAATCCGTCAGTCCACCCTAGCGGCTGTCTGCCCTCTTCCCTTATGAAGGCTGTGCTTTCACACACCTCGGTGAGATCATCCATTTAGGCGTGCGCTAGATTAATTATGGGTTGGGGAGCACCCAAGCGGAATTGGCTAGTCATGACCGATATAACCATTTCATTGGCACGTTTATGTATATAAACAATATCAATAAAAACAAGTCTACAGTGAACTCAATTTTTTATTCAGTAGTGACAATGTCCTAGCCACATATGTTTATCAATTGTTTATTTCAGTGATTTTATTAAACGTTTAGTATTGCCAACGTGTTTGTAAGTATGCATGGGTGAGATGGACACACAGAACCCACAACATCCCTGAGAACCCTGAGTCTCAATAGTGCGGTGATTGGGAAGCACAGCTGGCAACCAATTACCAATAAGTATTTGTGTCATCGTTCATGTCGTGTCTCACTCGGCGGCGTCAAGTTGATATTGATCATCAGTAAATGTCCTTAAATTTATATCTACAGCGGATACCAAGTTTGATTAACTTTAAATACAATCACCGAATAATTGTGTTTGATTTATTAATAATCTGAATGTTACTACTAGCAATAGTTATTATTTCTTAGTATTTTATAAAATACTTATAAATACTTGCAAAATTAAATTTTAGGCATTATAAAATTAATTGAACTAATAAAAATGAAATTAAAGCTTAATTGAAGAAATAATATTTTAGTATGTTTACAAAAACTATTAAAACATCACTGGTCAACATTAATTGCAACATGTGGATTTAGTTTTCAGTAAATGAAGGGATGGACACATGGTTCAAAACTGATCAAGGGCACTTATAACCTAGTTAAACCATTGTACATACACATTATCATATCAAACTGACTATGAGGAGTAAGTGGTGGGGCTGTGGTTGCAGGCTCTGCGAGTCAGGCAGATGATACAACACTCCTAGAGCTGGAGCAGCTGCGACATGAGCGTGAGCTGCTGCGAGAGGAAAGTGCACAGATGTGCACTCGTCTCCAGGGTGTACGGGACGAGCTGCAGGGAGCAGAGGCTTGGCTGGATGCCTACCGGGAGCAGGCCACGATGTCCGCACAGGCACTGCAGAACAGCATACAGGAGGAGCGCAGGAGGCGCCAGGTTGCTGAGGAGGACTGCAGAAACCAGGCAGAGGTGTGCCTTGTACACCCCATGGGGCCACAGTGGCTGAGCGATGAACACGCTCGCCTCCCACCAAGGCGAACCGGGTTCAATCCCCGGCCGGGTCACCAGATTTCCACTAGTGGGAATCATCTTGGACAGTGCTGTTGGTCTGCGGGTTTTCTAGGGTATTTTCCGTTTCCTCCGCCCCTTCATTCCGTTACCGCTCCATATTCACTTCAATCACCCTCATCATCTCTCAAGACCTCGCTGTTAAGAGCCGCCCAAATATTTTCTTCATACCTCTGTGAAACCCCATTTTTGCACTTTTAAATGGAACAGGAAAAAGTGTTTAGAATTGCAGGAATGTTTAAAAAGATGTAAATGTATGCTATAAAAACAGCCTTACTAATCATTGGACTTGCTACATAATAGAGTAATGGGCAGTGTATCCAAATTGATTGTATGCCAGACTAAAATTTGATCTCTCGTTCCCATGTTAAAAACATACATTCACATATGTAGAAATAAGTAATGGGATATCAGAGTTACGTCTTGAATATTTACTGCAATACAATTCCTACCCAGCAAGTTGGCGACAGTAAAGCTGTTATCTTTCCTGTTATATCTCTGTGTATGGCAGTAGCAAACTTTTAAGACCTTTCACATCAGTTCTGGAAGTTAAACCATTGTTCTTCTTAAAGAAAAAAGGCAGTTTGAACTCAGCCTCTTTCACTGAGCATCAGTTATACCATTGTAACTTTTACATTGGTCTATATCACCATGGCCATTCCGCTGTATGCAACAAAAACTCTATAGTAGCATGTTGCAGGTATGATTCACAGTTCTATACACAAATCTAATGAAAATCATAACACAGCATAAAAATTAAATTTCTATATTTGCATTAGAAATGATAGGTATTTAAATACTGCAACTTGATTCTGAACATAAGAAAAAAAATATTTTGTAGTTATAATGTGTCATTGAGTAGCTTCACACCCAGATACTCATTTCTGAGTCTTTCTGCACTTTTGAAAGTAGTGGACTATTTTTAAAAACCACATTTTTAATGCTAAGACTAACTATTTAAAGTCTTTGTAGATGGATAAATGACACAATGAAAAATAATATTCTAGAGGCTGCTGTTTTGTAGAATTGTGTATGGATACCATATTTATGAGCATACAGGACAACATAAAAAAATTAAATGACCCCATGATTTTCAATTTGGTGTAGCCTGTAGATTATCTGGAAATTTATTACAGAATTTTTAATAATGGTTTTATATATCTGGTAAAAAATTTTACTTAAAATTAATTTCCATAGGACCGTAAATTTGGCACTGAAGTTGAAATTACAAGCATTCAGGGGTTAAAAATAAGGTTTATTCTTTTATGGTTTCATAATTTTTACGTAGGAATCAGTATGGATAAGAGGAGACTGGCTTTTACATTCAGCTGCCCTACCTGAGGGAGGCACATGTCATTCTTGTAATCATGAGGAATAAATAAGGTGAGGTGAGATGGGAGCAAATCATTGGTGGAAAATACAGTAGAGGAAATCCAAATACCCCAATAAAACACCACACCACTGTAGTCACTGCCACACTCCTCATGTGAAAGGCCCAGTCTGAAATTTCCCATGTACAGGGGTTTGAGATTGAACTGAGGTACTCAGTGAGGGAGGCTGATAACTTACACCAGGACTAACCTTGGGTCAATATTAGGGTAAACACTATACAAGTAAAACTTGATGCATGACACTTTTTAAACAGTGGTGATTAGACGACTTCAGCTCCATCCTAAGCATAGCTTTGCTTGTGAGTTTCAAAGTTAGCATTACTGTTTGTCTGAACTTGTAATGAGATTATTTTATCTGCCATGTGGGATGGACAGTCTAGATAGTATAGATTGTTTTATTCACCGGCCCACCGTAACCACGCATGTAGGCAGCGAGTTCTTTTATCCACCGCTAGATAGCACTACTTGTAGGATTTTCGTTTGTCTTTGCTTCCCATCCTCCAGCTGGTCGGTGACCTCACATGTTAGCAGTCATGCCTTTGCTACCCCCACTCAGTGACCACCCCTCACCCTCAAGACGCCAGCCAATAAGCATTGGGCAGTGGCCCGAAGGAATATGAGAGGAGTGTCAGATTTCGACTCCCAACCAGTTCTCTTAATCCCATCGGGCTAGCTACCGGGGAAGTACTCATTGCTCGGACACTGACCAGTCTGCATCCGTAACTACTTCTACGCTTCAGTCTTGTGGCACTCACTGCTTGGATCTGCTAGCTAGTTAAGCCTTCACTACAAGTAGTCTGACCACTCGTCCACCGTGTTAGACAGGTGCCTCTCTTTGCGATGAACCCTGCTAATCCTATGTTCCTTATTCTGCACAGACATGCCAGAAACAGTGAATTCCGTTGTTAAAGTCCTTTTTAGGACTCATCCTGTTATAATGTTGTGTCAGTATCTTAGCATCACGTCATTACACATGAGACTTCACTGGCAAAAATGGAAAAGGAAAATGCATAGTAACCAGTTGTTCACTCTGCACACCTTACCCCAGCTGTTTTGCACCAGTCACCTCTATCAGAACTTGACGTACTTTCAGCTTCCCGACAATAGCTTGTGTAGATGCAGGAGTTAGAGTACGTCATCACGTGTGTTTCCCATCAAACGGAAATAAACGTGTGCCAGCTCAATCCTAGAGTACCGCATTCCTGTAGACTTAGCATCTTGCTCCCAGTCGACTCCTTACGGTAAGGGAACACAGGTGAGTGATCTCAGGAAGGTTACTCATAGGAGCCAAGACACCCAATTTTTACCCATAAGTACCTAGAGCGGCATCCTTTCTGTCTACAGTGTTGATAGAACGGAGGAGCCCCCACAGATACACTGATCCTGGACCAGTTTGTCAGCTTGGTGTTTGTTTGTCTTTCTACTACATCTCCGTGCCAGGAAAGACAGGCATCTCCTGAGTTAGGAAGACTCTGCTAGGGCAATACCCACGTGTGCAACCTGATGGTGCGGCCTGTCTTCCAATGTGTACTGTGCTTCCGTGCCAGGTGCTGGAATAGGGTGTCCGACACATAATCTGGAATACACCTTCCTTCTCATGGACAAGGATGGTGTTTGTGTGTCCTGATGACCTAATCCAGACGGCAGGGTCTGAAGGAGCGAGTAAAGCTGACATTACTTGTCTCTGGGCTCCTGCATGAGCTATCCCCGGCTCTCGTCGCATCCATCGCCAAACTCAACCCCAGGGAAAATGCCCAAACTTTGAAACGCCTGCAGGATCCTGTGACACCTGAGACGTGGAACAACTTTACCTCCGTTCTTACCTTCTTTATAGTTGGTGTAAGCCACTCAAGTGTGCCTTTTCAAATACATACAGTACATTATATTTTTTATTAAAGGTTTATTTTAAAAGTGCCCGGTTAACTGTGTAGAGCCTATAAACAGCATTCCACAAAGACCTGTACAGTAATTGTGTGCAGTTCACTTGTGGTGGTCAAGGCTAGGGAGTTATACTACAATGTTGTGCTAGGAGCTGCGGGCGCTGCGAGAGGAGCTGACGCGGCAGTCAGGGCTGCTGGCTCACAAAGTGAAGGAGAGGGACCAGGAGTTGTCACGTTTACGCGCACAGCTCTCCCGCCGCCCGGCCTCCCCACTGGGTGATGAGCTGGAGTCCCGCCTGAACTCTCTCACACAAACACTCGTGCAAAAGCAGACGCTGCTCGAATCCACCACCACAGAGAGGAATGCCCTGCGACTGCAGCTCGAGAAACTGGAGGTCAGTATACTCAACTTCCTTTTTCTCTGTGCCCATATTGTAAAGAAGCAGTTCTTAAACTGTGTTCCTTGGACCCTGGGGGTGTCCTTGAGTCTATAGACAGGAGTCCATGAGTAAAGCTAATACTGTACAGAAAAATCTCATCATAACATAAATGAATAAAACCTCAACATTTGATACTTAGTAATAAAAGTACTTTATACAGTGAAAACTGTATCCATTGAACATGAATGTATCAAAAGTCCGTGTCTACAGAAAATTTTCTGTGGTCCCGACAAATTCCTATGTAAATATTGATTTTAAAAAGTGAGTTTACCAAACTCAAATGTTTCCAAAAGGGAGTTTTGTATGACTGTATAAATGCTTTACTAAAATCTTAGTTTGAAAATTTGGGTTTCTGAAACAGGTTTCAGCGGACAGTATAAACATATTGTTAGTTAGTAACTGCAGTGTTTGTAAGTTGCTCTATGGATAATAATTCTGCTGCGTCTGCAGCTATTTCCTGTACACATGGTTTCAAAAGAGGTGTTTAAATATGGATTTTATTAAGTTTGAGTGTATTGGGAAAATTATAGTTGATGGGGGGTGTGTTGTTGTTGTTGTTTTTTTTTTCTTTTCACGTAAGGTCAACACTTCTTGGTTCCCTTGAGAACCTTATATCATTGTTCTACTGTATTATGAATGTTTTCTTAAATATTCCCATTTGCATGGTTTTCTTTTAGTTGAACTTGACAAATACGTAACATAGGCCTATCAATGTGTTCAACACAAAGTGTACTGTGGTTGGGTTTTTTTTTTGTTTGACTAATATATCTAGTCCACATCTACAGAATGTCTGCATCTATAGAAAATTTATGTCATTCCCCTGAAATTCTATGGATAGAGGTTCCACTGTACTTGACACGTGATGACATGTGGTTGAGGAGCACGTCTACATCCTCCAGATCTTTGATTATGTCAGATCAGGTACACAGGCTCAGGGCAGACACTAGTGGGGCGGAGTCTGGAGAATTTGGCACTTGTCCTTGGCGCGACACGAGGTGATGTCCTTGCCTCATAGTAGCCGACACCTCTGTCACTGCCCCTATTCCATGCCAATACATGCCGTCACTAACTCGTCCACTATATCCTCTCTATGCCTCAACCCTGAAAGTGTGTTGCGCTGCATGTCAGACAGCAGTCGGCAAGCCACTGCCCCTCACTACTTCGGTGGGTGGGCGGGCGGGCCACCCCCTGCCCAAGGCTGTGCTGGACTGGCAGGTACCAAAAGTGTATCCTCAAGTCCTCAGCCTGAACACCGCGTTGTTTGCTAACCAGCTATCTGTACGGATCGTAGTTCAATTTGTACTGACACTTGATGCTTCATATACACTATTCTTTTCAACTTTGCATCATCATGTTACATGCCCCGAGGAAGTGGAACCTCGACTGGCCCCCTCCAAGGCTAGCGCCAGCCTTGTAAAAGGAAGTCACGTCATCACTTCCGCCAATTGTAAACCTGCTGAGAAGAAGCTGCCAGCATTCAAGCGTTTGCCCTTAAGCGCGTGGTGGATACAGTCTGCACAGCTGTCAAAGCACCCTGCTGCCACACCGCCGAGAGATGGCAGCAGAGTCGCCACCTGACCCGAACCCGAATGATGGCAGCAGAAGATAACCAAAGCGTCCGAGACACGAAGTAACCCCCCAGCCGGCAGATTATAATGCTGTGTGCTTAGCAGAAATGCCAATTGAGGCGCGGCAGCTTGCCCTAGCACCATCCAGTGCTAGGACTCTCTGCCAACCGCTCCTTGCTGGGGAGCCAACACTGCCAGTTGTTTATGCAGCTCGCCTTAGCATCAATCAGTCATACTAAGGCTCTCTACTAACAGCCACAGTCATCCTGAGGACTCTCCTGAGATCTTCCAGAGTTCTACCAGCCTTCTTCACCCACGCCTTCTCTACCAGCACAGCAGAAGAGTCATCTCTACTTCTTACAGTTGCCATCAAGAATCACTACACCTGACACGTACATCACATGTGGTGCCCCGTATCCCTTCAGGACTATAAGCCACAATTAGGGTTCAGTTGTTTTCACGGCCACTTAATTGTTCGCTCTCATCTGCTCTTCAAGCTTACATGTCCTTTCACCTGTCTTTCTCTAATACAAAGCCCATTGAACACCTAGTGTGTATAGAGGAAGGAGGTAGTATGGGTCACCGTTTTCTGTTATCGAGAGAGTCGCGTATTCTAGCTGACTTCTGTCTTTCCTTGCTCTGAAGTGAACTTATCACCCATACTGTGGACCGGATACTTGAGGGTACCTGGTGTGCACGTATGGTAGAGCCCCAACCACTAGAAAGACACATGACAAAGCATCTGTACAACTAAGTCAGCTAGCCCATTCCCTCCAGAGCATATAAACTTGCCAGAGATGCTGCCAGGTCTGACGAGGCTTGACCCAGGGACTTCTGGAGTACACTCTAGCTAGGGGTTTGTTGCGTATCGCCCTCTACAGAATGAACCACAGTACCTTTCCTGCCCATGACATTCGCCCACAGACGAGGGACCCGGAGAAATGTACGGAGGACAGCTGCTATTCTTACATCTCGCCACCTCTAAGTAATCAACGTATACCTACTAGCCCTCAGCTGTATATCACCCCGAGAGAGAAAGCACAAGATGCCCGACATTTAGTGGAGCCTCCCTCTACTATCCTCCCCGCCAACCTTTTTGGCCTACCAATTAGGGTTCCCGATGCTGCCCACCCCATCATCAAATTACCCTGTCAGGGGTTCACATTCCCCCTTGGAGTGGTTCCTTTCGACCAGCAATCTAGCAGTGAGACTCCAGCACCAGACAACCATGTTCCAGCCAACCAACTGGAACAGAAAACAGCAGGTCCGAGCCAACGACTGCCGAGGGGAAACGACACCACTGGGAAGTCTGCTCAACCATGTGTGCACAATGCCCTGAGGCATCACCTGGTCAAATCAGAATCTCCATTATTGACCAGTATTTATGTTATGAACTCCTCAAGGGGATGTAAGGGTCCCAAGTGAATGGGGGTGCAAACTTGGTCAGGGCTGGATCAATAGGGCTGCTGTTGTGGCTTGGTGTGGGAAGGTTGTCAAAAAAGTACTTGAGTCGAAGCTTAGGACATCTTGTCCAGTGGTGAATCGGTCAAACTTTTTGGAGGGGGAGGAGAGGAGATTTTTTTGTAGAATATTGTTTTCAACATCAGTGAGCATGTGGTTGGACAAGTTCGATGCTTGTGATTGCCTTTTATAGGGTGGTTGTTCATCTTTTGAGGTTAGGCACAGGAATGGCTTAGTCAGAGTTGGTGTGATATGTACTGGTGTGGGGAGGTGGGAGGTTGAAGCAAGAAAGGATTTCTGGCCAACTAGGAAGGTTAGTAGTAGTGGTTTCTTGAGAGACAAGGTGGTAGTCAAGTGGCTGGTTTTCAAGGCTTCCATATAGAGTTTACTGAGCTTTTAGGTGGTGCACACATATGGCCTTTTGTGTTGTGGCATGTAAAGTTTTGTAGGCTTGGGCAGGAAGAGTTGTTATTGTGTGTGTGTCCTACAGCTAGTCTAGCCAGTGAAATGTTGTGATTGTGCAACCACGTAAAAATTGTGTTGTCTTTCTTTGTGTGTTTACCTGCTGACACTACTAGACTATGAGTACTTGAGCTTCTTTCCTTTTATATATTTTGACGCATGACGTTGGGTGTCTGACGATGATGTCATGGGCGACTATTGGCTGCTAACCAGAGCCCGGTCGTATATAAGCTGGGGTGCATGGCTTGACAGCATGACACAAAGTCTGGTGTGTGCTTAACTGTCCTTTGTACTACTGGTTTGCACACAGCCACTGGTTTACCCGTACTGGGCATAACCCGGTGTAGCTCCTGACTCGGCCACTGTTGCTGCTGGTGCTGGCTGGAACTCATGCCCAGTCCATGGGTGAAGGTGGTGGTGCGGCTGGCGATGCTGGTGGGGACCTGCGGAGGGCTGCTGGTCATGCTGGGTCGGCTAGAGTTGTTCCGATACTGATACCAAGTATCGGTATAGTATCAGTATCTGCCGATACTTAACCTTTTTCCGATGTATCTGTATTGGGTATGATATCGGGCAGATACATTAGTATCAGTTATAGACACAATGAAATTAGGTAATTACTTTCTTTAGACACAAAAATTATATGGTGTGGCTGTCCGTTTTACAGTATTGATCACTCGTGCAAGAATTTGTTCACTTACGTTCATAAACAAAATGACCTTCCCGCACATGTAAAAAGTAAACAAGTTGGAGCTCTGCCACAGAAGCAGTGCATGCGAAAATAATTTCGCTGCTGTACAAGAGAAAGATTTCTTACGTAGTTCGCACATCCGCTGCAGCCCCATAAGTGCAAATCGATAGATGCCATTTTGTGAATTTTGCTGCTATACAAGAGAAAGATTTCTTATGTAGTTCGCATACCTGCCACAGCACCACAAGTATACATTGATAGATGCCATTTTCTGTAACATGTGGCCATGGTTTTGCTTTCTCAAGTCACGTTACCATCTATGGAATAGTAATCCCATGAATTATATTTGTAAACATTGCAACGTAATACAAATTTTTTTCTCAAATTTTTTGTTGGGAGAAATTAAGTCAAAATTTATTATGTTTGTATGGAATCGTGATTTAACCGTATTTATAGGGATATAAAAATTTAGTGTGGCCTATATGTGGAATATTAATTATCTGTAATTTTTCATCAAAAACTTCTGGTACTCCATATACACGCCAAACCACGTATATTGTGGACACAAGTGGAGAATTTTCATCTCGTTGTGCTATTGGTGACAATAATAATAGGAAAATCTCTTCTAATATTTATTATTTCGCATATTTCTGCATAATAATGGTAAACTGGAACAACAAACAAAAGGGAGGGCATTGGTGTCGGGGTATTGGTAATGGTATCATGGTATCTGTATCGGAAAACATAGTATCGGAACCAAGGATTGTCAATCCCAAGGGGTACTGGAAGTCCTTGTCTGAACCTCTCGACGGTAGGATGTGGCTCGCCGGCAGTCTTGTGGGGTGGCTGAAAGAGGGAGCTAGAGGGAACTCTGAGGTGAGGCCTCTCTAGTCTGTGGGTGGCTTAAGCTCATTCCCGGGGGGTTAAATTGCAAAGGGCAGTTGGTACTGAGTTACAGTTCACACTAGGCTTGGAGGCAGTAGCTGCCCTCTTTGCTCTCCACTTTGCACAATTCCTTTGGATGTATGACTTAGAGGTAGTAACTGGGGATGGGTCGATACTACATTTTCTCGATACTCGATACCAGTTTCGATACCAAAACATTCTCACAATACTCAATACCAAATTAAAGTTTTTATGAACGCAAAACGATTTGCCCAAGAAAATTACTCTTTTACTAGTGTCGTTGACACACACAGAAATATATAAAAAAAACCACATTACAGTGGAAACAAATGGTGAACGGTCTGTAACTCAAATGTCCTTAACCAGTGATAAACCAACTCAGTCTCCTTTGATTCTATAGAATCACATTTCCACAGTAAAAGCTGTAATCAAACTTTGAGGGAAATCACAGCTCAATACACACTTATTTTGCAATTTTGCAGTTTTTTTTCTCGATTTTTTAAATTATTTTTTTTACAGGTTTTATTTCACAGAGGTGTGTGTGTGCGTGTGCATGCATGCGTGCATGTTTTTGTGTGTGCGCACACATGTTTTTTTCTTCTTCTTCTTCCCAGCTTCAAAGAAATTACTGTAATGTTAAATAAATATTTTAATTATTAGTGATGTGTGGGAATCAAATTTTGCCATCATGAAAATATTGGACGGGAAAATTAAATTTCCAGTAGGAATTCTGGAAAAATCGGGAATAATATTTTTGGTTAGATAAAGAAGTTTGTGGATTGCTAGACCTAGTTAATAACAATCTATCATGACCTATTCCATTAAAACAAAATATAAACTTAGAATAATGACTGTGATGCGTTGCACCTTCAGAGGTGAGTAGCGTTCGTATCCTACCTGGGAGCAGGTGTAAAACAGGAACTGATGATGTGCCCGGTAGTGCCCGTTCGGTAGAGCGAACGATTATGAATGGGGTCGTACGGCCGACGGCCTGCGGCTACTCTGGATACGCAGTCAGTTTTGAAGGAGAGTTAATTTAATTGCTAATTAAATTACGTTGAATATAATATTTCCTTTCCAAGGGGCAAAACTGTCTGCCACTTCACACGCCTATATTATCACTCAATTTACCCTGCTTAAGGGAGGCAGGCCATGTAAATACAAAACATTCACACTGAAACACACTGAAAAATGTTGCTGCTATGAGGGTGCAGTACGTGATGATCTCAGGAGAGTTAAAGCAATAAAACACGTCGGTCAAGATATGACCGTTTTATTACTGAAAAGGTACAATGAAATGTTAATGCAAAAATGATTGTGTACCCTTTGTTAAGTGGACCCGGCACTCCAGACCTGACAGTGGTCGCTACTGAAAAATTAAGGCATGGGCCTTAAGTTACGAATAAATGAAAAACACGTCTCATGCATGAAGTCCTGGAATGCTACCTCAAGATGCAGGAAGGCCTGCCCTTGGCTAAGTAAAAGTACTTAAATGTTCCTGAGCTATGTTAACTATTGCGGTGAAATATATTCAGCCTAAATTGAATTGCCGAGAGGGGTACACGAGAGTTTACCACCTGTCCTGCCAGTCGTCTCGAGTGCTGAAGTCTGACTGACAAATATGGCGTCTGCTTCGCCGCACATCCGGCGAATCTGGCACCAAATGAAAACATGAAGAAACGTAACTTCATAATTATAATGTTAAAAGAAACTAACCCTGTACATAATTATGACTAATGAAATAAAACAAATTGGGTCATACCCGTGAACGCTGGAGCCCCAGATATGGCTAAGAATGTGACATCACAAGTATGTCACCACACTTGAAAGGTGATATTAAATTTAATGATGCGTTATGTGGCTGACTCTCGATGGATGAATGGTGAAAATTACAAAAATGTGTAAGGATGTGTTGACACGCCTTTCATGATTAGGGACAGGGCTATGCCCTGTCCTCTATGAGATTTTACCAACTCTCCCTGATAAAGTGGGTGGTTTCCCTAGTTAAGTATGGTGCAATCATTGCTAAAAAGACTATAATTGCTCTAGTAAATTAATGCTGCTAGGGAGCCGCTTGCCACTTTTTACTTCTGCCAGCAATATTATTCCCCATCTTTTAATACTTCTTGGAGCCACGTTGCACTCCGGATTCGGTCAGGAGGCCCGTCGACATCACACACATTGAAAAGCTGTGGGGTAAAGCGGCGCAGCTTATCCCAGTGTTCCCTCCAATGGCTGTTGTGTCTAATGGTCATGACTTCACGGGACACACTCATTTAGGCCACATATCCATTCATCACAAGAGTTACCTCTTGTGATGAATATAAAATGTTATGACCCGCTGCCAGAAATTGCAGGGTTACAAGAAAAGTGTAAACACCGTTCTTGTCGACCTGCACTGATCGGGAACACGACCTAATGGCGATCGGTCAAGTGTTGCTGTGTGGTTGATGTGTCTGCAATGGTACAAACAGGCACAAGGGATATGTGGATGTCAGGAACATGTCAAAGGTTCCCCTCTCTGATGACCGTTTGGTCCTCGCAGAACTCCGACGAACTGTCACGCAGCTATGCGCAACAGGATGCCGGCGCTCGCAGCTGATTGCGGGGCCTCAAGTTGTAAGGCCTGCTATGATGCTGTGCTGCACTGCCTCTCGATGCTCCATGGCGATGACCCTGTTTATGCTGGTGAAGTGCTGCTGCACATGCTCGCCGAAGGGGGTTGTTCCCGTTGCAAGTGGTGCATGCCGGCCGATGCAGATGATGTTGACGCTTGGAGCGGCTGGGAGGGGTCGATACCCGCTCTTCCGTCGACTCGTCGTCGCTGCTGCTGATGCTGTCGCTGCTTTTCGGACCCCTCGATGCTCCCTGTTCTGGCGAGGGGAAAGGTATGCTGTCCCTTGCTGAACTTGGTGCTCCGATGCGATCCTCTGATGTGAGGTCAGCCGGTGTTATAGTCCTTGTTGGCGTTGTGGCATAGTTATGGGGGCTGATTGGGCCCGCCGTTGTCCCCAGTAACTCACTTTGTGCGACGTCTTCCGAAGTCAGTGTCTCTACACTGGGTGTTGTCACACTTCGGTCTGGCTCACTTTGTTTTGCAGTGCCTGCGATGTTAATGTCTTCTTCTGATGGAAATGGTGTGACCTTTTCCTCTCGCTCCGCTTCTTCCTCTGCCACCATTATGGGGGTATGATTGCTGGGTTGTTGCAGTGGGAAAAAGGTGCAGAAGAGCACTCCCATCTGTGCTTGAGCTTGCTTCTGTTTCGTCATTGGGCATTCTTGCTATTTGCTCGCGGCCATTGGGCTCTTCCTCATGCTCAAGAGTTTCGGCGCTGGGTCCTTGCATGGCCAGGTGAAGGTCATCGCGGTGTACGGCCACCTTGCACCTGTTACTGACCTCTATGAGGTAAGTTGTGCACCCCAGCGCTTCGACAACATGTGGTCCGCTCCATTCAGGGGCAAACCCTGTACAAAATTTGCATTTTGCGCTACTCAGTCTGTGCTCGTGGACATAAACCAGTTGTCCGGGCCTGAACTTCTTTGGTGGGCGGGTTGTTGCTGGTATCCAATGTCCGATGTACCTCTCCTGGTGTATGCGTGCATTTTGCAAGTCTTGCTCTTGGCACTGTCTCCTACCTGCTGCACTTTCTGTTGCATCGCTGTTTGCCTACCTGATTCTGAATTCTCCAGGGAGGAGCTGCTCCCTTCCTTGAAGTATGGTGGCTGGTGATTGAGCTGTGGCTAGGTTCACCCTTCGTCTGATGGTGAATAAGGCCGCAGACAGATGTTCAGCCCAACTTGCGTGATTTTTTCCTACCCGCAGGCGCAACTGAGTCTTAAAGTCTTGATTTCACCTTTCAGTTGGATTGTCCCGCAGGTGGTACATGGCCGTTGCATGTTGCTGGACTACCCACTTGGTACACAATTCCCTCCAATACTTCCCTGTATCGTTATCCGTCAAGAGGGTGCATGGGTAGCTCCATCGGGGGTAGAATTTGGTCTCCAGTACACGGGCTATGTTGCATGCCTGTGCACTGGAAATTGGGTATGCTTCCGTCAGTCTTGAAAATGAATCACTTACCACAAGTATGAACCTCTTCCAGTTAGAGGTGCGTGGATATGGCCCCATCAGGTCCAGCGAGATGTGACTTAATGTCTCCTGCGGTTTTCATGGCTGTTGTTGCGTGACACCATCTGCTCTCCTACTCTTGCAGAGGTTACACTTTACACACCCCCTCACGTATTGCCGGGCATCTCTGGTGACTCCAGGCCAGTGGAAATGGTTCTGTACATTCCTTGTGGTTTGTGATGCACCAGGGTGGCCTACAAATCATGCATTATGTGCATGATGTAGCACCTGTACTAATGCACTTTTGGGCACATATAGCCTCCAGGATGCTTCAGGTCGACATGGTCGTGTCTCGACGCACGTGCCATTCATGCACCACCACTCCTGGTCACTCTGCATGATGGAGGTGACACGACATTGGGTATCTGTGCACTGCAGTTGTGCAGTCAAAATGCCTGTCTGTAAGTCTTCGATCCTGAATCCTGGTTCCTCAGGTACATTGATTTGCTGTATACTAGGTTGATGGTCTTTGGTTTCTACCTGCTCGACTTCTTGAGGAGGCAGTGTTACATGGGGGCTCTTTGCCCTGGGGTAATGAGCATCCGGCTCGCCTACCCCAACGGTCCATTTCATGTCGATGGTTTGTATGTGTCTTGTGGTTGGTTGCGTTTTGACGTTGATTGTGCCAATGCATTTTCCTTCCCCTTTGCAGTAACAGCATGCAAATGGTGGTTCGTGTGGGCCTCCTACCATGCCCGAAGTTGCTATACTGTCCGCGCTGCTATCCTGGGTTCGGGGTATGTTCTTGACCGGAACATACTGGCTCCTACTACGTTGCTCATTGCTCCTCTGTGTGCTCCCTCTGCTCTGTGCGCTGTGTTTTGCTTTCGGCTGGCTTGGTCCAGTAATGTGGCAGAGCACATGAAATCTCCTGTGTTACTGTGAATTAACTGCGCCATTACTAGCCTGTTTTCCGCTCTTACAGTAGATGCAACTACCTCGAGATTCTCATGCTCGCTCATGAGTGGATGGAAGTTTTTGATTTGCGCTATCTTCCTCATTGTAAACGCTGTCAGGGATTCACCTGATTTGTGCACTGCCAGCACAGCCCTGCTCTGCCCCTCCAATGAGGAGTAGGTATTGGAAAATCTACTTTGAAAACTGTTGAGAAATTCACCCACTCAATACCATAATGACTGACCGTTCGCCATCAATTATTTGCTTTGCTTAACAATTCCCTATACATTTTGGCCACTCTTGCTGACACATCCTGTATCTCTCTAAACGTGATGTGCTATTGTTTAGGAATGCTTGCGGGTCCTTGCTTGGTAGGCTTGAAAAAGTAGGTAACCGCTGAAATTGTGCCGGAGTCGTTCCTGCTTCGACGGCTCTCGTTATGGCGGTAAATAATTCTGGATTATTATTACTATTTTGTTGCTGACACATAACACGCATGGGTTGTGATGTCTCTTTCTGCTGTGCTTCTGTTCTTCTGAGTAAGGGCATTGAATGTACCTGTGGGCTTTGGTACACACTGGCCCACCACTACTGCTAGACAATTCTGCCCCCACTACTGACTTTGCTTCTGACCAAAGCAATGGAAATGCTCATTGTCTGCAGTGGAATCTTCCGGCGGCTTGATTAGCCATGTCTTGCCCGGTCAGACATTTCTAGTGCATTTTGCATCCACATGCCTCATGGTTTCTTGTGACCCTGGCCTACAAATATCTTGTTGACACTGTTCCTGCATTTGCAAATGTTCTGATTGTACTTCTTTTGAAATGTTGTCTGGTCTGAAAAGAATGTGTTCACACGTCTCGCATAGAATACGGCATTGCTGATATGTGGTTGCTTTTTCAGTCCTGCTCAAACATTCCAGATGAAAATTATATGCACACTGTACACAAATTACGGTTCCGTTTCCCCTTCCTGCACACGTAATTTGTTTTGCGCACCTGCCATCTTGCCAATGTGTAACTACATTTACTGTTGAATTGAAATCTATTAAGTGTGGTGGATTACATTGGCAAATATATCTTCTAGACAAACCTTGTTAGTTTGCGCGGGTTGTAATTTGCCACAGTCCGCACACAGAATTACTGGTGTACCATCTGATGTACAATTCCACGCTTTGCCCATTCGGGCTCTGTTTGCTGATGTTATTCTGTTTTTGCATTTCCTTAATTTCTATATTTCCCTATACGGACATGTTTTCTTTGCAAATGGGTTTGTACCTAACGTGGGTTGAACACACGTCAAACATAATGGCTTTGCTTGCCCTGTGCCTGTACACCAGTTCGAATTTTTCCGGTTGGTATCCCTGACTGCCACGTGCTGTGGAGCCCATGCGTCAAGGTCAAACATTGTGCTGATACGCGGCTGTCCCTTGGTCGCACACCGTGGGGGGAGGGGAATTTTTGCAGTTTCTCTGGCGCCTTGTTTTCTACTGGTAAACATGTGTTCCAATTGCCCATGTAACGTGCATGTTTTCCCCGTATACTGCTTGCTTAAAACTGTACAAATGGCTTGAAATTTTGGTTTTGGCTTTTGAATTAAGATTGCCGCACAACAGTTTTGATAAATTTTGCAAAAATGCTCCTGCTGGGAAATGGCTGTAAAAAACTTGTGTATTTTGAAAAGTTCCGTGACAAAGTCTTAAAAATTTTTAATATTTTTTAATTTGCTTGGAAAAGTTTTAAAAATTGTTCTTGATCATTCCACTCTAAGTTTGTAACTGTCCATGGAAAAACACTGTAAAAGTTTATTGTTTATTTTGAAAGTTTTAAAATTAATTCTGAAAAATGCTGCAAAATTTTCCGAAGAAGTTTCGGAAATAATGTTTTAATTTTTTGATTGCTTTTGTAAATAGACTTTGTTGAATGGTATTGCTTGCAGATACCATCCTAATGGCAGAACTTTTCTGGCCACTGAAGTTAGAAAAATGTGGTTATATACATTACAAGGATTCTTGTTGAAGAATTGGAGCATTTGTGAAACGCACAAGGAAAACTACCATCGAAACAACCTATGTTCTCCATAGATATTTTCTGGCCATTGTTTTAATGCGTGTAAAATTAAAATTATGCCTTATGATTCACTTTTCATTAATATGTAATTAAAATTTCTGAGCTTGTACTAAACAAAATTTTTTGTATTGCAGTATATAAAATTCTAACAGTTTTCCTTTTATTTTTTAATTGAATACCAGTATTAATTATACATAATTTGTTTACACAACTGCTGACACCAAAACATGGTCATAGTAGAGTTTTATATAACAACAATCGTGCATTGTGCAATCACATATCAGTTCAAGTAGTTGATATTTTGTAGTTATCATTTCTGAAACGTGCTCATTATGGCTGACAGCACAGCGAGTTTATTTTAATTTATCCGTATATTATATTTAGGGCATCAAATGGCTTTGGCAATATAAGCAATTGAGCAGTATAAAATAGAAAGATATATAACATCTACGTAGTGACTGTTGCACGGCTATCACTTCAGGACAAAATTTAAATTATAAATTCTAAATAATTAAAAATGTGAACAATGGAAATATTTGACTTGTATCGCTTCTTTGTTACATTAATACCCTACACCTGGTACAGAACTTCTTGGCCGCTCATCATCAACGTATCGACTAGTACTACCAAGTCCTGTTGCAGCATCTTATCAAGTGTCCATTGCATCACAATAGATGTGTCATGAAATCTGAATTGTGATATAAATTACAGTACCAATCTTAACATAAAGAATTGTTCAATTGGTAAAAAATGTAAAAATGTATGTGATATAGTTGGGAGTTTGTATTTATTAGAAAACTATTTCAGGAGACAAACTGCTAAAATTGTATGTTTTTAGTAAAATGTTCTGTCACTTAAATTTACAGATTAGTAACATCTACTAAATGTAAATATAATAATTACTATTTACTTCACACGTGCCGCATACTGCTTTTATAGTAAAGCCATAAGCTGGTAGCCCCACAAGGCGTATTTCCATGAGGCGGAACGGCCTGGCAGTGATCATATCTGGCCACAGAGTGGCGGGGGAAGGAAGGGGTTGCATTCCACGCTCATGGTGGTAGAGTACGAAGCTTGATGCACAGATATATGCGACAGCGTGCTGTCCAAACACCAGTTGACGCCGGCGACCTCAAGGGAGAGGTTGCCTACTGCAGCCTGTACTCCAGTCCTGAAGGAAGCTACCAGCAGAGACCATCACGCCACCAAAGAGATTTAGTCCCGAAGGAAGCAGCTAGCAGGGACCACCATGCCGCCGAAGAGATACAGCCTCGAAGGAAGATGCCAGCTGATACAGCCACGCCGATGAAATCCAGCCGAGAGCCAGTGAAGTGCCACCCAGCTAACCTGACCTCAACCTACTGCCAGAACAACCCCAGCAGGAGTTACAAACAGCTAAGTGTCAGCGTTCATCGCTCGAGATACCATTTACATCGCAGCCACCATCAGTCGGAGACCTACCTCGCCCCTAGTAAGGACAGTAATATCCCTTACCCCTCTCCCGCTGCAGAGGACAACAGCCACCTTGGTAAGACAGAGTATAATCAGCCTCCAAAATTACCCCCCAATGACGCATAGCCCTTACGTCCACATAGAAAAAGGAGGCAAACATTATTCGAGGTTTCTACCCTTGACATCCAAGGCGGCCATAGTCTCCACCAGAGAGGTAACTCATATACACTATGAACCATTCTGTATATCACAGGGAGCAAGAAGCGTCATACTTACAGTTGTGTATAGCATAGAAAATATAATTTGCCTTTGTTGACATAGATTATAATGACAACACAAGGCAATATCTCTTGTCTGTGCAGTTACATTATCATTCCTTTCCATTACAAACTTCCTCCCTTAATTCAATTTCTTAAAACAAAAAAAATTACACTTTTCAACAATTTTGCAATGGAACTTGTTGAAATTGTATAACCTATTTTCTCACTCATAGATGCTGAAATTTGTTTTGTTGTCAGAATTTCCTCCCGTGTCGTAAAATCCCAACAGTTATCAGAAATAAATTTTTTTTGGTAAAGTCATAATTATCTGTAACTCGTTTCTTGACAAATATTGGGTGACAAATATTGTCTTTGATGTAGATGCAATGCTGTTCTCTAATTTTTGCATATCCATCACACTGTACATTCACTAATCATAAGCCCTTGCTGCCAAATGTTAATTTTGTTTAAAACTTTTACTTTAGCGATATCCTTTGTTTAATAATATAATTTTTAAAAATTAATCCACACTAATGATTATAGATCAACCTTGTTTGTAAACCACTTCCTTTTTGCAACTACTGATGCTAGGGCAAGGTTTACTTAGCACCATAATGTCAATGAAAACTTTACATGCAAGCAAGTGAAAAACATTGAAAATTGTTCAAAGCCCGCCGCTGAACTGGGGATATAGAACATAGCAGACATCAACACGGGGTGGTATGAGACAGCTGTGCTACACATTATCTTGTGTCAATTAAACGTGAGTCACACTTTATTATTGTCTTTTCAAACCTTATTGCCTTTTCAAAGTAAGGGGAATAACTAATATTATCCTCTATACTGAAAAAATAGCAGTGAGTTTATTCCTGGTGGATGTCATGCACATTCCTTAACAATGTAAAACATGAATAGATAAAGCTACAGACATAGGATTTTCACCTACTTGTTCAGCAAAATGAGACAGACATTTGCAAAAAATAACTGAATTTTAATGATATGTTTCGCAATTTTTGAGCACACCTGAGAAACGTTGTTTTTGACTCGCAGTGGCCACTGTAACACTGCGAACTAGGCAACAGCACGCAGCCACGATAGGCTGCTGGCACCAGCTAGTGGGAGGAGCTTAACAGATCAGCTGACCTTGAGCAGCCAAGAAGTTCTGTACCTGGTATAGGAATGCATAAAAAAAGTAAACTTTTTTATGGTGAGTTGTAGTGACTTGCATTGTACTATGTACATGGTCAGTAATTCTGTGCTTTTATCCCCACAGAACAAGTACAGAGAAGCAGTAAGCTTGCTGCATCAAAATCCAAATGATGGCATCATCAGCGTGAATGACACTGATGATGGTGAGTTTGCTATTATGTTTTTAACCAGGGTAGTCAGTTTTAACACTGCAGTTTCAGTTATTTGAGTAATTATCCTTCACAACTTCCAACCTCTAGCCAGAGCTGTTTGAAACACAGACCTTTACATCTTACCTCTCTAGTGTTTCCTACTAAACACCTTTTTCGCTGATTTTCTTTTGCCTTTCATTCCGTTATTTCATGATGTCTTGCCCTCTATTTTCATCACCAGCATTCTTCTTTACAACCTTTTCTTCTTTGTTCTCTCTATCATAATGATACCACCTTGATTTCAATTTCAACTTCTCAAGCCACTGCTGAAGTGGTAGCTACTTGACTGTCGGTCTCATTCTTGCATTTTCCATCTTGTTCATCCATGTCACCCACAATACTCTACTACCTTCACGAACTTCATCTCATATGGCTGTGTTCACATCTTGTCTTCAATACTGGTGTTTATTTCCTGCTGGGGATCTTTCTTTTAGAGTTCTGCGACACACAACACCTCACTATTCCAGGGGCTCGTTTCTAAATTTCTCTGATAGTCTATGGCAGGTCTCAATGTTGATCTCGACAGTCAGCACTTCTAACGATCTGGAAATGCAGTTTGAAATGATCGGGAGCAAAATATGCCCAAATAGGTATTCTAAGTGCTCTATCGTTTAGAGAACTCGCTCCCCAGGCAGCAGTCAGGTTTTACCAACTCCCGCACCACAACTCTCTTCCCCTCCCTCCTGTGTATTCAGGCAGGCAACATGACAAATGCAAACACACACTGTGCCTGCAAAAATGTATGGTGAAATCAAAACTGTTCTTACAAACTGTGCATTTTAAGTGGTTAGTTAATGCAGAAAAGTGCCTGTACTCATATATTTATTATTTATACATTGTGTTATATAAAACAAGTACTATTCAATTTATCAATGCATAACACGGGATATTTAAAGTGAAATTTCCAACGTGGCTACTATCTCTTCATATGATTAGACTATTTTCTGAGAAAAATGGCAACACAGTGAATGGTTAATGTGTTGTGTACACATGTTGGCAGTTGAAAACATTAATTGTTTTAAAGGAACGTACTATTTCACATTTAAACATGACAGTTAAAAGATGAGGTAATTGGTTATGTAGTAGTCCCATATAACAGTCCATTTAAATAAATTTTGCAGTGGTGTATTTAAAGAAATATGTAGAATATGATATGTAATATGTAGTTTTAATAAATACAATCATAATGTTTGCCTAGAAATTTGCATTAAGTCTAAACAATGAATCTTAAATAAAAAAAACTGTTTAATTTTTCATTCTAGGAACACGCAAATTTCGGTTACCACTAGTGAAGTAAAGTGCTTCGTGCAAAAAAACTGCGTAGTCTATACAGGCAGTCCTCTACTTTCATACATAATGTGTTCCTGAAAATGTGTGTGAAAGTTGAATGTATGAAAGGTGAATCATATATACACATGTAATAAGAGAGGTTCCGTTCCAAAGTTACAAGAGAAAAAAAAAAAGTAATATGTGAATAAATAAGGTAATGAAATGTGTTTTCTACTTTCTGTAAAATTGTTGTGCAAATGTAACATTTTATTTTGTAGTTTGTAAAAACTATGTAAGAGTTTTTCAGAGATTTGTATATTATTTTAAGAGAAGCAGTTATTTTTATTGTGCCAATATGACAGCCATATCTAAACATTTGTAACATATGATCCATGAAGGCTGGAAAACATGGTAAGCAGTGTTAGATGGCAACTAAAAGTCAAATCAGTATGGTGGTAGGTTACTAGATGTATGAAAGACCAAATCAATCATATGAAAGTTGATATAAAGGTGATTATATCATGTATGAAAGATTGAGTTGTACGAATCTCGAATGTATGAAAGTAGAGGACTGCCTGCATGCAGGAATAAAATGGTTTTCTAGCTTTTTATGAGAAGTAAAAAATATTTCACAGCCAAGCCCCGAACCCAAAACATATATGCACTAGTAGCCACGCGACATAACCACATGACCATTTGTAAACTTGGGATTCGTATTCAAGGTAAATGAATATAATTTCCATACTTACAAACATATACATACAGTTATATGCATTAGAAATGTTGCACATGTATTATAACCTTTTATGTGTTGTGTACTACGTTTGACGGAACCATAACATTTATGCTTGTTTGCAATAAATACGGCTATGATGCTTCTCATCTGCCATGTTGAAACTGAGTTTCCAATCAGGAATTCAGCTTTTGACAACACATTAGCTGTTGAGTTATCTCGAACGTTTTCTCACGATAACCGAGAAGTCATCTTTAACTTAAAATACCAAACACTGAAAATTTTACGAAGATTGTTATTTCAAGATAGGGAGTTGCATCTCGAAAAACTTAGAATCGAGCCCCTGGTTACTAGGTACGGTACACTACTCTTTCTTCTTCCTTTATACCTTAACATAGCTCATACTTTCCTTGCAGTTAAACTTCAATCTGTCTTTCCCATTTCTATCATTCATCATTTACTTTGCACAGTTGAAGAAATCTTCTTTAAGACAGTGTAAAAATTAGAGCTGAGCCGATACCAATACCCAATATTAAATATCCACCGATATTATGGTATCAGAACCCATCCAAACCAATTTTCTTTTTAGCTCATATTGAGACAGATATTTTCATTTATGCTTGGCCAAACACCAGAGGATAATAAGGAGGTGACTTTGGAGAAAGACAGGCTCAACTGCTGCTTTTTTGAGGTAGCAGTTGCAGTTATTATTTTAAGAATGTAACTGACAGACTATGTCTCAACAACAGGGAAGGGCAGGCAGGAGATAATCATGTACAGGAAGTGTGAAAGAGACAGTAAGATGCCACTCCCACTCTACTCTGGCCTGCTGTAACATGCACTGTTAGAGATAATCATCTACAGCCTATATTAGGGGTCACCGAATTACCAGTTTTATAGATGTCACACTGCAGCTCCACCTTTTTATTTGAGTATTTAAAAATCTTTTAAAAGCAATATGAAATCTGACATTCAATACCTTGCAAACTGGTAGTGCTCCAATTTTATTGTAAGTAAAATGGGTATGCTAAATTTAAAAACCATACAAATTAGTCATTTTAATTTTCTGAATACATGTAAACAAAGTTGAATTGTGCTGATAAATGTGGTACACAACCTTGTAAAATTGATATTTTTTATTTGATAAGTTTAAAACATAAATTGTTTAAGTTGCCCTGACCTAAGATTAAAAATATATTTGCTAAAGTATTTTTGAGTGCTTCTTTTATTCTCCACTTTTGAAGAATTTATGTGAAATTAATTTACCTATTGTTTTGTATGTTAACTTAAAGCATCAAATAGTACATAGTGTGACACTGACTTCAACAGGTTTCCATCAGCTTTCCAAAATACTTTTAGTGCTGGTAGAAGTCTTTCAGTTCATTACTCATACTTCCATTGTATCAGTATCGAATATCTGCTGTATCGACAAAGAAATATTGGTTTGTACCGGTATCAGTAAAAATATGTATCGTCTCAGCATTAGTAAAAAGGTTCTGCATGGTTCTTTAGTTTTACATGTCATTTCTTTCCACCCGTCATTTCTTTTAAATTTTTACTGTAGTCTATATTTGTACTTGGAGGTCAAGCTGCCTTTGTGGCTCGGCTACTTTCCCATAGCTGTCATAAAGGTCATCACCATTAATCTTATGAGACCGTGGGAGAGGAGACAGAGTGTGGAAACAAAAAAAAATAGCCCAAGGTTTTCTATCTCGTAAAGAAATATTTATCTTTTCTTCTGTCGCGTTCCTACCTCAGGGTTTAGGTTAGATTAATATGAGTTAAGTAAAATCCAAATGCTAACATAGAACAAGTTTAGACTAGGTTACTAAAGTAGGTCTGAGTCTATACACAAGCCCTAGAGTAGCTTGTGAGCATCTGCTCTGGGTAACGAACCCGGGATCCTGAATGTTATCACCAGTTTGAAATTGACAGTAAGTTTGTGAGAAGATTGGGTTTTAACAACCAAGAAGGACTTCGACCAACGCGATGCCATTATTGCGAAGGACATTTAAAATGTCAGAAAATGTAAAGGGGGAGTTAGCTACATTTTGGCATTTTGTCGTTGTACAGAGTAGGCCTCGTAGGCTTCCTCACTGGAACAAAATCAGGTGTGGCAAGAATTATCCTTCGCCAACACTGTACCTGGTTACTGCCGGGCACTACTCCTCACAGGCTGGCTGGCTGCGGTAGGTGGCAGCTGAACAGCGGCCGGTGGCGGCTGCAGCAGAGTGGCACTGAAAACTGCTCAAAGTGGAAGGAGGGCAATTCTCTAAGGGGATGTCTTAGGAAATAGCGGTCTAGTCGTAGCAAGGCATTTCCTTCTTTAATTATAGCTAAGTGAATTGGGTGCAGTCTGATGGGTGATTGTGTTAGGAAATCAATTAAAATAAGGGAGTGGGTTTTTGTATTAATATAGCTGCTAGATTAATTAACTCTTTCAAAAGTGTTTGGACAGCTAACTTATGTCTGTATCTAGCTCCACCTTTCTTGGTGTAAGGCATTTAAAATATGCAATTACTGTCTTTAAGTGTGATCCAGTGTAATAGCAAATACCTAGCGTGTACTTCTGAACACCCTGGTTTTTGACGAGCCCACACACTCTGTTGTTCCACTCCAGCCTTTACACCAGAGTGTGGAACGTCCGGCTGTTCCAGTGGTGGACGGAACTTAGGTGGCATCAACGTCATTTTATACAGGTGTGTTCATGTGAGTCTTCGTGATGGGTCGTGTGGCTAATGCACTCCTCTCTCCAGCCTGGTCGTTACAGCGGTGGCGGAGTAGGAAGGTACTTTGCTCACTCAATTCCACACACTGATTGTGTACCTAGTGCTTTGTGCGGTCCTGAGAACTACCTAGCAGCAGATCTAGGGTTTGCCTTATCACACGGTTTGCCGGCTTACCCTTAATTGAAAATTAGATATCAAATAATCTTAAAGTCTTACAGGGAGTTTTATTTTACTGATTTAAAAAACTTTCAGAATTAAATTAAAAATAATTATGTGTTTTTATTAAATATGCAATTCGACACTTGGGACCTCACTCTCCTAATAATAATATTAATAATTGATAAGTAGAAAGTCCTACTTGAAGTCAGGCGAAGGCAATCTGAGCAAAAGCTAATTATCTAGTGTTGTGATCGTCGTGGTGAGCAATGAATATAAATTAATTAAAGCCAGAATAAAATTCCCTAATTAATTAAGTGTTTGTTCTGAATGGGTCTATCTAACAGGTTTCATCACCAGAAGGGCAGTGATGTAGCGGGTTTAGCTAGAACCCAGAGGGGACGTCATCTTCGTGATCTGGTTTACCTAAGGTGTTAGACCAAGAAGACTGGGAGGGTCGACGAGAACGGCATTGACAGGACCCTCTGGTGATGGCATCATCCAAGGGCCTCTAGTACTGGAGTTCGCTGCAGAGACTGGGACCCTCAGGATGGTGGTGACCCTCCAGTGTTGAAGGTGGCTGAAGACTTTGAGGACCCTCTGGTTGATCACAGACTACTGGTGCGAGGAGGGATCTAGTGCTTAGCTTAACCCTGAAGAGATACTCCTTGCCATTACAGTGGGAAGCAGGGTTGGCAAGGCACTTACCCTAGTTGACACCACAGTGGAGAGGTGCAGCCGACTAACCTGAGGCCTGGTCGGCAAGCCCTATTTATACTGAAAATCTGAGTTGGGAAGACCTCAGAAGGGTGAAGGGGAAGTAGGTCTCCCTTCTCAGGGGGTTGAATTTCTGACGTCCTGCATGGGTACCTGGATCCCTTATCTGCTTGGCGCGGAGGCATTGACAAATCTTTGCTTCACCGCAGGCTTGTGGAGGCTGTGATGCTGCAGCGGAATGTGTGTTACCTTCCAGCGGCGCACTTTGTAACTGGCACCACCATCCTGAAGGGAGCCGGTGTTTTGTAGATAATGCAATCTTCGGAGAGGTGTGTTGACATGACGGCTTCTGGGCGAGTTACTGCGAACAGTAAAATCTAGGATCACATGTCTAGTATCAGTTGGGGCTCTCCAATGTACCCTGTAGGCATGCGTCCCACCCCAATTACTGTTTTTATTTGACGTGACTTGCCTCATAAGGATCGTTACGCTCCAAGGTGGCACGAAGTCATCTGGTAGAGAGCGCTTCCTAGAAGCGCAGAAATGTGTCATGTGTCACTTTCTTCCTTCCTTCCATACCCTCCTGGCCAACCATGTATGCAACTATAGTGTGGGAAAAATTTTTACTAATTTGTCTTGTTTTCATATATCATGGGATGCCATTTTATACCCAGCCATGTTTAGTTGGGCTTCTCCTGTAATCTGACTTATTAAACTTTTGCAGTGTGACAAGAACTAGGGGCAAGCCCACATGCTTTATGTGCAAGCATAATTTTTTTCTTGAACCCTGAAAAAATATTAATAAAAAATATTTTAAAGTATGGGAATTCAAGTACTCACAGTCTAATACTTGTCAACGGGCACATACACAAGGAAGGACAACACATTTTTCACACGGTTGCACGATCATACACAGTTTGCTCAAGTTCACCTGGTCATACTACAAAAGAGTGAGTGGGTGAAGAGATTTGGGCAGCTCTTAACATTGAGATCCTTGAAATCTGATGAGGGTGAAGCCAGGTGAATATGGAGCAGTGCCGGAATGTAGGTGCAGGGGAAATAAAAGATCCCAGAGAAAACTCATCGACCAGCTGCATCATCCGGCACGATTCCCACATGAGAAAATCCAGAAGAAACCCTGTCAGGAATCAAATCCGGTTCGCCTATGTGGGAGGTGAGTACAAAATTCAGGCTTCCTCACCACAGAGACAAGATCTACATTCCAAACCACCCAGATTGGTATTCAGAAGGCCACCTAACCTCCGCAACAAACTGGTTCATACGAAGCTACAGCCTACCACAAATGCCAACAAGACTATTGTCCCCAGAGGATCTCAACCCTGCAAGAGCCCATCCTGTGGCTCCTGTGTCACCCACCAACCCTCAACTTCTTTCAATAGCAGACTCACCAGCTGTATGTAACACATCCAAGGTAACTATAACTTTGCAACAGAAAATCTGATTTTATTTATCACTTACATTGCCAACACTCAAGGTCTTTAAGTCTCTGTGGTCACGGCCCAGCCCCTTCAAAGATAAATGTGTATAATCATGTACTCTGTGCACCCTGAAAACTAAAAAAGTGCAATTATTGCATGGTTTCTTGAAGGAAGTGCTTGTTTGTCTGCCATATTTGCACTCAAATTGCCATGCTGACTCTTGAAAAAAGAACAAAATAAATTGCACTCTGTGCACACTTTTTCAGTGCAATAGGCAATTGGAACATGGGAAGCTACTACACTTGGTGTGAGAGCAGATGAACTGGAATGTGTGGAACTCAGCCAGTGCACACTAAATGCAGTTCACTGCAGCAATTGGAAGACGCCATTCCAGAGGGAGTGTTTAGCATTTTCATAGTTCGTACATATCTCTGACAGGGCCACCACACAAATGTTTACATTTATACTTGATGGCAAGTAGTTTGTGAAATACTGCATTTAAAAATGAACTGTCAAGAACATTGTTACTATTTAATTAATTTGATTATTACTTTTTTTTTTATGACGGTAATAGTTTGTTACAATAAGTTTGGTAATGTGAACAAGGAAAAATACCCATTAAATAGAGGTTAAATAACCTATAAAAAAATTGATTTTGGTGGACAGTAGTTTTTGTTCATAAGGAAGAGTTTTTAATTATTTTTCACGGGTTTTTCTGAATTTTATACAAAAATAGCAAAAGGAGCATTTTGACAGAAATTGAGCAAAAAATTGAGTTTATTGTTGAAATTTGCAAAAAAAAAAATGCATTTATCGCATTCGGCTAATTTTTCCAGCCCCTACCTATGGTAAATCCTCATTCATTCCATTTTTATTAATCTTAAAGAAGCACTGGTTTTGCCACTACACCTGCTATCTTTTGCAGTATTTTTACATTTATTTCATCTTCCTAAGGTGCCTTTCAGCCTTCCAGCTTCTCTACTTTTGACCACACTCTTGCATTTATTTTATACTTTTGATCATTCAATACAGTACTTATTTTTCCTCATTCTTATCATCTTGCATTATCTCTTCTCCTTTTCTTTTCCTTTCCTTTCCTCTAGTGTAACCATTCTGCAAAGGACTATTTTTCGTACTTTTGACTCTATTTGTGTTGCTTCTCTTTTCTCCTCTTACTTATTCGTCAACATATGTTCTGTGCTTCCTGAATCTGTTATACTCTGAATCTCCTCTGCTCTCGTTCTCTTATGGGCTCATCCTTTGCCACCATTTCCTTTATTCGTCTCTGAAATTCTTTCACACATTTCTCCTCTTGTCAGTTCATTAAAGTTTTTATTTCTCATTTTCAGCTGCTATCTTATCTTTCTTAGTTCTAGAGTTGTCCATGGCAGTCAGTGGTTATTATTTATTGCCTCAAATTGTACTGTTTCTATTTTAGTGATTTTGTTTCAAACTTGCATGTTCATTAGCCCATAGACTGCAACTAACATACATACTTGTACAGTAAAATCTTAAGTGAGGATACAATGGTACTTTCTAAATTATAAAATGCACAAATTATATCCTGCAAACAAGAAGTATTGCATGGTTTGTGAATACGCTCTACTTACTTATTGATGAAGATTCCTTTTAAATAATCACACCACTTATCCTTAACAAATAACACTGAAGGAAGTTTATAGAAAAAAACATTTATCTTTTGAAATAAATTTTTTCAATAACAAATCATCTGTATTTTTCCCACAAGAAGCACTTGAAAATGACCACACGTGGTAAAATATGTCACTCAGTGTAAATAAACATTTTTGGCGACAAGTGGGTATAAAGTTTATGCTTCTGGAGAATCATTTTGTTCGTAAGATATCTATCTATTGATTTAAATTTATATTTCATAGAAATCATTTTAATTTTACACGGGAGATATTTAAACACTGTCTTCACGAGGGGAAAAAAACACTTTGACACACAGTATCTAAACATTTTTGGGGTTAAAATTTATTTGTATGGATTTTTACGAGGGTAGAGTTTTTACAAAGTCATTCTCTTGAGGGATTTTCCTGTATTTTATGAGCTGTTTTACCAAACCACATTTATACGGCTTCCCATTTATACATTCACGTTTTTAAATGTACAAAACAATTCAAACTTGTGCTGTGCTGCATGTCAAAACCATTCATCTAGGTCGACAAACGAGAATAGATGGCATTGAGAGTCTACAGTGAGAATCAGTTGTTTGCAATCAGCATGATTTTTTATTTGTGATATTTATTAAACTAAACCTGATTTTGGTTGAAAATGTCACAAAGCTCACATATGGACATTTAATTAATCCCATTTTGAAGACACGAGGTAGAGTAATATTCATTGTACTGAATGTTAACTTAAATGTTGTATATTAAAATGGAATATTTTTACATAGTTGACATAGGGTTTTTGGGCAGGAATTGAAAATCTTGTGTTAATGTGAAGTACGTTGTAATGGAATTTTACTGTACTTACCGAATCCATACTGTGCCAGGTTATGTTATGATTTTTCTTTTTTCCTTATCCTGTAAAAACTTTAGAAAATATTACAGTTATTGTTGGTACTGTGCTGTCATAATAAATCAAGACATGTTTTAACTTACCTCATGTGCTGTCAAATTATATATTCAAGCATAGTACAATGATTACATGAGATAGAATTTGAACCCTTATTAAGTAGTATAACCTATGTATTGAAAGACCGTTACAATTGGGAAGTTCCAGTTGCCTTTAGCCCTTATAAGTGTGATATTGTATACCAAAAACACAGTAGAACCTCCTTTTTATGCCCCAGCTTGATTTCAAGCTTTCCTACATTTTGCACCTACTTTTGCCACACCATTTTCTGTTTTTACAGCATAAATTTCCCTATTTTTAAATTTCCCTGCATTTTGCAACAATTTTACCTGGTTCCTTGAGAAGCACAAAGAAAGGTTTCACTGTAGTTGTTGAAATATGATGCAAAATTCTCTTGAAATGAAAGCAATTCAGCTGACTCTAAGATCAAATGCTTTTTTTTTTTGGGGGGGCAATAATAGCTAAAGCTCAAGTGCCCAGCTTCCTGGTGGAAAGCCCATTTGACACTGGGATGACGCGGAGAGTGAAGCGGGCCTACTCCTCACTGGATGCGGTCAGCATACGTACAGGAGTGTTTCTACGCCGCTACCCGCTAGCGAGGATACTTGTCGTCTGCTACATGGTAAGTTATAGCAAGTCCAGTAAGTCTCTTATTTCAAAATGTGTCACTGATACTGCATCTTCAATCACTTTTAGTATTATATTGGTACTGCGCTGATCCCACGAGCCTCCTTCCATTCATTTTGTCCTGAATTCTCTTTCACAAAAACTCTACTTTCATATAATATTTTTTTCTCTATGGTTTTTTCATTACACTTAATGCATGGACAGCCTTTGCCTTGATCATGATATTCCTGCCATCACTACAGGTCTTACAGTTTCTATACTATACTCGTAAAGTGGCCTACCATGTTTACTTGCTTATTAGCCATGCCCTTGTTAATTTAGAGCCCTAAATACGTAATAGGTGTGTGTGTGTACCTGTATGTCTGTATTCGTACATGTGTGTGGGTGCTCCCCTTAACTTCCTCATCTCCCCCCTCCACCAACTACCTTCGATGACCTCCTTCCGAAATGTTGTTTAATGCCCACACTAGACTTCTAGAAGCAACACAATCTTGTCCACCCCTGTAAGGAATAGTAGAGAAAGTGGCTGTCACTATTTACAAAAGTTGTTGATCTGGAGCAGTCAGTTCTCACTTGCTACTGCATGGGGTTGAATAGTGAAATTAAGATTGCCTGGTACAGTATCCATTAATGGGGTTAAATAAGAAGCTATCTTACCACTTGGGCAGGCTTAAATACCCTAATCCCAATGCTGCCACCACTTTTTGTTACGTGGCTGAACGATTATCTATGCTTGGTGATTTCTTGGATGATATTAATGGGTCCGATTAACGCGCAGCTCGAACACACAAGTAGATTGCTGTCACCAGACAGTCAGGGTATGGGGGGACTTTCACCCCAATCTGCACCCAGGATGTTAAGATGGAAAATGGTACAGAGGATTAAGTTTAACACAGGGCTTCTCTTTGGACGAACATTGACCTGTGGTGCTTGTCGACCTGGATAGTTTCAGTGAGTACAGGAAATTTAGTTAAAAGAATTTTCAGACTTGGTCAGGATATTTAACTGCATCGAACAGCTCAAGTTTAGTTAACACGCTCCTCTTTTTGAGGGCCACTTCTGTCTCTATGCAAGATAGTATGACAAATGTTACAGTAAAACCTTTGCCTAAAAATTATGTAATGGCTAACAAGTCTGGATCTTCTCTAAAGTCACATCAGATTTCAGACTGTCCACTCACTATGCAGCATTTATCGCATGTAGCAGCACGAGGGGCGTTATGGGACCCATCCATTTTATTGCCAATGGAAACTCATGATTTCACAAAGACATTTTTATTTACTCAAACAACTCACTTATCAATACGTTAGTCCACCCAATTTATTTGTTACCTTGTTACAATTACTTTCTTCCCATCCTTCACCTATCTACAGTTTATGCAATTACATCCTATTTACACCTTACTCCAATACAAAAATTATATCTTTTCTACGTGTTCCATTATTGCAAAAGACTGATAACTACACTTACATAGACACACTTTTGAATATTACTACATGAGCATTTGTTGCAGACAAACTACATTCTTTATATTGATGCGTGATACCTTGGCTGACTGGCGTGCACTCTATCAAGGAAGGTTTGGTTTTGTCGGGTGCTTGACTGAAGCATTCTGGGATATAAGGGTGAATCTCCTCATTCAGATGTCTGCACCTCAAACAAGTCCTTAGGTATCTCCGGGGTGATAGGTACCAGTAGAAGGTGCAGAGTGTGTGCTTGTTCCTTAGGTGCAAGCTGGTTAAGAGAGGCGATGAGGGAGGGGGTAAGCTCTTGTAAACACCTTGATGCAGTTAGCACCTGTTTCACCTCTTCACGAATACCACTCTGGTGGGAGTAAGGCATTTGGAGATCAATGCACACTCTCACGTCATTGAGGCGAAATGCAGGGAATGTGTTGCTCTACTTAGTGTACCACCACGTGGAGCATTACGGACACCCTAAGTGCTCTGTGCCTAAATGTGGTGAACACTGGGAATCAGGCCTAGCTGTCAACAGTCCCTGCACGTGGATGTAGGCTCTAAGCCCAAGTCTTCCCAACCCAGAGAATGACTCCTCTGGCACCTAAACACGATGGAGAGGGCAAGCACCGAGCTGACAAGCTGAACTTGAGAAGAAGAGTACCTGTGTGTGGGCTCTACCACTGCCTACCAGGTTATGCAGAAAGGGTGGCCATTGCTAGTGCGTGTGCATATTAAGACAGTGTGCTGGCATGACTGAGTAGGATTCCCTGGTCGCCTGCGTGTGTCTCAACAGCGTGAGGTCAACTAGGAGTCAGATAAAACACTATGTTTATTCCATCTGACGGGAAATAAACATGTGGAGACGCACTACTTCCTAACGTTGGCAAGAGCTTTAACGAAGCTAAACCTAACTCCCTACGCAATTGTTGCCCAGAACATGACTGTTGGATTTCTGTGGCACGAATGCGGTGAAGACTAGGGTATAGACAGGATGGCGCTGGCGAAGAAGTGCGATGGAGACCAAGGAATAGGTTTTTCCTTCTGCGCTAAAAGTGCGGTGAAAGAAGGAAGGTAGAGGTAGAAGCATAGCTGGGTAGGTTGGTCAGTGTATCCGGCAGTGAGTGCGGTGGATGACTGATGACTGGTGTTTGCAGACTGATCTGTTCCTTTGGTGGCTAGCGTGGTGAAGGAATGAAGACTGGTCACGAGCCGACTTCTGGCCCGCTATTTATACTCTGTTGGCAGCTTCCTCTGCTGTTATTGGCTGGCGAGTTCATGGGCGAAGGGTTGATGCTGGAGAGGGGGGTGGCAATAGCAATAGCTTCTTCAGGCGGGACGTCACCAGCTGGCTTGGAGAAAGAGGGAGGCAGTGAAGCATACGGTTGTAGCCATCTAACAGTGTGTAGTGGAACTCGGTGCCTTGGAATGCATAGTCTCAGTGGGCCGGTGAATAAAACATTCTGTTTGCTGGAACATCCTTTCTTACCATAGCAAACAGTAAAATCTCATGTCTTGTGGCGGTCAACAATGCAAACTCCGTTGAAATTGGACGCACTGCTATGCTTTCTGATGAACTAAAGTTGTCTATCACATTGTTGTAAACGCGTCATGCGTCAATATATTCCTACGCCGTCATCTGTGCTCCGTATTTTAAGTCACACCAAAAGCAGTAGCAATTCTTTCTGAGGACTACATAAATCTTTCCATCTTTAGCTACCCAGTTTCTAACCCAAAACGCAGTTGCATGATGGCTCTGCCCACAAGCTGAGCAGGGCCAGACTCCTTTTAACGTCTTCGGAGACTCATTCTCCATCTTTCTAAACAATTGAAGCTCAACGACTAGAAACTCTAGTTTGACTATCCTTCAAATAGTATACAAATTATTAAAGTGCCAGAGTATGCAACCAAATTCAATCATCGCAGTGACTTTTCACCAACTTGAAGTTGACGAGTGGGCATTCCATCTCGCTGACGGACTGATGCCTTCTCTTGAGTTGCCCCATCTGAACTAAGACTTGAAGGACTGACGACCTGAATGACCCCGGAGCAGGGTGGTCAAGAGCTTATATAGTCTCCCTCTTCCGTCATAACGTGTGCTGGCCCCTGCCAAATTTTTCACCCACTCACCACTTTCCGCATCCACAATGGCAGCGTACATGACATCCTGCACGCTTTCGTGAAATTGATATTCAGTGGTGCAGCAATGTTGTGCTTGGCCGGAAAGGCTAGTTAAACGAGTGTCCTCACCGCGGGGAAATGTACAATCTACTATTAAGCAATTATAATGCGGCGGGGATCGCCCATCGCTTACATCCTGCTGTGACTCTCTTTGTGTGGTTTGCTGGCCGACCAATACAGAATATACTTAACACAACATTGCTGAATCTCAAGGAACTGTGTGTCTTGGCTCCTTGGAGTCGAGCAGAGAGAGTATTTCAACACTCAATTTCTAAGACCTAGATATCTCCGCGCTCGTAACCTTGCTAACTCCCGTGGCCTAAGGCCCGCCCTCTTACAGAACCCTTATCTGACAGAAACGCCATTGTCATTTCTGATAGATATCATGCATCAAGTGTTTTGTTAGTCAAATAGGTCAGCCAATAAAGTTTTTTAAATATTAATGGCAGACTAAAGTGATTTTAGTGAAGTAATGGTCCAAGGATCACCATAGAACAACACGTCTTCAGAAATCACGATTAGGAAGTACAAAGTGACCAGTAAGTTTGTGTTTTTTGTAAATAATGTGTTCCGAAACTGTTGCTACAATATTTGACATGTACCTGGCCCAAAAAACATCTTTTTTTTTTTTTCCAGAGTTAATTTTATTGACACTCCCAATAGTTTTTACATGTGAAGTTTCATTTGCAAAAAATGTTTGCTTCATACATTTCTCACATTGGTTTAAACAGAGGCATATTTATCCTGTTTTTGTGGGGTTTTTTCATATGTACACAGCCTAAACAAACATTCTATATAGTGTAGTTCATTATATAGAAAAATGCAACAATATTTATGTGTAAAACTTTCCAGAAAATGTTTAGTGTGTATGTCTTGCATCAGTGTGAACAGCAACACATTTATCATAATTTGTTTATTCAGTAAAGTTACAACTTTCAATTTGAATGTGATATCTTTACAAGCGAAAATTTTCGACTGTATCATCAAAACAATAGGCAATTTGAATTGCTACTTTCTCTTAAAAACAGCCGCAAAACAATCTCATTTCGTGAAATATTACAAACCAAGATAGAGTTCCCTGTCCCACCAATAAAATAAAGAAAATCTTAACTATTATATAACTTGACCATAAAAATAAAATGGGTGGGAATGGTAGCTAATTGAGTATGTAAAGTCACAGACGTGAGATTTGGCAACTGGAAATCACAGCTTGGTTTTACTCACTCGGTAGAGACATGAGACTTAATAAAGGTGCCATATTAATAGAAAATAAAAGAATTCAGTAGTCGGACTATTTTCTCTGTATTTTATTTCGTGTTAAAAACAATTCAAATTTTTCAATTGAGGCAGAGTCATAAACAGTCAGCTTAACCAACCAGTTTAAGCATACAACAGCACCGCAGAGTTCATTAATTATGCATGTCACTCAAAGCTCTCATTGCTAGAAAAAATAAGAGACAGGAGGAAAGTCATTTCCCTCCTGGCACCCTAGTGACTTCACACACCAGCAGAAATAACTTAGTAGATAGAACTTGGCCGAAAATTAAAGTTAAAAAAAAAGAAATAATGGTTACAGGTGCTTGCCGGTGTGGGCGAAATTTTCCACACTCGAGCCAAAGTGTCTTACTCGTGGGCTGGTCATATTCTGTTAGTGGGTGGCAGGCGCTCTCAGCTAAATTCGCCACGTGCTCTACCCCCACTCCACACCAGGGTGCCAAAAACCTAACCAAATAAGGGCATGGCATGGTACAGAATCCCTTTGGATAACATGCAAACTCTGTCACAGCCACTTTGCCATGCCAGCCGAACTGCTTAGCAGTTAAACAATTTAATTTCTGTAACATTATCGAAAGGGAAAAAATATCTACGAATTTGGTAACAGCCGTTTTCTTTGATTACTAATGCAACCTCAACTGTGATTTCATAAAAATCAAATGTATGCCAGATAAACATACTAACACAGCCAAAATGCAAAATACTGATAAGCAAGTACAGTTCTTCGCGGAACAAAAGAAAATCAACCAAATGTCCAGATTAAATTATTATAATTATTAACTGCATCATTACAAGTAGGCTACATTAAGTACTGGAATGAAGTTATGAGTCTTTCAGTGCCTTCTCTTGGATTCATAAAGATTTTGTTTACAAACTTTGTTTTCTTCACTGACAGAACTATGACAGAAGCATACATTGTGGCTGCACTAATTTTCTAGTACTGTCAAAATTTACTGAAGTTATATGAAATTTGTTAATAATTTGTCAGATTTTCTGTGTACTCTGAGAGCAGAAATCCTCTGATAACTCTTGAAATTTGAGTTATTATTTTTACATGTTTTCAAAAGCACATTTTATGTGAGCTTAGAGCATTGTCCTTATTATCACGTTAACCTGAATCCTAATTTTAATACTCAAATTTTTCATGTTACTTCCACTGTCACATTTTGTATATCTTTTTCTTTGTTCATTACACCTTTACTTCATACTGCAGTTTAATTTCTTTTCACTTTTCTGTTTTTTCATTTATATTTTCTACTTCTTTCATAATGTTCATGTTGTTTTAAATTTAGTTTTTAAAAGCAATATTTAAATTTTAATACTTACATGGAACATACATATTTTCAAATCCTTATACTGAGGATTGCAACATTTAAAGATGTGATCACATTAATGCCAGCAGAAGATAATAAAATTCTGAATGCTTATCAGCAGGACAAATAAAACGTAAACCAAGAAAGTAACACCATGAAACTTTTATTTTACCTACACTTATCCATGCAACCATGCATATTCTTTTCTTACTTATACACTCAGAAAAAATGATCAGTAATTCCGTGAATAATACAGATAAGTAGAAGTAGCTGGATGAAAACATAGCTGAATTAGGCATACATTAAGTGCAAACAGATATTTTTTATTTTCAGGCATATACGTATTCTGATTAATAAATGTATTAAGTGTGGGAAAATAACCAAGAGAACAGACTTGCAGTCTGTAGTCATGCAAGGTGAAATGGTTGGAATACTGTTTCAAATCAGTATAACAGTTGCACATTGGTGTCTTATAATGTCCATTGCTGAGATAAATGTACAACTAATACATACCTAAAGCCATAGTGTCACCTAAAGCCATAGTGTCTAGTTTTCTGATACTATGTGTACATCCCATCCATTGTGTAGCCTTTCTGATCATCCGATAGCTTGGTGATGTTTGTAGACATACTGAGTGAGGTGGCATAGTGGTAACACACTGGACTCACATTTGGGAAGACTGGGTTCAGTTCCTGGTGCAGCCATCCAGTTTCATTTTCCCATGGTTCCCAAAGTCAGTTTATATGAATCTCTGGATGGTTAGTTTATGTAGTCCATGGCCGATTCCTTCTCACCTGTTTGTCCAAGCGCTGGTTTTGTTTTTAACAATCCCACTGTCACAATATATTAAGCCATGTGTACATACCTGTTTCACGATATGATGCTCAGGCTAATGATATACATGGTATGATGTTTGCTTCAGGTTATGCTACACTTGTGGGTGATGCTGGTGCTGTTTACATACACTCCTCAAGGCCATGTGTGAATCTGCATAGCCACCAGGAATGCCAAAGGGATGGTTACACTACCGTTGTGACCAGACAACTTTCATCAGTATTGCACAATTACCATATTTAAGTGCATCAGTGATGGCACTGCATAGAGGTTGGGTGGTGTGTTTGCCTGCCGTCAGAGAGTTTATATAACATTGTAATCATTATGTACATAATTGCTTTTATAATTATTGCCATATATTTTTGTTTATTTTATGACAAGCTGTTTACAATTGCATTAGTGTAACTGAAATTTTTCACCATACTTCAACAGGGTGAAGTGTCTTGATATTAATATTTTACCTCAAATGTAACAGTCTTGTCTATAACATTTGGAGTACCTGATATGTATTTTAATTTGATATCCATTCAGTGTTGTCTCATTGCTCTGCTTGGTAAACAATTGTGCAAATTCTTGCCGTGGTTTATGTTATCAACTATTCTGGATTGTATAACAGTTATAAAAAGGAACAACCTTTAAATTTTGCTCACTACACACTCTATGGTTCCTTCACCCTTACTTATATCCTGAAATAAACAAATGCACCGACATTTTATATGCTGTGAACAGCAATGATTAATTGCTGCCAGACCTACATTGATATGTTGCTCTAGGTAAGGTACTCATGTCTGTTGAACTTCCTTTTGTGTTTACGATAATTTTATTAGTGACTATGTCCACTATACCATTCTTTTCCTTCATCATGCTCTGACATCACATGCTTTATGTAGTAGTATCATTTACCAGTAGTTATCTTGTGTACTAAACACCAGTGGGGGCTCCAGGAAGAATTACAAAGGAGGGTACACAGTTAAAAATTAATATAATACTTTATTGAAGATGCAGCGAAATAACAAACCTCGAAACACACAGGGTTTTCACTTTTAGCAGTTTCATCATGATCTCGAAGACTCAACTCAAAATATCCACAAAATATATCGCACTCTTTTATTGTAGAAATTACATATCTATTGTTTCTACTATATCATCATGTATTTTAAATAATCTTCTGTATATATCATTCAACTGATTTTTTATATTTACCTGCCCCAGTATTAAAATTTTAATTTCATTTTACAAATTCAGTGTGTTCTCTAAATGTTTTTTCTGTCTTGTCATCCAAATGTTTTAGGCCAACACGTCAATATTCGGACACGTCCACAGGTACGGCCGATTGTAGACAGGCCTTAACACAACAACAAAAGTGCTGTGTGTAAACATTAAAAACTGAATAATATGCAAACTTTAAAAACTATGATATCATGTACTGTTATGTTCAAAATAATCACAAATTCTCAAGCCTTGAATATAATACTGCAACAGTAACAGTACATAATACGTTACGTCACCAGAAAATACAATGCAAATGAGACGCACCTCCATCTATCGAGCTGTTACAGCACTGCCTGAACCGCTTGGGCAGAGGCGGCTTGTGCCCCAATCCTACCACACTTTGGTTAATTCCGAGACACATTGTGTGCCTTCGACAAGAAAAAAAAATACAGCAATGTGGACACTGACTATTTGTGCCCCAAAGCTGCGAAGAAAAATTTTTTCTGCACTAAAAGTAAGGATACACTATTCACGGCCTAGTGATGCAGAACCTAATGATCAATTATGCTACTTCTCACTTAAAATATGAAAGAACAATCTATAAGAAAGCATTTATTTGCTATATGGCATGTTAAATTTTATTTTGGAGAGCACGTGCCCTTGGACCAATTGACAAGAGCCGCCCCTGACTAACACTAACATATTGATATTGTGTAAATTAAAATTAGTGTACTGAGGATGGTTTAGAGGACCATTCTGGCTGTTAGTGAGCACATAAGAAGAGCTTTGAAAGTGAGGCTTAGCAGTTTGCCACAGACAAGGTTTAGGTGCTTGTAACACCCGTATCTTTGGCTGCGAGGATGCCTTCAGAGAAATAAAGGTATTGTTCAGACTTAGCTAGCCTATTCTCTTTGCTGCCTTGGCAACGTGGCCAACCCACACCTCAGAACTCGCTGTGCCATGTGTGGCTTCTATGCAGGGTTGTTTGGACAAGTGTGTTTCTTTAGGTAAGGCTTGCTGGAGCAGTGTCGCCCAATCCTCAGAACACACTAGTGTCATGTCCAATCTCTGTGCAAAAAGTACGGACAAGAGAGTTCTGTGTGCAGCAGGATTTGCTTCAGTCCCACCAGGGATGATCAGAGTGTGTGGATGAATGGCTCGCCATGCCCAGTTATGTCTTGAAGGAGGAAATCTTTAGTCTATTTCTTCCTTCTCCTAATGTATCTGAATTCCACTCATGGTAAACAAGGTGGTGGTCATTGATGTACAAGATGCTCCTACACGGAGTATAGAAAGGCATGCCTCATGGCCATAGTATTGAGAGTTAGACCCAAGTACAAGTGAAAAGACTATGAGTCTCAATGCATGTCCACCAGAGCTGCCCTATGATGATTCTGAGAACTTATTGAGCAGAGAAGTAGAGTATTACAATCAGTTTGCACACCAACTCAATAATGTTCATACTATAGTGGTATGGTTGGAGCCAAACAACCATGTGACCAATTTTTACAGCAAGAGCATCTGCCACATACTTCACAACACCATTGTCCAGTTTTCTATAACATACGAAATTTTGTTCTTAATCATACTTTAATCAGTTATGGTTTTCTTTTAAATTGTTTAAGAAATAACATCTTGTTTTCTTATTGATTTTGTTAGTGCATGTTTCAGTTTAACATGTGACAACCTAAAAATAATTTACATCACCATGCTGGAAATATGTCTCCATTTATTTATGTTCTAGTGTCTAGTTATATTTTCAGTACAAAAAGTAAGCAACTGCCTTCAGTGAAACCTTTCCACTTCATTGCCACTCTTGCTTCCATAATGTGACTCTACTGGTCATTTTTTTTACTTGTGTGGAGTCCAGACAGGAAAGCTTATGTTTTGGTCTTAATCATTGGATGAGCCAAAACTTGATGGCCAGTTCATGTGTGTGCTGCCACATTTGCAATGGAAATGCACATGTCATATATCTAATGCGTTACCAACGTGCAAACCATCCATTACAACATTTTTATTTATAGAGATTCTCTTCTCACATTCAGATCTCATTCTAGCACACAGCTATGGTCTTTGACACAATAGTTAAACTACTGCCATGGATAGGATCATTTCTTTGTGTAGTTGTTGAGAAATCAAAGAACTGTGAAAACGTGACTTGTCAATGTACAGTTCGTACAGCTAATGTTAAAACTAATGACTGCCCAGTTCTTTCGGTAGGAACTGAGGGAAATGAGTATAGAAAGTACTCTACTATTAATTGTAAACAGTATGTATATAAATACTGTGCAACATTATGTTTCAGTAATTATAAAGCAGAGTTTGTAAAATACTCTTAGTTCTTCTCAAAAATGAACTTTTTTTTGTGTGAGTTGAGACATACTATGTAGTTTAACTAAACACAGAACATTACATACGTTGCTTTGTTTATGCCAGGACTAAAGTAAGAGTGAAAGAAGTAAATGAATTAAACCTAAAAATATTATGTATTAGGCCCTGACTTTGGGTTTAACCAGGGCTGGTACAAAGATGAAGACTAGATTGCTCATAGTGTTTATATAAACTGTGGGTTTTAACCTGTTGTTACTTTTGTACATATGTGAAATCTTCTATATAAAACTGTTAGCGTATAATGCCATTACCGATTTCAGCTTCTTGGTAGAATGTCACATTTTCATTTACAGGCCATGAATTATGCTCTTTTTAGTTTTTAAATACACATAACTCACATTTAATGAAATTCAGATGTGTAAAATTAATGCAGTAGAGAGAGAAATCCAAAAATATTGTTTCAGAGGAACAATGAAGACAATTGTATCATTATAGTTTCCTTTTTCATGTTAAGAGTTATAATATTAATTATTCCTTGATGGTAGATACAGTGTGAACACATTAGTGACTGTGGTTCATAGCTCAGTAGTAAAATAGGTAGGTCAAGTGAAGAAAGAGAGAGAGAGTCTATAAAAGTGTGTGTTTAGTCATGTACAGTGGAACCTTATTGAAACAAAGGTCACTATAGAAATTTTGGAGCAATTTTGACACCCAACCCCTATACATCAACATTTTCAGTTTTTTACATGAAGTCAGTGTTCAGTCATCTCTTGCACAAAAATGACAAGTTTTTTAAAGTAAATATAAATTTATTTTTTATAGGCAAATGTCTTCGGAAAAAGGTGATATCTGAGAGGTGTATACTTAGCCTCCCCTTGCCACCCTAAATGTTAAAAACATAGGTGGCGCAAGGTTTTACCAAGCATTGTAAATCTGTGTTCAGTTGTCTCTGTTGCGAAAATTACATATTTTTAAATTAAGTACATATTTATTTTAATAGGTTGACATCTTCTGAAAATATTATATCCAAGAGGTGTATAGGTACTTACCGTCTCCTTGTCTCCCAGAGTGTTAAAACCATGGAGCAGTTCGAGAATTTACCGAACATTGCAGGTCCATTTTCAGTTGTCTCTACTGTAATATCTGACGCTGTTGGGTGAGACATGAGACGAGCGACGACACAAATTACTTACGGTAGGTGGGTGCCAGTGGTGTTTCCCAGTCACCGCACTGTGAGACTCAGGGTTCTCAGGGATGCTGTGGGTTCTGTGTGAAAAATAGGCGGGAAGTTTGCTGTACTGACGCTACAAGTAAACGCACGGATTTGCACTGCATACATACCATTTATTGCTCTTCCATTACAAAGTCGTGCCATAATGAATTAGTGATTTAAGACTCGGACATGTCTAGCGAATTCCGTTGGGCTCTTACCCCCCAGCTCGCAATTACTCTAGTGCACTCCTAGGTCAACGATTTCTCTGGGGTGTTTGAAAACACAGTCCCCACAAGGAAAGAGGTCTAAAGCCGCTAGGATGGACTGTAGGTTTTTCCTGGAGACAGGACACAGAGAATTCCAAAATGAGCAGTGAACACGTGTGATTATTTGGCGTCGCTAAAATGGACTTGTTGTGGTGCGTCTCCCAGCACGTGGTGAGTGTGGTGATGGCCTTTACACATAGCCGGCTAGGACGGAAATAATATCATCATACAAATGACACAAATAAAGATGAGACAATATGGGACAAGACATGAATGGTCACGATAAACATGCAGATGCGTGAATGTATTTTTAGGTGGTGCAGATGCCGCTGGTTACAATGCATAGCAGACCACGTGGTGCAAGTGGAATTGCAATAGTTTTAATAAAATTCGGCAAATTGTCATCTGACAAAGTGGTAGCGGTATTGGAAAAATTATTCCCCTGAATATTTAAGTGTTTAGAGTTGTGTAGCGCGCCTGATGGCGGAAAAATCAAACATGAAAAAGACAGCACGGTCATACATACAAAGCATCAATCACATGAAAATACACAGAACTCTGAATAAAATATTACATAGAACCCTGAACTTAAGTCAGGTGCACATGATATTACACAAATAGACCCTTAAAGTGCATGGATGGTGCCGATACTAACTTGGCTGCTGTTAACCACGTGGTCGCAAATGATGTGGCCGTAAAAAAATTTAATGTGATAAAAACCCTAAAATACATACATACAAATAAAGCCCTTAATATTGCATGCAGCAATTAAACAGAAATTGCAATTAAACGCCTTTCACATAGGCGAAGGCGCCTGATTTCAAAGTTACGTGGGCTGCGTGTCCTCTCCGACATCTTTCCTCCTCCTTCCTCGATTAAGTTTAAAAAGCCACAAGGGCACAAATTATTGTATTAAGAGGAAGCATAATGCTGGGGAAATGTCTGGCAAAACATACGCAAAACAAAGGTTAACCGGTATACTAAAAATGAGCTATGGTAATCTACATCAGTGTAAAAGTTTGAAGTGCATACGTGACAGCATCTTACCTCACCAGCTCTCCTCGATGGGCTGCCCAGAGGTAGGGGTCGCTTGGACCTACCAATGCTGCCTACGGGGTTCACACAAACGGAAGTGCTATGCACGCCGTGTAAAACTTTTAAATATTAAAAAGAAATGGCACATAATTAATTTGCATACATGATCACGGTAAACCTTTAAATTGTGAATTTTTGGTGCTCATTGAATGTTTTTTATGGAGGTGTTTGCACTGGAATAATGTCCTCATTCTAAGCGCGGTGCACATTTTCAATTTTAACCAAACATTGTACAACATTTTGGAACATACATATTAACACTGAAAAACACTTGGATCCTGAAATAAAATAAAAGACATGGTTTACACTTTAAATAAATATCCCGTTACGGGAAAGTCCAGGGTATGGCCACTTTGCGCACGTGCGTGCCCACGTGTCACGTAAAGGATAAGCGCCATGGTCGTAACGCTGCTGGCTGTTGGCCGGCATCATATCAAAGTGATTTTTTTGCATGGAATATTAATTTAATTCTACGGAGACATTTTCTGAATAACATTATACCACAGAAGGGTATCTGTAACCTCTCTTGTCGCCCAAAAATTACAAAAACTTAAGATTGGAGACGGCATACTTTTCTGCTAGCAAAAATCCAATTTTTTATGACCTCTTGCAAATATAGCCAGATGATATTTCAACAAAATATTAATAACATTAATGAACAGGCGTCTTCAGAATAAAATGATACTACAGAGAGGTACCTGCTGAGAGAGAGCACAATGGAAAAACAAACATGTGACAGTAGTCGCTAGTCGCATTGCACAAAAACATTTGGCTGCTGTAGGAGTGGAGGGTTAGCATAAGAGTCAGTAGCTATTGAGTTTACCTGGCTGCCTAGGGGATGGTATCTGTTTTTAAGTATGCTCTATATCCAGTAAAGCACCTACCAAGAGAAATATAATGTACAGCAAGCAAAATAAGTGTAAAAAATTAAATTTATGTTTGTTTTTCTTAATTTCTTTTACTTTTTTCACCCAAATTTTTATGGTTCCTCTAAAACAAGTTGTAGAAAGACAATCACAATGAGTGGGGTCAATATAGCAAGGTTCTACTGTAGTTGTAAATTGCTTGAATGTTTCAGGACTGTATCTACTTACCTTTATCAACTCTCCAACGTTCCAAGTATGTCAGACATGCCAAGAACCAAACCAATGTTTAAACAGTATTTTATAGGATTGTGTGGATATTTGGTGTACCAAATTAGAAAATGAAAAATTGGTTGCTGAAAGTTTTAATGAAATGAAGTGTGCGGTATGAAGGTTATTTTGTTTATGAATTTTGGTCTCTAAATCATCTTGTTTGTTTTAATTATTTTATAACTAAAAGAACTGCACATAAAAAGGAAACTTAAATGTAGGCAAGAACCTGTATGGTAAATACTCCAGATCCTAAATTTATGCTTTGGTTTTGCAACAAATTTGTTGACCCGTGCCCGTTTTTTCATGCTACTTAAACAATTACAACTCATCACTAATCACATAAAGAATTCTTACTTCAACCCACGTGAGAGTCAATCCTGCAAACCTGTACACTGACGTTGCGGGCTGCCACAATCCTGGACGACATGCAAACACGTATATATCAAGATTGCGTAACCCAGCAAGCATGCTGCCTCCCCCTCTCCCCGTGCTGAGTGCCTACAAGCTGTAAGCCACCGTGGGGTACGGCCAAGCGCTGCCAAACATTCACGAAGCCTAGTGCTGACGAGAAGGTTCTTACCTCCCATGCCAACCTCACAGCAAAGGGACGTCACACGCCACCCCCCCCCCCCCCCCCCCCATGCATATCGCCCTTGCTCCCTGCAGTTCTGATTATATAAGTCCATGTGCGGCCAAGCTCACGAGTTTTATTCTTCCAGTCTCTGAGCTCTCTCTATCACTTCCAGTTCTGGGACCTCTACTACTGCGAACTCTTCAGCAGCCACCAGCGGCTGCTATCATTGCCGTCATGAGAGGCTTCTGCAGCAACAGAGACCAGAGGCTGCTGTGACGTCAATTCCCACCAGTTACCAGAAGCTTCTTCTGCAGTATCATTAACATTCAACACATCCTGCTACTAGAACAGTGAACTTAATTTCTCTGTCTCTTATCGCCATCCCATTTACTAGATAGCTTCGTATTAAATTTTTATTCTTCGTCAGTTTGCATTATTTCCCAATTAGCCTAGAACCAGGCCACCTACACCTGGATTACGTAAGTTACTTCTAGCAACCCGTCTACTTGGTAGGTGTTAGCACGAGTCACGTGTGTTTATTACGACCTTGGTTGGGTACCACACACCGTAAGAGCAGTGGTAGCCTACACGGCTTCAACGCTTCTGGTCTGCCTGCTAAGGTGGGGAGGGGGGCTTTCTGAAGCACCTGGCACGTGCTACCAGAGACTACTGGAAATAACCTATTCTAGGGTTACATTTTCCATCCGTGGTGCACGACTTGTATTCTTCAGCAGCAGTTGACTCTATGCTGTTCAAGGTAAGGCACGGCTCACGGAGTGAGGTGCAAAGGATTGCTCATCTTGCTGCCACAAAGGATCGTCAGGTGGAATGGGACTGTGCCGCCTTAGTAAGGCTCTTGGAGAGACCGGCTTCTCCTGTATCAGACTTCATCGCTTTCCCACCACATATTCGTACCCACCAGGACTATCATCCCGTCCTGAGTGGTGTACTACACGGAACTGAGGTAAGTTACGGTATCGCCAACCCCATGTTCTGGAGTCGAGAGGAGATCACTGGGAATCTACGGTACCGTGTTGTCTGACACGGTGCCATCAGCCCGAAGCCTGAGGACTGCGCCGTTGACCACTGTTCATAACTAATCAACACTCACTAGCAGGCCGAAGAAGTCGACAGTAAGTCTGGTAATCTCAACACCTCTCGCCAGTCATCTACCATAACGCGTAAACACGACTTGAGCAAGAGGGTAGACTACCCTAAGGGGTTAGCCAGCCGAGTTATCCAGAATTTTGTGCTGTCACGAAACGCAATCTGCCCAGTAAAGCTGGAAGTGACCCTTAGAAAATCTTTAAACGCGTCTGCTGACCTAGCATAAACGAAACCACAACGACCGTGCCACGTATTCACTGACCCGGGCATATGCCAAGTGATTTTCGGTGCCCAATTTGGGGGGGGGGGGGTCAGACTGATTAACTGTTATCAGCGAAAGGCAAAACCAGGTCAACCCGACCCAGAGAGCTAAGGTTCAGTCGGGATAAACAGACAGACTTCGGGGAGTCCAGTAAAAACCCTGTGGTGCCCATAAGCCATAGATGTGTCAGTTTCGGAGCTCAACACCACCTCGGGTGTAGACCATGACTCAGAACACAACATACCAGAACCGAAGTGTAGCCATGCCGACTGTCCCGGTACTGGCTCACTCCGGATAGTGTGTAACTACTGTGCAAAAACGTTTCACCATGTATGCCTAGGCTGGCCTGATGATGCCTGTGACACAGAAGGGCTGGAGGTACAAATGTGAAACCTACCACCAACAACTGACCAGCTTCTGTAACGAGATCACTTGCCCGTGCTGAGGCATCAACTGAATACGCTGCACATCGTGTAGCGAACCATACCATCTCCTGTGCATAGGATGGCCCAACGAGCGTATCTCTATGCCAGGTATAGCATATCAGTGCGAGAGATGCTGGAGAAAGCATACCTCCCACTCCTGCCAGTTAAAACCATCACGTATCTTTATACAACCTGCGACGGCACCCAGCGACCGGGCAGGACTAGGATATCCGATTCACGGACTTTGCGGGCCAACCTCACGAGGACCAGGTGGCCTTTATGCAAGAGTGTGAAAAGGAGTTCCGAGAGACTGACCTACCTGCAAAGCAATGGGTAGACAGGGTCCACTTGCATCTAAAAGGACCAGCATTGACGTGGTGGGAACGATACTGCGAGTCGTTCACAGTCTGGAAGCAATTTAGCAACCGACTTGCTTCCGAATTAACGGGCAAGGAGGTGTTGGCAAGATTGACTTCCCAGTTTTACAGCCAGACCCAGGATCCTGACGACGAGGCTGAGATATTTATCCGGCGTAAAGAGCAGATGTTTCGGCATGTATTTCCTGGGGTTAGCGAAGTAACCCATCCAATCAATCAGCTGATTTCTGGCGAGCAGTCACCATCGGACCACAAGCGCCCATCATCCAGGGCTTAAATGAGGAACCTTCACTCCCCATAGCCCTGCATTTTGAGATTGAAATCAACAGAAGCAGAATGCTTGCACTGCTTGACTCAGCCGCAACCGGAAACTTCATCCGAAGTAACTTGCTCACTCTGGAACAACTAGCGGATATGCAACCTCGAACGAAAAAAGTCTGAATGGCCCAGCAAGATGCTACCTTGAAAGTTGACGGCCTAATTACCCTAACGGTAAGCCTGCACTGCATCTCGGCGTCAACAGAATTTGTAGTTTCACCCACACTTTCTGAAGCGGTGATACTGTGTTGGCTATGGCTCCGGCAACAACACTGCATTATCGACCATGGACGACGACGTGTGTACTTGGGTGAGAAGGATAGAGTAACTGTAAACTGGGACCACAGTCCAGACAATATTGACCCTACGCCCATATATCCCGTTCGGATTAATCACGAACTTGGTGAAACAGAATTCAACCAGTTACAACTAGTATTGAACGAACATGCTAGTGGGTTTGGCCAAGGGGGGTTGCTACGTCACGACACTGTAGATACAACACGAGATCTGGACTACAACCAATGTTCCCGTATATAACTGACCATATCGGGTATCAACGCGTCGCCGCAACCTGATTATGGAGAAAGTGAACAACATGAAGGACTAGGGGATTGTGGAACCGTCCAATTCACCCTGCAATTCCCACATGATCCTAGTTCCAAAGAAAGACTAAAAGCTTAGATCCTGCGTTAATTATAAGAATTAAACGAGGTGACACACCCTATCACTCCTCCAGCTATCGACCTAACTCATACCTTGTGAGACATTGGCAAGGCTAAGATCTCTAGTACCCGGGATATGGAGTCCGGGTACTGGCAAACTGCGGTACTCCCAGGTAGTCGCAAGTACACTGCATTTACTACACCCAAGGGCAATACCATCCAGTTTAGGGTAATGCCATTTAGATTAAAGAACACCTCTGCCACATTCCAGCGCCTAATGTTCGCAGAGGTATTGACGGGTTACATAGGAAAGTTCTGTTTGCCTATCTCGATGATGTAATCATTTATTCAAACAGCTGGGAGGAGCACCTCGAACACCTACAGCGAATTCTTGACCGTCTGGAACTCCATGGAATGACTTGCAAGCTTTCAAAGAGCTACTTCGGCAAGTCATCCATAGACTATCTAGGGCATTTCGTTTAACCCGAGGGAAACTCTCACAGCAGAACTCGATACACGCCATCGAAGAAGCCAATGAACCGATAAACAAGCGAATACTATGATGGTACCTGGGTTTGTGCAATTGGCTACGCAACTTCGTATGAAACATTGCCCAGGTCATGGCACCACTTCACCCACTCCTAGAGGACACCCATTAGCGATGGGGACCGGAACAACAAGCGTTCCACAACCTGAAGACTAGCTTCGGCAATATATGACAACTCCATCGTCCCCAAGGAGATCAACCACTAATCCTGGAGACAGACGCGTGCCAGAACGTACTAGGAGCTCTCCTATATCAACAAGACCTTGACGGCCAACCACGCGTGATAGCATATGCCTCAACCCGGTTAAACGAGACTGAGCAGCTCTTATCACATCAATGAACAGGAATGTCTGGCAGTCATCTGGGCGGTGAAGAAGTACCGATACTATCTTAGAGGGCAACACTTCATCCTGCGTACCATATCAAAAGCCCTCCAATAACTCTACGAGTTGAGGAATACCAAGGCCAAACTCAGGCGGTGGGACATGTTTCTCATCGAATTCGATTTCTAGGTACAGCACTGTCCAGGAAAGACGAATGACCTACCAGATGCCCTATCCCGCTTCCCAACACTGGAGAGGAGGAAGGGAAGAAGATGTATGCCCCCCCCCCCCCCCCAGATAGAACAAAGTTCGGAAAAACAAATCCGCCTCCTCCAGTTACAGATCACCTGTCATCAAATCATGCTGAGCCAGTAGGAGGACCCCGACGTTCGCCGCCTGCAACGGGAACAGCCACAACGTTTTGAAGTAAGGGATGATGTTGTATGGACGCGTAGCAGTCAACCCACCGCACGTTGGAAGATCTGGGTTTCGCAACAGTTGTGCGCAAATATATGCCGGCACCACCACGACCACTCTCAAGCTGGACACCTGGGTACTCGAGAAACTCTGCTTAACATCAGGATCCGATATGGCTGGGACAGGATCAGCCACAACGTCCGGTAGTACGTAAGCAACTATGTTACATGCTGCCGATCTGATGGGACCATACCCACGTAGTACAAAGGGGAACCGCTACCTACTGGTAGTGACCAACCAGTTCTCCAAGTGGGTAGAGGCCTTCCTTCTACCTAGCCAGGAAACCGTCCCGATTGTGCGAAAAATGGAAGCCAAAATCTTTGCATGCTGGGGATACCCGAAGACTAAACTGACTGACAATGGCACTCAGTTCATGAGTGGCCAATGGCAGTCAGCTTACCAGGTATGGGGGGTAGAAACCTGGACTACTCCTCCGTACCACCCACTGGCCAATCCCACTGAGCAGAAGAACCAAGAGATCAAGAAGTGCCTCCAAATCAGTGTGGGGAATGACCACCGCCACTGGTATAAACACATCCCAACCATTTTGTTTGCCCTGCATCGTCGAACTAACGAAGCAGTGGACACCAGCCCAAGCATACTACTCCGGGGCCAAACACAACTCCTTCCTGGCAACTGGTAGTGGGAAAGCGAGCCCACTGATACGCCTCAGCCAGAGGACATCCGTCTAGCCACGCTAGCCGGAACCATCATCGCCCAGAAGGCCCAGGACGATTATATCCGATGGAAGTACCCCATACCGAAGACAGGGGTACGTGAATTTGACCTAGGAGAAGCCGTTCTACTCAAAACGTATCCCCTCAGCAAGGCCAGTATCCAGTTCACTACTGGCCTCGCTGACAAATGAGACGGACCGTATTGTATTGTCGGCTAAAGAGATAATGTCTACTGGGCCGAAGACCTGTGAGGACGGATCTGGAAGGCCACCCGAGGTAAATACAACCATTCCCGGGCCACCCGTTGGCAACACTGTACAGGAAACACCAGGACATTCTGAAGATGAGGATGAACCAATACCCAGGAGGGCTACTCCCGAAGTCGAGTTCCAGTCAGCGCAGAGGCCCGAGACGAGACAGGCAGTTACGTAGTACCATGGAGGCTAGACCTAGAACAGCACAGAGGAGCAGTTTCCGTAATATCACTGCCCTCGACGCCACACAACTACACAGAAAAAGTCACAGCCAAACGCGAAAGATCGACCCCTAGCTGCTCCAAAGTGCCATGGTGGAGTCCCCGAGACAGAGAGTACCACCAGACTATCAAGCCTATCAAGCCACCGCATCAGCGAGCAGTCAGAAGCATCATCGGTGAGAAGGGTAGAAACACACCCGAGCACCTACCCCTCTACCTAGTACAACTCCGAAGCCTGAGATCAAGGCCATTCCAACGTCTACGAAGTCAATCTCTGGCTCCGACGATGAATTACTCCACGCCAGTAGACCACTGCATAATGCTCCCGCCGTGAGCTCGTAGGACGCCACTAGACTACCGGATAATGCACTCGCAGCGTACCCAGAACAGCAAACTCAATTGCAAGAAACGTCCAGAACAGTGGTCAAGGTCGTTCCAGCTTCCACGAAGCCGACCACTGTTTCTGCCAACAATGAACTGCAATCAGTGTCGAGCATAGTCTACGACAGTGCTCCATCAAAACCTCCTGCGACGCAGGAAACTCAACCCGTTGGCACCATTGAGGACAAGAGGCCCGTTCTGCCTCCCGCTCAATCGGCCGCCGATGAACAAGGCGTCGATACTGTTGACGCCTCCCACTACCCCTCACCTGGTGCAACACCCACAGTGGAGGTCGAGAGCCATCTCCCTCCCACTGCCTCATCGCAGGAACTGGACATTGAGACCAACGATGCTTCCAACGACCCAGCCCTACGACGAAAGGCATCCATAGGCAAGTTGGAGAGTGGTCATCTTCCGCATCTCCCTTGCCCTGCGCCATCAGAGAAACATCCTGCCCTATGGGTAGAGCCCGTGCAGTCAGGGTGCAGGACCTTCCTGTGTCACTTCTCCATACTGCCTCAACGTCCCTTGTTCCTGGGCCCTCCCCATCAGTTGCTGCAGAAGCAGACGCCACTGCACCATGTGCTGAGCCACGACGCCTGATGCCACAGCATGCCTCCAAGGCTGATTCGACACCTGGCAGGTACCATGAATCACCATGGCGGCCCACGTCTAGGTATATGTGGCTATACCCAGCTCATGCTTCCCTCCGTCCAAGAGGAAGGTCAGCTAAACCGAAAGCTGCCGAACACATGTAAGTGCAGTGCACGATGAAATGTAAACAAAACACATAGTTGTAAACCACTACGACAAAACATTACAGGACTCGTTACAGACCTGTAATCAGTACTAATTTAAACTAGCCGCCAAAGAAGACAGTGAGATACACAGAGACACTCACACCAGGCTAGTTTAAAAGTTATTAAGTAACGTTAGCCTACCCAGCTGTCATCAAACGGGGGAAGTTAGGAACCGGTGAGACAGAGGTGTTAATTTTTCTGACACTTGACTAAGTGTTAAACTTTGAACTAGTAAACAGCAGGAATTACGCTGTTACTAACCGATCAGTGCAAACAGACTTACACCTAACCGAAGATAAGGTTCCATAAATTGGTGGTCGACAGCCTACCTGGATTGCATAGTATTACTTAGAGAGACACTCCACAGTGCCAGTAATTACTGCACCAGTAGTGTATCACACAAAGATGCTCACCACAGTGCCAGTTATAATTGAAGACGAGAGACTTCACCGATAATATACATTAGCTTAGAACTACGAATAATGTGGACTGCTGTAAAAGAAATGAGATAATTTAGATTTTTGTAAATATAACTTGATGTGTAGGTATACTTATAAATATAGCTATGAGTTTTTACAAAGTGTCATTGTGAAGATCACCTACAAGAAGAATGCCGTCTTGCAGGAATGTGTCTTTATGTTATACTTTTCTTATATTTTTCCAGTGTTCTTGTCTTTTGAAATATCTTGTGCACCAATGCAGAATCGAACCAGAATTCTGAGCCGCAGAGCTCCTATGAACTCGCTATGGTGAAACCAGGTGCAAGATATCTTAAATTCAAATTATGAAATGGTTATGTCTAGTAATTTGTAGTGACCAACATGCGCCAATTGCCCGTATTTTAATGAATGATTTCTTAAAGTGTACTCGCATTGTTCATTTAGCCGGTCGCCCCAGGTGATGAAAGGCCTGAGGTTGCCAAACTCCCAACCTGTCGCCCATAACTGTTTAGCTTGCTTCAATACCCACAGGCTACTCCAGGAAGAATTTCCTTTTCTTTCTTGAATCACTGCAGCGAGCTCCAGAATAGTTAGTAATGTTTCCCCGCCTTCTGCGATTAAGGCTTGAACAAACATATTTTATTCCCCTTTGTATTTCACATGTTGTAATTTTTATGTGTTTTTATTCTAGATTCTTGTTGTATATATTCTCCTGTAAATATCGACAGCGCTATACTGAGTTATTGTCTGCGACATGCAAACTTCAAGTAGGTCGGTGGGGGACACCCGATAAACCACGTCACTCCTGACACAAATCTGAACCACAGGGAGAAAAGCCTATTAGCAGCATCAGCGCTCTGCTTCACCTGGGTGAGGGGCAGAGAGACAGAACTTCGGCCGGCGTCCCACATGCCATGAGTTCTCCAGCCAGCACTAGAGCACAGAGCGAGCGGAAATACAACGGTCAAGCAGCCCAACATTAACATTGAAAAAAAATTTTTCTTCGCTTCTCCTACCTAGAACTTCCAGATGGGGGGCCTATGCCTTTCTCCACCAAACTTTTACGATACGTCTTCATCACAACGGAGGGGGGCAAATTGATGCATGCTCACTTTTTCATCCTTCTTAAACGATTACTACTCATAGCTAATCACGTAAAGTATTCTTACTTCAACCCATGTGAGAGTTGATCCTGCAAACCTGTACACGGACGTTGCAGGCCGCCACAATCCTAGACAGCACCCGAACACGTGGATATCAAGGTTGCGTAATCCAGCGAGAATGCTGCCTCCTCCCCCCCCCCCCCTCGCTGAGTGTCTACAAGCTGTCAACCACATCGGGGCATGGCCGAGCGCTGCAGAACATTCTTGAAGCCAAGTGCTGGCAAGAGGGTTCTTACCTCCCATGCTGGCCTCACAACAGAGGGATGTAACCCCCCCCCCCCCCCCCCGTGTGTACCGCCCTTGCACCCTGCAGTTCTGACGATATAAGTCCGTGCGTGACCAAGCTCGCAAGTCGTATTATTCCAGTTTTCAAGCTCGCTCTATCACTTCCAGTGCTGGGGTCTCTACTACTACAAACTCTTAAGTAACCTACCAGAGGCTGCTCCAGTGACTTCAACTCTCTTCAGCAGCCACCAGCAGCTGCTACCATTGCCATCACCAGAGGCTGCTGTGACGTCAATACCCACCAGTTACCACCAGAAGCTTCTTCTGCAGTAGCATTGACATTCAACACACCCTGCTACTAGAGCAATAAACTTACCTCCTCTGTCTCTTATAGACATCCCGTTTATTAGATAGCTTCGTATTATATTTTTCATTCTTCGTCAGTTTGTATTATTTCCCAAATAGCCTATAACCTGGTTGTTGTATTTCACATCTTTATTAACCTCTTAGTGTACAACTTATACACAAGCACAATTACAATAGCTTTGCTTATTCGTAATAATCCACCAACACGACTTGCTCAGTGTTCGCTCCATTGTCCTCGGTCCCTCTCTCTTTGCTCATGCGTACCAACCTCAACCTGTTACAGGTACACACTTTTCCCCCTCAATTATTTTACCATTTACATTAGTTAACAATCCAGAGTTTTTCACTACATATCTTCAATGTAATACTTTGTTTGTACATACTGTAACACCTGTCACACTCTAATTATATAGAATTTGTTCACAATTTCTGCATCTTTTTAATACATAGAATGCAACTTAACTCTACACATGTTACTCTAAAGGCCTACCGTTTTAACAGATTTTTATCAGTTTTTACGGATTTTTAACAGTGTAGAAAATTCCAAACCTAAACTACAACAGAGGTGAATAATTAAGCAAAATATTTTGGACATTTCACTGGCGCAGGTATACAGTTATCTACATTTTTCTGTTCCTGGCTCTATGTTCACATGCAAAGGTCAAGGCATTATTGAAAAAAACCTTTGCTGCGAATTGCAGTTTTTACGCATGCAATCCGAATTTAGCGAATGTGTAAGTGTGAGTAGTTTGTACATTCCAAACCAAAAAAAAAGTACTTAAATATGTAATTGTCTTTTGTATCCACTTTTTTTTTTTCCTGTAATTGTCAATTTTTTTAATTCCAAGTATTTTACAGGATTGACCCAATGATTCCAGGATTTTTATATACGGGAACCAGGATTTCGGCTTCAGGGTTGGTGGCAGCCCTGCTAGAGCTATCGACCAATTGTTTACAAATCCAGTACCTTCCTAGGTTTGATAGTCCTGCCAGACCTGCTAACTGTTACACTCCTTTCAGCGACACCTGAACCTCGAGGTTTCATATTTTCAAATTCTCTAAACTCCACTTTACTTTCACTCAAACTTAATTCCCTAGCATCAATCCTCTTCTCCCTCATGTCACTTAAGTGCATCCTTACTTCATCACCCTCCTCCAACCTTGATTCTACATTGTCAGTGTCCTTGCTCCCCTGGCTAGTATTCCCTACTGTAAAATAACTCCCATAAGCATCCATATCCTCATTTTCGTGATTGTTAATCATAGGACTGACAGTGAAGTTTTGCTTAGTAGTATTGGGTGGCTGGGCATGAGCATTAACAATTTGATTTACTTTTCAACACCCTATTGTCATTGGTTGTCACTTAGAACATGACATTTCCCAAACTTTTTGTACTTATTGCAGGAATCCATGTTACACCTCTGGCTGTATAATACTTAACATACACTTTTTGGCCAACAACAAATTTATTTTTTTGACAGTCTTGAAGAACTTTCACACAGCAATGATTGTTTCCTATCTATATGGTACTCTAGAACTTCAGTTAACAAGTCAAACCGTGTGCGTAACTTAATGCCCCAACTGAAGTTCAGCAGGAGAGGAACCAATTGTAACATGAGGTGTAACCCAATACATAAATAAAAAGGACTGCAATGCTCCTGTTGAACTTCTACCATTTAACATTTGTTTCTTAAAACTAGCTTTAAATGTTTTAACACTGTTCTCTGCAGCACCATTTGACTGCAGCATGTACACTGCTGTTGTGATGTACTTAACACCATTATTTTTAAGGAATTCTTGGAATTCCACAGACATTAAGCTAGACCTGTTATCAGTTACAAATAACGTAGGCAATCCCCATGTACAAAAATATTGCCTGAATGCCGCCACTGTCTTGGTTGCAGTAATTTTACTAATTTCAATAACATCAATCCATTTTGAATAAGCATCCATTATTGCCAAAAATATTTTTCCAGGTACTGGGCCACAAAAATCAGCATGCAGCCATCGATTGGGTCCTGATGGCCAAACCCAGGGACTCAATTCGGCTTTTGAAGGGTTTGCTTGATACTGCCTACACGCATTACAGTATCTAATAGTTTGTTCAATTTTGCGATCAAGTGATGGCCACCAAAAATAAGATTGCGCCAAGCTTTTTGTCTTTACCATTCCCATGTGGCTTATGTGCAAGTCTACCAATAACACACTATGCAATTTGCTTGGAATCACCAACCTATGACCCCACATTAGACACTTATTCTCTACTGTTAATTCATGCCTTTTAGTATGATAGGGTTTGAAAACTTAAGGCAGGTTTATGTCTGGCCACCCATTCAAAATAAATTGTTTCACTTGTTTGATTACCACAGTGTTCCTAGATTCCTTAGCCACCTCATGAATGGTAACAGCTGGCACCACCTTTTCAATGTATTTTATGTACGAAGAATCATCTGCTTCTGTCTGACTCTGAGACACTTTACTAAGTGGTATGGTAGTCTAGATAACCCATCTGCCTTATTTTGTTTAGATGGTACTAGTCTTATTGACTATATAAACCCTGACAGATATACAGCCCAACGCTGGAGTCTAGTAGCCGCCATTACTGGAATGCCTTTTTAGGACCAAAAATGGTCATGAACGGTTTGTTGTCTGTTACCAATACAAACTGTCTCCCATACAAATACTGGTAATATTTCTTAATCCCAAATACAATGGCTAGTGCTTCCTTCTACATCTGGGAGTAATTCCCTTTTGCTTTGGTCAATGGCCTGGAAGCATAAGCTAGAGGCCTTTCCTTCCCATCCTTACCTATTTGACTAATCTGTGCCCCTAGACCATAGCTGCTCGCATTACATGTTAGGATTATTTCCAATTATGGATCATACTGGGCCAACACTGTGTCCGATGTTAATATTCCCTTGATTTTGTTAAATGCCTCGTCACATGTGCCTGACCATGCCCAATTCACGTCTTTTCTTAGAAGGTTATACAATGGCCTTAATGTTTCGGACATGTTGGGTACCAATTTTGAATGATAATTCACTGATCCTAGAAAGGCCTGCAACTGTTCTACGTCCTCTGGTTGTGGTACATCTACAGTTGCTTCAATCTTACATGGGTCCATGTGAAAACCATCTTTATCAACTATGTAACATAGAAATTATACCTCAGGTGTCAGAAATTTACATTTGCGCAACCGTACTCCACATTCTCGCAGTCTGTCTAAAACTTGTTTAATTATTTCCAGAACTACGTCTGTTGTTTCCCCATTTTATTAAAATATCATCTATATGCACAATGGTACCCTTCAAGCCCTGTAACATTTTCTCCATTTCTCTTTGAAACCATGCAGGTCCTGATGCCACGCCATATACTGATCTTTGATATTCATTCATAAATACCCTTGTGTGTTGAAATAGTCAGCAAGTGTTTACTATCCTCACTAAGTTTGATTTGATTGTAGGCTCTGGACAAATCAAGCCTTGACAAATTTTTTTGCACCATTCAAGGTACTTAACAAATCTTCTACCTTAGGGACTGGATACCTGTCAACTTTTAAACGTGATTTACAGTGATTTTAAAATTCCCAGCAATTCTTATAGTTTTATCATCCTTAACAATTGGAACAACAGGTGTCCCCCACTCTTGAGTGATCTACCCGTTTCAACACCCCTGTGTCCACCAAATGATCTATTTCCTTATCAACCTCATCTTTAATAGCATAGGATATTGAATATGGCTGGTGGTATACTGGCTTATCATCATCCTTTAGTTCTAAGGTAATGTCACGTTTGTTATACAACCTTAAGTTATCTATAAACACATCAGGGTACTTAGCAGTTAAACATGTAACTAGTGTCTTTTCAGAGGTCTTGCACTGTATCGTAAATGCAAATTCCCTCACCCACATTCTACCAAACAATGGTTTGGGTCCACCATCGTTTATAACGTGAAATAATAATTCTCTACCTCCACCATTAACATTTACAATCACTTCAGTTATACCAACACATTCCAGAGTATCTCCAGTAAAACTTCTGAAGTTCTTGATGGAAGCAACTTCTTCTGCTTAAATTTTTGCACATACATTTCCTCACGTATTGCTGAAACACTCAATCCACTGTCTAATTCAAACCTTATTACCTGCCCATCAACCTGCACATCATTTTCAAATTCATCTATCCTAACGTCCGTCTTAACAGTTCCCACTATAGGTACTGTCTTGCACATTAAATAAATATTCAAAGTCGTCGTGCCTCCCTACAGAAGTAAATGCACCATCCTGTACATTACATAAATATTCATTTTGATTACTCATGCAGTATTCCTAACCTACGATTTTTGTCCGTTTTTTTTCTGGCACTTCCTTCTACTGTGACCTGTCGTTGATAATACTTTCCTGGTTCAGCTACTAGGTTATGTATTTCTTCACCTTCATTACCTTCAGACCTCATCTTGGAGACTGCCTGCAAATGTCGTCTCTTCCCACATTTCCTGCAGTTATAGGTCTTGAACCTACAATTGTTGGCCCTGTGATTTGGTTTGCCACGAACGAAACATAACCCATTTGGTGTTGTTGAAACTGCCTCAGCTTTCAGCTTGGACTGTGGAGTCGCTTGTTTGAAGTTTCAATGAACACTTGAATATTTTATGTTAAACCCTTCACTGGTTTCACCACTATTATTCATTTCTGAAACTTCACGTACAGATGTTTTGAAAGCTGTAGCCAGGTCAATTGCCTTTTCGTAAATTAGTTTTGGTTCACTCAGCAGTCGCTTCTGAAGTCCGGTATCACGTCATCCACACACTAACTGATCTCTGATATTCTCTTCCAAGTTTGAAAACTTGCAATTCAGTGACAATAATTTTAAACTATCTACATATCCAGCAACTGATTCTCCTGGTAGCTGCCTCTGCTCCTTAAACTTGTACCGTTCCATTACTTCTGACATTTTGGCTTCAAGGGGTCTAGTTAGAGCTACATAATATCTTTTAACGTTAAGTCCAGTAGTCGTTTTGATGTACACAAATCACTTAGTAATGTATATGCATCATTGTCCAGCAGTGTCAAAGTTAGTGGCACTCTTTTCACTTCAGCCATGTCGTTGGCTACAAAATACTGATTGAGCCTTTCACACCATATTTCCCAACCATCTTCTTTCAGATGAAATTGCAGAAAAATTCCGGCAGGTAAGAACATGGTACCCGCTACCATAATATAGACTCAACTGTGATTTTTCGTATCACCTTTCCATTGAACTCCCACCGTGTACACACGCATGAATTGTTTACGTAGGTTACTTCCAGCGACCCATCTACTTGGTAGGAGTTAGCACGAGTCACGTGTGTGTATTATGACTTTAATAAACACATCTTTGTTCTCCTAGCCGCGAGTCTCATTACAGAGTAATCTTGTATATGCCTGTTAGGAACGTTACAAGTTGTGCATTGCCAACAGATTCCCGGGGATTTTTCAATACTAACTAGATACAACAGTGGACCCCCTTCTGGAGGCCACTAGTCCTAAAACACACACATTTGACAGCCGCCTGTTCTATACCACCAGAGCGCCTAGGTGCTGGCCGGATAGAACAGAGGAGCCCCAACCACTAGTAACTCCTCCAATCAGGGAGAGAGAGTACGCATGAGTTGTATCACTACCGGAGCACGTAGTTTCTGGTGGCGGTATTTGCTTAGGTGTTACGGCCTGGCCTTGGTTTGATACCACACCCAGCAGGAGCAGTGGTAGCCCACACTGTTTCAACGCTTCTGGTCTTCCCACTAGGGGGGGGGGGGGGGGGCTTCTGAAGCACCGGGCTCATGCTACCAGCGACTACTGAAATACACCATTCTAGGGTTACATTTTGCGTCCGTGGTGCATGACCTGTATCCTTCAGCAGAGGTTGACTCTATGCTGTTCAAGGTAAGGCACGGGAGGAGCAAAGGATTGCTCACCTTGCTGCCAAGAACAACCCACAGTGGATTGGCTGGCGGAACGGGACCACGCCGCCTTAGTAAGGCCCTTGGAGAGACCGGCCTCTCCTGTATCAGACTTCATCGCTTTCCCACCTCATATTAGTACCCACCAGGACTATAATCCCATCCTGAGTGGTGTACTACATGGAACCAAGGTAAGATACGGTATCACCAACCCCATGTTCTGGAGTTGAGAGGGGATCACCTGGAATCTACGTCACCATGTTGGTCGACACGGTGCAATCAGCCTGAAGCCTGAGGACTGTGCCGTTGACCACTGTCCACAACCATTCAACACTCACCAGCAGGCCAAAGAAGTCGACAGTAAGTCTGAAATCTCAACACCTCCTGCCAGTCATCTACCATAACTCGTAAACCCAACACTAAGGGGCTAGCCAGCCGGGTTATCCAGAATTTTGTGCCATCACAAAATGCAACCTACCCAATAAAGGTATCAAGCCGGAAGCAGCCCTTAGAGAATCCTTAAACGCTTCTGCTGACCTAGTGTAAACAAAACCACAACGACCGTGCCACGTACTCACTAACCCGGGCACGTGTCATTGTTAAATTGAGTAATTTGGTAAAATATTATGAAATTCATGAAACTTTCATTAAGATGCACCGTGAGGCAGGTTACTGCCTTCCAGAACAAAGGGGAAGCAGCCTGCCAAAGGAATCTTGTGACTAGCTACACCACTGACTGGACACTTCCAGTACCAGTAAACTTTAACGACTCTCGCTCAGTGGGCGTTTACCTCGTCCAAAAAGTGTACTCTTTGTACCGACAAAAAAAAATTGAAATGTGGTAGGCCCAACCTATTATTTTGTAACCAAAATAACTACATAAAATGTAAATTTAAATACATCCAGACTCCTTCCCTCCGTTCTACCCTCACACTCCCATTTTGATGTACTCTAGTTGTGCCAACCCCTATGTACACCCACTTTTCTCAAGACTTTGATGTTAAGTGTCGTCCAATCCTCTTCACTTCACTTCGCTTCCAACTCTCTGTCTATCACCCAGACAACAGGTTAGAAACAGCCTGCATTTATTCCACAGATGGTATTGCCTACAAATAAAGAGTATTTTAATATTATCCTGGCAGGAGCCTGATTGCTAAGAAGTCACTGGTTTTAATCAATAAGGCCAAACCAGTGATAGTTCAGGAACCCACCTATGACTCAGTTTAGTACTTGGTCAGTTTTTAAGTAATTCCTACTTCACTTTAATTTTAATCAGTATATTTCCATCGCCTTTTTAACTACGTTTGTCTACCTGCTGTAGATGTTGGAAACATCCAGTTTATTCAGCCAATGTAGCTTATAGTGAACATGCACAGTAGTGAATTGGTCTTATAAGCCACTGTAAGAGTCTGTGTGAAACGAATGTCAAGAGTATTTTGATACATTGCAGCATTAGCAGATATTATATTGTTATGTTATAATATAATTCAAAATAATTATTGATATAAATATAAAGTATTAATTTTGGTGCTTTTTTTTATGAAGGTGGTTTGTTTTGCCAGAAAACAGCTGCTTTTGTAGTTTTAGCTCTTTATGTAATTATTATCATTTGCTCAGAGATTTTTATGACAAATAGTTTTTGACTTGGATATTTGTGATTTTATTTGAATATTGCCTATTTCAAAATTACATTTAAAAAGTTTTAGTGAAATTAAAGTAAAATCATAAATTATTATTGATGTGTAATTTCGTATAAACAACAGTAGTACTTATTTTCCTATTCCTGAGAAAATAATTTTTTACACATTAAAATATCGGAATTTATTCCAAAGTTAACGTATTCTTGGGGTATGTACTACCGAGCCGGACCAAGGCTCGGTTCATTTCTTCCTCTCTAGTTCTTCTCAGCACTTTTGGAATTATGAACCCTGTTCCAGGGGTGAGTGTCATCACAAGTTATGTTTAGAGGGGGAGAATGCATTGTCAGAACATGCTAACATCCAACCCTGCCAGTGTGTGGTGGTGTCTGCTCCCCATAGTAATTACCACTGTATTTCTGCTGATGATGTTTAACATTATTAGGATGGCATCAGTTCTTCCATGCAGTTTTCCACCCTCTATCAGTTATATTCATACAGCTAATGGCATTTTTGAAAAGGGGTTTGAGAAAGTGGGGAGGGGGCAAGAGAGAGACAGAGAAGGGCAGAGTATGTGTACATGTGCGCATGCTTTTGTGCACGTATGCACAGGATAATAAAAGTCCTTATTTTGGATCTGGTAGGGACAGGATCAAATCTGAATTCCAACAGCTTGTCACAAATCTGTATGTAGCATCTCGGGACCTTTAAAGGCTTTACAGTTATCATCTATACTGGAGCCTGGGCCCAGCAACACCCTAACTTTTGTATAGTGTGGTGATGCTTCATGTGTGACATACAGTTTGTATAACAGAACCAATGGAATGGAGAGCGTGGGCAAATAATTTAAAGTTATAATGGAAACTTTTTCCAATTCAGATACTGAACACTGATAAAGGCTGTTCACGATAAATTGAGCACTTTAGAAATGAATCTTAGGAAAAAGTCACTGCCCTTGCATGCATGTATATTAACAGGTGCACTGAGTGACATTCGCCCAGTAAAGTTGGTAACGATGGATGGAAACTAGTTCCATAACTTAATGTTGAATAAAAAAAGTGTTAGCTAACCATTTGTGGTAAAATTATTTCTTTCGTTTTCTGTTTTCTTTTTGAATCAAAGTGTAAAAATGAGCAGATGTGTAAAGTATTTACTTTCTTGATCATTTCACAGTTGCATTGACCGATGAATGAATAAAGTGATGAGGCCTATGACGTTAATTTTACATAAGGTGGAAGAATACACAACGTGTATACAAGTAGATCTTAAGCAGGGCTTTCAAAAGTGCTCATTTTACCGTGAACAGTCTATAACAGAGGGTAAGTCAGGCTGCAAACCTCATCTTTCCCTAAGAGTTTTATATCATTTTGCATAACACAGTACACTAAGGCTGTTACAAGTCTATTAGCAGAACCACTACCAACCACAACTCTGAGTACTCATGACTTTTTTACCTGGTATGCACAGCATGCTAGATGAAGTCAGTAGCAAAACAACCACCTTTTCCTATAGATGATCTTGCTGCAGTTAGACAGGCCAAAACTGTTTTCCAGCTTGCAACAAGTCAAAATCCACTAGAAGCAGTTGGCTGCAGGGCTTCCAGAGTAACCATTAGTATTTTGAATTTTGAATGAGTAGCCAGGGCACAGTTTAGAGCTCAGATTACCCTTCTATCTGTCAGAAGAGTCATTGGCATGTAGGCAGCAGGTCACAAAGACAGTGGTAACTACTAAAGTACGATGCATGATGCTTGTTTGACATATATATAACCAGGACTTCGCCTCGTCTCTGTGTATCACCACGCAACCCCAGGTGGTGTTTGAACCCCGAAACAACTAGCTAGGAGAGCCTACAAATACGCCCCTATTTGTGAGGCCAACCATGGACATGTCAGCCAAGATCTGTCGCCCTTATGTCAAACATCACGCCAACCCCCTTACATGTGAGAGAGGCTAGTCAAGCAGCCAAGTTAAGTGCCTAAGCTCGTGCAGCACAGGCAACCCAGCATTACAAAGCCTCTTAGTTCTACAGCGGACCAAAGGAACGTGCTATAAAGCGAAGTTCCGCCCAGGAGGAGGAGCTCACTTCCCCTACACCCCTGCACCTCAGTCAAGCCCGTAGGCAGGTAGAATATATGCCCGTGCACTCTGGCCAAACACTAGTTGCTCTTCAGTTCCAGCAGCTCTCTCCACCACCTTGTGTGCTGGGGCTCTCTGTTGATACCAATGTCTTCCAGACATCCCGGAAGCTCTACGAGACCTTCACCAACAGCCCCCCCCCCCCCCGAGAAGACGTCTTAGACCCCCTTGAACTGCCAACACCTTTCTGGTAAACGGCAACCACACTACCCTTCTGGTAGTGGCCCCGAAGTCCCTTCTGGACAATGGCATTGTAATAGTCAGGAACAGTTATTATAATGGCTACCAAGCTGCATCTGCTCTTGTTCTGGTCAGACCCAGGTCTGCAGCACCTGTTTTACGTAACTAACTTCCAGTCAGTTCTGAGGAGGTAGTACGGGCCACCGTGTTTATTCCTCTTGGAATAAATACATTCTCTCAAACCTCTTGAGTGCTCATTTCTAAGGGTAACTGATTTTATTTTCTGTAGAAGTCAAACTACCGGGGTAAAGCAGGATACAGTGTCTTTGACAAACCAATTACTGAACCTAGTGTAGGACTGCAAGATCCCTTACTTGGCGCACGTTCGTCATAAACACACCCAGTTGACGCCCACCTGTACTGTGCACCTGGTGCGCAGTAAGCCAGAGCCACAACCACTTGCAACACAATCCATAAGGTGGCTTGTCAGCCAGCTCAGCCCATAGGGACTGCTAGACTGGTTCTGGAGGTCTGTCCACCTTTGGATTCATACCCATCGTCGTCGGATGTTCATAATAAATCCACCGTACCTCATGTTGCCGGTTGGAGTAAACGGGTACAGCTCTGGGTTAGCTCGGCCTCTGCTTTGGTTCTACACCTTGTTAGGGACCATCGTTGCCTGCTTCCCCTTGACACAGCAGACTGTTAAACCTACCTGTTAATGTCGCACACCCATAGGAGTGGTACAAAGTGGAAAGATAGGAAGGCAGTTACTGCCGCCAAAGCCAACGGGAGTTGTAACCCAGTCCCAACTGCACTTTGCATTATAACCCCCTGGGAACGAGCTCAAGCCCCGCCAGCTGGAGAGTTCTCATCTCCCAGCTCCTTCCCACTCCTAATTTCAACTCCTGATTAAGACCACCAAACGACCGCACTCAATCGGCACCGACTTCCGTCAAGATCAACACGTTCCACTAGGGATTGCTAATCCCTAGTTTCAGTGCCGCCGGACCAGCAGCCCCCCACGGGCTCACCTCTACACCACCAGCCACAGCACCACCGCTGCTCCAGGTCGGGCAGTTCCAGTGAACACCAGCAGCAGCAGTAGCATGGTCAGCAGCCACCCCGGGCTACCTCCAGAACAGGTAAACCCGTGGCTGTATGCCACCTAGTACGCTGGACAGCTAAGCCCACTTCTGACTTTGTGCCATGCCATCAAGCCATGTGCCCAGTATTATATACCAGTCGAGGCTCGATCAGCCGCTAAAAAGGTCAGCCAGTCAAATCACCCGTATGACCGACATGTCAAAACCTTGCTCAACCATGACGTCGTCAGCCACGCGGCGTCACACGTGGGGCCACAGTGCTTTGCTAGTTATGAATAGTGAAGCAGAACTAGGACAGCACAACCCCAAGATTCAGTGATATTGGCCGGGAGTCAAGCCCAATTAACCAGACTTCGGGGAGTCTGAAAATACCCAGTGGTGCTCAAATAACCAAACCAGCCAAGATGTCAGAAGCTGACGCTAGCTTAGTCGATCAAGACGCAACTAATGCGATGACTGAGGGCACACCCGAAAGGTGCCATATAGCCACTTGCTCTGGCACTGGGTTAAATACCATTATATGCGCACACTGTCAAAACCACTTCCATTACCAATGTTTGGGATGAACAGACAAACCCCAATATACGGACGAGCTAGAGTTCCACTGTAATTAATGCTGAACCCGCCAGACTACGTATTGCAGCTGACTAACCTGCACCGGACAAGGTACAAACACAGTACGCCTCATTGTTTGTGCAACGTATCACCATCTGTGTATAGGCTGGCCAGATAAGCGCATCACCAGACCATGTCTTATATATAGATGTGAGGTTTGCCGACGTGCTGAGGAATACCGCCCAGAGAATCCTGGCTCTCGCCAGACCACCCGGGGTAGCGACGGACCTCAGCTCCCAGAGTTTGCTGAAGACTGCACGCAGACCAGTTTACATTCAACCTCGAATGTGAAAAGAAGAATTTCATGATAGCAAAGTTCCTCCCAAGTTTCTCCCTGGGTTGGAAAGACCCAGAAATAGCTGAAAGGAAAGACCCTTGAGTGGTGGACGAAATGCTAGGAATTTATCACAGAGTGGGGGCAGCTGTGTTCCCACCTCGCCACACAATTTTCCAGCTAGGAGGTCATAACCTCACCTAATGACTGAATTCCACAGCTGAACCCAGGCCACCAACAAAGAGGCAGAGATAGTGGTCCGAGGAAAGGTTCAAATGGTCAAACAAATTTTCCCCGAAGGAAACGAGGAGAGCTGTGTGTGCCGTATCACACGCATGCTCTTCCCCAAGATACGTAATTTATTACAATCCCGAAGCCACAGAATGTCAATGAGCTTGTCGAGAGGGTGAGGGAACTGAACGTAATTACAAGGCACAGATCCCGTTGGAAAAGCCATGTGCTAGTAAGAGCGCAACAAAAGGACGTTAAAGACCCAACCAGGCGAAAATGCCACTGCCGGGATGCAAAGCAGGAATCATGGACCTGTACCCATCCAGAGATCAGAGATTATATGAGGAAAGTGAACCACCTAAAGCCTCTCACATAGAAGTGGGAATAAACGGGCACAGAATAAGAGCCTTGCTAGATTCCGTAGCCACAGGCAACTTCGTCAAAAATGACGTGCTCACCCATGAACAAAGGTCATCATTCCGCCCTCAAACCCACCTTGTGCGCATGGCATAACATGACTGAACCTTCAAGGTCGATGGTCGCACCACACTGACCATGGGAATATAACCCAGCCAAGTTTGTGCTTTCGCCCGACATCACTGAAGCTGTGATCCTAGGGTGACCCTGGCTACGCCAACAGCAATGCGTAATGGACCACATGCAACGGCACATATACTATATCGGAGAAAAGCACCAAGTGACCATCAATTGGGAACACAGCCTCCCAGCCCCAATTGCTCCTGAAGATATAAACCACCAGTTAGTCGCACCAGAATTCGCAGAACTTAGAAAAATCCTGGACCACCATGCTGGAACCTTCGGCCACGGAGAAGAGCTGCGCCAGACACATAGCATCTAGTATGAAATCTGGCCCACCACTGACATGCCAGTATATAACCGACCTTACAGGGTGTCTGCCCAGAGGCGGCACTTAATAATGACCCAGGTACAAGCAATGAAGGGGCAGGGGATCGTGGAACCGTCTTATTCTTCGTATAATTCATGTGTAGTATTAGTCCTGAAGAAGGATGGGCAGCTACGTTTCTGCGTAAAATACAAAGATCTGAATGATGTGACACACCCCATTGCATCGCCAGCGTCCTGTCCCAAAGCCAATATCTTAAGAATTCTCGACATACAGTCGGGGTACTGGCAGATCGTGGTGCACCTAGACAGCCAGAAGTATATTACATTTACCATGTCAGAGGGAGAAACAGACTCGAGAAACGGACTCGAGAACGCACCCGCCACCTTCCAGAGGCTCATGTCTGCCAAAGTTCTTACCAGCTTTATAGGGCAGTTTTGTTTAGCATATTTGGACGACATAATTGTTTATTCCAAGACATGGAAGGAGCACTGCGGACATCTCCAACGAGTCCTGAAGAGACTCGAGTTGCACGGCCTAACCTGCAAGCGGCTACGCAATTTCGTGTCAGACATCGCCTGACAGATGGCACCCCTCCACCCTCTTCTAGAGAAGGAGACACATTGGCAGTGGATAGATGAACACTGTAACACCTTCCTAACCCTGAAGCAGAGTTTCCAGAATATCGCACTACTCCACCGACCACAAAAGGAGAGCCCGCTCATGCTCCAGATGGATGCCTGCAAGAACAAGCTGGGAGCAGTCCGGCACCAAGAGAAAACCCCCAGCCAGCCGCAAGTAATTGCTTACGCAAGCACCCGACTAAACGTGTCCGAGCAGAAGTACCATATCAACGAGCAGGACTGTCTCGCCGTAATATGGGCGGTAAGGAAGTACCGTTACCACTTGTAGGGCAGGCACTTCATACTCCGAACCAACAGCAAAGCCCTCCAATGGCTGCATGAATCAAAGAATGCCTATGCTCAATTCAGACGGTGGGAAATGTTCCTCATGGAATTTAATTTTGAGGTAAAACATTGCCTGGGCAAAAGCAACGACCTACCCAACAACCTATCACGCCAGCCAGACCTTAAAGATGAGTGGGAGAGAATGACTTTCCCTCATGCTCCCACCAGAAACCCCGAAGAGCAACTTTAGCTCCTCAAGCTGTTCAGCAGGTACCAGATATGCTACCACCAACCCAGAAATCCAGCATCTCCTCCAGATCCTGTCCCAGAGGTTTGAACTCTGGGACAATGTCATTAGATCCCAGAGCAGACAACAGGGGGCTCCGTGGAAGATCTGGATACCCAGGAACGTGAGGGCGGACTTCTGCCACCACCATCATGACCACCCGCAAGCCAGCTACCCTGACATCAAGGGGATGCTACAGTACGTCAATTACTGCGAGGCATGCTGTCGTGGCAAGTCCTATCCCATACCTCACCCCACAGCAAAACCCCGTTGGCCACGTACAGCCTGGACACACCTGGCCACTGATCTGATGGGGCCATACCCAAGGAACACCAAAGGCAACAGGTATTTGTTAGTGGTCACCGACCAATTTTCCTGCTGGGTAGAAACGTTCCCTCTACCCATTCAAAATATCATCCGGAAGTTTGGACAGAGATATTTCCCTGCTGGGCGTACCCGCAGGCTATACTGACGAACAATGGCACGTATTTCGCCAGTAACCAATGGCAGCAGCATGCAACACATGGGGAGTGGAGATGTGGATGACCCCCCTCCCCCATACCACCTGCAGGCCAATCCTACACTGAGAGGAGGAATCATGAACTCAAGAAAAGGCTGCGTCTAAGTGTGGGAGAGGACCATCGCCATTGGGACAAACACCTACCGGCCATTCTCTTCACCCTCAGGAGGAGGACAAACAAAGCTGTGAACACCAGCCCCAGCCAGCTCATTCTGGGCCATGCCCTTCAACGCCCAGGTAACTGGCAGTGAATGCAAGCACCCACGGAGATGCCCCAACCAGAGAGAGGACGTCTGCATGGCCACCTTAGCCTGGACCACGAGGGTGCATGACGTCCAGGCCCAGTATATAGACAGGAAGTACCCACAACCCAGCACCGGAGTGAGAAGCTTTAACATGGGTGAGGCTGTACTTCACCGCAGCCACCCACTTAGTAAGGCCCAAGGTCAGTTCAGTGCCAGCCTGGCGGATAAGTGGGATGGGCCCTATACCATAGTGGGATGCCAAGTTAACGCGTACTGGGCGGAGGACATTCCTGCAATAGAAACAATTCAGATACACCCCACTTGTCATACTGGTGCCACAGTGGCCGAGTGGTTAGACTGCTCGCCTCCCCCCAAGGTGAACCAGGTTCCATCCCCAGCCGGTTCATTTAGGATTTTCTCAAGTGAGAATTGTGCTGAACGATGCTGTTGTTGGCGGGTTTTCTCGGAGATCTCCCATTTCCCCCGTCTCTTCATTCTGGCGCTACTCCATACTCATCGGCTTTCAAGACCTCATTGTTAAGAGCCGCCCAAATCTCTTTTCTCTTCACTCACTTGTCATACTGAAAACTCAGTTACTGTTTTTAGGATTTACATATTTGTTTGTCAAGATAATAAGGAAATGTATCAATTTTTAAGTAATATTTTTAGAGAATAACAATGTTGAGTATCACCAGTTTTACTTTTATGTTGTTTACCATTATAATTTTCTGTCTGTGACCCCTCCATCTAATGGATACACGTACACAGCGCTCAGATTGACTGTACAGTACTTAAAAAGGTCTATCCTACAATATGCATGGACTAAGGAATTTTGGATGGTAGTTGGAACAAAAGATTCAGTGCTCACCACAAATATTTTAAGTTGGGAGTGAACTTCCCTATTATGTAAAGTAATTTCTGAACTGTATGAATGCAAGAAAAAGGAATAACTAAATGATTATGGCCCCACTCATGAATTCAAAATTAAAGTGAATTGTTCACAGCTCCTGAAGTTTTGACCAGTAAAGAAAGGAACATTTCAGTTTTGGAAATAAACATTTTATTGCTAAGATAACACAAATAATGTACAATTTGTAATTATTTTCATTTTATACTTTGAATATACATGCACACATAAATAACAAAACACATATTCAAGAACATTTTCAAGTAGTATCATTACAGAACAATGAATGTACGTACAACACACAAAATATTGCTGGTGTATCAGTGCTGATTTGAAGTCTCATTACTTGGTTTAGTTCACCAAAGCTATTGATAATCACTGAACAAACATGCTTCTGCAGGTTTCTATTGTCCTATAAGAATGTACTTCACTGGTAACATAGTTTATTTCGAAAGCAAAGCCAGTAAGATCTATTTAAGTAGGAGAAGTATTGGTTTATCCACAATTTTTACATACATTGCTCATCTGATGTTTGATGCATTTTGCCTTTATATATATATATAAAACTGAAAGAAATCAAATGCAAGGTATTTGTTCTTGAAAAGTGCACCTCTTTTTCTTTTTTATATTAAATGATAGTGTTTATGAAATGAGGTTCTAATTTCACCTTGCAATTATGTGCTATTTGTGCATACGTATGTTTGAGCAGCCCCAAATGTTTTCAGTGGTTCTATATTATATATATATATATATATATATATATATATGTATGTGTGTGTGTGTGTGTGTGTGTGTGTGTGAGAGAGAGAGAGAGTGTGTGATATATATATATATATATATATATATATATATATATATATATATATATATATATATATATATATATATATATATATATATATATATATATATATATATATATATATATATATATATATATATATATATATAAATAGATAGAGATATTGTCAGTCAGTATCATAGGACCCATGTATTTTTTTTCCTTTCTTTTTAAACCCAGCTCCTAAGGTCAGATGGAACTACACATCATCTACATCTCCTCACACACTGTGTTGGTGCCACCATATAGTGTTTCATCAAACGTGCAATGTGGTATTCCTTTCTATAACTCCTTACAGAGGGGCAGCGCTTGTGTAGTGGAGAAGACTACTTGCCTCCCACCCAAGTGAACCAGGTTCGGTTCCCAGCTGGGTCGCGCCCGGATTTTTGCATGTGGGAATTGTGCCAGGTGATACAGCTGGTTGGCGGGTTTCCTCAGGGATCTCTTGTTTCCCCTGCCCCTTCATTCCGGCACTGATCCATACTCACCTCACTTCACCCTTGTTGGCTCACATGACCTTGCTGTTAAGAACCGCCCAAATCTCTCTTCTCCTCTCCACTATAACTTCTCTCCTTACAGTTTTATATTTGCACCAATTTTATTTTGTTGCTTCAATAATCATAGAGTGAAAAATTTGTCTATGGTTTTTTTTTCTGCTTTCCTGTATTTTGCAGTATTCATCCTGACATACTGAAAGGTCATCTTACTGGATATGAGAGAGCAGTATGACAGGTCTCCGTTTCAGTAAAAGTGAGAATCCTTGGTTTTAGACATTAACTTCCCTAAATCAATTATTCTACAATAAATTGAATCTTATACTTCAAAGGATTAATATTTTTGTTAATGAATTTTTAAAATTATTTTTTGGAAGTAATTTTTTTGTTCCTTTTACCAGATGAATTTACAACCCTGAACTATCTGGGAATTTTGGAGGGAAAAATTGATCAGGTACATTCAGTCCTAAGCAATATGGGGAAGTGTGAAAACTTAGTTGAGGTGGCATTGAAGATACACAGTATTTTATTCCCCCTTCATGCTGTATTCTCTATAAACTGTTGACAGGAATATTAAAGCAGGGTATTGAATAATGGTTCCATTGGCCACACCCTCCCCCCTCTTTTTTTTTTCTATTCCCTTCCACACACACATACACATACTCATATTTTTTGGTAAGTAAAACATGTGCATACTAAGCCAGACTAAGTTTCTGATAAATGTACATTTTTATAAGATAGATATTTTTGATGAGATCTAGATGTTAGGGAATTTCAATATTAAGTATATGAGATCTGTATTCTTTTCAAGTTATTTGTTTAATCCATATCAAGTTAAACATACTTTACATGCAAGACTTTTAACCAAACTCAAACTTTAGGTAGAAAACTAAACATATAATAGTGATTATGGTCCATTTTAAACAATTTGAATTTTTCACTGTTTTACTCAAGCTGTGCTATTTCACATTTACTTTTATTTTAGCAAGGATTGTATGCACAGTTTTACACAGCTGTATTTACCTGAACTAATTTATAATTCAATAATTCTAAAATATAGTAAGATTTTTAGACCATATGACATAACATGTGCAAATACAAAACTTATTCAAGTTTTTAATAATCTGATAACCAGGTACTTTTGAATTTAGAGAACTTGCTCCATTATCACTAGAGAATAATTTAACATCTTTAAGACAAAGCTGCAATTGGTTTGAAACCCACAGATGTAAACAACAAGAGAGTTGCTCCAACTATAAATTAAATTCAAACACACTTTGGATCCACATTAAGCAGTTACACCACTAGTGCTACACTTTACAAAACTATTACTAGCTATTTTATACATACTTAAGCCACATCATCAACATATTGCTGCTGGTTTTATCTTTACATTAAATATTTTATACTTTTTGTACGAAGTGTTTTGCAGTCAGTTATTAATTTATTTAGAACAAGAAACTATGTTGTAAACAAATGTGCATTATAGAAGAAATGAGTTGAATGAAATTATATAGCTAGTACATTAATTAGTGCACAGTGTGTAATATAACTACATACTTCACAAGAAATCACATTAGTTGATGTAGGAAATGTGTCTTCTAGTACTAGTAGACAGCACAGGTTCTTCGTTATGGGGCATCTTCCAGAACATAAATATTAGATTTAACTGATTGAAAAAAAAAATGTTTCCTAGCCATATTAATTATTTTAATTCTCGTATTCTTAACATTGCTTGCGTTCCTAGTGGCTGGCAACACACCCAATATAATATTTCATTGCTTTGCATTACTTGTAGAAAGTATTGTGAGGAGTACAGCCGAACACAAGTACAGATGCTGTGAACATGGACTGCTTGGATCGTGGCTACACGTGACCTGTGGTGCGTTGGAAGAACAATGCAATACAGGAAGTACAGAATATGAATGACTGAGAAGTATCAAGTGAGACAAGGATAGAATAACAAATGAAAATGTAAAAGGATGGTAAAGAAAGAGTTGTGAAAAGACTTTCAGAAAAATTAGGCAACAATAGGCATATTTACAAAGTGGGGAAGGAAATTCTGTGTGTTTTAAGCATTCTTTGTAATTGCTGTAAAAATATGTAATGGTATAACTTATTCATACATTATCTGTTACTTTATCAAAGTTATGAAGATGCACATTCTGCATTATAGTTCAAATTACAATATGGATGTCTCACAGTATTCATGGCAAACTTATAGTGTTTTTATTTTCCTGTAAATTTTACTCTAACTTTTGTTTTTACTTGCAGCTGGTTATTTCACGTAGAACATACAAGATATATTATTTCAGAGACACTGGAAGCCTCTCCTGAATGAGATTCTAACTCCTCACATAAAAAATTGTCCTCTATACCATCCAGTGCATCAGTAATGTCACACTTCTTAAATGATTTCACCAATGTCTCAGTTTTCACAGCATCTCAGGAAGCTCTGACCAATTCACAAACTTATGCAATGTTAGACCTCATCCTTCTGTTGGTGTAACCTCAAAATCTGATACTACCCCCTGTTCCATTTCTCTTTCATAAATACCTTAAATGGCTTATTGATACAGTCATCTATGACTATTTATACCTCTCGGAATAACGACGACCCAAGTTTTCAATTCCTTGAGTTTAATTATACAATCTTCTGTTCTGTGAGAACAAAACTGATCCCATACTAGCAGGGCAGGTTTCTTCAACAATGTACCAGAGTGCATTGACCGTGACTATCCATAACTTTGTTCCTCTTCCATCCATCCATCCAGCCTTTTCCATGGACATAAATAAACACTCCTTTAGGCTATTTTTCTTTGGGTGGTGTCTTCCTTTTAAAAATCTATAGTGGTGGCAATTTTGTTTTGTCAGCACAGCAGCATAAAACAATCATGTAATGAGATTTTTCTTGCCCAGAAGCTTTGACAGTAATACATTTACTGCCTTTGGAATCCACAGTTATGTTTGAGGGCACATCAAAAGTCAGAGCAATATCGTCTATGTGTCCTATTTGGGCAAGTTCAAATTTGTTTTTTTATTTTCTTAAATTTGTGATGAAGCAATAAAATTCAGTAACCTTTGCTTCATATTCATGTAGCAACTTAAGCAAAATTTTTGTTATGGGCCACATACATAGCTGGTATCTCTTTGTGAATCTTGAACACAGTAATGTTACTCCAGTAAAATTGGCAATCGCTTGGTTAGTTGTCATCATTTTTGCTTGATGAATAATCATTTTTGTAGACACTGAAAGTCTCACTTGTATGTGGTCTAAAATTTACGTATTCATCTCTGCCTGAAGTTCTGGCCATTTTGCAGTTCCACTTCATTAGGTTGCATCTACTGAGTCATTTTCTTAAGTTCCTCTTCCTAATTCTACCAAGTTCTTATCATTTCTCTGGTACAAAATTCCTCTCCAGTTCTGTTCCCATGCTCTCCTGCATACACAATCACACGAAGCTTGTATGCTATAGCATAGCAATGCCAACGTTGTTGTCCAGCCATAACTTGCCAACCAATTTAAGACCATTCAAAATCTAACACACTATACTTAAAAAATTGTTCACAATTACTAAAACGTTAAAACAATCAGAACTGTGATTGATGGTGATAAGTACATCCACAGAACTATATGTAGCAATAAATGGAATGCTTCAAGTATATGCATATATGTTTGTAATGCTGCAGGATGCAAATGATGGCAGCATCGTCTATGTTTTTCATTATGTAGGTAAGGTACAGTACCATAAATACAATTTCTTTCTTAAACGTGCTATGCAGTCACGCTCGTGGCTACTGACTCTCCGGGATCTGCCCGCCCCTTGGACCAGTGAAAGCGATGTGCTTCTGCGAGTGTGGTGGGACCATAACAGCTCAGGTGCAGTGACCATTCCGCAACTTGATGCGTCCCCTGGTGGGATCGGGGATCCCCGGGCTCTGGGGTGTCTGGGAATAATGAAATACCAGATCGTGGACCAACTGGCCAGCTCTACAGCACCATCATTGTGGACGTCAGGAATCTGGGTGGCTCAGTACAAGATAGGGAAGCGCATCTGCTGGAGGTGGCCCAAAGATCAAGGCGGGGTGGGGGATCTCGAGGTGCCAAAATATGAAGTGTAGGGAACCTCACTACTGGATTTGGTGGGCTGTTGACTGCGGATGCGTGAGGAATGGCTTGGAATGCATCGGACCTCCGTAGGTCCTCGATGTCAGCGTTCACACCTGAGCCAGTGGATTCGCCTCCATCACTGATAGCTCCTGGATGTCTCGTCGAGCACTTTTAAGTGCTCACCCAAGACCAACGGAGATTTTGGAGGAGGGGGAGGGGGTGGCTCCCCATGCTATGCTCCCCACCTTCACCCATGGCGTGGAGACCCTGATGTCGACGCAGAAGAGAGAAGATTGTGTTGGTGCCATTACTGAGCTGCCCAGTTTTCCGACGCACTCGACGAGAAGCAGGGATGGCCCTGCATAAAATCGCTGCTGCCAATATTGTTGTGCTGGTTCGCCTGCACAAGAATATTGGCAGTAGTTAAGTTAAGGGTGCCCCATGCCCACAGACCCCGCCCTCTCTTCTTTCAACACCTATTAAAATGGCACATTCCACACCTGCTGTCTCCTAGCAACATTTCCATTAATGTTTCCCAAGTTTTGGAATTCTTTGCTGTCAACTGGGTTTTTATGGTACTATGCTGGTTTTTCCCAGCCTCTTCTTAGTCATAGTTTCAGCTATAGGTACATCAAGGGAGGCAGTCATGGCCCAAAACGGCAGCCATGGCTGCTCAATCCCTTCCTGCCATGATGCACGTCTCCTCACATGCAACTTCCTCTCCTTTTAGGCGTAAGAGGCGCAGCCCTGAGATGCATTTAGGCCCCTCCTACCGTGGATCCTCACCTAATACTTAGCAATAGGGTAGATTTAGAAAAAAAACGTGCTATGCAATTTTAAAGAACATATTTATGTGGTTTTTTAGAAAGCATCTGTGGTGTATAGGATGAATTAATTTCTTTGTTCTGTAATGAAATGTTGAAAAATGAAATTGATCAAAAGTACGTTTCAATGGATAAGACGCGCCCTGTTTTATGCCTATTTTCAATGAAAGAATGTGCATCGTATAAGCCAGCAAATATGGTAAGTATTAAAAATTCAATATGTACGACAAAATGCTCTTCCCATGTAGAAGTGAACCCTGAATAGTGGTGATCAATCATGTATCATGCCAAATTACTCCCATTCACCGTCACACATTTGTGTCGAGCAATGATTGGCAGTATAACGTGAGGTTCCATTTTGTCTTCTGACAGCACAGTTGCCATACTAACTGAACATATCCACAAAATTTTGAAAACAAAGTTTTTAGTTTAGATAATACTTTTCACGCAAATGTAAAAATTCAATGTGGGTCAGTCATTTATTGAGGTGTGCGCATACTGCATAGTTGGAATAAATGTACACGCTTCTACACTTTTTTCATTCAAAGCATGACAGCTCAAAATATTACATGAGTCTTAAAACTAATTACTTTGTGAAAATTATGCATACGGGACATTCAGTTACAATTAATTATTTGATGAAAAAAAATTTTTTTCAATTATAAAATTACTGCTTAAACAAAAATTAATACATTGTTGTAGGAAACAACTTTCAAGAGGCTGTTAATATATTCCAAATTTATTGTCTTGAAAGATGCCACGTAACAGAGCTCTCAGTGCTGTAGCAGTAATAAATACTATGTCTGCAGTAATGTTATAAAAGCATAGAACATATGTACTTATAAACAGAAAATAAAAAATTTTGTTGTTACCTTAGCATCACATGTTAACACTGATTAATGTAATCATAATAAGCTGTGAAAATGCTGATTTCTTCATTTGAAGTTACTAACATTTTGTTTAAAAATACTGTTTACAAACAGTTAACACATACAATACATTAATTAAATATTTGCCATATTTTCTTGTACATGTCAGTATATTATTTATATATATAAACCTATTCAAGCAACATTCAATTTCCTATTATACCCATATAAATATGTACTGATCAAATAGTTATTACATATTTTTTGACAACTTTCATTGGTTTGGAAGCCAATATTATAATTTTACTTTGAGTATCATAATAAATTTTTATAAAATTTAACATAAAGTATTAACATACAAGTCTCAATGCATCCCTGATATAACAATACATACAGTTACAATATTTAACACAGCCATTGAAAATAATATACACTTAAATTTCTCTTTCATGCTGACATTTCCGATTATCATAAAATGAACCTATAATTTTTGTCAATTGTGCCTGAAAATATTTTTTTTCAAAATGTTTGCATACTGTACTACATTACAAAAAAAAAAAATGTTTACCGGGGGGGGGGGGGGGGGGGGGGGAAGTAATATTTCAACAAAATAAATACAGTATTGTATTTATTCAAATCAATAATTCTGTGGCACTTTTTCTGCCAGGAGAGACCTCATTAGTTTTGAACAATGACTGATACTTCATATATCATAATCACTGCCATGTGATACTGGAAGTGAGAATATTATGACATTCTGCAAAGACAACTGCCAGAATTATGAATTTTCTCATGTATGTGCATAGATAAGAAAATTTAATTTTAATTTGTGTACAACTTTTGTAAGTCTCAGTGCCTATGATTAAATATATTTTATAAACAGCAAGAAAAGACAGCGGGGAAAAAATTGTTGTTTTGGAAGTGAAATTTGTTGACTGAGGAAATATAATCTAAGGAATTGATATGTCTGAAATAATGGAAACTATATCACTTTGCAGATTAAAATTGTGTCTCGAATACATTCATTGATTATCACATATCACAACAGCTGAATGGATAGAAGTTGGTTTTTGTTGGCTGTGCCAAATTTAAGAGAAGTAACTTCTTTAAATATGACATGATGCATATTAATAAAATGTTATCTTAGTAATTTTCATAGAAGCACATACAAAACATATGTATTGTCTAAATATAAACTCACAACCAAACATACTTTTCTATGTATGTAATTGAAAAATAAGATAAATGTGGTTTATTGCTTTTGTTACCGGTGGAAATTTCACTGTGTTGAATGAAAGTGGTGCATACTGTACTTGCCCAAGCTGTCAAAATATTGTCTCCAACCGAAATGCTCTGCCATCACTCAAAACAGAAAGAGGGGTGAATATTGTATATGACAGTAACAATATAATACTCTGCTGGTGAGGAGAGAGAGAGAGGAGCATCACTTCTCTGCCGTGCTGTCGCTACTCTCGGACACAGCTGGGTCCTGCATCATTACATCCTCCTCCGAGTTATCGGGCGATCTCTGGTTCTCCGGGTTATCCAACACTGAGCGCACAAATGCCCTAGTTTCCTCCTGCAGGGCAGACAACTGTAGTTGAAGCCTCTTGTTGTGACGCATTAGTGCCACAGTACGTATTGTGATGTCGAGCAGACCCTCGCGCTTACGCAGCAGAAGTAGCCTTTGGCGGCAGCGTTCCTGCTCAGACACAGAGTCCTTTACCCAGGCAGCTGTCTTGTCGCAAGCTCTCAGTGGCGACGAGCAGCTGTCAATGATTGCTGCAACAAACACGACATCCATGACCGTAACTAGCAACTGAAATATTGCTATGCAGCACAACACTATCACAAAAATTACATAACATGTTTTGGAGCCATATTTTCACTGGAACAGTACAAATAGGTCTTTGCAGCTACAAAATAAAAGGACTCTACATGCACTTATTAGAATATAGTTTCCCAAGAAATAAACAAACATTAAAAAGTGATTGCCAGTTTGTTAGCTGCAAACTGTCTCATAATTTATTCAACAATAAAAATGATTAAATAATGATTCACTTATAAATTGTTTTAATTATGATGCAATATTTAAGTACTGTAATATTTTAACATTACTAATTTAATTTATTTTAAGTACACTTTTAAATCAGAACTGCACAATAGTGCAGGGCAGCAAGAAGAATCCAACTCTGCAATATTAGCTCCAAATTTGATGCAGTGAGGGCTATTGAAATATTATGTAACTTTGGTTTTCAAATAAGTTCATATGCAAAATTTACTGCAGGAAGTACATATTTTGATAAGTTTACTAAGTGACAGTTGTCAGATAGGTAGGTGTGTGTCCTACCTGTAATGTTGGCAGAACTGCCACTGCCAGCACTGCCACTGCTGTCTGTGCTGCTTGCAGTGATGCGAGTATCGTCATTGTGTACAGCTTCTGTTGCCATCAGCCCCATGAGTGGAGGTTGGCGCCATGCACCGCTGCATGTCCGCCGAGACTGCAAGCCAGCACACACATTTCACATTCACCTGTTCTCCCTAAACTGGGTGTGTAAATACCTCAAAGCCATTTTTGCTATGTTTTGAAGATATTTTACAGTTTTGTGACTTGATGTCAAAGATAACATAATAAAGGTACCAAATTAATTTTAAAATTACTTTCATATTATTTTTGCATATAAACACAGTCACAAGAGTAATGTTACATTTTCTTTGAAAGACGACAACTGGTTATTCTGGTTGACTTGTGGCAAAGGTTTAACTTCTGGTTACGATAACTTTAAATTTTATCTTAAAAGTTAAAATTGAAATACGAGTAGGCCACAGAACAAATTTCTAAGAAAATATTCTTCATATTCGAATGACATTGGCAAGCAATTTAAGCTGTACCTTTACATATAAGTTTGGTTAACTTTTGAAATGTGTACAAATATGCTTTTAAAAATTCCCATAGTTTCTTTTATAAGTTTTCGAAAAGTAATTTTCTGCCATTATCATACTTTCATCAGACTATATTGCTTCATATCACAATCAAAAATAATGTAACATACAGAAAATGTAGACAATCATTTTTTGCTCGTAAATACTCTTAAATAGTCTCCAGGAAAATCATCCCAAAAATTTAACTCTTGAGTTTTGAGGGAAAACCATCAACCTGACAACAGTACACAATAATTGTCATGTGCTACTTAGAACACAAAGTATGAATGTTAGCAGATATGTGAACTAGTAAGTGTGTGACTGGACTTGCAAGAACCTACATAAGTGATCTCGTACTTTGATGATGATATCAACAGTAGGTACGTAATTTGAAAAATAATAGCAGCTACATAGGAAGTGGTTACTTTTGTCAAATACAGCACAGCTTTCTTGACACACAAGTCTAAATTGTGCTTTTGAACTTAACAACAATTTTTACAATAATTGTAAAAATAAACCATAGATAGTAAAACCAGTGCTAGAAAACAGTTTACGATAGTTTCCTACAGAAAATACCCAAATATTTTGGAACTAAAGTTTCTGCAAATTCTGAACTTCAGCTCATTTTCTCAATAAATTTCCTTATGTACATTATTTTGCCACCCAAGAAGTGGTAGGCATAAGGCATTCGTATGAAATATTTACATGCATATTATATGATTGTATGCATGTGTATTATCTCTGCATTCCTTAGGAAATGGACCTGCCATCCCCCCCCCCCCCCCCCCACTTGCAGTTTGCTCATTTTTTATTTTCACAGTTTATTAATGTGACTTTTCCGTGCTTGCAATTTATTTACCAAGTTTTTTTTATAATACATGTGTCTTTCATTTTAACTATCTACACAGAATTGGAAGTGAATATTATGCTTCTGAAATCCATTGAATTACACCTATTAGGGATGTCTAAAAATATTTTTTGGAATTCTGTATTTTAGCTGTTGCTTCATGCAAGATAATTTTAGGAATACATATTTAATGTTCTGAATTTATAATGATAGTAGCTGTCTGTTTTAGTTGTGGCATCTTTATTTTTCAGTTATAAGTTCCATATATATGTGAGTGTGTGCGTGCGTGCATACACTCTGTGGGCAAGAGATGATAGCTATGCAAGTAGCAATCTTCTAAATAGCAAAATGGGTTTTAATGTAGACCTGAGTTTATGACAGAAGTTAAATTACATCATATGTTAACATAATTCAAAGGTCTGTTTCACACAAGCTCTCAAGTCTCAACCTGCTTAAAGATGAAACATATACACTCTTACACTCTTAGCAACAGTATGTAACCTCTAAGCATCACTGGTCATTCTGTTGATAGTTGCCTTAGTGCCATGACTTGTGCATACAGTGTTATGAGCTCTCGGCTGCAAACAATTTTTCAGGTCAATATTCTGTATGCATGTTGAAGGGTTACATGTATATATGAAGGTACCACAAGTACAGTGGAACCTCTATGTATTGAACCCAGATGGATTGAAAGTTCACATCCATGGAACATATTCTATGCTCATTTTTTATTTATCTGCATATCAAGACCATATTCATAGAAAGTCCACATGTATTGAAATTTTGTCAGTCCCCTGAGAAACTATGAATAGAGAATCCACAGTACAAATTACAAATAGAATTCTGCAAGTAAACATGGGAGCCTTGCTAGTATGTAGTTCACAGATATGAATGGGCAGTCTCTGATCCACTAGTTTGCATGGGAAAGGAGCCCTGCTGGTATAAAAATACATATGGGAGGCCCTGTTTAATAGTTTAATTATTGTTTGTTTATAGTGTTTGACAACTAACATGACTGTGATGTTTCTGTAACTGGCCATTTGGCCTACAGTCGTTTGTTACTTGCTGTGTGTGTGTGTGTTTGAATGTTTTGAGTGAAAATACATTTTTACCTGCATTCTTATACAATGCCAGAATTATTATTAATCTAGTGTTCTAACAGGCCCATAGGTGCCAATTTCTTGTTTCCTGAAGGGGGGGCAAGGTGCAAATTCAAGGATGTTTCTCTGACACAAATCAATTTTTTGAGAATTAATGTGTTAATACATTCAATAAACTTCAACATTTTATTTAGGTGGTATAATATGTTAATAATAAAAATTAAAATCACATATTTACAGTTTTTCCTTATACAAGGATTGCAGCTGGCCAATCGTGTGCAGGCACTGAGACATCACGTGCAGGAGACCTGCCAGACCAACCCCTCACAAGACTTACATCCAACACATACACACACACACATACACACGCTGCTACACACACATGCACGCACACAGTGCAATCAGCACCACAATCATTCAATATTTTGCAATCTTTCGATCAATCTCACAATCTTTCCATCAATGTTTAGCAATCCTCCTCCTCAATAGCAATCTTTATCAATATTTCCATCAATCTTTAGCAATCCTCCCTCTCAATCGCAATCTTTTCATCAATCTTTAGTAATCCTTCTCCAGCATGTGATGTCTCAGTGTCTGCGCACGACTGGCCAGCTACAATTACGTGGGAACTGAGTATTTAGCTGCTCTGTGTCTGAACAGTGTATTAATGGTGTAATACGATTGGTTCGAAGTCAATATGACATCATAGGGCTTGCATACACATATATTATAAGCAGTAGAGAGTCAACTGAGAGGCTTAGTTTGACAACGGCTGCTGCGAAAGATACATTGACTCGGCTAGCTTCTACAGCTTCACTTCTAAGTATTATTCTGCATCTGCGATGCCTTCGGACACTCCAGAGCTAATGGTAGCTATGGCAGTACCATCGACATCTTCAAGGGTGGTACCAGCAGTGCCATAGACTTCTTCGAGCGGCATGTCTATAGTAGCATCGCCATCTCTTTGGATGCGTTGCCTACAGTAGCACCGCTGTCATCTGCTGTGGGCATGTTACCAATGCCGCCATCGTCTTCTTGCCCCATACCACCGGCATCTTGTATCTTCTTCCTCTTCAGTCATATCATCTATCTCTTCGGCTAAGGCACCTATGTGTCTACCGGAATTTCCAGGGTCTTCGGGAATGTTTGACACATTGCTTGCAGGAGTGCCATCAAATTCTTCAGCTGTGACAACTGCATCACCAACTGGACCATCAACCTCTGTTCCAGCGGCAACTGTATTGTCAACCACCTCTATACACAAAACAGAGTGTAAAGAAAAATTTTTAATCTGTATATGTATGTTTTCTCATGTTGCACTTAACTGAATACATTGTGTGTAAAGAAAAAATATGTTGCATTTTATTAATTAAAAAAAAAAAAATCTTTTGCTTTATATAAAATTATTTTAAATAAAAATACTTGCATTAAAAAAATAAAATAATACAAATTTCATATGACAGTTTACATACTTTGCATGAATGGTAAATGTCACAATTCGATACAGGATGATAGCAGGATGCATAATCGAGAAATTAACATTATGTATGTGTTGAAAATATAATCCAATGTGGAGGGTGCCGACAGTGCAACATATATTTTAAAAATATAAACAACTATGGCTACTGCCTGGTGGGTGATTTAATACACTAGCACTACTTAGGTGTTGAAAACACATGAAAATCAAGATGGTAGTTTAACGAAGGAGAGGAAGAAACTCCAACAATGTATAAACAAATGACAAATGAAAAAAAAAAAACAGATGGTGGTAGTAGTCAGTAACATAATATGCTTGTTGACTTATGTATTTTCTCTCGAGTTTCAAGGTCATTCAAGGTTATGGAGTCATGGTCGAGGTCATCTGCTTCCAATACGGTGGTAGTAGTCTGTAACTTCATATGATTTCTAACTTTTATGCATTTTTCCTTGAGTTTTTGTTTTCAAGGTCATTCAAGAACATGGAGTCAAGGTCACCTGTTTCCAATATGATGGTAATCTGTAACATCATGTGTTTTCTCGAATTTTTGTTTTCAAGGTCACTTGCACCCAATCTGGTGTAGTAGTCTGTAATGTAATATGCTTGTTGACTTTTATGCATTTTTCTCGAGTTTCAGTTTTCATGATCATTCAAAGTCAAGGCCACCTGCATCCAATATGGTGGTAGTGGTCAGTAACATAATTTGTTTGTTTTTATGCTTCTTTCTTGAGTTTTTGTTTTCAAGGTCATGGTGTTAAGGTCAAAGGTCAAGATCTAAGGTCATGGGGCACTGGCTTCCAAGATGGCGGATGGGTGTCATGGCAAAATGGTCGCGTACCAAGATGGCGGTTGCCAAACAAAATGACGATCGCCTACTCGCTGGTTTCACATACCAAGATGGCGAAATGGGTATGGTTGTGGGGTGACCTCTGGAAATTAAATTTTTAACAATTTTAAAAATATTTTTTTTTTAGAAATGTTAATACTTTTATAATAACTTTTTTGGGGATTTAAAAAAGATTTTTAAAAATTTTAAATATATTTTAGGGTCAAAGGTCAAGGTCACGTGGATCCAAGATGGTGGACGGGCGATCTGAATAACAAGAGCATGATGTTGGCCGGTCTGCGTCTGACTCCTACTTCCTGTATCCGACGGCCGTGAATTCTTATTTTCCTACTAATCTTTTGGTAATGACTTGGAGGACCCTGACGACATAGTACATCATTGACGTCCTGCGTCCTCATGTTGTTACCCCTCATGAGACAGCGCCCGGGTACTGGTACAGTTTTTTTAACAAGACAACACTCGTCCACACACGGATGTGCCTATGGAATGCCTACACCATACTGGGGTACTCTCGTGACTGGTAAGTTTTGCCAATCTGGCCCCAATAGAACATGATCAGCCCAGGCATCAACTCGGATCCGGTGCCCATCTGTAGAATATCGTGGGCCGACTTGCCTCAGAAGAAGATAAAATGTCTGCATGACACCCTTGTACATGTGTACATGCATCCAGACCCGAAGGGGTGCTACATCTTAACAAGGACCAGTACTTTGCCTGTATTGCAAACTCTGTTGTCCATATGATTTGATATTGTACTCGTTGCAATAAAATCATATGACATTATAACTCAAGCAATTTCATTTCAATTTAGACCACTACAGTCAAAGCGGTAAGAAATTTTTGTCCGTGAGAACACATGATCCAAGGAATGAAAGCTAAAGTTCCCCCCTCATGCAATAATATGGATTCTAGAATAAGTACTAATGTGCAATGTGATTGGATTGACAAGCGAGAAAATTCAGTAGGGATAGAGTTCTAAAATTACTATTTCACAAAAATATTAGTCACCTTGTGAAGCTTCAGGATGCGATGAGGTTGCCGTCTAGAGTGGAGAGCTCCTAGACCCACACCTGAAACAATAATTCATTAGTGACATGTTAAATGCTGGTTTCGCTGCGACCAAAAATATCGCAAAAATAGTTGTACATTTAATATTTACCAGCAAATAAAATTAATTAATGTTATTAAGTGAAAATCATAAAACATGTATAAAGTTATGAAACATCTTATAACGCGCAGCTATACGGGATTATCCTGAATTCTAGGTGCAAACCTTGTGAGATAATCGCTATGGGAAATGGGATAGAAAACATTAACGACCTATGACGTAACATTATTATTTAGATATATATATATATCGTTAATGTATATATATATATATATATATATACACACACACACACACACACACACCGATTCGCAGTGGAAATGGCTCCACTTAGAATCAGTGAATATAAAACACTGATTGTTTCAGTGCAGTGGAAAAATTGCTCTGATTGAATTAATGGTGTGAAAAAAATATATATATATATATACTTTTGGATTAAAATTATCTATTTACAAACTGTCCGTAACTACCTGAAATTAATTAACAAATACGTGGACAGTCTTGGGCTGATTGGATATCTGCTACCTGTGAGCATTTGACGGGATATAACATCGTTCGTCATGAGGAAATTACGGGGTTCCATATTTTTAACCAAGAAAAATGTGTTACTCGTGGGTGTTGTCGATTGCTCGGTATATCCCCGCCAAATGTTCACACGCAACAATTTTTTTTAAATAAGAGGATATGGCAGTTTAGAGGATGAGTATAGATAGGATATAAGAGTATAAGAGCAGTTTCAAACTACGCTGTGATCAGTGGCACTGAGTCTTTATCTTCTTGCAGTACATATGTCTCCGGGGAAAAATTGCATAGTTCAGCAGAGGAAGGTTTATTTAATGTGATGTTAGAGAAAATACAGTTGAAATACACCCGAGCTTGATGCTTCTCCAGTTTTCACACACGTTATCGAGAAAATACGCCGGATATTTAAGCTGCCGGTATAAATTAAAGGCATCTCAGTGCCTCACTTTCCTGTCGACGAAAAGTAAAATCAGTATGAGGAGCTGGAAAAACTTCAATTTTATGAAACGTTATCTTGTTCGGGGATGCTGGGAGGCCAACTTTGGCGAGGGAGTTGGCATGACTAATTTTGAGCACCGAGACTAACAAGTGGTACATAAACTACAAACTAATATAACCAGAACATACCACAACCTGGTAGTCTTTCCATGCATTTCACTGCGACAAAAAGCCCAACTTCTGTCATAGATGCATCGCTGTTATCATGCGAACTTTTCTACCGTAAGTCGGGTGCGGTTCACATACTAAGACCAAACATGGCATATAATTAATAAAACACACACAAGTGCCTTGACCAAGATTCTAAACCAGACGGCGACATTTTTCGAACTGTAAAGTTCCGGGTTTGAATCTCGGGTAAGATAGGCCTATGTGTTTACTGTTTGTTTTATGTAAATTTTGGTTAGCTTAGCGTGAAAGCTGTCTCTTGATAAGCATGCCAATACCTGAACAAGCGTAATTAAATGAAATGTAACTCACTCCCCTTATGGCACCGTAAGCCAATGCAATAACACAGTGTTAGGTTAGTATAGGCTGCTAGCAGCAACGTTCATAGGTGTAGCCAACTGATGCGGAAGAAGGGTGCATAAGCACCCCATTACTTGTTATTTTTAAACAATTAAAATGGATATTACAACGTGTATTTTTTTGATTTGTAATATTTGTTAACACTTTTTGGTAATGATCAGTGGAGTGGAAAATCGAGATTTCAGTCCAAGAGCCAGTGAGGGTGAAGTGAGGCGAAGATGGTGAACGGGGGGGGGGGGGGGTATGCGGCGAGAAAATTCGTCGGCCAACAATAGGCAACGCCCGCCACGTTCCCCACATGCGGTCCGGGTGACCGAACCCGGTTCGCCTGGGGGGGATGCGAGTAAGAAGTCTGACTACCACACCACTGCGTTTCCCAGGTAACGGTGAAACGAAGCAATGTTTTCGTAAAGTAAATAACAATAAATTTAATTTACAATATTGCATGTATTAATTTTTCTTTCGAATAACATTTAATTATTATTAATGTATGCATACTTTTAAAGAGATGTAGCAGCAAACAAAATTACAAAATTTTTAATTCACGGGACGAGACAGAAATTTTAAATCGCGCTTGTTTTGCTATGGATGGGTTGTAAGTCATAAATAACTGTGGCAATTTCTCATACCGACCATAGGAGCGCCGGCTACGACGACGGTCAAATAGGGTTGTGCGATATGGCTATATATCGATCACAAAACAATATTTCTGAAATACCGCAACTGCGATCGATATGGTCGAACAGTGTAGAGAAATATATTGCACATCGCGAAACTAGCGATATGCTATATTACAGCGATATGCGATGCTGGTGATGCACGATGTTGGCGAAATACTATATTTGCGGTATCAATATGATCGATATTTTCGAGATTTTCATACTCTATGAGAGTAATATATCGCACCGATACTGATATGGTCAAACCATGGGTGTTGGAAATGGGCGGGAGGCAAGGGGGCGCCCCCCCCCCCCCCCATCAGTCACACCATGAGACGCCGAAGCCTTCAGAAGAGGGCGCCCCCAGAGAAAATGTAGATTAAGATTATACTTTGCGTGTAGTTACTAAAAATGGAGATTAATAGTAATGTTTATACACTATCTACCAAAAAGTAATTGGGCACCTGTCCACAATGGCATGCTCTCTACGAGTGTTTGCAGGCCATCCCCGGGAATTCGTCGCCATTCCTCTTGCAACCATTCCACGAGTTGAGCAATGGATTTTGACCGCACCTGACGAGCCCTCACCCGGCGATCCAATTCGTCCCAAAGATGTTCTATAGGGTTGAGGTCGGGGCTCTGGACGAGCCAGTCCAATCGGTGAACATTGTTGTCGACATACCACTGCATAGTAGCCCTTGAGACATGGCACTTGGCATTGTCATCCTGGAAGTAACACTGGTCCATTCCGTAAAAACGCCACAATGTTGGGAGCATTTAATTATCCAGAATGTTACAATAGGCCTCTGTGTTCATGCTACCACGAACAAACACCAGTGGTCCTACGCCGAAGGCAGTGAAACACTCAACTGACGTTACCTATCTTCACGGGTGCCCAATTACTTTATGGTAGATAGTGTACTAGTAGCCCGGCATCGCTTTGCTCAGGTTTTATGGAGTTACTAAAATACATGCCTATATATTTGCGACTACCCGGGCCTACTTGCGACTACCTGCGACAACTTGCGAATTTATAATATTAAGATCCACTGAGCCACTGCGGCATCACTTGATATATTTCTATACACTGAGCCACTGCGGCATCACTTGATATATTTCTATACACTGAGCCACTGGGCTCCACTTGAGAGTGTTCTAACTACTGAGTCACTGCGTCCTCAATAGGGATCGCTCTAGCGACTGGGCCACTGTGGCCCCACCTGATATATTTCTATCCACTGAGCCACTACGGCCCCACTTAAGAGTGCTCTTGCCACTGAGTCACTACGTCCCCACTTTGGATCGCTCTACCTACTGGGCCACTGCGGCTTCATTTGGCATTACTCTACCCACTGGGCCTCTATGACCCCACTTGATATACGCCTATGTCCATCTGGAAGAATGTAGCTTTTTAATAGTGAAAGAATTATAAAAATTGGCCGTGTAGTTTCCGAGGTTACCCGAGACATATAAACAAACTCACATTACCTCTTTATAATATTAGTATAGATATATATTTGTGCCAAAATAGGATAGGAAGCAATGTGCATGAGTTTGTAAATACATCCATAGTTGATTTCAAAACAATTTGGGGGGGGGGAGGGGCGCATTTTGTAGCACCAGGGGCGACGCTGCGCGGACAGAAGGAGGCGGGATAGTCATCCCACGCGCTAGACGACGCTCGCGGCTGTGTAGCGCGGTGCAGCCTGAGAGCCGGTCCCCGGGTGAGAGCGCCGGATCAATATGAGGGCAACAGCTGCAGCCGAGGTCAGTCCGCACATCTCCACACGCCACTCCGTCTCCAGGAGGCGGCCCGCGTCTCCACGGCGCGTCTTCTAGTACCCCCCACACTCTTCACCCTCAACTACCGCTTTTTCAAAAATTCATCGATGGATCATCCAGTGACTGATACATCGGTGTACGCCGGTTTAGGCATTTTCCCAACATAGATTGGTTCTCAGCGGTATTTTCGTCTACTTCCAGACCCAAATTGTAAAGTTTTCATCGCCCATTTGTAAAACTCGACGTCGGAATCACTTTGGAATATTTCGGAATGCTTGAAAATTACGAGTTGAGGCTGTGTCAACGTTTATTTTTCAGAGAAAGCGTTCCAAAATTCATCGGTTGATGTTTGGGTGCACATCCACCAGATCCATCTACTTTTCAGGCCGGTTGAACTGGTGGCATAATGGATTTAATCGAACTCATCCGAAACAGTAATCTCCGAACAATCGGTGTACATCGGTGGGTGGAGACACCGCTGAATTTTCGAAAACGCGGCTAGGCTGCATATGTAACCAACATTGCACGGCACTGGCTCGCACATCACCGACACTAATGTCGCAAAAAAACGTGGGTGACGGGGACGTTTATCCCTGGTTTTAGATTATATACACACTCTCACTCTAGCTCAACTTAATTGAGAGCAAACGTACATACATTTCTAACAGCGCGCATTTTTAAAAACAGTGTTGTAACCCAAAATCCAGACCGCGTTGTTTTCCATAGGTTTTTTTTTGTCGAAGAGACAGGTCCGCAACGTTGCAACTTAGAGATGTGTTGATGCGCATCATGTGCACTTTAGCCTGTATTCCGTCTGCAATACCACACAAAACCCGCGACAATAATCTCAGTCCATAGACGCCAACTTCCGTATCTCAGGATCATACATTCCGATCTCAGTTCAGCCCAGGTCCCACCAGTCCGCAATGTTCTAGAGTTCTCCGAGCGCCCTCGCACATAGTAGCCTTCACTCGTCGGGTTTCACGTCTTCTCGTCCGTTCACACTACAAACACCTCGTCCGCTATCGTCCCGCAATCTACTGTCGTTGTCCGTCCTCGTGATGTCCCTTCTCGCACCAGACATCTTCCGATGACCGCACTCAGCCAGATGGTTTTTACCAAAGACTCCCGACCCTCGGGCCGCTGAGATATTTATGGTGTCGCCGGCGATCGCCCAGAAATTTCTCTTAAAGCCGCGTTGCTCCGAGGGTCCTAGTTCCCATTCCCATAGTATTCTTGCGCATCCTCCCAAGTCGTCGACTTCTCCAGCAGGGGGGAGGAGGGTCTGGGACACCAACCAGGTCAGCTGTCAATCATTCCCGGCCGCCCTGCGACGGGACCGTGAGCGGGTTTACCAAGGTGAGGGGAGGGTTGCAGTAGGTCTCACCTTCACAGAGCAGGGTCCGCGCATATACTCCATTCCCCACTGGAAGCGACTTTCTCGGAGCCCTGCTAAATATCTACTTGTAGGCCCGTTTCGTATCCTTCCGCCAAATGTAAAAAACATTGCCATGTGAGTACCATGTAGCATCTGTCAAAATCAATGTTTACATGCCATTGCGTGTGTACAGGTGTTCGTATGCTTTCGCTACACCTAAACATAAACATTGAATATTTACTTTTATACCTGTCATATGTGTTGTTTACTGTTTACAGCTTTTCAAAGAATTCTGTCATATTCCAAAAACCATTCCGTATGAATATTCACAGTTTAGGCCTCCAACATTATTTAGGTCAACTTTATGACGTTTTAAAAATGCCTGAATTGACGACAGTTCTTACGGTTATTTTACATTAATATATTTGTTTTCTACGATATAGCACATTACATGTAATGCATGTAGAACATTACATGTAATGCACGTTAGTATTTTGCCGCGACTGTGTTTAACACTGTTAGAACTGTGGGGTAATGAATTATAGTATTTAACTTTTTGTTATTAATATGTGTTGGGTTATTTCTTTAAACGGGCGGCCTCAGTTCGCATAACGAAAGAATAACGATTCCAACGAAGAATACATTAAATTCAAGCACGCAACTCATGTCGCTCATTTTTTGTCATACACGCTTTAAAAATATAGCTGTGAATACACACACAAATAAGCCAATCGTAGCTTTTATTCCGCTCATTTCTATATGTATTGGTACTTACTATGTATTAGGTTTATTGAAATTTATTGGGGCTGGGCTTGGTTATTGTTGGGATTGGTGGTTAATCACGTTACACGACTGTGTTTCAAACACCCAAGGCAAAGGTAAGACGTTGTGATAAATAAACAGACGTGGATGTAAATAAATAACTTCGTCATAAAAACAGTTCACATTTAAAACGTATAAATAGTTCACATCAAATATTTGAAGTCACGCACACACACAGATCCAGCGTAACGATCGCCACGCAGCCACGCCATGCTATTTCACACGCAGCGGTTAACGAAACACCGTAACAGTATATTTATTACTGCCCCGGAAACGCAGATTTATCATATCGTAACTTGCTTGGGGAGATTTAAAAAACACAACGTCTACAAACGTGATGTGGTAGTTTGAAGTATTTTTCGGAGTGAGTATAATTTACGCTTCGTTTGGTAACAAAGCAACACGCCATGTCATGGCTCACCATGTTTGCCAACTTCACTTTGTTTCTGCCCCGCCATCATATATTAAAATAAGTGTTCAAACATTAAAATCTCTTTTCAGTTGTAATTTACAAATTCAAAGATCATTATTTTGCTGTAATAAGTATGAAATATGCTACAATTGAAAACATATACAAATTGATCGCGTACTAGCGAAGTGAAACTTCCCGAGTGTGAAAGAGACAAAGACAGAGAGAGAGAGAGCGACAAAGCTCGCTCAGCAGACAGTTGCTTCAAAGTTGCTCTCGCTCGATAAAACAACACCTTACCATTACGGCCTACTCACGATATTTTCCGCTGTTATTTTAAACTGTAAAAATGAGATATTTTGCCATCGGGGCTACCTAAATATTTAAATATTTCAATAGGCACCGTTTAATTTACAAATATTATACTGAAAAACTAGGTTAAAATCATATTTTAACTGTGAACTATTTCTTACCGTCCGTTGCCAACACGTCGCTGCTCTCACTGTTGTTAATTCATATTTAAAAAGAAATAAATATGACACGTTATAGAAGATATTAAGGTAAAGTTTCATTTATTCAATAATACAGTACTCTAAAGTAAACCACAGTGTTATATATTTGTGGAATACAGGTTATTGAAAAAACAGGTTGACATGTTATGCCTAGAGTGTTTTTTCAAAGGTTGATTTTCATAAGTGGCTTCCAATCGGGAATGGACTATAGTTTCCACGGCCCGCGAGGCAGTAACAGTACGTATGTGACACTTTCTTCGTGTGGACCAAGGTTTTTAATGTTTAAATAAAACAATTTAGGCTGATGTGTCGATTTTTTTATAAAACTCTATTCACGATAAAGTGAGCACTTTTGAAATCAACATTATAAAAATGTCACTGCTCCAACATGTATATATTTTAACGGGAGCACTGAGTGACATTCGCCCAGTCCAGATGGCAACGAACGATGTATGGAAAGCAGTTCCTTATTTTAACGCCGAATAAAAAGTGTTAGGTAATCATTTTTGATAACTTAAAAGTATTTCTTTCACTTTCTGTTTTTTTAATGCATCAAAGCGTAAAAATGAGCATATTTGGAATGTATTTATTTCTTAATCATTTCAGTTTCACTTGACCGACGCATGCGTAACGTGATGAGGCCCATGGCAATGTTAAATTTACAAAAGGCGGAAGGATACAAAAAGTGTATACAAGTAAATCTTAAGTGGGGTTTTCAAAAGTACCGTGAATATCCTATAGTCTCTAATGTGTTTTTTATTTATCGTATTTCGTAATTCTTTTCAAATGTAAAATTGATTGTTTTAAATTTGCAGTATTTGCTTAAATTTTTTTTCTTCCACAGTCCGTAACAGTATATTTGTTTTTGTGTTTGATTCTCGTGTGGGGGGCGTCACAGGGTACCCCCTCTTCATATCCCGTCCTAACTCCGCCTCTGCTGCACGCTATATCATCTCTCACTTCTGGTTGGTTGGAGCGACAGGTCCGCCCTATTCGGGTAGGGCAGCCGGCTATCAGCACCACTTTCCTCGTATTCATACCGACCACCAGAGGCGGATTCGGAACATGGTCTTGAATGGAGAAATCTGTTACGCATTTTAGTTCATTTTTATGTTAGAAAAATACTCTGTCCACTCGGAACTTAGTTCCTTCAAATTCGTCAGCAAGATAAAAAAAAAATTTCTTTGGCTATGCAATAAAACAGATCTACATAAAAAATAAAGCTTACTTGTATGTGTAAATCTGCAAGAACAAATACAAATTTGCCTGAATTGTTTTTCTGAGTTCGATCAGTCATAATGCAAATAATTTTGTAAGGTAAACTTGTAGAAGGGTAAATGTCCCCTATTCCTTCTCCTTGTATTCTTCAGGTATGAAGTTGATCATGCCTGAAGGCGGGCACTGCGTGTGGGGCCGTGGTTACACGAGTGCTGTTAAACACATTCAGCTAAATACATTCGGTAGCCATGTCTGAACACGTTTAAAAACAAAACGTGTTTTCGCGGTTACACACCCAAAGCAGAATAAAATCAATGGAAATTCTGAACTCAACAAACATTGAACTTCAAATGTATGTCTAATTATAATACCATCCAACATTTATCACTATTGATCTTTTTAATTCTTATGAAACCTACAATTTTACTGTAATGGTATAATGGGTGGGTGTTAGTACATTCAACCTTAAACTAAGTTAATTCAACAAGTGCAGGAATTCCCGCCAAATTCAGCAATATTTAGTACCCTGCTTGTTTACTTCGAAGCAGCCAATATGAGCGGAGCAGAGAAGAGAAGTCGTTCGAAACGACTTATGAAAACTGTTCACTTTGAACGAGAAACAACTGCGATCGGAACTCGTTCGAAGGTAATGTAACCTCTTCAATAGCTGAACTTTTTCAAGTGAAGTAGTTCTGTATCCCGTGTAACCGCAGCTTGGGTTAGTTGCATGCTGGTTCCGTGTCTTGCACGATTATGTTCCTCACACAAACATACCGCTAGGCGGAGTCCTTGAATAACCGACTGCAACATCTACGGCTAATTCGAAGACGAATTCTCGGAATAATGAATCGTCTTTACTTCCGATTTTCCCTTTACTTCACGCACCGCCACTGACTATTTCGATAACCAGCAGTTGGTAACACTAAATACTCTAAAATATAGTACAGGACAGCTCTATGCCAACAGCACTTGCTCTTAAGTGCGTGAGGCAAGCTACAGAGGTGATCCTAGCGGTGCGGTGTGACGATACATCATTTGGTAGCGCTATATTTAATCAGACCAACATTCAAAAATTAAAATCTCTTATATTCAGTATACTTATTTCAATGCGCATTGAACCGTTATCACGCCACGCTACATGAAAACAGCGCCGCGTCGATTTATCTCGCGAAAAAAGCAAATATGTCCTGTATTGTCTATCAATTAATTTGGTAATATCACACTCTCCTAGAACAAGACTATTATAATTCCAAATTGTCTTATTCGTTTTAAATACTGTAATTTAGCTTTATTTAGCACATAATCGATCAATGAAAGTTTTCTTAAATGCAAATTATTACAACACCATTATGTTATTGAAAACTGTTATTTATTGCACATAAAGTTACTTAAAATACATTTTATTGCCAACCGTGAGGTCAGAGTTATTTAGGCCGTGTACAAAATGACAAATCGTTCTTTTGTAATTTGTCATTTCGAAAGTTTAAATTCAGACGTTGTCAACAGTCACTTGTTTAGAACTCGCAGTAACGAATTTTTACATTACCAGTGAAACAGTTTTTATTTAAATTTAATGCTTTTAAAACGGACGCAATATTCCTGCAAGCATCACTGGAATGCTGTGAATATGTTTTAAAAATAAGAAAGTAATAAATTATGCAATAAAGACTTTAAAAAATTCTTTGTTCCGGAATATACAAACAAAGCACAACACTAGCTTACTTTTTGAAACACGCCTAGTGGGCAATTTTTTATGAACAGTTATTTGTTTAAAAAAAAAAAAGTTTTATTTACGTACTCACGTATCTGTCTTGAAGGTCAAAACCAACATGTCGCGAATTTCGTCATTTTGTATTTTTGCTATCATCCGGTAGATACAAAATAGGAAATACCAAATTACCAAACGCGTCACCATTTTTGTATACAAAATCGGATCACGTGATCATTTTGACCACAAAATCTGTTATTTTGTACACGGCCTTAATAATTTGTTAAAGCTTCTTACACAATAGAAAACTTTAGCATCTGACTTTACACTTCCTTTCCTCTGACGAAACCACTAATACACAATACTATTGTAAAGTCAGAGTTCAGACAATTGAGCAACGGTTCTGCGAGCTTCGTAAAAATGTGTATCTTGTTATGAAAATAATTATAATATTATCCAGGAATATATTTTACGTTTCTTTTTTTTAATAGGCTTATGATTTTATTAAAAGTTTATTTCAAAACAAAAAAACTCATTTGATTGCTTTATTAAAATATGTAAATTCATATATTTCCTCTTCACATTATATTTGTTTGCCATTTATTTAATTTAAGACGAGCTTTGTTTAATATACCGAGATTAAAATCGCCCTACAATAAAATAACGCACTTTCCACATAACCGCTTAGATTCTCGGCAAAATGGCTGTTTGACTTTGGCTTTAAATTTCAACTTTTCGAAGTCGTAAAGTCAAGAGTGCTTGACTTTAGCTTTGCCAGTTCCATTGTGTCAAGCTCTATAAGAAACACCATGTAAGGGCCTTAAGACCGCGTGGTGTGTCGATATTAAGCTGTTTTATCCATCAAAGCGACCGAACTGAACTTGCGGATACAGTCTAGACAGAGGAGCTAAATTTAAGACGTGGACGTGAGTGTTCCAGTTATCAGCTGTGCTAACAGACGGCAGGCAGTTCCACGAAGACACGCGCGCCGCGGGCGGTCCTACCCACTCGCCACCGCTCCCGGAGGCGGCACGTGTCTGGTCAGATATCCCTGAATGGATGATCCGTAGAATCTATTGGCGTTTTATTCACACTTTTTTTAATAAACGTATGAACAATAACCCCATGTATAATGTGCTTGGTTGTTTACTAAATACGTCGTGTGCCTCCAGCGTTTTACAGCTCTGTTAACATAAAATTACCTTATTGGCGTGAATACGTTTTTAAATTTGCGACTATAGTGAGAGGCAAATCAGAAAATCCGATGATAAAATCGGGGGATACAGTTTGGCATTGCAGCTCCGAATCTATCGTCGACATACAAAATTCAATTACACCACTCGATTGCCTAAGGATCGAAGAATATGTTACTTTGAGTGAGGACTGCGAAGCATGGAGACGGGTGGGTGGTGTGGTGTGAGGGGGAACCGGGGGGGGGGGGCAGTTATGAGCTCGTTTCTCCGCGTCTCATAACTTCCGCGTAGTATAACTTTAGGCTAGGAGAAGCTACGACGCTCGTTTGAGTTTCAATCGACAGCTCTCGTCAAGATCAATCGATTTCGTGTATGAAAAAAAAAAAAAATTGTGTGGCGTGGTTATGGTGAAATTGCATGAGTTTAATGTAAAAAATTAAGAAAACTTAGCACAATGTCGGCATATACTCGTCAAAAAGCCAAGTATAAATACATAAATCGTATGCGGTTGGAAAGAGCGTCTCAAAAGCAATCCAGCGATATCCACAAAACACCATATGATCGAGAGAAGCGGTGCTGTGAAAAAAAAAAAAAAAAAAAAAAACCATCAAGGCGTCCGAGCGCGTCAACGTAGACGTATTCAAGCAAAACAAACGGCCGTGTCGCCTACACAGCCAAACCCAATTTTTATTTTTTCTGTTAAATTGAACTTTTACTCATATTTTATCTGTAATTTGTTATCTATAAGTTATATTTCATTCATAATTCACATGAATATAAGCAGGGAGAAAATAGGTGTGTTGGTAATGCATAGTAAGAAATAGTTATGCAAAATATTATGACACTGAGTGCCCACGAATGCGATGCGGTGTCCCTTTGGTGAAATTTTCTTGACTCGGTTAAGCTTTGTTTGCATGAGGAGGAGGACTATCTTGAAAGTAGAACTTAAAGTAGGACTTCAGGAAATAAGTAAGTAACAGTGAACGGACTATAGAAAGTGTGGCGTCATCACTTCGCACTTGCATATCAGTTCAACACCTGCGGCAATGCAGGAGTCTCTTTCCGCTTGTGGGGGTCCTCGCTCCAATCTTCGGAGGATTTCCTGAGGAAGCGGTATTCGTGCGTGGATGTGTGATGGCGTGGTAGTGATGATGTATGTTTTCATTTGAGCGCGCGGCAACTAATTGCAGTTTTTATACCATCTGATGGATTCGTACACAGTGAAGTATTTCTCGTACACTGGCCTCGCCACCACCTCCTCCCAGAGCAAAACACCAGTGGGGTATACTGGGAGCACCGCTTTCATTCTTAAACTGTTCAATTGGAACCCTGCAGATTTTATCGACCGACGACTTCCTCGGGAAAACATGGCCATTTGGAACCAACAGTTGGAAAAAATACACATCCTTTTGTTCTATAACTATTAAAAACAATTAGTACAAATGAGGCAGCGGTTGCGCAGTGGCTAGGGTGCTCGCCTTCCAACACGGCGATCCGGGTTCCATACCCGGCGGGTTCACTCCCGGATTTCGAATGTAGGAATCGTGCTGGACGATGCCGCTTTCCCGCGGGTTTTCTCGGAGTGCTCCCGCTTCCCACGCCCTTGCATTCCAGCGCCGCTCCATCCTAGGGACTCATTTTATGTCATTTCCGGGAATGACGGGCACCTACGGGTCCCAGTCGGAAAGCCCGAGACTCGGAGAGTGTTGCCTCACCCTGGGTTCACTCTCCACTCTAGTACAAATGTTTAAAAAAAAACTTCTTAGTCGCCTGCGGCTGAGTTTCCAGGCAATAAGCGGTATACATCTAAATTTTCTGAAGCATTTCTAAAGTGTTATTTCCAGGAGATCCCTCCGCCTCGTGCAAACAAAGTTTAGAAAATTACACCAAAGGGACAGCGCACCGCATTCATGCGCACTCAGTGTAATAATATTTTGCATATGAACTATTTATTACTATGCATTACCGACACACCTATTTTATCCCTGCTTTTATTCATATTATAGATGAAGTGATCAATTTGACCAAACATATGGTATACGCTGTTCACGGTAAAATGAGCACTTTTGGAAGCTCTGATAAAGATCTACTTGTATGCATATTGTGCATCCTTCCACTTTATGTAAAATTAACATTACCGTGGACCTCATCGGCTTATTCATGCGACGGTCAAGTGACACTGTGACATTATTAACAAAGTAAATAATGTACAAATCTGCTAATTTTTACACTTCCTTGTATTAAAAAATACAGAAATCGAGGGAAATAATTTAAGTTATCGCAAATGATTACCTAACAATTTTTGTTCGAGATTAATAAATGGAGCTACTTTCTCCTCCATCATTACCAACTTTACTGGACGCATGTCACTCAGTGCGTTCGTTAGAATATATGCAGGTAGGGGTAGTGACTTTTTTCGAAGGTTGAGTTCAAAAGTGCTCACTTTATCGTGAACAGCCTTTACTTTTATATTAACAGAAATATACAACGCTTATGATACATGATACATTTAGGAAACACCAAAACATAAAATACATGGAGTGATTTTTCAAAGGTTCGATTCAAGAAGTGTGAATACACTGCGAATAGATGATATTTCTATTTCAGCTATGCAGAGATTACAGTGTGGCCGCGGGGAGGGAGGCAGAGATACATGTAAGCTCAGCTACGAACACATGCAACGAGGAATGGTACTAAGCCAACTAAAAATAGGCTTGAACGAAACTTCGATGAAGGTATCAAGCAACCGAAAAAAAAAAAAAAAAAACAGGAGGGGACGAGAGAGAGGGAACAAAGAGGTTCATTTGGACTTAGGAACAGGGACTGGAAAGTCTTGGGCCCGCCACTGTATTAAGTCTGTTCTGCATTTTCTTTACGTTTTTAACATACTGTACATAAGTTGAAATTGCAAGTTGGTTTTAGTTGTCTACACACGCCTGGACTTGTTTTTAAAATGTTAATCACGTGAATTTGTGTATGTGTGTGTGTAAAACTATAATTATAGTTTGTTCGCTGTAAATTGGGCACTTTTGAAATCCCTGCTTAAGGTCCACTTGTATGACCATTAGGTTTTTTTTCCACCACAAGTAAAATTGACGTTGGAAAAAAAGGGGGGGGGGGGGCTGATCACTTTATTCACACGTCGGCCAAGCGAAATTGTGAAATGATTATCATAATTAACACAACGAGGTCTGCACACATTTACTGGCATCTTCGACAAATTAGAAGTGAGTCTCCTATATCCACTACTGCAAGAAGAACACAGGTGCTGTTGGTGTCTGTGTTAGAACTCACCATCGTCCTATTGGTCAATACCACACCAGACACTACCTTGTAATTTACTGCGTTCGTTATTGGCCGGTCAGCAACAAATGGAGAGCCGAGCTGATATCGACCAAATAAAATATCCTTTATCGTATAAAAGGTTGTACATTCAAACATGTCTCTTTGAGTGGCCATAAAAAAAAATAGAAATTCAATCGTTAGCAATATCACTGTTACTGCACTGAGGTATTATTGTGAGGTCATGTTTAACACTAGCCGAACAAAGACTGCTCGTCCATGCGAGTTTTGTTCTGAACAACAAAGAAAATTTTTTAATTAGTTTAGCTCGAGCTACACTCAAGCATATTCTGCACAGCGTTAAACATACTAACAAATGGCTAATTTTACACTTGTGTGTATTAAAAAACGTGAAAGATGTCAGTAGAATGATATAGATTAGTCCGGCACTAGGGGTTGGGGGTCCGGAGGGGGAATCGACATCATACTCTGTCATTCCGGTCTGCCGGTGGTCATATTATCCGTCATATTGGATCCAAGTGACCTTTGACCTTCACCCGTAACCATAAACTTGACCCCGTACCCGTGACGTTGGATAACCTTGAACACAAAAAATAAAAATATGCAGAAAAATTATAAAATACCAAAAAGTGTATAAAAATAAATAAAAAATAAAAAAATTATTGTAAAAATTATTTAAATATGTACGTGAAGGAGGTCCGCGGTTCGATGACAGGTGGATGGACTAAGCTCCCGACACTACCGGCCCTCACAAGGTCGGTCGTTGTCCATAACGTAAGCCATATTGGATGTAGGTGACCTCAACCAAAAATCCTCAAAAATTCCAAAAATTTCCAAAAACCTTGACTGTTGACCCAAGACCCTTTACCCAAGGCTCAAGATCCGTAACCCAAGATAGATTCAAGAATATTTTGGGTTCGGGTTAATGGTCAAGGGTCTTGAGTTTTGAGTCAAGGGTCTTACATCGTGGGTTAAGGGTCTCGAATCTTGGGTCAAGAGTCTTGAGTCTTCGGTCTTGAGTCTTAAATCTGGAGTCTTGGGTCAAGGGTTTCGAGTCTTAGGTTTCGAGTCTTGGGTCTTGAGTGTCAAACAAGTGTCATGGATTTTTTGCGGTTGGAATTTTTTGGAAACTTTTTTTGGATTTTTTGATTTCTTTTAGTAATTTTTCGTATCCAAGGTAATTCAAGGTCACAGGAATTCGGTCGAGGCCATCGACATCTAACATAGTTGACAAGGTGGAAACCGGCCGACCTGGTGAGGGTCGTTAGTGTCGGGAGCTTAGTCGATCCACCTGTCATCGAACCCCGGACCTCCAACGTGTACAACTTTAATGTTTTTTTGAATAATTGTTTAAGGTTTTTTAAATGTTTATTTTTGGGGGGGGGGGATTTTATAATTTGTCTGCAATATTTATATTTTTGGGATCAAGGTCATGGGTACGGGGTCAAGGGCAAAGGTCATTCAGATTAATTATGGTGATTGGGTGACCGGAATGACAGCGCGACCGGAGTCTAGGTACTTTCCTGAGTCCCCTCTATGCCCAAACATTCGAAGTTTTAATTTTTTTATAATTTTAAAACATATTTTAAATAATTTATTTGTAAATTGTTTCTGTTTTTATTTATTGAATTTAAAGGTCAAAGGTTGCCGGGGTTAACGTCTAAGGTCAAAGTCAAAGTCACCTGGATCCAATATGGCGGTTGGGTGACCGGACGGACTGACAGAGCATGATGTCGGCTCTGGACCCCCAGTCCCCGACTTCTCCAAATTATGCTACTGACGTAATTTCAATATTCATAAATGTTCATCTAGCACATTCAATTCAATGTTAGGAGTTGTAACCAGGCCTACTTCCCCTCCGTCGTTACCAACTTTACTGGGCACCTCATGCCAGTCAGTGTGCCTGTTAATATATATGCTGGTAGTAGCAGTGGCATTTTCAAATGTTTATTTCAAAAGTGCTCGACTAATCGTGAAAATCCTATGTCTGGTCTTTTCCCAAACTCCAGTAGCTTGCCTACCACGGGGCCATCGCACTGCATTAGTATTTTATCATGCTTGGGAAAGATGTTCTCATTGGTCGGTCAAACAGCTAAAAACAACTGTTTTTTAATTTTAAAAACTGACTAACAACTTTTAGTGTTGAGCTTCCCAAGATTATAATCCAAAACATAACTTAACGTAGTTCAGCATAATTAAAGCGTAACTCTCTCTCCCCCCCCCCTAACAAATTAAAATCTTCAGCTGCTTTTGTATCCGAGAACACTTCTTATCCCGACTCTCCGGTTGCACGAGTAGCTCAAGGGTGTGCTCGTATACTGAACTACAGGCTGTTCTACTGCGGGGCCGTCACCTTCCAAGGCTTTCAAAGGCTTTGAGTATACAATTTGGGTCCAGCACGTGACCACCGGGTAGTACGGATACCCACTCGACCATCCATTAGGAACGTGTTAAAAACACACTATTCAATTCGCGGCTTCTTCACACTATTTTAATAAAACCTTTGAAAAATTTCACTGTGTATAACGTGTTTGGTTGTTTCCTTAAATATGTCGTATATCACTAGCGTTCTATTTTTCTGTTAACATAAAAGTAACTTTTTTTTTCGGTTTATCGAATTTTTACTTATATTTTATCTATGGCTGTATTATTAAATTTATAATTAATATGAATAAAAACAAAGGGAATATAGGTGTGTTGGTAATGCCTAGTAAGAAACAGAGATCATGCAAAATACTAATAGACACGAGAATGCGGTGCGCTGTAAGGCCACCAGGCATTCTGGCAAAACCAGGTATCTCCATGGCAGCCACCCACGTGCACAACGAATTGCATATCACGTAGGCAAACGGAACTGGGGCGCCATGCGGAGAGCGCCTGCACATACAGTAGAACACTATAAACTCGAGGTAGGTGGGCGCCGCTAGTGAGTGAGTGAGTGAAGATATTTGGACGGCTTTTAACAGCGAGGTCTTGAGAGCCGATGAGGGTAATTGAGCTGAGTATGGAGCGGCGCCGAAATGAAGGGGCGGGGGAAACGGCAGATCCCCGAGAAAAACCCGCCGATTAACAGCATCGTCCGGCACGATTCCCACTTGAGAAAATCAGGTGACCCGGCCGGGGAATGAACCCGGATCGCCTTGGTGGGAGGCGAGCGGGCAAACCGCTCAGCCTTCGTGGCCCCGGCGCCGCCAGTGGTTGTTTGTAAGTATATGTGTGTCAAACTACATGAACAGTGGGAGATTAGCAACTGGATAGTAAAGGCTGCCAGAAGTCGTTGCATTATATTTCCAACAACACATTAACAACATTGTCAGTGATGTAGGGCCTGTACGTATATTCATGGTGGCCTATGTCCAGGTTGCATGAAGCGCCAGCAGTTCCGTTCGCCTTCGTGGTATGCAACTTGTTGTGCACACAGGTACGAGAAGTTGCGGACTCCCGGCGCTGTTTTGCTAAATAAAATTTCAATTTAAAAATACTATGATTTCCGGAACATTTTGTTGCTAGGATCTCTTGTTTATATTAGCCCATATGCCACGTGGTTTAAATTTCGACATGTAGTTTAGAAACACCTTTTACACACACACACACACACACACAGTAGGTAATCATAGGTTTTATTTCATCTGTAACATTTTTATTTAAATTAAAAACTACCTAAACTACACAGAGGTGTACTTTTCAACCGGAAGAAGTATCATACTATGCAATATCCACGTTGTGTAATTCAAGCAGGAGATATTCAACACATATTTCGGGTAATTGTTGCTGTGGGGCAACAGATGCGCTAATTGCTCTCTCCCCATTTTACATTTATATTTCTTCGTTAGTTGCCTGGGGGAGTAAAGGTCAAAGCAAAATAAAAAAATTTATATATTTCTACTTGTAGGTAGCACTGTCAGAAGTGCTAAACTATATATATATATATATATATATATATATATATATATATATATATATATATATATATATACACACACACACACACTCTCTCTCTCTCTCTCTCTCTTCTATAGGCCGTTCACGATAAAGTGAGCACTTTTTGAAGCTGTTTCATCAAACATAATAGCCAATAAATACATTTTATTGTTGCTTCGGACTTTTGATTTTCGGTATGGCGAATATATATATATATATATATATATATATATATATATATATATATATATATATATATATATATATATATATTCAAAAGTGCTCACTTTACCGTGAACGGCCTATAGTTAACAGTATGTTACACTTTTATCGCAATCCCTGCATATCGATAAATAGACAAAAGCTGCACAGAATTGAACTCGAAATATTCAGTGAAAAGATGAACGCTTCCGTGACAGAACGCATGACTATACAGAGGTGACACGGTCCCTTTCAGCGCGCTCCAGCGACGCACGCCAGCAAAACGGCGCTTCTGATTAGCAACGTGTCGGGACACAGTTCGCCAATCAGCGCGTGTTAGCTCAGTCGCCCAGCCAACAGGCGGCCTCCCGTATCACGCAGTAGTCAGCCAACCAGACACGAGACCTACTCCCAGAGCCTCGCTCAAGTCGTACAGCGAATCGATAGGTCTACACCCGCATCAAATGAACCGCCGCAACATTTCACTTCCGTCTGCTTAAAGACTGTTCACGGTAAAGTGAGCACTTTTGAAATCAACTTTGGGAAAAAGTCACAACTCCTACGTTCATATATTTTAACGGGCGCAATGTGTGACATGTGTCTAGTAAAATTGGTAACGATGGAGGAGAAAGTAGTTCAATATAATAACGTCGAAAAAAAAAGTGTTAGGTAACCATTTGAAATAACTTAAATTATTTATCTCGGGTTCTGTATTTCCTTTAATTCATCTAAGTATAAAAATGAGTATGTTTGTACAGTATTTACTTTTCTAATAATTTCACAGTTTCACTTGACCGACGCATGAATTGAGTGATGAGGTCCATGTGAATGTTAATTTTAAATAAGGCGGAGGAATACACAACGTGTATACAAGTAGATCATAAACAGGGCTTTAAAAAATGATAATGTTACCGTGAACAGCCTATAGCAAGGTAGACGGCAAGCAAGCAGTGGCGTGCGCACGGGGAGGGCCCAGGCACGCCCTAGTGACTAACGTATTTATTTATTTAAAATTGTGACCAAGATTTATTTATTATTCTGGAATTTCAGCATGCTAATGAGCACGCTGTTCTGTATTAGACATTCTGAAGATACCGACATTGATTTATCCATTGCATCAAGGAAGGTTTGACCTTGATTTGATTCATTTCACCTTTCAGATTTATACGAAGTAGTTTTTTACAATCGAGTTTCCCATATATATTTGAGGAAATAATACAAAATGTGGTCTTATAATATTCTATCTTGGCACAAATTTTTTCGTAGTTATCACTATTTTAAACCTTAAAATAAATTAAAAAACCCGGGGTATAAACTTCCGGACTGACACTTTTACATGGCCATCGGCGATTCTTTAATTTGCACACGCCTATGCATGCTAATGTATGTTACCCAATTCAGACCCAGTGTACACAATTGTGTACATTACGAACAAAAGGCATATTTTTAGCCGGTAATGTACTTACACTACAAAACTCAATACTCTACATACTTAGGTGTAGGTTGATTCGTAAACCGTGTTACTCATTTGAGTTATGAATGGTACAACCCACTGTGGCAACTAAATAAGTATTGTATCGGATTTAGTACAGCACGCGTAAAAAATTACTAGTCTGCAACACCTGAAACCGTAATTTAAAGTGGGTCTGAAAAGGTTAATGTCACGTGTGTTATTGGGTCTTCTCCATCTAACACGCTCTGCAAGACTGAACCGGTAATAAACACTCAGTATTCCGGTACAACTTCATCCTGTGTGACAGGGCGGAACAACAGAGTAAGTTCTGTCTGTGGCGGCTGCCAATGATCACTGCTCGAGTCTGCGGAGCCTGGCTTTATGCCATCTTGTGAATCGAAACGACAGGGTCTCCAGTCATCATCAATGACAAAATGGTACTTTCCGTGCGAATTTGATTTCAAGGCTAATTTGATACCGTCGTGGTTCGTCCCCAACAGAGTGGTTGAATGTTGATTCGTAGTACAACTTCTAAGCATGTTTTAACTTATACGCACTAATAACGAACAAGAAATTTCGTGTACTGGGTTCAGCCTAAAATCAAATGTTCGCCCAGGTAGGAAAGGGGGCGAGGACAGGTGGGTGAATTCTACCCAGGGTCTCATTTGGTGAGGGATTCCTGAGGTGGAAAAAAATCGCTTTAGTACAAGAGTTGCTGCCCCAGAAGGCCCGCAGTGTGATGCGTTGTGACGTATACCTAAGGATAGGAAAATTTCACGAATTCATTTCAGGATAAGATAGACGTCAAACACATATGCAGTGAAGTCACCTTTGCAGTTAGATCACAGTAATATGCCCTCGATGCCTCTGAGCCAATAGCAGACCTCCAAGGAACCAAGTAGCGAATCTCATACTTCTAAGTGTGGTGTAACACTGGCTACCCCCTGGAGCAGCAACCAATGAACACACAGCTGAGGCTCGAGTGTACACAGGACTGTCGATGTTAGCCTACAGGTCATTGAACTCGCGAAATTTTCCTATCCCTACGTATACCATAACAGATATTGCCCATATCTTTGTGACTGATTTCTTGCCTTTTCCCGATTACCTTATTCAACAAGACGTACAAGACTGATCTACGTCACAGTTTATAAGAATAATAGTATGGTTTATACATTTTAGTCAAAAAATCTATGGTAAATTTTTTACTTAATCGGACAAGGGCGGAAGAAACCTTGTTGTTTGTCGCGGGCTCCGAGAAACAATGTAAAATTATGCTCTTACTGCCCGACGTCGCAAGGTTACTGAAGGTGATACCAGCTGACAAATGGATGACATATGTGTTGTATCATGTTTTACATCGCAGTATTATGCACAAGGGCAACATTATAGTGGTCCGTGAAGTATATGCTAACGAGATTTGCTTAGCAACTCGCTACTGGAATTGCCATGCCGGGAGTTGTCTCCGACTAAGACGGGCTCGACCTTCTCTACATACAAGGCATCGTAGCTATTGTCACTGGAGACCAAGTAAACTGTGGCTACGTACATTTCTGAAGCCAAATGTCCAACTATATTTTCTGCTCAGAAATGTTAAGGCTCCACTTCAGGAAATGGAAAATTCTGTATACATGATCGAAGCTTAAACCTATCTATAGAATAACAATCCCCAGAAATGAAATCTGACAGAATAAACCATGTGTGTTTGCGGTCTAAAATGTCATTCTTTTCACAATTTGGTTATATATATATATATATATATATAATGTTATTTTCTAAATGTTAGAACATACACTTTTGCATAATTTTTGATTCTGTGGTTTTATCCCTTATTTTTAGAAAAAAAAGTTAACATTTTTACTCAAAAACTATGCGTTGTATTGACTGCTGATGTACATGCTGGCCTCCGCAATTAAAATATCTAATAAAAAAATACCCGAATATCTTCGGCATAGACAAAAAGAATAACCGGACAGACTCATGCTCAAAACTCTGTTAATTCGCTTAATATTTCTTGTCTCGATTCATGCTTTTCGTCGAGAATGAATCAAGCTAAAAAAAAATATTTGATTAATTATTAGTATAATCGAGATTTTAATCAGAAATAGGGTCACACGTTTATGTAAATTTATTAATACATAACACTATACGAGCACTTTTATTGAAAAATATAAATGAGTGTGTATTGATCAATGCTATGAACTAATTTGAGATGTCAGGAGATGTGATAAAAACATTTTTTTTTTTTTTGTTTTCACTATATTCGTAATGTCGGTAATGCATTGATACTAATATAATTTTACAATAACGCTGTAAGCTTCTGTGGGTATTCTGAGCTAAATTTATAGTTCATTTAGCTCATATAGGCTAATGATTAACGGAAGGCAAAGGCAAACCATCGCAGAATCATCGGACGCACCGACTTCAATCGGCATGTCAGGCCTCGCGCTCCTACGAACCGTACAGCTGGTACGATTGACAATTCGTCAATGTACACGTGCTCATCATCTTGCTGACGATACACAAACACAGCCAAGTACACGTGGCGCTCGGAGTTCAATCAATATTTGTTACATTAATTTTTCATATTTAGAGAACCTAGCATTTCGTGTGATTAACAGGGGCTGACATAGACGCCACATTCCTCTACTCATATGAGCAGAGTTCACTTGTTCATTAGCAGTCCCGTTATTCTCTTATTTGGCGCTGTCGTACAAAATTGGCTAAAATAAAAAGTTCTGTATATGACGCTTCTATGGTTTTATATATGCCCTAGGAAAAACTCAACACGCTTCGTTTACTATATTGTATTACATTACGCCATAAAGAACATAGCTGTCCAGTTAAATAATACATTTGAGGATTTTAAATTCAGTACTTGGATAAAGTGTTGAACTGAATTGAAAGCGTTACTGTAAAATGCAGTTGTGTCAAGGAGATAGTTTGACTTTGACAGTCTACATAGCGGATTGAGAGCACAATTTTCAGTAGTGGCAATTTATGAGGAAAAAAACAGCAATAAAAATAAACTTAAGGTTTTAGTATTTTTAAAAAGAATAATGATACAGTATTTTCTCATGTTAATTTTGTAATATTTACAACGTATTTACACATTCTACTTTGCTTCCTATCCCATCAGTTAAGAGCAGAAGCTCAAGGTTAGCGACAGTATGCATAACAATTGCGGACTTCCTTTCAATTGACGCGGTCTAATTTGCATCAAAGAAAGCCCGTCGTAATACACTCGTCACCTCGCGCTGGGTGAGGCCAGCATGCGTGCCAAACGGTAGCATGTTTCCGTTAGTATTTGCTACGCACAAGCCATAGTTTTCTACGTAACGAAGATCAACTTTCACGAGAATTAAAATACAAAGAAAAAACGTACTTAAAAAATTTTACCACAAATGGTTTACACTGCATTAAAATTATTTGTGATTTTAATGGCCGTTTTACACACAGACTTTCTAGCTGAAATATGATGTTTGGAACAGTATTCTTAGTTTTCTTAATGGCATGATGCAATATGGGACACAGCTGAATCTCGCCCCCCCCCCCCCCCCCTTCTCCATTTCCATCATCATAATCACGCGCACGCCTATGCACGTAGGTACGCGTCAATTTGCTCAGACAGGCTGGGCTGGAGTGGGGAAGGAATCATCCCAGCATTCGACTGAAGTGATATCGGGCAAAGCCGAAATCACATAGCCCCGATGCGCACGACACGACGACCAACAGCCAATGAAATACAAGATAGATTGTCGTAAGCCCGACCGATTCTGTCGTCCGACCAGCAATTTTGGATTAGAAATTATTTTTATTCTTCGTCGTGTCGTGCGGCACGACGCACAGATTGTACAACTTTGCAAAATGAAATTGTATTGCAAGCTTTCCCTACAATGGTAAATTAAATTCGGAGCTTAAAAGAAAAATAAATTGAAAATTACTGTATTTAACTCTTAAAAATAGTAATTTTACCTACGTATGAATTAGCTATACCAATATGTCACCATTATGTATTACAAATTTCCCTCTTGTTCACCGCCTTTGAAACTAACGTAGCCTATCAGCGCCTTCTAAATAGTTAGGTTAAATGCCGAGAGCGTGGTGTCGGTCGTGCTGTAAATTCAAGTAGTCACATTGAAATGTGTTGTGGTTACGTTTTTGGTGGCGTCGTGCTGTGTTGGTCGGGGCTATGTGATTCCAGCATAACCATGGGAAACCGAACTCAAGATGGCCAAACCAGGAATGTAACCCAGGTCTTCCGCAATGCAGAGATCCAGTTGTAAAGGAGGCTGTGAAATAATAACGTGAGGGAAGTGGCGTGCAAGGCGAGACGAAATCAACGAAGGAAAGGAAGGAGCAGAAAGACTCACCGCGAGGCCAGCCTGCCCTGACCCTGGCTGGTGTCGCACGGCCCGCCGTCTCGACTGGCCTTGCCTCGCCATCCGCTCTTGTCCTAGGTCTGGCGACGCGCGCAGCACGCCCTGGGTCAACGCTCCGGCCGCTTTCCTAGGTCCCACCGCCGCCGCCATCTTGTGACGTCACTCCTCCCCTCCCTCCTCGCCCTCCGCACACGCGCGCGCGCATCTGCCTGCCTGCCTGCCTTGGGCCCGGTTTTCGATTTAATTGAGAAATTATGAATCACGACGTACGCATTAACAACCGGTCGCGCACGCGGAAACAAGGCTCCTGTATTTACTATTCACATTTCAAGTCGTAATTCTTACATCCCCTGGTGGTAAATCTTATTATAGATAATTCAATTCACGAACAAGAATCATGATCTGGCTCACACACACACACGTGCATTTTTCTTATATTTATTGTTAACTGTATTATAAATACCAGTTTCCCATTGACAGCATTTAAAGCTATTTTCTGATTGGCCACTTTCTTGAAGTGTTAAAAGGGAGGGGGAGGTAAGGGGGTTCGTAAGCAAACTGCATCACAGATATTTTAGGGTGAGGGAATGTTGTTTCCGAAATCTTTTTTTTTTTTTTTTTTGTATTTGATACAGAGAGACGAATTTTCGGTAGTGAAAAAACCAGGAGCTGGGACAACTGGGCTGCTTGCAGGCTATGACCTTCTGGACACATATACGTTTTCTCCCCCCCCCCCCCCCCCGCCCCCCGCCCCCTCCCCTTCTCACTCATTCCTCCCCACGCTTTCATACCTTTGACAAACAAGGTAGGAAAACTGACAAAATAAGTTAAGAATAGATATATAAGAAATATAGAGCAAATTTTATTCCATGCTTAGGTGTTCTAAAACTTTCAAATTTTGTATCACTCTATAATCCCGGTTTTGGTTGCTTTATTGAAAAAGTGGCACCAAAAATTAGTTTCGAAATCCTCTTGCTCATTATGCTAGTTCAAATAACTAGGGTATTTTTCAAAACATTTTTCAGCAAAATTTTTTGAATATAAATTAAATCATTAAATTTTTTTATGAGCATAAGAAACAATATTTAACAACTTGTAAGGAATTACGTGTAATTTTTTAATTTTCGGAATTATTGTAACATCTAGTATGAAAATAAAATGTATTCATTAGGTTTCAATTCATTTTCAACTTTTTTGTGTACGGTAAATTAATTTTTATTCAAGCATAAAGCAAAAAAAAAAAAAAAACTTTTAATTGAATATCGATGGGATCATTACCCTCCTGTAGTTCTATACTAGTGTCATAACCAGAGAAAAACGATCCACTACAATGCTTGCAGATCACTGCGCTCTGTAGTCCATATTTGTTCGAGCTAAGACCCAATTATAATGTATTTACCTGTGACTGAAAAGGAAAAGCATTTACACAAAATTATGTCAAATCCTGGGACCGTAAGAGTTTTATCTGAGTGAATTAGGAGTTAGCCCATTCGGGATGACTTTTCACCTCCAGTCAGTACTCGAAAATTAGTTTAAAATCTATCTCTGGACATAATGATATATTCGAAAACAGCGATAATAGAAGAGTAGCTTATGTTTAAGGACAGGAAGCCAGGTTAAAAAACTTGTTTGCTGGGTGATTTTACAGAACATTGAGGAGGGGAGGACATTGATTCTCACTCTCATCAAAGAGTTTAAGTAGCAATTTTTTTTTCGGCTTCAGGAGTTTCGCCGAAAGCTGTTTTATTTTGGAAGATGCTCCACTAAGAACGGAGGAAAATGTGTTCTTCAACTTTAAGATGGTAGTGAGTTGATCTTTGTATTATTGTTCTCGAAACTAAGTTAACAAATGGATGGAAAATGAAATGTCATCAGACACGCTGGAAAGTGACGCCTAATAGAATACCTCCTAATCAAAGAGATCCTAAATCAGACTTCACATAATTTCATGAATATACCTTAAACGTTTGGACGAAGAGGGAATTTGGATTTAGGAATGCCCAGAGATTTGCGAATGTTGTAGCGGAGTATCGGGTGTTGTCTCTATTCACGTCACAACAAACTATCCTTCTCTCCACATAATGTTCAACAATATTTGGTTTTATCCTTCTTTCACGAGTTCTTATAATGTTTTAAAAAATAAGGACATAGGTTGTAATTTTAAAATATTCCCTTGAGTTTCTGTGTTATGAAACGATATGGAGCAAGAGAGTGTAATTAATGGCATATAGCTCGTAATGGTAGATTCTAGAAGAAAAATTGACATTAAAATTTTGAGTATAAATTTTTCTGGACATTAATTTCTGTAATAGCATATTTTGCTCTTAAATGTACATTATGTGTGGTAATTAATCATATTGACTTTACACAATTTTTAAGCTGGGGGCCAAATACAAGGGCAAAGTGGTACGAAATATGTCTTAGAAACCACTTTCAAGAAGGGAATAAAATTTGTTTCATCTTTCACTATCATCTCTTAATCTTTATGGCCCCTTTGCTGATTGGACTAAGTGCGTATTTAAGTAGGGTAAGAAAGGTCGTATAGTTTCGTACGCGAAAAGTACGTTTGAAATTTCGATTATTATTCAATTATTGTCTTTCCCAGTTTCGTACTTGTTTCTCGTAGACAGATTATTATCAGCTTGTTAGGTAAAATATTTTTTTAGATAAGCTACGCCTCTCCCTGCCCCAATTCCTTCGTTGACTCTCAACGCCTCTCTATCCTCTCCTCTAGGTGGCCGATACCTATTAAAAGGTAATACCTAAAGCACTCCTTTCGAACCTTTACTTTAACCCCCGCAAAGCAAAAGCTAAATCAGCTCTTTGATCTTCAGGGTTCACCGGGAACTTTGCAATTTTCGAAACCGTCATACTGTCCGAAAAATTTAAAGAATCACTACACTAAACTACTCACTCACACAACTAATTACCGCGTCCACGCTTCTCCTTTCTCGTTAAAATTAAGTATGACGGTACGCCATTATCTGCATTCGCGGGCCAGTGCGCTCGAGTGTGTACGGACTGACAGGCGGGGCAGACGATATGCAGGCACTCCCTTCCACCCGCCGTACCACTGTCGTCGAACTGTTTTCTTTCCTGGGGAGAAGTAGCCCGACATTGGCCGAGCTCCCAAAGGCCTCAATTACAGCGGCGCTACTATGTCATGCGAAAGCATTTCTTACTCATGAAAATCCAGTAGTTAATGTAAGGAACAGAAACTATTTTAGATACAACATTTTAGAATTGTAAAAATATGTGCAAGAAACAATATAATGTCTATGTAAAGTTCAAAGTGATAAAATTAGTTATGGTGACAGTTGGAAGCCTCCAGTCGCATAATAAAGATTTCGCAAAAGGGAATACTGTACGTCAGCTGAAAATTTCATGGAGGTAGTTCAAAAGAGGTTCTGCTGTCAGTACTCATGTGCAAAATAATTACTCCATTTTTCCCGGACCTTGGTTGAGCAAGTGGTTTAGTAATAAAAAATGGTGTATTACAGAAGTGTTTTATTTTATAGGCTGTTCACGGTAAGTAAGCACTTTTTAAGGTCCTTCTACATTTTTCTTTTCATCCAATTTCCACCTTCCTGCTGCTTTTTAATATGTATACACATTGCAATGCGACCGATAAACACAGTATATACATTTCACAACCTTCAAAATTTAATGCCTGAGACTGCAATAATATATATTTATTTGTTGTTAATGCCTATTGGGAGGGCCTTAAAAAGTGCTCACTTTACCGTGAACAGCCTATATCGGTATCGTTTATATTTGGAGTTCTTTAAAAATGATTATTTCAGCTGTTGGTGTCTTGAAAATAAAAATAAATTCAAAACCAAAAATTAAAACAAGATATTATTTCCTAAAATATATCGATTTGGTTTAACTTGTTATTTAATTATTAGGACTATTGTTTTTTTTCTTTTTTTTTACTTTTTTGTTTGTAATTGCTTTGTTCTTTTTCGATTGCAATATCTTATTAATAATATTTTGCCCTCGCTTTCTCGCGTGTGTAATTTGTGGCACGCGCCTCGAATAAGAAATGCGATGGACGAGTTTCTCCGGTACTTAACTGACGAAGGGAGGTAGTGAGGAGGGAAGGTCGTTCTCATGCCGTAGTGTCTGAGGGTGGTGGGCACCCCTGTTAAGGTATAACCTATAACGATTTCTTGAGTCACGAAGAACACGCAGGCACGCACACGACTTGTTTTCAACTTCTGCGTGATAATATACACAATCAGTTTAAATACCCGTCATACTGATTTTGTCAATTCATAAGTTACCAGTTATGAACCCAGTATTATGGTGATTTCGATCACAAATGCGTTGAATATACGGTAGAGACCACGTGCAAGTTACGTAAAAACCAATGCTTGAGTCCTATAACTCAACGGTTATTATACCTATAGACCTGATAAAAATCATATGACTTCAGTTCTGGGTTAGAATAACCGTGCACATTAACTGATGATATCGAATTTTATTACACTCATTCAGAATGAGTTTTGATAAATAATAGTACATTAAATATAGAATGAGTATATAGTATAATTAAATGTAAACAAACATGCCATCGACACTTTTTGATCACGTTATTTTGACGGTACTATTGACAGTTGATGTGCCAGTGTTGAGGACAGGACTCAGGAACAGAAAATAAAAAACCAGTCTACTCATACTCCTTTGACCTTTTTTTACACGCCCGGTGTGCGAAGAAGAGTTGTGAATAATCAAAGAGGGACTCGGACGACAATTTATGATTGGCCGGGGGACTGCGCATATTCAGAGTTATGTACACGCAAGCATGTATGCAGCCAAAGTTATTTTAGTCACAAAGTATCCTCGCCAGTCAACTGATCCATGCACTCTTGCATGTCCAAACAGTAGGTATGAACTTAGTTAATAAATCGCTGAAAAAGTCAAGCATGTAAAACACTCGGTTAATTTTTCTTACTTATATTCGGTTTATTTCAGATACAAAAGAGTTTGTTATCTGCAAATCTTAATAATTTTTCTAAATAAAATAATTGTGTGGGCCTTTTAGTTAACAACTTACTCTCAGTAAAGACTCAAATATACACTGGTGGAAACAGGAAAATGAACATCACTAAAGCGGTGACGTAGAAGCACAGTATGCGCATGGGGCACTGGTATAGGGCAGTGCATGCTGTGCTGTGGGCAGAGTAGGAACCGCGTACTAGACATAACACTGCTGAGCCCAGTACAACTGCAGTCGACTCGGTGAACGCGTAGTCTGTTGTTTCAAGCATCAGCATATGTGTAGTAAACATTGTAGACATACCACGACGGCATAGACTACACTTCATGCTGTCGGGCTTTGTACGAGGTCGTATTGTAAGCCTGGGGGAAGCTGGATGGTCCTTCCGGGGAATTTCCCAACGTGTAGGACGTGAAGTGTCTACTGTGCATCCTTGGTGGTGCCGGTGGTCCAGCGATGGTGCACATGCTCGTCAACCTGATTCCGGACGGCAGCGGCATACGGATTCCCGTCTGGACCGCCACAAAGATGAGGACCACTGTTGCACCCAGGGTGTCAGCTAGGACCATCACGGACTGTTTGCTGCACTCTGGGCTACGATCAAGGGTACCGCTCGCCAGGCTTCCTCTCACACCTCATCACCGTGCAGCCAGCCTCGAATGGTGTCCCGAACGACGCAATTGGAGGGATGAATGACGCGAAGATGTGTTAGTGACGAGAGCAGATTCTGTCTTCGCGCCGGTTACGGTCGTTTGCGAGTGCGGCGTCGACCAGGAGAGTGGCAACAACCATAGTGTAAACGGCAGCGACATACACAGGACTAACTCCTGGCATCATGGTATGGGGAGCAATAGCCTACAATGACTGTTCGCCTCTGGGAACAGTGAACGCTACATCCAGAACATCATCCAGCCCATTTTGTTGCCGTTCCTGCAACGCCAAGGAGATGTCCTCTCGAAGGTGTTCGTCAACTCCCCTAACTAGCACGATCATACGACCTGTCCTCCATTGAACATGTGTGGGACAGCATTTGGTGCGGTCTGCACTACTGGCAACAAACCTCCCCCAATTGCAACAACAGGTGGAATTAACGTGGAATACTATTCCTTAAGATGACATCAGGCACATTTATGATCGTCTCTCTGCAGGACTGCATCTTCGCTATACAAGATACTGACAGTGTTGTGAAAGATACCTTGTAGCCTCTGTCCATAGGTGTACAACCCTGTGATCATTATTATTTAAAGTGTACAATATGTATAATTAATCAATAAAACCTCCATTCACGTGGGACCATTGCGTGCGGGTGTTCATTTCCCTCCAGTGTATAGTATAAATATTCATTTAGTTTTCACTTCAAGAGTTCTGGATACGACTTACAAACCAGTATATCTTATGTTTTTCTGAAGGTTGGACTGTTTACCTGGAATATGAGATATGTCTTATGTATTAAGTATCTTCTTTGTAATCATAGTGGTTCAAAATGGGAAGTAAGTAAGATTTTAATGGACTTTGCAGTTGTGCTCTTTTTGACCTTTTAGAAGCAATAAATATTATCCAAGTGTCGTCGATATCACTATCAGTTTGTAATTTTGGTATGGTTATCACATACTTCGCGATATTTGGCCATATCTTGCCTGCAAGAATGTATGTAAAGAAAGTATTTTAATTCTAAAATGTGGAAATTATCAGCAACTATGTTTGCATTTGACTTGAAATATAGTTCCCTATCGGGTATATGCAACGCGATATAAATGCTTATTTACTCCTGTGTATCTACAAAAAAAAATACAAAATATGCTACTATACGCTTACAATGTACGAAAAAGTATGTGATTATTTACTTCTAAAAGAAAATGGCATTCAACAAATGCCCAAAACACACTTTACGATACAGGAAGAAAAATTATATGCGAAGTATTGCTTACGTAATTCTTATGGCTTTGGTGGCATCATGCATAACACACTTTGAAATAAGCTACTATATCGTATCTACAGAAAACGGCATTATTACGAGATGCCATCCCTGTAGTGTTTGACAGCAGCATTCAACTAGGCATATAACACTCTGATGAATATTATCTATTAATCTGATGTGAATGTAAGAAAATATTTGAAAACAAGCTTCATCTTACCTTTTCACAAAAAAAATGTTTACTCAATCTAAAACGGTAGTTAGGTTTATATGTGACTGTATCACGTCTTATCGGTTGCGTGGAATGAAGGACCTGACCTAAGAGGATTAAAGTGGATGGAGAAGAGAAGGTGGACCCGTGGAGTAGTCGGGCTTATGTAGAGGCGACGTACTTTGTATGTGAAGGTCTGGAAGCACAATAGAGGGTATATGGTGATAGGATAGGTGCAGATCTGGAAGCGGTATATCTGGGGCGAAAGAAAGTGTATGCCTATACTTGAAAAAGCAGTTGGAAATATAACGATACTTATATCGTCTTTGTAGATTTACTTGCCTACTGCATCTGTCAGAATGAAAATCTGCACGTTGGTCCCCCTCCACCTTACAATCAAGATCAATGAGAGGAGACTGACGCTAGTTGCAGTCAGCACCCATATCCGAGGGAGGAACTTTCCTGTCGTGCTGGCCAACCTGAAGGATGAGGTGAGAGAGAAGCTGGAGGTGGAGCAACAGAGGAAACAGGAGCGCCCCGAGATAACCCCCAGACTACGACAGTCTCCACTACACTCACCACATGAGAGCCTCCCCGTTCGAGAAATGCCAGCCCTCCGGGCCCTGGGAACGTTCGGTACGTAACGTTACGATTAAGAATTCACGGTAGGATTTAAAAAATTTAATATACCCATATTGACAACAAGATGGCCTACTACGACACCAACAATCTTCATCGTTGCTGGAGTTGGCAATGCTCTGAATACCCAATAACAACCTTCTGTACACAACTTCGCATACGGACGTTTCGTATATGGTTGGGGGAGTTGAGATGCTTCGTACAGGATATTGGTAATTTAAACGTAGTCATGGTTTATTTTATATATCCTCTTGACACACGTTATAGACAGTTGTTCGTTGTCGTAGTGATCTCGAGTGACATATGGAAATAAGTAACGTACGTACATGAAGCCTATCCAAACTTGATAACTGACTTATACATTTAAAAAATAATAATAAACAGATTACAATATATAATTTATGACAGTAGGTATGTCTCTCATTAGGGCAGCCTGCTCCGTTGAGCGTCATCTCATCCAGTTGACTGCTTAAAAAGCGGGAATGACCTGCGAAAATGTCTGACGAATGTTAACGGAATGGCCGTCCGGTGTCGCGAGGCGAAAATAATGGTACTGCGACATCCGAGGGTGACACTGGATGACGTCACGATGCTCGAAGACAAGATTCGCTGCTCCAGTCAAGAAGTCACGGTGGAAACATAAAGGTGTTCCTTGCTTATTTGCGTAGTAACATTTTCATCTATACACGAACCAATAATCATTTTAACAGGAAATATTAATTCACGGTATCTTATACACTTGCAGCATAAGAAAGCCTGCAAGTATTTATTAAAGCTGAAGTCGTAAGTGTTATGTATATGAACATCACGTAGCCAAAAGTCACCTGGCGTCCTTTGACTCCAAAGGAACGAGTCAGGCAATTTATGTGTTTTGCAGAGGTTCAGTAGAAAACACGTTCTTCAAAAACGGTTGGATATTTTTTAGTGGTGTCAAAACATTAAAAGTATTTAGAAACATTTCGTTCCTAAAGACAGGATTCAGATTCTCATTTAAATTCCAGAATAATTTTTTTTGGCGTGGAAATGGTTAAAACAGGTGATATCATTATCAGATTTACCTGATAAATTTTCTATACAGAAACTTAGAAGGTGTCTTTACATGGGTATAGTACTTTTATCTTTATTAGCCTGCTATAAAAATATAGGCTCACCGCTTAAGGGGCCCGCCCGCCTGCCCCGAGCTTTTTTCCGCGTTTGAGGCCGAGAAGCGTGGGAGCGATAAGGGCGACACTACCGCTCGCTACAAGTGCGCCATCGCCACTACGCCAGAGAGGTAAATATATATTTTAAGTTTGCGTAAATGGTTACCTAACACTATTTATTTTACGTTAAAAATATGGAACTATTTCCCATCCATCATTGGCAACTTTACTGGGCGCATTTCTTTCAGTGCGCCCGTTGAAATATATGCAGGCAAGGGCAGTGCCTTTTTTCTTATGTTGATTTCAAAAGTGCTCACTTTATCGTGAACAGCCTGTAAGGTCTAGTGCACAATAGGCGGAGCTTGTTTCCGTTATTTCTATAGCATAGTTGACGTTTGTTAATCGAGTGTGTCTGACACGCAAACGAAACTCCGGCACATCCATTCTTTTGTTTTCAAGTCAGGATTTTGAGTGGGTCAGTTATGCAGCTCCACTTGAATGTCTTCAAAACCAGGGGCCGCGATGGTGTTGTCGTTAGACCGCTCGCCTCTCACTTAGGCAAATCGGGTTCGAGTCCCAGCAGGGTCTCTCCCGGATTTTTGAATGTGGGAATCGTGCTGCACGATGCCGCTGATAGGCGGGTTTTCTCGGGGATCTCCCGTTTTCTCCGACATTCGTTCCGGCGTTGCTACACACTCACCTCGCTTCACCCCCGTCGGCTCTCAAGACCTCGATATTAAGAGCTCTCAAGACCCCGATGTTAAGAGCCGCCCAGAGCTCTTCATTTCACTCTTCTTCAAAACCAAACGGAGATTAGCTTGCTTTATAAACATGAGTATTATCGTGCTGACACAGGAAAGGCTCTACCCCAAACTGTTGCTAGTGTGGAAGTATATTACTATCCAAAATATCTTGGTACATCCCAGAATCCATCCAGCCATCGCTATGTTCAGGCCATGGAGGTATTAGTATATGGAGTGGAAGCCGAGACACAAAAGTGAAGCCGAACATGAAAGACGAGGACAGGGTTAGTAGTGGCAAGAAGGTACATGTTTTATATTGCTTACTACGTCAATTTTGCCACTCATAATATGGCGGCTGACGTAAACAATCGGTCTGCGCATGCGCAGTTGAAAGAAGCAGACAAGGCATCGGCTTCACTTGATAAACGTGGAAAAGATAGGCTGGTGCCTCTGCATCATCTATTACCTCCATGGTTCAGACACATTGCGCCAGAAATCTGTTTCAGAGGGACCCCAAAGTCAGTTTGATACTAGTTGGAAACGTTCATTCGCAGTGCGTTATCAACAATAATTTTATACAAAACATATGTTTTTAACGCAGACAACATTTGGAAATGCAAACGATAACAAAGTAATACTGACTTGATTTTACAGAAAGAGAAATATATTCCACTGCAATTAAATTATTTTATTTAAATCTAAACTCACACACGCCTACACACATGCAGAGTTATACTATATGTATCTGAATTCGACTGACAAACTTCGGTTGCAGATTCATCACGACAAAAAAGGTGAAACATTGATATGACATATGGTCCAAAGTGACAACCAAGGACAATAGATGCCACAGAAGTTAGACCCGTGACACAATTTCATTTAAAATATCAGATGAACTATTTAAGTTGGAACTTTGGCGTCTGTAAACAAATGTGCAACTGCACAAAGGTACGAAAGCACCGCGAAAGCTATCGTCACTTCGAAATTGACTTTCAGAATGAAGAATTGCAATGCCTACCTGGTAGACAACACGCCAACACACAATACGAGAGGGTTGCAGCAGACGTCCCACTGGACTAGTTAACTGAGAGCGAAGGGGTGTTCGGTGAAATGAGCTGAAGTTGAAGCAGCGGTGGAATGCAAGGGTGGGGAAAACAGGACCTCCTCGAGAAAAACCTGCCAGTCAATGATAAAGTAGTCCACAGATTCTTCCTCTTTCAAGCTCTGCAAGCTGTTAATTACTTGTGTCGAATGTGACGCCGAGACATGTTAGCTACTCACTTACCTTTACTTCATACGCGCGCTGGTTATACTGCACACAGCTGTAGTATGTCCTACGACCATTCACGTTACCAGAGTTGTAGCGGCGTTAACGCCCTCTATAGGCCATTCGCGGTTAAGTGAGCACTTTTGGAAACGCTCTCATTTGCAATAATATCCAATAAATGTATTTTATTTTAGCCTTAGACGTTAACTTCGGAGTGCGATGGAATAAACACACTGTGTTTATTACTTACATGACAATATTTATTTAAAAAGTTTGTTTAAGAATGAGAAAGGGCTGAAAGAAAAAAGTAACTTGGGCCTCAAAAGTGCTCATTTTACCGTGAATAGCCTATAGCAACAATTATACACGGCTAATCGCAGCCAGGCTTAAATCGGTTGGAACATTACCCCTGATGTCATTGCATTGCATATCAACTTGCACCTCTTGTGGATAATTCATTCTGCCTGCGGCTATTTTTATAACGAAATCTGTTATGTTGGGGGGGGGGGGGGGAGTATGAGAGCAACTCTCTACAGAAAGGTGACCTTAGTACCCATACATATTTGTGAGCAAGAGAATCAGAGAGAGAGAGAGAGAGAGAGAGAGAGCTAGATAGAGAGAGTGTGTGTGTTAGGTTGGTTAAATTATTTTATTTGCATCCCAACAAAAAGTTATAACTTATCCGTGTTTGCTCTTGTAAACAACTGTATCAACTATACTATGTTGATTATTGACGAGTCATCAAATTTAAATATATGTATTCCAAAAAAATACTGAATTTTCTCATGCAGTTTATTATTTCTAAATTTATGTAAAACTTACTGAGTTTTTGCGTAATGAGATTATGCTTACCACGTAAGACTAATACGTGTTGCGTTTGGGTAATAGGCCTACACTTTGAGTTTAGTTAGTTGAGAGATTAAGAGGGCGATCAGCGACGTGTTCCTTAGCAACCATAAGAGTGAAATGAGAGTGATGTAGTAATGGCGGGAGTGGGAGTAGGCCTACTCCGACAAAATCCGCCGACTGAAGTCAACGTTCGCCACATTTACCATATGTAAAAATTTGGAGTAGCCTCGCCAGAATCAAGCCCAGATTGCTCTGGCGGCAGTCTGGCGCTAGCCACGTAACCACTGCGGCAAAGTAGCACCGTAGAATTAAAAAAAACGAATCACACCAATTAAATTTGTAAGGTTTATCAAACAAAAATTAATAGGTTTCATAATAAGACTTCGAAGCATAAATTCAGTTTTAGGTTTTCGCCACCGAAATTTCTGTGTCACCTATTCCAATTAAATGTACCAGTTATAGACAATTTACTGTTCATTAACACTTCCACATTCCAGCTTTCATTACAAACAAACACAAAGTATGGATCCAGGACTTGAGCTAGCGGTGGTGCAGACAGCGCACTCTAGGAGACAAAAATTGAATTACTAAAGTCACTGTGACTTGGCAGTAATGAGTTAGTTCTGAGTGAGGAAATAAATTGTCAGTAACAAAAGTCAATGCCGTTTATCAGCACGAGGAGAGTTCTGACTCCTAATTACTTACAGTTAACACACACAGATGCTGTCTCCAGTTCTCAGTGGAAAATATATTATTTTATGCTTAACTGCCATTTTTTATGTGCTTTCAACAAACAAATTACATAAAAAATACAATAGAGCGTCTAAATAATTCAGTTTGTAAAGATTATGTATCAAAACTGATTGTGAGGTTCTGTGAGATGGCCATATATTTCCTAAATATATATATTAGTGTGCAGTTAAGGGCAAGCAAATAGTTTCCCCAAGATTGCTTTCATTAGCGTGCATAGGCTATTCACAGTATAATGAACACTTTTGAAAGCCCTGCTTAAGACCTACTTGTATGCACGTTGTGTATTTTTTCGCCTTAACATTGTTATGGGCCTCATCACTTTATTCGTGCGTCGGTCAAGTCAAACTGCGAAATTATTAGAAAAGCTATTATTTAATAAATCTGACCATTTTTACACTTAGATGCATTTAAATGACAGAAAACAAAATAAATAATTTAAGTTATCAGAAATGGTTGCCTAACACTTTTTATTTGAGGTTAAGATACGTAACTATTTCCCATCAATCGTTACCAACTTTACTGGACGCATATCACTCAGTGCGCCCGTTAAAACATATGCAGGTAAGGGCAGTGATTTTTTTTCTAAGGTTGATTTCAAAAGTGCTCACTTTATAGTGGACAGCCTTTAACGGTGTAGCGATTGTAACAGTAACTCACGTATAGAGACCCCTAAAATTTCGCGGATTCATTCGACAGCAAGCTAGACTCCACAATTATTCGTGCATTCAAGCATCAGTTGGTGGCTCATTGGCTGTTGCTCTAGTAAAACCCTAGAACTGGTAGCACGGTAATAGGTTCTTATATTCCTTTCAGGTTCGTAATTGGTTGGAAATCTAACAAAATATGGTCCAATGGAAGCACAAAAAATATTTTTACACGCGAATTCAGTTTAATTTGTCGTCAGATGAATCCGCGAAAATCCCGGGTCTCTACTCACGTACTGTGGTTCGTGATCGGCGTCGCGCTCTGCCGGCGTGAAAGGGCGATTGGCGAGTGTTCGGTTCCCTCGCGGGGACGGCCGCTGGCGACACTGACCACTCAGTCCGTCTCGGAATCCGCGCAGCGACGCGACATTCACGTCCGTCCGTTGCACGCACACGTGACCCTCGTTGTCATGCACGGCTCCGCTCTTCGCGGCGCGGGAGGAAGAAATATGCACATGACAAGCCAAGGTGAAAACGCGGTCCCATCATCCAGTCATGTATTCCGAGCTATCGTCGTCATCTTTCCATCGCTCCGGCCTGTGGTACAGAGGGATGCCACGTCCAGTATTCACAGCCGCTCATGCGGCGAAAAGTCCTCATTAAGAGTGGGATGGACCCCCGCATTTTTTTTAAATAGTTGTTTGCACGAATACGCGTATCTCGGTAAATAGATGTTCTGCAAATATTACGTTTTTGTCATAAAAGATAAAATAAAAAATTATCTATGTCTAGAGACCTGCAAAATTCGCGTTATCATTTGAAGACAGAATATGATTCAAACACATATGCGTCTGTATTGCTCTTGCCATTGGACTACGGCTGGTTTGGCACGCCATGGGCTGCCTTGAACCAATCGGAAGCAAGTAACGACAAGATAGCCCAATCACATCCCGCCTAGTAAAAACGGATTGTGGCTCCACGCTTTTGCAGAAGCCAATAAACAAATGGAACATACGCTAATGTAATTAAGGCGGTGAAATCTAGCGTGGTTCCAAATAATAACGCGAATTTTGCATGCCTCTATCTATGTCCTATGTTTTTTTGCTTTTATGATATTAAGTGTATTCTTGGAGAAAAAAATTCTCGAAAATGGTCAAATATCGCATTTTTAAAGCTCACCTATGCAGTTTCCTTAAGCGGCAAGAGAAAAGTACAATGATACGGGCGTAGTTTAATCTGTGGGCTCTCATCGCGGGTAATAAAACGTCTATGTTACAGATCTGATTTGCAAAGTACAGCGTCACGACGGAAACACTGCACGCCTTGCGCGTAGGAGCGATGAGGCATTAGGCGTGCGTGTTAGTGTGACCCGTATAGCTCACTCGCTTCTTGACTATATATCAACATTATACAATATAATATATATCAACATTTTTGATAACACAAAATGAACGTAGCCCATAGGGAGTTAACTACACATGCCTGTGGTATAGACCAGGCGTTCCTTGAAAATAAATATTAAAAATTCAAAAAATAATAAACCTACATTTTTTATGCACAGACTGGGTGTTGACGTTTGCCACATACATAAAGCTCCAGAAATCACCAACAGCCGAATTTTTCCCCCTCTCTCTCCCGAGCCTATCCGTCCTAACTATCGTTCATGCGGGAAAACTACCATGTACATTACTTGCAGAGGGATAGGGTGAGTGAGTGAAGAGATTTGAGCTGTGAGGTCTTGGGAGCCGACGGGGGTGACTGAGTTGAGTATGGAGCAGCGCCGGAATGAGGGGGGCCGGAGAAACGGGAGATTCCTGGGAAGGCCCGCCAACCAGCGGCATCGTCCGGCACGATTCCCACATGCGAAAATCCGGGAGCGACCCGGCCGGAGATTGAGCACGGTTCGATCTGGTGGGAGGCGAGCAGGCTAACCGCTTAGCCACCACGGCCCCGGGAGGGGTAAGGGACAAGCTGTGCAGAATATACTCACGCCATAGTTACCTCCAAGCTTGGCCAATGTCACAAGGAGAGGAGGCGTTATTGGCGATTCCTGGAGTCCATTAAATAAAGCACAAGAGAGGAATGGGCGTTTAATCAAGAAATTTAGTAGGGATGGGTCAATACTACATTTTCTCCATACTCGATACCAGATTCGATACCCAAACATTCTCACGATACTCGATACCAATACTTTTCTCGATACCAAATTAAGATTTTCATGAGCACAAGACAACCCAAACTTAACCAATGATAAACCAACAGTTTCCTTCGATGCTATAGAATCATGTTTCCATTATAAAAGCTGTAATCGAACTTTGAGGAAAATGATAGCTCAGTACGCACTTATTTTGCGATTTCGCAGTTTTTATTTTTTTATTTTATTTTGCGACTTCAAAGAAATTACTGTAACGTTAAATAAATATCGTATTTATCTGATACACCCATCATGGCCTAGCCTGCGGAATACGCGGTCTAGGCCACGACAGGTGTATCAGATAATTATGGTACTTATTTTTGTGAATATTTAATAATGCAGTGTATGTGTGGGATGTACAATAACTACTCAATTTGCTCGCTCGTGCCTGTCAGTGCCTGCTCACAACTCTCAACACGTTTTTATTGTAACTCAATTATGTACCATAAAAGGAAATGTTAAAAATCATAATTGTGGTATGTAAGGGTTGCCTAAAACACCTCAAGGTGCTTGCAGCTGTGTGAATATTAACCCTTAACTGGTATGGTGGATTCGTCTCGTAACTGGTAGGATGTTTGTCAGAATTACCCTGACCTACCTTATTCTGCAACCTTAGTATTAGGCTTATAAATGAAGTCCAAAATACATTGTTTGGATATTGTGTTTAAAATTAAACATGCAAAGGAGTAACAAAAGAAAAGTGACCTACAGCGAACTGACTGGCACCATACCAGTTACGGGTTAAGCTATGAATAAAATATGGTGCAATTTTCGTGATTATCGTACATATTTCAGAAGTTATGGTAAATTCGTACTATAATTATGGCATGAAAAAATGGGTGTTAAAATTCGATACTTTTGGATATTCTCATGCGGTACTCGATATTATAAAGTATCGAGGGTATCGAGGTATCGCGGTATCGAGGATCCGATCTCTAAAATTTAGCGCCTGCCACGTTATGAAAGAATAACAAAAAACATTGGCAATGGTGACCACTTCTGGCACATACTACTTTACGTTTTCAAAGCCATTCATTATTGTCGAAGACAGTACAAACACTATCTTCTTCGCTTTAATTATTAACACTACATAGATATAGTACTGTTCTTTCATAGATACCTTAAACTTTGAGAAGAAGTTTGTCTTCACAGTGATGAACGTATCGAAGGAGTTCATACTTCCCTATTAGTTAAGAAATAAATAAAAAATCCGTTCCCGATAAAGTGAGCACTTTTGAAATCAACCTTATAAAAAAGTAATTGCCTATGCTTGCGTATATTTTAACGGGCGCACTGAGTAACACGCGCCCAGTAAAGTTGGTAACGATAGAGGGAAAGTAGTTCCATATCTTAACATCGAATAAAAAGTGTTAGGTAAAAATTTGTAATAAGTTAAATTATTTATTTCGCTTTCTGTATATTTTTAAGCATCAAAGTGTAAAAATTAACAGATTTTAAAAAATTTAGTTTTCTAATTATTTCACAGTTTCACTTGACCGACGCATGTAAGTCAATGTTAGTTTTACGTAAGGCGGAATAATACACAATGTGCATACAAGTAGATCTTAAGCAGGGTTTTCAAAAGTGCTCATTTTACCGTGAACAGCCTACACTAGTAAATCCTCGGTAGTTTGAGACTCCCTTCCCCCTTTTTTTTCTCATCGTCCAGAAAAAATGCTAACCTTTTAAGAACACTTATTTACGGATTTGTGTTTGTCGCTCGGCTATAACATGGAATGCAATCTGTAAGGCTGCACTAACTGTATAGGCTGTTCGCGGTAAAATAACCTTTTTGAAAGCCCAGTTAAGATCGACTTGCATGCGCATTGTGTCTTCTCCCGCCTTATTAAAAATTAACATTACCGTGGGCCTCATCACTTTATTCATGCGTCAGTCAAGTCAAACTGTGAAATTATTACAAAAATAAATATTTGGGCAAATCTGCTCATTGTTTTACATTTCTATACATAAAAATAAAAAGAAGCAAAATAAATAATTTAAGTTATCAGAGATGGTTACGTGGCACTTTTTGTTCGGCATTAGGATATAGAACTATTTTCCATTTACCAACTGTACTGGGCGCATGTCACTCAGTTCGCCCGTTAAAATATATGCAGGCAGGGGTAGTGACATTTTTCTAAGGTTGATTTCAAAAGTGCTCACTTTGTCGTGAACAGTCTTTACCCACGTGAGAAAAAAGCAAAATCGGCCCTCGGATTTGCAAAGTAGCTATAGGGCGTTCACGATAAAGTGAGCACTTTTGAAGCCCTAGTTCCTTTTTTCTTTCGACCAATTTATATCCTTCCACCACTTGTTTATGTAAACCCTACCATGTGAGTAATAAACACAGTATATACATTCACCATACCCAAAACCGAAAGTCGGAGGCTACAAAGAAATGTATTTATTGGTTGTTATGTCTTATGAAACAGCTTCAAAAAGTGCTCACTTTACCGTGAACGGCCTATAACAGAATATAACCAAACATAATATGGTCTTTGGATATTTGGCGAATTCGCGGTGCTCGACATAATTCCGTTTATAATACCGAACGATGTCCTATCATGTGCAATAATATTGGCAAAGTAATGCTGTGTTATGTTAACCTTGACGTAGGCAATGCAGACAAAAAAAACTGAGCTTAAGTTAGGTGAGGGTGGGTTTTTCAATGGCTATGAAATATGCGACAGAATCAAAAATTATACAAATACTGTACAACCTAAGTTACTAAAAAATATTTCTTGGAAAAAACTTTTTAGTGTTCTGGTTTTGCTTTGTGAAAAAGCACAAAATTGTGTATTCCTTGCCCTTGTTGCATAAGGCTTCTTATTTCCGGTATTACATTTGAATAAAAATTAATTAAACATATTATGGAATTTTCTAAAGCTTAAAAATTTAATTTCGAAATAATGACAATTCTTAGAAAAAAAATGTAGCAGCAATTTATATGGTAACATATACTCCAAGAACATCGTGGCAAGTGCATGAATTAATACTGTTTTGGTAAATTGTATTGCTGAGTGTAATGATTAATACATAACTTACTGACTTCGCAATTATTGTACAACATATACTAAGTCTGAGGTGGTAGTACCCTTGCATTATTGTGTTTATTTATATCTGTTTATAACTTACCGTCAAGATTTAATATAAAATTCAAATCTTATTGTTACATAAAGAACTATTTTACAGAATTTCTGAAACTAGACAGAACTGATTTAAGTCTGTATTTTCTTAAGCGAGACTGAAAAAGAATATTTATTAGTTAATCATAATTAAGGTTCAGAAGCAACAAAAACAATGCGGGCAAAATATTGTGGACTTACAAAAAAAAACATGTGTTCAGATATGCCCTATACCCTATCAGCCCGCGATTTCAAATATTTGATTTGAAAAGTAACTATTTAGTGTGAAATAAAAATAAACCCAAGATGGAAAGAATACTAAATGTTTTCTATGATTAACTTGTTACATTTTGGGCGGAATAAGTGATAATTAATTGTAGACCATTTACGGCATGCCAACTAAACGTTGTGGTTAAATAGCCAATAGTATATGTGAATTCACTTTTCAATTGCAATACAGCCCCACAGAAGATATTTTTTAAATTATAATTTTATTTATTTTTTTATATATTTTGGTTGAATGCCTAGGCAAAACGTGTACTGTAGAACTTTTTTTTTTTTTAACGAATAAGCTAATTTGCAATCAATTTGTAGTCAGTAATTGACGAAAATTATTCTTGTTAGCATAAACAATTATTCAAGCCACTGTTGTTTTGCTAACTAAAGGGGGCGTAGCTATTCCCGCATTTTATTTCACCAACTTGAACGGCAAATATTGTGAACATTTGCTGTACTACCTTTAACATTACTAATAATACATCAATGTGATATATTGATATATTGGAATTAAAATAAAGGAATAAAAATAAATCATATTTTGTCACAAAACCTTGAAAGAAATGCTTTATAATAATAATAATAATATGAAAGTATAAATTGTACTGTTTTAGTCATAAATTCATTAGTATACATTAATAAGGTCCCATGGTGTAATGGTTAGCACTCTGGACTCTGAATCCAGCGATCCGAGTTCAAGTCTCGGTGGGACCTTCCATTTTTTAATCATCCAATTAAAGATAATTTCGCTATAATCCAGCACTATATGAAAAATTATATTAGGAAATTACTTAGTATTTATAAAATCACTGACGTGTAATGAATGTCTTGGTAAATTCAACGTCGTCACGAATAGTCGCAGTAAGTTTACTTTTTCTTCTTGCCACTTCACTTCTCTAATTCATCACCTCCCCTCCACTCATACATCAAGAAATATTAGTTATTATTATGTGCGGGTCTCCGTCAATGTTAGTTTACCAGCTGGCCTCTAGAATGCAGTTTAGTTTACACGAACCTACGCAGATGGCAGCACCAGTCGTGGCCCGAGGTGCCACGTGCGCCAGGTCAATCCTTTGGCCTGCCATTGGCCCGTTCTCTCAGCAACCAGGAGGGGGGGGGGGGAATGTGGGTCAATCCCGTGTCGTACCCCTACCCACGACCCTTATACAAAATAAAGAAAAAGGCCGATGTGTGACTACGCGTACGACCCTGTCTTGCCAACGCGTGTCACACTCGATGTTATTCATTATCCCGAAGGACCCTTTCTGATGTTGGAAGACATAGGCTACATCAAACAAAAGAAGTATCAAAGATGTACATGCATGTCGCTGTGTTGTCAAATCAAAACGAACCATATAAATGATAAAAATATGTAAATAAATTAAAAATTAAACTGTGACATTCGAGTGATAGTAGCTTATAGAACAAGTCAACTTTGGTCGTGTTCGAATTGATTAATCAATTAATTAGTAATTTACTATTTTCTAGGTTTCAATGCTGAGCCTGTTGGCAGTCACTTGTTTTACACTCGCAATAACACATCGAAATGTTAATAAAAAAAATTGCAAATACATATTATGCTTTGTTCTCGTGAGTTTAACTGTAAACGTTTTTTTCACAAAATTTCTTATGTTGAAATATATTTAAAACATTTAACTCGGTAAGTGCAAAATTGATAAATTTATATTTATCAAAATTCATTTAATATAATTTATTTTCGAAGTAAGCTTCTATAAGTATTTTTATTGAATCTTCACAAATCGCGACGCTATCAATTATGACTGGAATAATTACCACGTCCGAAATGCATATTAAACTTGTATCTGAAATTCGAAATTTGTTTCTCCCGCCTATCCACGTTTGTTTTACACCTCCTGCACTAGCTAATCCACCTCCACGAAGTTATAATTACACCCCCCAGTAGAACCGTCTATAGGATGTTCACGGTAAAGTGAGCAATTTTGAGGCCCTAGTTACTTTTTACTTTCAGCCATTTTCTATCCTATAACCACATTTTAAAATAAATATCGCCATGTAAGTAATAAACACAGTGCGTATATTCCACCGCACTCGGAAGTTAACGTCTAAGGCTAAAATAAAATATATTTTTTGACTTATTATTCGAAATGAGAGGGCTTTCAAACGCACTCACTTGGCCGTGAAAAGCCTATAGTTACAGCAACTTGAGTACTACACCCAGTAGTAAGAACGCCTAGTTACAGTTTGGCTGCAGAAGTTGTAGAAGGGTTGAGTTGAGAATGGCGCAGCACCGGAATGCAAAGGCAGGGGAAGCGGGAGATCCCCGAGAAAACCCGCTAACCCGCTGACCAATCAACAAATTAGGGAAATATTTAAATTATAATATTTACTTAAGGACTCCAGCCCTCACGATTCTGGCCACGCACTAACAAATAAGCACTATCGATCGTTATTCGTGTGATGTGTGGTTATTTTCGCAGGCAGAAACATCGTGTTTAAGTTGAGAGACCTGTACAACGCTTAACAATAAGGTCTGGAGCGCCAGTGGGGATAGAATGAGATAGAGATGGAGAAACTACGGAATGCAAAGGCGTTCTATGGAGGAGTACAGCGAGAAAACGCGCCGACCGCCAACAGGAGCATCCACAACGCTTCCCACACGCGAAAATCAGGGAACTGAATCCGGGACGCCTCTGTGGGGGTAGCGAGGTCGGTGCGAAAGCTATGCAGCCTCAGCACTCCCTCGCAAATAAACGCATGTATAGGATGTTCACAAAAAAGTGAGTACTTTTGAAAGCCCTGCTTAAGATCTACTTACATGTACGTTGCGTATTCTTACGCCTTATGTAAAATTAACATTGCCATATACATCATCACTTTATTCATGTGTCGGTCAAGTGAAGCTGCGAAGGTATTAGAAAAGAAAACATTTATAAATCTGCTAATTTTTACACACTGCTGCGTTAAAAGAACAGAAAGAATACGAAATTATTTAAATTATCACAAATGGTTACCTAACACTTTTTATTCGACGTTAAGATATGGAACTACTTTCCCTCCATCGTTACCAACTTTACCGGGCGCATGTCTCTCAGGGCACCCGTTAAAATATATGCAGGTAGGGGCAGTGACTTTTTTCTAAGGTTGATTTCAAAAGTGCTCACTTTATCGTGAACAGCCTTTAGCAGATTCGTCATACAACGCGGTTTTTAAACAGCGACTTTCATGTGCCAGGTAGACAGGGTTCTTAAGAGCATTACACTCGACTGTTACAACGTGCAGAATTCATTAGAAAGTAGTAGGCCTACATACTATAGGCTTTTCACGGTAAGATGAGCACTTTTGATAGCCGTGCTAAAGATCTACGTGTATGCACGTTATGTATTCTTCCGCCTTTGTAAAATTAACATTGCAATGGGTATCATCACTTTATTCGTGCGTCGGTGAAGTGAAACTTTGAAATTTTTAGGAAAGTAAATATTATACAAATATGCTCGTTTTCACACTTCGATTCATTAAATAAAACAGAAAGCGAAAGAAACTATTTAAATTATCACAAATGGTTACCTAACACTTTTTATTCAACGTTAAGATATGGAACTATTCTCAATCCATCGTTACCAACTTAACTGGGCAAATTTCACTCAGTGCGTCTATTAAAATATATGTGTTCAGGGGCAGTGACTTTTCTTCTAAAGTTCATTTCAAAAGTGCTTACTTTATTATGAACAGCCTTTATCAATATATCAGGAAAGTTCGATTTGTGTTGCATATATTAGAGAAATGCATATACTTTGTAGCAATTAAAAATATTTTCCTAGAATTTACTTATGGAAATATAAAAAATTCAATTAACATAAGTTTATTTTTAACCACAATTTAAACTAATTCCCATTCCACATACTTTAGGAAGCACGTTTTGCAAGAAAACCCCGTCAAGTGGGGTAATCATAATGATTACTACGGTTGTATGTGTGAAAGTATTAGTATCATTGTTAAAAATTAATTTTGATACTTGATTTTAAATGAATTCATTTCAGTCATAAAAATGATAACTTTCGTGGCTGAAATGGATGAGCATAAAATCAATTATTTACAAAATGTGTAAATATTATAACTATTTTTACTACACACAACCAGAGTAATTATTATGATTTATTTGCTTGGTGAAGATTTTTACGTAATGTGCTTTTTGAATCATGCAAAATAAAAATACATTTAAATTTGTATAAATTATAAACTCTAATTAATAGATTATTTTAGAACATTTATGTTGGCAAACTAGCGATGACAAGAGTAATGCAGCAGCAGGTGACAAACGCTTTATATGTGACAACACATCCAAGTTTGCTGTCGCACTGTGTGGCACGTGCATAACTGTTTTTTTTTTTTTAATACTTGTGTTGCAGATAAAAGTGTTTTGTTATATAAGTGGCGAAGAAAACGTACACTGTTATATTCACACACATTTTTTATGAAAATGTAACCACAGATGTAAGGATCTTCATACGTCCATACTTGTAACAAGCGAATCAAACACGAATGTTGTATACTGATATATCGTTCGTACTCTCGACTGCGTAAATGTCACTGAAATAAAAACAATCTTGAAGATGGATGATAAACTATCTTTACAACAAATTCGAATTTTCGGAATAGAAAAAATAACTCAGTGGAACGTCATTAGCAAAATTCTTACGAGGATAATCAGCGAAAACGTAGGCTATGTAAGCTTTGCTATTTTAACTTTTTAAGGTAGTTCACAAAAATTATAATTTTCTTGGTTCAAAAATGTTTTCATTTTTTATGAATCCACCACAGCAGTAACACGGCAAAGATGTACTAGGGTTACCAAAACATGTCCCAATATTTCAGTTCATAAAAACAGTAATAGGAGTAGAGATATTTGGGCGGGTCTTGGCACATGGATTTTACCTTGCAGTGACACGATTGAGGAACCAACCTCTGTTAGGTGGAGGGTCATTAGAAACAAACCATATTGGGTTTCTCCAAGGAATGAAATTTCCCAATACACCTTTAACTGGGAGTCGTACAGACATTCATTCACACAGATGTTTTATAAAGCTGTCGCAGCGATATTCGTGTTTGTATTCTTCAAAAACTATCACACCATAAGAGAGCGGTCGTCTTAAGTCTTGTAGACATCGATATAAAATACTTGCGCACTATACAGTAGTCTATTGCAGCAAGAGGTTCACAGTAAAGTGAGCACTTTTAAGGCTCTAGTTAATTTTTTCCTATCAGCTTTTTTTTTTATCCTTCTACAACTTTTTAAAATAAATATTGCCACGTTAATAATAAACACAATGTATATATTTCACCGGACTCGTTATGTTAACGTCTAAGGCTACAATAATATATCTTTATTGACTATTATTCCAAATGAGAAGGCTACAAAAATTGCCCACCTGGAAATGATTGTGTCAGCTAAAGAGTCTCTTAAAATAAAAATGTCTAAACAATTTACAACATCGTTATTCAGGGTAGTGGCTAGGCGTCATGAGTAACAGCCGTATTTCGGAGATATCACTGAGATCTTTCAATGGGATGTCCGAATCCATTCAATTAGTCGGCAATAGGGTAGGCATTTTTCTAACTTGAAAAGCACGGGGGAAATAAATGAGTTTGTACTGCAGTATTTCAGGAGGAACTTGCCCTCTGGGGGCTGCGGTTGCTGAGCGGTTAGACTGCTCACCTCACACCAGGGTGAACCAATCCCCAGCCGGGTCGTTCCCGGATTTTCGCAAGTGAGAATCGTGTCGCACGATGCCGCTGGTATGTGGGTTTTCTCGGAGATCTCCCGTTTCCTCCGCCCCTTGCATTCCGGCGCTGCTCCATTCTCGCATCATTTCACCCGCATCGGCTCTCAAACCCCGTTATTAAGGGCCACCCAAATCTCTCGACTCAACTCAACTCAACTCAACTCACCGTCGTCTCTAGAGCGAAGGCAGACCTCCATAGCGGGGAAAGTTGGTGGTGACAACGGACTGCTGATGCAAGTCGACAGGAACAGGCGGTTGCAGGTCTCGCCGCTTGAGAGCGACAGCAGCGCTTACCGGCAGTGGTAGCGATGACGGCAGACCGCAAAGACACTGAGCGTCACGTCGGATCCCCGAAGACCGACAACTGCCCGCACAGCACACGTGCAGCGAGAAGGGGCGGAGCCACGTTGCTGTCACATGCCACGTGTTTGAGGATCGAGACTTCGGGTTCGGGTGACTGTGGGGTAAAAAGTTCTCGTTTTACATTCCGCTGGTCAGCACGCACACCTGTTATCCCATGGGTCGCTGCGAATGACTACTTGACTGATTAATTTCAAGTCAAACAATGTCTACCCTATTTACGTAAATACATGTTAGAATCAGCTAGGATAAAAAAAGGAGAGGGTCTTACGTCCTAAACTAAACCTAAACATACTTCTGGTAACATCACATGCAAAAGGCATGATCAGGTATTTGAAATCTTTCGTGACGTAGGTGACGCGGATCGCAAAACAGGTATTATAAATAGTAAGTAGAAAGTGCTAATGAGAATATAACTAGGTGTACATGTGTGTATTTATTTATATAAATACACACATATTTGTGTATGTGTATATGAAAATAACAATTTTAGGGATAAATAAGAATAATGGTGTATACAACCTATAGTCCATATCAGTTAGCAAGGACAGGCTTTAAAAATGGAGGTGGCAACATAGGTAAGATTGATTGTTGAAGGAACTATATTCTGTGTAGGAGTGCATAACAAATAATAAAAATAAAACAAGTCTGATACTGGACCACGAAAGGTAGTTCAGGTTGAGTCGAGCGCTTGCTTGTTAGTGTTATCCTTGTGGGGTAGGTATCTGCCCACTCGGCAGGCCGACATGGGCGACGTACAACTGGACTCGGTGGGATGTTGTATCACTCTGGACGTAACGCCTCGCGATCAGAAATTCATCGTAGATAAATTCAAGAGCATTTGCAACATGTTTTTATTTTAACTTGGTGAGACCCTAAATTCCGCCACGTCAACGTGACACGCTATGCAGTTGTGTGGTCCTCCGGCGTGCTTTTTAGTAGGCAAAAAACGGGCGCCTCTCTGAGCAAGCCCAAAACACCTTGGATCTGGTTTTATTATAACAAAGGCGCATGCGTCGCAGCTTAAATAGTTTATCTAGCGCCACGGTCGCAGCGAGGGATACGGTAATGGACGTCGTCAAGTGGAGTCGAATAGATTCTCCACGAAAGAGTTTCCGGGCCTACTGCAGAGGCCCACAAGTAACATAAGATGTTATAAGAGAGTACTTCGAAACGACAAGTGAGTTCAAGGATGTTCTTTCTGGTAACCGATAATTTACTTGTACTCGTGGTGACATTTGGTTGAAACGCTCTATGCTGGATAAGTGAGTGAGATTTGAGTGGCTCTTAACATCGAGGTCTTGAGAGCCGAATAGGGTGAAATGAAGTGAGTATGTAGCAGCGCCGGAATGCAAGGGTGTAGGAAACGGGATATCCCTGAGAAAACCCGCTGACCAGCGGCATCGTCCGGCATGATTACAACATGCGAAAATCCGGGGTCGACCCCGCCAAGTATCGAAACCGGTTCGCCTACGTGGGAGGCGAATATTCTAACCACTGCAGTCCCTACATGATGGCGAAGAACAGTAGGAGAAACCCCTACCCAATAACAGCGACATAATTAGGTGCCGATTTCTTACTGTCCTCCCCGGCTTCGCAACTGTTCCCTTTCTCTACCGTGATTGGCTGCCTCGCTCGGCCAATCACGTTGGTTTCTCGTCCCGGACCTGCATTCGAGGATAGAAAACTTCCCCTTGCTTTCCCTGCCTGTTTCTTCGTTTTTCACTAATATGTTTTAGTTTTTACTTTTAATTTTTACGTTCTTTCATTAATAAGGTTTTTGTATACTTTCCTTATGACAATTTTCTCATTCTGGGTTTTTTTTTTTTTTTTTTTTTTTTTTACACACCCTCATGTGACGAAGAGTGTTTTTGTTGCCACTGGTTGGCCACGAATATATAGTGTCATTGTATCTATGAAACCAAATATTCTTGTTCAATAAATAACGTTTATCAATAAAAAAAACACAATTGTATCACTGTACAGCATGTTGTGGAAAGTGTCCTGGCACTACTCATTAGCAGGTTGAGGTTTAGTTGTCTGATGAACAGTTGTGTTACTGGAGGTTAATTGAACCCATCACCGTCCGTTGCTCATGGTGGTTGTCTCTTAAGCAAGAGGAAATACCAAACACGATAAGTTCTGACCTCTGAAGTGAGTAAAATTAAATTGGGAATAGAGGCCGCACCAGGGAACACTCTGAGAATGGAGACGTGAGGTCCGCGAGGCCAGCTAACAGAGAGATGGGCGTACACACACACGTGTGTGTATGGGGGGGGGGGGGGGGGTTCACCTACCGTCCTCAAGGTGACTTTGCCTCGTATGCCGTTGTCATGCTTGCATTGAGGTTATCAATAGTCACTTTGAGCTACTCTTGTGAGGTACAAACTGTAATGAGTATATTGACACTGTAGGCTACATTCTAAAAAGCTAAAATCGCATATTCCCTACAATTAGAAAAAAACTCATACTTACACAGGTTGATTAGAACCAAGTAGCTATTAATAAGTTGTTTTCAATTTTTCGAAGGAAAAAAATTTAACGTCCCTGTACTGGCCTGTGATAACAAAAGCCTTTCTGACGATAATTCGCTTATGTGGCAACATTTACTTTCTTTCATGTGTATTTGTATTGCCGAGGTTATCAGCCATGCATTTTTTCTCTGCCAATGGGGTTAAGTGACCACGAAGTGCAGGCGTTCATGCTGTGTTTGTGGTCCCTCTAACCCGTCTAGACACGAAGTCCGGATTAAACCAATGAAACGCTTTTCGACTTAACCAATGTCAAATCACTATGGAACAGCCAATCATACTACAAATTCGAAAAATACTTGCGGAGCTAATTTTTTAACTTCATGCAGTCAATGCTGTGTGACCATAATGTTAAAGAGAGCATATGTGCTGTTTTAAAACCGAATTGTCGTCTCCTATTCATGACTTCCGGCTCAACGGCATTATTGTAGGTTAAATTTGAATACTCATCAAACAATTTCCAACAAATAGCAGTCGCGTCATAAACGTTTTTTGCTGAAATTAAATCAATATGTTAATTTTTTTTAAGGGAGGGCAATCCCCACTAAGAAAGTATAGGGGAGGGAGGCTAACCTGTCCCCTTCATTCCACCAAAGAAGCACGCCCGTGCAATAATCCTCTACTCAATTCCGTAAGTAAACTTGTACAAGTTACTCTTACCATTAAGACCACTTGAAAAACAATTACGATTGTAGTAGCGATAATCGTAGTAAGCATAATTCGACGAAAATAAACACCCGATTTTTCATATTGCAGCTTCTGAACTTGAGCATACGCAGTGCCAAGAAGAGAGAAATGATTTATTGTCGACTCTCCCGATGACGTCCACTGTGCATCAACTTGCGATAACACATTTTTCTCCGAAAATTCGGTCACTGAAGATCTTTCGGCATTTAACAATATAATTTACAGTAATGTAGCAGCCATAGCCATGCATTTCTTTTTCTTTTGTTTCTGTAAGAAAACCTGTAGGAAAGTGGTGATCCTAATAACTCACGATGATAGTTATGGCAGAGTTCCGTGATTCAAATTTCGTCGCAAATTGGCGCCGCTTCTTAAGACTTCAAATGGTGAACAGGGAGTCGGCAACAAAACGTTTCATTCAAAAATTGCTTTACGTGTCTGAGTGATGTCTGCTTATAAATAGCATTTCAAAGGTGTCGTTTTTAATGGAAGAATGGCGGCAGTGGACAACTACGAACCAAATAGATGAAATACTTCAGATTGATTGGAATCGAACTCGTCTTGTCTTTAATCCTACAACTAAACACAGTAGTTACCGTAACAAATTAAATTCCAGATTAAAAGAAAATTAATCGTTTTATACCGCACCCAGAACCTCACACTTTACATGAAACTTGAGTTACCAATATAGAGTTCGAAATTCAACGAAACTTAACTTTCACGTTTTTTACCGCACACAAACTTAACTTACCGAAACCCAGATTATCGAATCTCAATTTTCGACTGACGGTATAAAAATAAATATGCTAAGAGACTAACAAGACTGTGCTACCGTCATTAGAACTTAATTATGTAAAGAAAGAAAAAAGCGTTTTTAAGATATTTGACTATAAAACTATGTGACTGTATGATGAATATTTACGCGACGTGCAGGTAGTGTATTTTATTTTAGGATGTTTCTGAATTCTCAGTGTATACTTGTTAAGTATATACATTTGCGTACTAGCAGTGATGTGTACTATTCGTGTACTTCTTGAAATTATTCGGACGTCATCTATTATTCATGTTAGACTGGTCGCACATTCTGGTGGAAATATCAGAATCTACGTGACAAAAGAAAACGTCGGTGCAATATAGTGTTATATATACGTTACAACTTCTATGATTACGCATTAAGTAGACGCACATACACTTATAAACATTTATTTATTTTTGTCATGGTTTTGTACATTGACATCTTACTGTAGTCCATTCCCCATTGGAAGCTACTTTCTCGGAGCCCTGCTAAATATCTACTTGCAGGCCCGTTTCGTATGCTTCCGCCAAATGTAAACAAACATTGTCATGTGACTGCCATGTAGCATCTGTCAAAATCAATGTTTACATGCCATTGTGTGTGTACATGTGTTCGTATACTTTCGATACAACTAAACACAAACATTGATTTGTGACTTCTACTTTTATACCTGTCAAATGTGTTGTTTACTGTTTACATCTTTTCAAAGAATTCTGTCTTAGGTCTATTTCAAAAACCATTTCGTACGAATATTCACAGTTTAGGCCTTGAACACTTTAGGTCAGCTGTATGACATTTTAAAAATGCCTGAATTAACGATAGTTCTTACGGTTACATTACATTAACATATTTGTTTTCCACGACATAGCACATTACACGTAATGCACGTTAATATTTTGCCGCGACTGTGTTAAACACTATTACAACTGCGGGGTAATGAACTGTAGTATTTAACTTTTTGTTATTGATATGTGTTGGGTTATTTCTTTAAAAGGACGGCCTCAGTTCGAATAACGAAGGAATAGACAGTCCAACGAAAAAGCGACATTAAAATCAAGCACGCAATTCGTGTCGCTCATTTTTTGTTATAGAAACTAAAATTATAGCGGTAAACACGCACTCAAATATGCCTACCGTAACTTTTATTCCACTCATATTTATATGTATTGCTACTTACTGTGTATTAGGTTTATTGAAATTTATTGGGGCTGGGCTTGGTTATTTTGTTGGGACTGGTGGTAAATCACGTTATACGACTGTGTTTCAAACACCCAGGGCAAAGATACAACGTTGTGATAAATAAACAGACGTGGATGTAAATAAATAACTTCGTCATGAAAACAATTAATTCACATCAAATATTTGAAATCACGCACACACGCAGATCCAGCGTAACGATCACCACACAGCCACGCCACGCTATTTCACGCGCAGCGGACGAAACACACTGTAACAGTATATTTATTACTGCCGCGGAAACACAGATTTATCACAACGCCGTAACTTGCTTATGTAGGTTTAAAAAACACGTCTACAAACGTGATGTGGTAATTTGAAGTATTTTTCGGAGTAAGTATAATTTACGCTTCGCTTGGTAAAACAGCAACACGCCATGGCATCATGGCTCGCCACGTCTGCCAACTTCACTTTGTTTCTGCCCCGCCATCATATCTAAATATATTAAAATAAGTGTTCAAACATTAAAATCGCTTTTCAGTTGTAAATTACAAATTCAAAGATCATTATTTTGATGTAATAAGTATGAAATACGCTATAATTGAAAGCATGTCTAATATTACTGCTTACTAGCGAAGTGAAATTTCCCGAGTGTGAAAGGGACAAAAGAGAGAGAGAGAGAGAGAGAGAGAGAGAGAGAGAGCGAACGACATAGCTCGCTGAGCAGACAGTTGTTCCAAAGTTGCTCTCGCTGGATAAAACAACACCTTACCATTACGGCCTACTCACGATATTTTTCGCTGTTATTTTAAACTGTAAAAATGAGATATGTTGCCAACGGGGCTACTTAAATATTTAAATAGTTCAATAAGCATCGTTTAATTTACAAATAGTATACTAAAAAGCTAGGTTAAAATAATATTTTAACTGTGAACTATTTCTTACCGGCCGTTACCAACACGTCGCTGCTCTCGCTGTTGTTAATTCATATTTAAAAAGAAATAAATATTACAATTTATAGAATATTAAAGGTAAAGTTTCATTTATTCAATAATACAGTACTCTAAAGTTAACCACGGTGTTATATATTTGTGGAATGCAAGTTATTGAAAAATCAGTTTGACATGTTTTGCCTACAGTGTTTTTTCAAAGGTTTCCTACAGTGTTTTTTCGGGAATGGACTATAGTTTAGCTGCTGAAACATGGCTTTAGCCGGGAATGAGGAATTAACAGGAGCATTAGTCTGCATGTATTATTTGCAGAAGGGAAATGAAAGGTGACGCAGTAATTTTGTCGTACACTGGTTGCTTGGCAGAGCAACAAGACAACGGGTGTGTGTTGTGTTGTTTTGAACGAAAACTAATACAAACAGATATGCCAGTATAATGTCTGTGTTTGGTCATCGTACACTTCGAGTACAAATTGTACAAAAAGAAAAACAAATTGCAGAAATATATAAAGTTTTGTACCTCGGTATCCTGAGGTTATGTTTATCTGTTCAACTTGTGTCGATTTCACAAGTATACATACCATACCAATAGCCTTGGGATATTGCTTTATCACGTCATTGGAAGGTTGTAAACAAATTAGGACAGTTGTTATGGGATTTTTTGCATTTATTTATCGTAAGTAGAGGGGCATTACACAGAAACTGGCATTCTTTCCTCGTCCCTCGATACGTACCTTACCATGTGTTTAAAATGTACACGTTTATAACAAAAGAAAGAGAAATACAATTCAACGGGGTGTGTAATAACTTGAAGATGCGGATTGCAAATGTGATATTATTTGAAAGCATACACCTGGGAAATATGCTACAGACGTCTACAAAACGCTCAGAATTTTATTCGTAATTGGAAGCACATTTACCAAACTGACAATTATGTAAGCATAATAACGACATTTTGTGAATACTTAAACTTTTAAACTTGCGAGCTTTATAATCACAAAACATACAAGTTAATTTTCACACCTGAAATACAATATGGCGACTGTCGAAGTATGCAAGTATGCCCAGCAAGTATACAATTTCAAATACTTACCAAGTATACTTCCTGTGTGTACTATACAGGGAATTTAAACAGCACTAGTATACACATGGTGATGTCACTTCCGGCGAAAAGTACGCACAAGTATGCCATTTTTGAGGGTCCGCAGATGTGTGGCGCCAGTTAGGAAAACTGTGTTGCCGGCCAGACCACACGACGACTATCGTTTCGCATGATAAATTTTCTTTCTACGCGATGTACGATAATGATTCTTCAGTAATAAAATTACTTGGTTTTGCTCTTGATACAAATTTCCCACGCGATAATCGATAACGATCACTACACATCAATAAATTGTTAACTACTGTAATGTGAAAATAAAGTTAATATGCCTACAATCACGCAACTGAGACAAGTAGCTGGGTAAAAGGGGACATAATGTACCATCTCGAGTTGTTATGCAAGGGAAAAGATATTTAGAGTATTGATAGTGTTCTTATAAACTATACATATTGTGGGCAGTGGCCTAACAACTAAGGAGATAGGAAGCATTACACCTCTTTAACTAATAAAGGGCGCCAGAAGGAAAGTAAATGGGAACCCAATTTGTTTTTGTTCATCCGAGATGCATTGAAATACTGTATAAGACTCACACTCACGAAATATTATAAATATCTAAATCTCCGCTTCTGAATTATAATATATTTCTCTCTATCATTTATGCAGCAGTCGACCTCCCGTGGCGCAGAAGGTTGGTGCGCCGCCGGCCTGGGGTGGGGGAGATACTGGGTTTGCATCCTAGTTAAGATGTGGGTGTTAGTTTAAGTAAGTTCATAAATTAGTTTGTAAGGTAATAAGCCTTCAGGCGTAACACCTAGGGACGTTAATAAGTCTTTTCCAACCCAATTTTATGCAGCATGAAATTTAGGATTCTGATCACATAACACTGAAATTTACAGCGGAACAAAAATGTCAAATGGGGCGCCTAAAGGCATTCCCTCTCCTAAATTGGAAACGTTGGTTCTCCACTGACCTGTGCCGCACTCAAAATATTAAAAATGAAAATATAATACGCCTACCATTTCTCAACTGATGCGAATAGCTCAAGTTGTGCATTGAAAGAAAATCGAACAAAATATTTGTTTCTACAGGGCCAAATATATATTTAGTTGCCCTATCAAAGTTTAGCAAACAAAATTACTTTTGTTCGTCTATCAAAATAAATGTTTGAATAAACAAAATCTTTGTGTTGGGCCAAAAAAATTGGGACTGTCAACTAAATATTTTGTTGAACCAACTGTATGTACCTATTTGTTTGGCCACTCATTTTACTGCCTTCCTTCGAAAATACAGCTCGAGAGTTTGTTTGTATTTTTTGTGACAATTAGGATAGTAACCGTGTTTGTTAGTGAATCTATTGATGCTTAACAATAGTATAAACATCTGTAAAACTTGAAATATTTGTTTGCACACATTGCCCAATACTTGCAGTACATCTATTTAAAAGCTTTCCTGCATTATCAGTTGTTACATTAGCTGAGATTAAGAAGTAGCGCTCGGACGCAGGTGATCTAGGTTCGAAACTCAGTTGAACTTTTATTTTTTTTAATTTCGGCCCAAACTGTTCAATGTACGTGGAGCCAAACAAATCTTTAGTTGCACCAGCGAAATCTTTACATTTTGGGGCAACCTAATGAGAACAACAAAATAATTTGGTTTCAGCAACGAAACATTTCATATATATAAACAAATAATATACAAACAAATAATTTGGTTGCACCAAACAAACCTTGTTTGATTCAACAAAGCCTTTTTCTCAGTGTTAGTTTGCATGATGATGTCATAATTTCGGGTGACAGGTGAAAGGTGACGTGGCGTGACGTCCCGAGTCGTAATGTAAAGTGGGTTACGTAAAGGAAAGAATTAAATTGGCAAATTGTTTCACTGCCTCAGTCCATTCAGACCCAGTGTACACAGTTGTGTACATTACGCACGTGTAGGTAATTTTTCGATCTACGTTGCATGCTGCTAAGCTCAATGACCAATGATCTTACGTATGGGTAAGGTAGCTGAACATACAGCGTGCAGCCCATTGGCTCTGACTACGAAACAAGTATTGTGACTGTGTAAGTACGGCACTCTTCTTCGTCAAATGTTTTTGTTTGCAACACCTGAAACCGTAAATTGAAGTGGGTTTGAAAAGATGAAAATTATGTAAGTCGTACAATAGTTTTGTGACGGTCCGGCCCAGCAGTAAATTCATTTGGTGTATAAGGAGGAGCTTGCGGGGGGGAGGGGGGGGCGCACGTGTTCTGGCGGTGAGCCTCAATCCCCGCGAGGTGTACCCCGGCACGTGGCCCCACGGCTGCTCGGGAGGACCAACCTATCACCCGCCACCCCCTTCTAACCACGTCAAGCCCCTCTCTCTATGAAAGTCATTGAAGCCATCGCTGTACACCAGTTGGCTCACACGCCCGACAGAAACATATGTACATATGAGAACGATAGTTTCTTATTTTCTTTTTCTAAACTATGAAAATCACGTGGATGTCGGCATAAGTTCATTAAACACATTTAACCATCAATCTATGAATACTATAAAGTCAAACATTTTTCCTGTGAAATTTTTATTGCAGTGTCTTGATTTGACTGAACCACCAAAACTAACCAAGGTTTCAATGTGAGTACCTATTCTCACAGGCGTAAAGTAACTAAAATTATACTAAATTACCATGAGAATATGTATTTTGTTATTTCATCTAACCTTGACTAGCAAACAATAGTAGGTCAATTAATTTTTTTACTTAAAATGAGGATAAACATGTCAAACTGCTTACGATCCTCGAAGCAACGCGGAAGAAATACCAACTGTTCCTAAATAGGGAACGCGAGCTTCTGATGCGCGACGCTGGCTTCTGAGACCTGAAAATGTGTATAATTCGTCTCGCTGGATAACATATCGCAGAATGTTATTTGTCAGTTTGCGGCCAGGCTGCTGGGCAGATTCAAACATCGGCAAATTAAAAAAAAAAACCTTGTCTGGTTATTGAATGCAATACATGCAAAAGTCACATTTTATCAGCGGCGCACACTAGCACTAACCCCCCCCCCCCCCCCCACGACCTGACCAACCCGAAATATACACCACATGTAGACGACAACTTGTACATAATACACGAAGCTATAGGCTGTTCACAATAAAGTGAGCACTTTGAAATCAACCTTAGAAAAATGTCACTGCCCCTGCCTGCATGTATGTATTTTAACTGGCACACTGAGTGACATGCACCCAGTAAAGTTGGTAACGATGGATGGGAAGTAGTTCCGTATCTTAACGTTAAATAAAAAGTGTTACGTAACAATTTGTGATAGCTTAGATTATTTCTCTCATTTTCTGTTTTTTTTTCCTGATGAATCGAAGAGTAAAAATTAGCACATTCATAAAATATTTACTTTTCTAATAATTTCACGGTTTCTCTTGACCGACGCATGAATAAAGTGATGAGGCCCATGACAATGTTAATTTTACATATGGCGTAAGAATACTCCAATGTGCATACAAGTAGATCTAAAGTAGGGCTTTCAAAAGTGCTTAGCTTACCGTGAATAGCCTATAGCAAAGAGTGAGCATGGCTGACCGTGCATTCTCGTTGATGTGAACTAGTTAGTATTTTAACAACGATTTAGCGTTGTGTACCGACACTTGACAATTTAGTGGCCGTTTATTTTTGGATATAATTCTACATATATTAGATGTGGATATTGAACAGATTTTTATTAAAATGTGATTAATTAGACGGTTGAAATGTTATTCTGAAAACTGTTCATGTGTAGTAGTGCCAACCCGTGAACAAATTTATTTTTTTGTTTTCACATTGGCACGATTGCACTGGGCAAAAAATAAGTGTTCCACTGCTTTCCCTTGAGTGACGTCTCTGGTATTTGTATTCTCGTTGGTTCCGCGCGCGGCCGGCAGCAAGGAACAACAGTTGTGTTAACATCTGCGGGTTTTCATTCCCCAAAATGTGATGCTTTACAAAGGGTTCTTTTACAATGCAATTCTTTGGAAACCTTGTTAGCAAACACAAATTTTGTATGGGGTTAAAACTACCTTTGCGGGACTGCAATAATACAAGAGTCTTTCGTCTCGCTTGAAAATTATTATTTACTAGCTGTTCCCGCGACTTCGTTCGCGTGGACTTTAGGATTTGTTTACATATTTTAAAAATAGAAATAGAAAATTGAAATAAGGCGTGAATAGTGCCAATCAAAATTTATACATCACAATTTCTATGATCAAAATAAAAAATAATAATAATTTTTAAGTTTTAAATGTATGAATGTATTTTTAATTTTATACGGAATAGCTGATCCCGACGAACGTTGTTCCGCCTGCTGTGCCGTTCTACATCACTGGGACGTTACTCCCTCAGCGCGGGGGTAGATCGGTCCCTTGTGAGGGACCTTGGCCACCCAGACAGTTATCATTTAGAATATGGAGGTAAGGGGAAGCTAGCCCTCCCCCTCCCCAATTTCCCCCCCCCCCCCGCAATTTTTCCACCACACCCCGCATAATTTAATATTTTGCTGCTTAGCATACACATTTTACAGTTTTCCCAGGGTAGCACCTGGGATCTGTTTCCAGAGCTGTGATCTTACCCGCATTTCCCCTGCCTGCACGGGATAAAGGTAGGTGGTGAAGTTAATTTAATTAATCAGCGCGGAATTTTGAAGTTCAGGACTTATGAAGTACTGTCAGGAGCTCCCTGTGAGAGAGCTAGCGATAGTTTGGTATAAAAAGCGGAAGCTATTACCCAAATGAAGTTATAATATCGATAAAATGTTGCTTTCCCATAACTGGAGTGGCGAGGGTTTTAAATTTTAATTTGTGTCTTGTGGTGAAGTTAATTTGCATGAGAAATTAATTTACTGTGTAGTTGTTGCAGTAATATTACATATTATCTTATGGATTATTGTTAAATAAACGTTAGAATACTTAGAATTGTAAGTAAATGCATGTTTGAATGTGCTGTGACGAGATACTAAGACAGGTAAAACATGCGAACTCGTGAATGTCTGAGAGTAGAATGGCTAGCGCGAACTAGTTTTGTTAAAGTGTGGGAATTTTCGTTCCGGACCGATCGGAGAATTCCGGCCAGTCTCGGGGTTTAATTTTGATGAAGTTAAACGAATATGTGCGCCGAAGGCGTGTAAAAACTGTTTAAAAAGCGTTTTCGAATAAGAATCTTTGTTGTTTATTTATAAAACCCGTGAGTACGAAAAAAGAGCAATGAAAGGCGGGTTGAGAAAATGAAGTTACTGTGCTACTTAGCCAGAAGGCTCTGATTGGCCGGGAGAAATTGTGGGGCAGGGTCCGCCTGCTGTGTGCTGTGTGCTTCTCGATTTTGTGTTCATGCCTCTTGAGTTTGTGCAGCGCGTGTTCACGTTCTATTTTGCCTTCTCAATGCATCCTCTCTATTATGTTGGGTATGTCGACTGATGTTTGACCATGGTATTACTGGCATTTTTTATATTTTAGATCAACAAACATTTCCTGCAAGTATGAGCAAAATTGGCCCATAAATATAGAAGTTAAGAGTCCAGCGCCACCTATCGGAACCTAACCTACCAAGTGCAAAGCACAATAACACAATTTATTTTAGATCAACAAACATTTCCTGCAAGTATGAGCGAAATTGGCCCATAAATATAAAAGTTAGACTCCAGCGCCACCTATCGAAACCTAACCTACCAAATGCAAAACACAATAACACAGTTTTTTTAGACCAACAAACATTTCCTGCAAGCATGAGCGAAATTTGCACATAAATATAGAAGTTAGACTCCAGCGCCCCCTATCGAAACCTAACCTAACAAATGCAAAGCATAATAACACAATTTATTTTAGATCAACAAACATTTCCTGCAAGTATGAGCAAAATCGGCCCATAAATATAGACGTTAGACTCCAGCACCACCTATCGGAATAAAACATAACTAAAAACCTTACTCGCCAAATCAATAACATATGGCGTGAATATGATCTCAATTGGTCCAGTGGTTTGTCAGTGATGATGGGGTTTAGCCACGCACAATGGATTTTTTATATAAAGATTATTCATATTGCAAATACGTCAGTCACAGTTTTACGACAACATTTTAGAATGGGAGGAGAAAATCTCTGTTCGTTATGATGCACTTTCCATTTTTAATATTATTTACTTCTCAATTTCACAATGTGTATCTTGTAAGGCATTCACAAAATCAGCCATTCTTAATCTACAAACCAAAATCCAGATAAGTTTATGGTGTTTTTAAAAGTAGTTCAGGAGGTATAAATACTTTCCTACAACATATAGGAGTATTTATATGTGCATATACAGAGTGGGGCGGAATTCAACCGACAAACTCGGTGAGGTGATTTCTTACGCAAAATCAAGTGGTAAATATATGGGATTTCTTCTGCCTGAAATAAATATTAAGCAAGATATGAACTCTACTCCCATTCATATCTTCCACTATAATTAAAATAACGGAGGTGGGCACTCTCTTATTGCATGCAAGTTTTCAACCATCAGGATTTATGAACGTTCGGTGCTGGTTTATTGAGAAGCATGACCTAATTAACAAAAATGCCCCCTTGTTGCAAATGCCCAGGTCCCCCAGTGTACGTGTAAAACGCGCACAAACAAGCGCGCAGGCAATACCAATACTTCCAGCAGGATATCACACACAGACTGTTGCCAAAGCAGGAAGCTCCAGTACCATAAACTTATTCATGTATGGTACATGTTTGCAGTAGTGTTGCCTATGTGCTAGGAACTAGAAACTGCATCTGCAGATGTAGCTTTGTGTGTGCTTTACACGAAACCGGTAAGTCTTGGGCAGTTGCAACAAGAGAGCCATTTTATTAATTAGTTCATACGGCTCAATAAACCGGCATCTAATGTTGATAATTCCTGACTGTACAAAAGTTGCATGTAATAATAAAGTGGCCATCCCTGTTATTCTCATTACGTTGGGAGGTATTCATGACAAATATATTTTTAGGTGGAAGATACCGATAACATAAAAAATGTTTGGAGAATTGTCATGCAATTTCACTTAATTTCCGATATTTCGTAAAAATACATATTATTAAACACTCTATTTTCTTAGGTCTATGTCTTTTAATATCCAGCCTATAAAATGTGTCCCACTTCCCAGTTGATTTTGTATAAGGAATTGCGTCACTAAATTTGTCGGTCGTAGCCCACCCCAACCTGTGTGTATATGAATATTACGTGTGTGTGTGTGTGTGTGTGTGTGTGTGTGTGTGTGTTATATATATATATATATGTATATATATATATATATATATATATATATATATATATATATATATATATATATATATATATATATATCATTTATAAAAGTTTGACCGACAATCTTCGGCGGCAAGTTGATCACGAAAAAGGAAATCGAAAACATGTATACGACCTATGGTCTAAAATGAATCTCAAGGGTATATACACGCCTTTAAAATTGGACCTGAAGCATTAAGATTATTACAAATATCGGTGAGAATATTTAAGATAGACCACTGAGTTTCTGGATAATGTGTAAGTGGAACATGATCTACAAACACCACAGTACCTGTCACTGTGATCAAATTAATTCATGGAAATAGTAAATATTGTTATTAGTTTTATTGCGAGCCGTTCGCCACAATACGGTAGCAAATTTGGGAATTTATTGGTGGATTATGAATCTGCATGTCATAATTGACGAATTATGTAGGCTTATGTAAATATTCTTACCGCCACCATTTTCGAGGAATTCGTTTTGGAAATTTCCAAAGAATATTTACAAAACCTGGCAGGTGGGCAATATGCATAACATTCGAATACAAACAGTTGCGGATAGAGAAAGGGCAAGATAACAGAGCAAAATGCCGTTTAAAATATATATAAAATGATAGTATATGACACTACTTGTCTGTGTGTCATTTTCATGGCCAGAAACTCAAGAGTGCTGAAGGAATTGTGACTTATCAAACATTAGTGTTATAAGAACAGAGAACACCATTCTAATGCGTGCAATAATGAAGCATTTAACAAAAAGTAATCGATAATTGTATGACAATATCAATATCAGAGTTATCAAATGTTTCGTGTAACAATCCACTTGTGATTTGACTATGGATGAAGTGGACATCGTAATTCGACTTAGTGAAGTGGCTGTCATGGCCAACTCGAACACGAGGCTGGTGAAGGGAAACGCCGTTTATATGTAGTTAAAGGTTATTCACGATAAAGTGAGCACTTTTGAGATCAACCTTAGAAAGAAGTCACTGCTCCTGCCTGTATATATTTTAACGGGTGCACTGAGTGACATGCGCCCAGTAAAGTTGGTAACTACGGATGGAAAGTAGTTCTGTTATCTTACCGTCGAATAAGAAGTGTTAGATAACCATTTCTGATTAATTAAATTATTCCTTTCGCTTTCTGTTACTTTTACGCATCGAAGTATAAAAATTACCATATTTGTAAAATATTTACTTTTCTAATAATTTCACAGTTTCATCTGATCGACGCATGAATAAAGTGATGAGGTCCATGACAATGTTAATTTTATATAAGGCGGAAAAATACACAATGTGCATACAACTAGATCTCAAGCAGGTCTTTCAGAAGTGCTCATTTTGCTGTGAACAGCCTATATAACAATACGTTTGCGTGAGGAATGATGTAATACAGTACATGGAGGCTGGCACACATCACACGCCATCGTAAAGTAGAGGGTCTTTGGCGTATGTGTTCTGTGACATGTTCAGTCGTGAACTCAGCCGAAACCATAAATGGTTGACATTCACATTGTGTATGGGCCTGCTCAGTGCAACAGTAGAAATACAGCACGCATGTACAGGAAAACGCATCCAAACAGATGGGTGCCACATTATTCTACATTTACAGCCATGGATAGGAGGCTTCGCGAAGAGGGGACATCTACGGTGAGTACAGGAACCACACAGTGTGTTTAGGTTACGTCACAACAATAATTTTACACTGTAAAACGGAGCAGCAGAATAAAGATTATACTTTCTGTAGTCTGCTACTTTCAAAAGTCTGTAAGGGAGGGGGTGAAAATCATACGGGAAATTCCGTACGGTGGTTAAAGAATAGACGAGCAAATTGCGAATTATTTTCGAATAAGCAAATCCCACATGTCCATGATATTACTACTGCTGAAAATAACTTAAGAGGAATTGGTTGGCCGTTTCTGTAAAAAAAAAAAATTAAAATTTAATCATCAAAGTGCCTTAAAATAGCAATCGTGCATTGATATCTGCATTTCAATAAAAGTCCTTAGCAAATTAGTGAAATAAGTAATATGGAACCGATCGAAAACAAGTAATTACCGATAAAACTAAGACGCCTGTTTTCCTCTACGTATATATGTAAATAATCCTGATAAGGTATTTCTCACAGATTTGAAAGTGATCAATCGAGTAGTTCCCGAGATGTGATGGCAGTATCATCCGAGATGATGGACGATTGAAGCTGTTACTTAGCAAAGGCGGATGCAAGATGGACCTAAGATGCTCGAGTCTCCATTTTCCTTGCAGCTTGATTTTGCACTGAATAAGACGAGGTTATTCTTGAAACCAAGTACATCGTTAATAAAGCAGGGAAATTACATACGCATAGTACAGCAACAATAAATTTTAAACAGTATTTGATCAATTACACACTAAGTACTGGCATTTACACTATGTACCGTTAAAACTCAATGCATACTGGTAAGCATGTGGTTTGAACGTAAAGGTAATGCATATTACCTATCTCTTCAATTTAACTCCTTCTTTAACGGGTTTCTGGATCTGCCACCGTTAATTAGTGAATTGAATGCACATAACAGGTATTTCAGGCACACCAAATTTGAATTATATCAGTTTAATGGTAACAACAGGCGTAGCGTAAATCACTATTAGAACAACTCCGCTGCTACAAAAACGAGAATATTTTACAGACAATTTAGGGAGATTTTCATAGTTTTACTAGCAGGAAAAAAGGATGGGAAATGTTAGAGAAGTTAAAGATATCACATAAGTTTAAATTTTATAGAAGAATAAATATAGCATATAGCGGGCTACTTAAGCGATTTTGGCTGACTTTGACTTCTTGCAGCGACCAAGTTTATGTTTCATTAACCAGATTTATGAATTGGCAACAAAATATCAGCTTTCATTCCAATTCTGAAATATGATTTACATAGAAATATTATATCATTTTCTAAAACTGAGAATAGGCAGAACAGCTTACAATGAAACCCGCTTGAAAAACTAGGGAGGATTTTTAAAGAAGTCTACATATGATAATAACTGCTAGTATGTCAAATTTGGTATAAACAGGTTTTCTTCTTACACTAGAGGTAGTTACGAGTGTGGACTGTATATTCATCCCTACTACAAATAAGCGATCATTAGAGTTCACCTTGAGGCGTGTCGAGTACCGGTTTTACTGTGCCGAGAACGTCGCGACGCTGGACGATCGATGAACATTACCGAACAGTGAAACGAACAACCGGTTACATAAACGACAACTGCGTCAGTAGCTGTCGCGTTCTCGCACCTTCATATTTGTTACGCAAGGCAATGATTGCAATTATCGTTCGTGAAAGTGACTACTGCAAATAACAACGCTTGTGTTCAGCGTTGAAACAATACCTTGCCGTGTTTCAAACTGAGCTACTACACGTGAGCTCTGAAACACTGCAGGCAGCATTCACGACTCAGTGATCACGGACAATTGAACAGATGGTTCCGTTCATCTGCTTCACACCCCCTGAATATCTTCTATTTCCTCTTCTTCTCTTTCTTTAAGTGAGTCTCATTTTTTTTTTAAATCAACGTCACTGTTATGTACTCTTTCTTCAGCTCAACTTTATTTTGCCTTTTGGGTTATTATTTCGGACTCTTTTTTTGTAAATTTGTCATCGTCCATACCACTGACGTCGTCATTACATAACTGTTTCCTTTCTAGAAAAAAATTAACAACTCCGGATTTTTTACGCGCAGTTTTTATTCCTTCACAGGGGTCCCAACTGTTCCACGAGCAACCTAGCACTATGCGGAGCCTATAACAGTAAGGGGTCGGGATACGAATGATGCAATTTGCAATCTCACTTATTCTTGTCAGCAACAAGGCTGGAACTGGACCATACGTGTCCGCTACGATAGATCGATGAGGGAGGGGAAGGGACTGCACTGTGTTGTGGCCCGTCAGTTTCTATAAATCACAATTCCAATTTACTTCCTTTTTCGATGTCTGAAGGAGCAGGTCTATCGAGTGCATTAGTGCAACATCGAGGAATGCCCAGCTGGATTGCAAGCTGTTGTTTCTCATGTCACTGAAGATTATCTGCGTCGGGTACGTTCATATGTACTTTGACGTTTGCACTGAGATGGAAGACGCATATTTCGACCATTGGTAAGTATAAAACTGTGTCGAAAAATTGCTCAATTTTGCTTCTCTGAAATGTCTGAGCATATGGTTTGAAAGTGTTACCACTGTTGTAACCTTTATTTATGCCTATTGGCAATATCTATATGATTCAAAATAATGGCATAGTTTTTATCCTACTAAGCATTTTGCTACAAACATTAATGAGACAGCAGCTTGTATACATCGTGTATAGCGATTGTGTCTGGAACACTGTCCATCCGTCAGACTAAGTAAAGAACGAAAATATCTTTGTACTTAACTGCCGACGGTGTACAATCACAGATACCGAGACAGCCGAGTAATACTTGACCAGTTGCCAACACGAAGATCGAATTAGGCTAGTTGCAGCCATTGAATGGCAACAATTAACAGAACCGCAGAAGGAGCCCTAAACTCTTAAAAGTACACGTAATACAACACATAAGGCTGGGATTGTGATTCACGCTGGCTTTGACAACAAAGTGACAGACATAAACAAATAAAGAGAAGACATTTCAAATTACAGTGCGTGTGTTCAAAAATAATGGTCCTGTATCGTTCTCGAACGCGTTCGGATTTAATCTTTGCAGTGACTTCCTCCGTGTTTACATACGGCGACAGCATGCGAGTACATTCAGACTAGATAACATCACTGAAGAGTGCCACTATGGAGGTGGCGGCAATTTGGTCTGGGCTGGCATCATTTCGGGTTGACGTGCATCCCTACATGCGCTTGATAATTACTGTAATAGGCGAGACGTTCAGTGATGGTCTCTTCCAGCAGTAAGGCAGGCTTTCCAGGGGTGTAATTGGTGCAAATTTCCTGTATGTGCATGATAACGCCCGTCCACAGGGGTTGTACTGGTAGATGACTACCTGGAAACCTACACTGTAAACAATTTTCTAGTAAACTTCCTCAACTGTGATGGAAGTTTTTAACCTGTACAGTGCATGGTAATAGTATTACCTATCATGCTGAATATATGGGAATGTTTAGTATCGCTATTATGCCAAGTTGGGGAATTTCCTACGCATTTGACTATTTCCCGAGCAACTAGAGGAATGTTACCATACACGTATGGGGAAATATTGTACTATTCGCGCTTTGGCACTGTACGTATACAGTGATCTGGTAAATTTACAAATAATTTCTTATAGTGTAGGACATAACCTGTTATCATTGGCCAGCCATGTCTCACGACCTCAGTCCTATCAACATTCAGGTCTCGTATCGCGGGGCATCCGATACGGCAATATCTCTACGTATCATCCAGGAGCTGTTTGTGACTTTAACTCCACGCCCCAAGAACTGCTCAGATATCTTGTTCTCACTCTGAGAGCTTGCGTTATACAACATGTGTCACTGCTCGGAGGAATACACCCATACTAACCCTTCACCACATTCCTGTGAGTGGATGGTGTGAAATGGGTCGTGTCGAACATCATGCGGTCTAGTACAGACAGGCGGACGTGTGAGTGCAGGATGGAGAAGTCTGTTGCGACTGTCTTAGATGCGTTTATGATCTAAAGTGATAGAGGTTTTTGCTTCTCAAGTCGGCTGAAATTAACTACCTTACACATTCTTAACTTCTACAGGTGAGAGTATGTGCAGATGAGGTGCTACTGAGAAATTAAAGTGTGCAACAACATGTCCTTTTGAAACACGCATCCCCCCCCCCCCGCCCCGTAGCCAAGCGTTTTGCCAATCACCCGTGTCGTATACCATGCTGTTTCATACCTGGAAACGTGCTGAATTACGACACGAAAACCAGGTGGTATTAGCTTCAGCAACAATTACATTCGTTGTAACAAAAAATCAGGGTAAAATAAACCACTTAACACAACACAGTGATTTGACATAATAATTTGCATATACAGTCGTGAGTTAATCAGTTAATGCCGGGCCTTAAAGTGCTTCATTTTCCATTGAATTTTGGACCGAAAATTGTAAAATGATTGATGTTCTCGGACTTAACAGCTGGCAGAAAATATGTACACAATTAAAAATATAAAAATTTCTAATAGAAAGTACATAATGTAATTTCACCAGTGTGAGCAATTCGTAGTTGCATTTTGATAAGTTTATGTATCATTCACGTACTTAACTGAATTTTAATGTAAACATTGTAACACTTTTTTTTTTTTAAGAACTCTCATTTTCCAAGCGCAAATTCAGAAGACTTTATGAAGGTCACATCAAAATATTTCATTAGTTGATGAAAACGCATTTATGATTTAGTACTTCGCACTCGAATATTCTGCTTGATCGAATAACTCTACTGTTCGATAATGAAGATGCAGACTAGAAGTAATCGCATATGACTGAGTAATAACCATACTCGTAACTAACGGGGGTCGCATTCAATGAATTTTTTTTCGTAACACATATCACGTGATCTTTTTTATAGGTTTGGTTCTTGATACCATAAAAGGGAAACAACTGCCAGGAACCACTTTCAACATTTTCCAGAAACATGGCATTCTGCAACAAATTTGAAGCGTTTCTTGTGCACACGACGACTGGGTGAATCACAGCATCCTAATTTCTCAAAAGAGGAATCATCATAGCTATGTAGATACTAGAGAAGTGAGCATTTTGTATAGCCAAGACACGGCTGGCAGCCAATGTACAGATCATGGAGAGCATGATAAGCAATTATGACTATCAGTATTCAATATAATCAGTATAAACAGACAATGACTCAAACCACCACACCACAGAAGTTTAATATAATATGTGTATATGTACATACATAGACGCATATACACACGCACGTTTGACAGAAACCATTAAGGAAAATTATATAGTTTCATATCCACATATAATTTCTAATCATCTTTAAGAGTGCAATCGCAGCACTTACCAAAGCAAGTGTAGTCTGCCTTATAAAATTCCTTCTATTATTAATGTCTTTATCTGATAACTTTCACATGTTGCTTGATCTTTATGTCCAACACAGTAAAAGTTTCAGTACGTGCGTAAAGAAAAAAACGTTGATTTTTTTACCAACCTCATCCGGTTTCCAATCTTATTTTAGCCGTCACTCTCTCATTTTACCCCCCCCCCCCCCTCTTTTTTCTTGCCTTTTGAAACAATTGAATGCAATGCATTCTCGCTGTTCCATTGTTAGCCGTGGTTGTTTCTTCGTATATTCTCGCTGAGAGAACGAGGCTCGCAGGGAATGCAAATGACGGAAATCCGCGGAGAAAGCACTGCGCAATTGAATCTTGCGTCAGCAGAATTAAACAGTTTTACGCAACACGAAATGAAAGCTTGAAGCAAGCTCTGAAGGCAATACGTTTCTGGCGAGCTAAAAGTCAGCTCTACTAAAATCTTTATAATTACGTCTTAAAAGTCCCGCATATCTGGAGCTAGTTTCCGCGTATGTGGCCGAGAAGCTCGGGAAGGATAAGGACGACACTGTCACCAGCATCAAATGCGCCATCGCCTCTAAAGTACAAGGCTTTGAACTGGCGTGCAGTGTTCTCGTCGTGAAGCGTGTGCATATGGAGATGAGCCTATCATCTTATTGGTGAGAAGTCTGTAGCAATGTTCAAAGCAGGGCTCTTCTCGACTAGTTTTGTTTGTATCTGACGCGTAAATTTTGCTACACAGCACTTTGAGAAAGCCTTTATTAGGTATGTTGGTTTGCTCTGAAGTGATGTTTCTAATGTGCGTGACGTCTCGAAAGCACTCAACAACCCTCGTCGGAAGTGCGTATTCTTTTCGTACATCAGCACAGCACGTTGGACACACGTTCACAAGTATTGTGGAAAAACGTGTATTCCAAACACCCTGCTAGGTAGGCAAGCCTCTTGAAATAATATGTTTACCGAAAATACTATGTTACGCGTTTTAAGATAATTTGAAATGTAGGCCTTCTATACAATGGTATATCAAAATGAAATCTTCTCTAATTTACGATTTTTTTTTTTTTGACTCGTGCATTTTTCACAACACAGTCCAACGTGCGCTAGCCACGTGACCACAGCGGCACCTGCACGTTTACAAGACATTTGAGCGGTTGACCAGTTAGTCTGGTCAGATTACCAGTAGGTATCCATCCCACCATGAAGAATGGACAATGTGGCTGAAGTTCCTCTTGGGCCGTGAGTGGGTTTTCTCGAATTGTGCCTACTTCCAACACCATCATCGTTATTCTGTCGTTGATCCACCTCCACTCTTCACTTCACCTCCATTGCGCATTAGTGCTATTGGTTTTTTTGTAATTTTTAATTTGTATTGAAGCTGTTATTGCATTAATATAGGAATACGTATATTGTCTGTAATCAATATAATGTCCATCGTGTATGTGTATTGTATATTATGTATGTGAAGGGCCATCTGTTTTTCGTGAAAATATTTCAGGACAAGATGTTCTAATGCACTTTAGTTCAGAACCACTTTCGCAATTGGATCATTTGAACTGTTACGCATCTTATCTGTCGGCCAGCGAATCACGGACTAGTAGATACTTATCATTCTCCCGCCTACAATGGACCTTTTAACAGCTGGTGCCGTACTTATCATTACTATAACATACAACATGTAAAACAGAAATGTTATGTTGTCAATAAATCGTGAAGTATGTATCAATAAACAGTTAAAATGTGTTCATTAACGCTTTTCTTCTGTATATTGTAATAGCTTTGTTTAAAGTATATTTTCACTTTCGCAATATTTACAAACGAATTTTAGATGAAAATTGTTAGACTGTGACATAAGGTGTAAATATTTAACATTAATGCAATTCCACTGAAAAAAGTAAAATGCTGCTGGTATATGTTTCCAGACAGGCCGATGTTTTCCATCGCGAGTGGGAAACACGGACACAAGCAACATTCTTTGATCTTGAGCCGCCGGAAACTCGTCCGATGTTTCCCGTGGGAGAAATGTGCCCGGCAAACATCGCCCGGCAACGTGTTACGGCGATTATCGCTCCGTCTGGAGAAGGGGTAAAGAGGCTGTATCACCCCTTACACAGAACTTATTCATTTTAGTGAAGAGTCACGGTTATTTCTGAATATGTTTCATTATAGAAGCACTACATTTCATACGTCGATTTTTTACCTGATTATTAATAGGCGGGTGGTTGCCATTAAAAGGTGAGCATGAATTAGTATCCGAAATTTTGTATTAAGTTAACTGTTGCATAAATATGCGTTAGTAGTTCATATATTTTGTCTGTAATGATGAGTAAGGCAATCCGTTAAGTTTCTATTGTCACATTTTTCAATCAATCCTCCTAACTTTGAACTAGGAAGATATAAATAAGAAATTCAATATGACGAGTGACACAGGCTCTTAACTGTGAATCAGGTATAGGGACCGCTCATCCTTTTATTTATTTTTATTTATTAACCTCTATGAAACCCTAACTCAAACCCTTAATGGGTCAAGGGTGTAGAGCACGTCAACAAAGGTGTACAAATAGTAGCATACAGTAAGAATATAACTGTAAGTGAACAAACACACGTATATACACAAACGAAATATTCTTAAATGTACAAACACAAATACACAATAATATAAAATAGTTATGCAAGCATACAAGGCTGCAATAATTTAACAAAACAATAAAAGTGTGATAACATATAATTCTATATAAAAAGATGGTACTGCACAATTAGGTACATTCCATATTAAAGAATTCTTGTAATGAATAAAAAGAATACTCCTATAAGAAAGTTTTTATATTATTTTTAAATAGTTTGGGATTATCCTAAGTTTTTTTTTTAGAGAACACTGCAATTTATTTAATAAAGAGATACATGAATAGTATCTCCCCTTCTGGAAAAGTTTCAGGTTATTTAGTGGAAGGCCTACATGAAGATTCTGGGCACCTCTTGTGTACTGAGAATGAATGAAATAATTTTTAGGAAAACTATGACCCTGATGTTTGAACTCCGTGTTAGTGTATTTGAAATACACGTTTTTCTTCGAAACTATTAACTTGCGCGCTCAGTGTATTGACCTTTGCGAAAAAAAACGCACACGTCAGGCGAGTGCTTTTGAATGCTTTCAAGACGTCACGCGCGTAAGAAACTCCATTTCGAAGCATTCCAGCATAGCTATTTAAATTTAAAAAAAAAATTGTTTCAAAGCGTTGTATTTCGAAGTACACGCGCCTGACAAAAATACAAAATAAAAATACAAAAATATTTAAGAACATTGCATTACCTTGTTACGGACTTTCCAGCAATAAAATGACAGTACCACCGCAGAACGTCCCATAGATATACGCAACATGACGGGAACGCTGCACACCAGTTCAGAGCCGTCGAGAGAGCCATGCACTTAGTGGCGATGGCGCACTTGATGTTCGTGGCAGTGTAGCCCTTATCGCTCCAGCGCTTCTCGGTCTCAGACGTGGAAAATATCTCCAGGTAGATGGACCCCTTAAAGCTTGGTTCACATATATATATATATATATATATATATATATATATATATATATATATATATATATATATATATATATATATATAACGTCAAAGAGAAAGAGTGGACAGAACCTATGGCTGTGCATAAGCAGATTTTTCAGCGTTTCCATTTTGGTGTTCGTTCGGAAGCCCACTTAACGACCACGCTGGTTCTTTTGTTACTCTTAAAATCAATCTTCTGAAGTAAGTAGCTTTCAGTAACTTCAATGTGGTATGAATTTTACTGAATTCTTTTTAAGTGACTGCGATTTTATTTTATAGTTACAAACAATTCTATAGTTTAGTGCTACGTATAGGTTTATTTCCAAACTACATTTCATGAATACATTTTTGAGTGAAATTTTTATACGGGTACATGTATTTTATTATAAATAGAGACATCGTGGACTATGAGGCCAATATACGTTGATAATCCACGAAATTGTTGGCATAAAGCACGTTATAGTCCATTTACGGTTACTTTACAAATCCCTGAAGCCCTGTTAAAGTTATACTTCCAGGATATTCCTCCGCCTCATGCAAACAAAGCTTAACCAAGTGTAAAAAATTACACCAAAAGGACAACTCACCGCATTCGTGCGCACTCAGTGCAATAATATTTTGCATGAGAACTATTTCATACAAAGTGTTATCAACACAAATGTTTTCTCACTGTTTTTATTTATATTAATTACAAATTAAATACAATAATTTATACATAAACTATAAACTAAATTCCAACTTAGTCAAAAATAAAGTATGTTTATAAACACAAGTACAAAACGCTTGTGATGCATAGCATTTTTAGGAAACAACCAAACACGTGATACATGGGGTGATTTTTCAAAGGTTTGGTTTTAAAAAAAGGGTGAAGAAACCGCGAATAGACTAAAAGCGGTGGACTTGTGGGGAATATCGGCGAAGCCTTCTCTTTCCGCTAGTAAATATTTCGGCGTCAGCTCAACTTTTCAGCGTGGCTCGTGAGGAAAACAAGAACGGTTTCTGATTGGTCGTTCAAGCTTTCCGCCGGTGTGTTGGGCGTGATCGGCGTATATAGACTGTTCACGGTAAAATGAGCACCTTTGAAAGCCCTGCTTAATATCTACTTGTATACACGTTGTATATTATTCCGCCTTATGTAAAATTAACACCAATAAAAAAGGGTTAATTGAAATTATTAAACTTAATCGAAAGGGTTAGTTTTTAATCGGGCCAATTTTTTCCTTGAATTATTTTCTTTCTTTCTTTTTGGGTGGCGGTAGCAGGAGCTCTGTACGATGTTGATGGTGTCATGTGTTATAAAGGTGACTGACCAGAGTGGTGGGTTGCAATGTCTTATATAGGTGTAGAGTTGAGTGCAAGAGTGGGCTAAGGTACATTTTTTTCTAATTTGTCTAATTTTGAGGTGTTTGGAGGGATGTTGGTGGTAGATAGGCGAATTTTACGAATATATTTAACACACGAGAGAAATCCAGAGTGTTTAAACGATTTCTAAGAGTGGCCTAAATATAAATGTTATGTTTTTTGGTGGGATATTGCTCATAGACAGGCGACTTTCAAAGATGCGATTTATGTGTTAAACGATCTGTTTTCGGAATGCAATTAAACGTTTGAGAATTTCTGAGTGTTCTACATATGAATAAATTACATGCATCGAATAGGAAATTTCAAACGACTACGTGAGTAGTAAGTGGAATTACATGAGTCTTAAACGTAACGTGAGTCTCGAGTTTAGAAATATAATTTACAAGAGAGAGAATTTTAACTACATGAATAACATCTGATGTCGACAAGTGCAAACTCAATAAACGAAATTCAACTAGTCAGTATGAATAAATAACACATTAACACAAGTAGGTCAGACTCTTGTAAATTTATGGGAAAATATATTGTAATTTTTACATAACTTGAATTTTATTTATATTTATATACTAATTTAAATTATGTTTATCTTGTTCTCCAGACATCACTCACTGTGTTGCATTTTGAACAGGAAATCTTATAATTAAATATTTTCCTAAAAATGTTTGCTGGACTGTGTTTGCTGGTTTCTGTTGGGTGCAGTCGTAGATTGTAGGCAAGGAGGGACAGAGGTCTTTTTTTTTTCTACCTGCCTCTGTGAAGGTATTCACGCCTCACTTTCAATATGTCCTCTGGGATGTCACAAAAGTTGGCCGGAAGACAGTCGTCTCCTGCTCCAACTTTCAAGTCGAATAGCCAGAGTAGACCAACGTACTAACCCGTTGCCTCATTCCTTTGTAAAACTTCATTCAATCAGCTATGTTAGATTTTTTCCAATTTTTTTTCCCCCTCAGGCCTTCAAAGTCTACGCAAGTATTAAGTTAAGAAAAGTACATTTCCTTCTTTGTGAAAGCAAGAAAAAAATTAATACATTTTAATACAAGTCATTAGCTTACCAATATAGATAGGCACACACCCATAGCATTGTTTTCTTATTTTACATAAGATATTATTGAAAAAAGTTAGTGACATAAGGTATTTCAAAAAACAAATAATGACTCATGCTATTTATTTTTTAAAACATTTTATTATAAAATATTCTTTTTTCAAAATTTCTCCTTAAACCAACGTATTTACAATATCACACAAAAAAGATTGCATTTAAAACAAACAATTCATTATTCACAGTAAAAGTCTTCAAACAATCACTTTTTACACATACTAAAACACATTTTCTCATTTATATACAAAAAAGCTACAACTAATTACAAGCATTGAGTTTACACATATTTATGTTTTTCCAAAAAATATATTATTTTCCATTACATCAAGTTATTATTTACACATACTGATCACAATTTAAGTGAATGTATGTACAACAAACAATATTCTAAATTATAAAACATTTTTTTTTTTTTTTTACAAAAACAAGTTTTTTTTATACCAAAAACAGTATATTTCATCAATAACATTTTTTTACATCTGTAACTTAACACTACGACTAATGTTACTAAAACTACTATTACTATTGCTACACTACTGTTACTACTACTGCTACAAAAGTGTTTGACATATATCACAAGATTAAAATATTTACAAAAAAATGATTACCAAAATATTTACAAATATTATACATCTGTGGGTCCTTTTCCTAACTATGGTTTAAAGAACACTCTTCTGTATCAAATTTGTAGGACCTCGTATATATCTGTAGGCTTGAAGATCCTAGCCATGACTGACGATTTTATACTAGGCACACTCCTTTATATTGTCTGCCAGATGTTCTTTCTTTGAAAAACATTGCATTCGCACGTGCCACAGGGAGAAGTTAATTCTTGGTCACCGATGTATGTATACTGTTGCTTGTTGTTGCATTGTTCTGTCCAAACTGTAGTAAGAGAAGAGCAACTACACTCCTGCATAATGTATTTGATTTTCTTGTAGGTCTTGTGTTTGGTGATGTATCCACTGTGAGCTTCAAATTACAGTTTACCTTAGTTACAAGGTAATTTGCTGTCAGGGCATAAACTAAATAAAGGACAATCATATCGGCCATAACATTTGTCGAATACTTTAAAAGTTTCTGTTGGACTGATTAACAAAAAACTCCAATGTTCATCTCTGTTGCGCATCTGTATCTGTAGTGGACTATCTTCATCTTCATTTCGAAACCACACTCAGCTGAAACCTGGAGTAACACTGGCATACTCAGTGATGACTCGAACCTCTCCATCGTAACTAAACCTCTGCTCTACGATTCTCTCTCTTTATATAGACAGATTTTCTTACTTTGAAAAACATTGTATTCCCACATGCCACAGGGAGAAATTAATTCTTGATCACCAATGTACATATAATGTTGCTTATTGTTGCATTTTTCTATCCAAACAACACATTCAGAGTAATACTCCCTTCACAACTTATATTTAATTTTATTAAACGATAAATATTTAGTGCTTTCTTCACCTTCCATGTCCCATACTAATTCGGTTAAACTAATCGGAAAATCAGTATCAGGTCTTAAATTACACACTATACACTTGAGTCCAATACAATCTCCAACTTCTTAGTACATACATTCAGGATTGATTATTCAAAAACTCCAATGTTCATCTCCATTGCACATCTGTATTTGTAGTGGACTATCTTCATCTTCAATTCGAAAGCACACTCGCCTGAATCCTGTGGTAACACTGGCATACTGAAGTGATGAGTCGAGTCTCTCCATATTAACTGAATCTCTGCTCTACGATTCTCTATCTTTATATATAGACAGATATTCTTCCAGTTAAAATTAGTTCTTCAACAACAACATTTTTAGATCAAATTTACACATACAAACAATACTGTTCCATGCACCACAGTCCCACATTCCACATGGTGCTCTTAAAAGTCTGCTACTGCCTTGTATTTGTGTGATGTATTCCATATTAATACATGTTTCAGTCCATAAGGTTGTGGTGGTATCATAAAATTCTCTAATCAAATATGTGATTTGATGAAAACCTGGTTCTTTGGCTATTTCTGTACTGCGATTTTTAAAACGTAGGTCCCAAGAAGAACAGGGCAGTTCACTGTTGGGTCTAATATTAAAAACAGGACAGTCTTCTTCTTCACCACACAGTACTCGTTCTGTATATAGGATTTCTCCGAAACTTTTTGCGAAATTCCAATGTTCATTTCTGTTACAAATCTGTGTTCGAAAGTATATGTTGCCTAGAGACTGGAGCCATACTTTCTTGTGTCCTCGAAAAATAGTAAAGTACGTCTTCTCTGGGTCGAATTTCTCCATTTTTTCGAAATCTTGCACTATTTGGAACAAACCATTTTTGGAAAATTAATACCTCTACACATAGGTAGGATGTTGGTACAAATATTCTCTTAGAGCTTCACTTTTGCATTGTGAGCAGAATGTTTTTTTCCTTGCAGTGGTTTGTATTCTAGCGTTTAACTAATGAATTAATACTTGAACACTTATGGTAACTTCTAATATTTATTACTTCTGCAGTGGTTAAAGTTTTTAAAATTCCCTTTTGTCTTGTCCCAAGCACGTATATGAGATAGTCTTTTTGAGTAATGCATAATTTACATATTCAACACGTTCTTTGTAAGCTATGTCACCAGAGTCATATTTCAGGTTATGTATCTTGTAAGTCTGTTCCCAAAACATCATTTTAAGTTCAGGTTTAAACTCTACCAAGGTCTGGGAGATTTAAAACATAATTCATTAGTCACATTAGCATCGGTTGCACAAGGAATAGCAAGCTCCTTAATTACAAAGGATTTGTCTTGATAGTTTTCGAAACCCTGAGCATAGCACATCATTACTATGTTATTTCTTTCTATACACTATTTACAAAAAAGTCTATCTCATATAAAACTTTATAAGATGACAGTGCTTGCCTCGGAATCTACTTCATCGACTCTGGAATCATCCATTACTACATCTGGAATGATTCTAGCTTCAAGTAGCTGTTCCAGCCTGCATGGCATACAATCCTCCGCATATGCTGTAAGTTGTCATAATTAACAAAGGCAGGCATGCCGTAAGGACAATTTTCACAAGGTAAATAGGGTATGACATCCTCATCAGATTTTAAATAATCAGCCAGGAACGGATACACTACTTTTATTCACGAGCCACAAAACAAATGATCAATTCTTTCGGCAGCACTTGCAGTAGGGAACACTCTAGACCTAATAAGGTATTCGGCTTCCCATAAGCTAAAATAGAATTGCCTGTTTCAATGCATTCAGAGTCGCAATTGTCACAGCAGTGACCTTGATACATTGTATCTGATTAACTATCTTGTAGATTCTGCATTGATGATGTTCTAGATGAAGCAGTACACATTTGGCATTGCAGTGGATGCCTGTAGCTGTAGTAATTGTGATGAACTTCTGGAGCTGTAGAAGGTGTCTGGAGCAGTAGTAGGCATCTGGAGCTGTAGTAGACGTTGTAGTGAGCATCTGTTGTTGTAGTGGACAGCTAGCATCGTTCACATTATCGATGCTTGCACTTAATTATGCTTCTCGGAATCCTGTATTAGATACCTGGCATCATTATCTATGCTAATGCAATGCACCCGCATGTACAGGAAGTGACGTTGGCAGATTCCGAGTTAAGACTGAGAAAAAATTAATTTAACCCCCCTTATATACTGCAAGAATTCAAAATGGCCTCCATTTTCACGTAAATTTATAAATATTTGGACCTTTTAGTAAAAAAGTATGAATAATGTTGAAATCGCTACTTTCCAACTCAGAAAAACATTATTTCGGCCTGTATTCATAGTGTTTCATTAAACTCATGTCGGAAACTGTTAAAATATTAAATAAATTCAAGTATATACTTTTTATGTTATATGGAATACATTTTTGCTGTTGGAAAGTTTTCGGTTAGACGTAAAAAGAGAGGAAACCTGTTGGTTAGCATGCTCGCCTCCCTGGGAGGGTCACATCATAAAAACAAATTACTTCGCAATGTGTGGATGTCATGTTAGACATTGTTGTTGATACAAGGGTTTTATCTTAAATCTCTCTTGTTTCCCATTCTCACACAGGCACGCGACTCGGCACTTCTCCCCACACTTCACCCTCATCGGCTCTCAAGACATCGATGTTAAGAGCCATCTAAATTTCTCCCAATATTTTCGTTTTCTCTCCTATATGTTGAATTGATAGTGAAGACATTTCTTAAGTGAGTACTTGTAGAAAACATTTCTTAATGAGTGAATAAAATATATCTTGTTTGAATACTTGTAGAAATAATTCTGTTTTAACGAGTAAATAAAATAAGTCTTGTGTTTCTGCATGATTTTACAAATCATAGTTTGCTTGATTCGAAAATACATTTGTTGTGGTTGGAATGTTAAATATAGGGCTTATATTGGGAACATTGTTTCAGGGACTTGTAATATTTTTTTTAACTGTTCATATACTCAACTTGTTGCATAAGTTAGAAGGGACAGCGTGTCTGACGAAATGTCTTGGGGCATGCATTCAGAGGGCTGCGGCTTGAAGCAGGGGGACCAGCATTAGAAAAAATGGGTTCTGAATACTGCAGCAGGGGAGGCCACATTGTCTTGAAACATGTACTGCAGGGATATCAACTCATGAAAAAATACCAAAAAACATTTCCAGGACTGAGTCTGGGGTGCATAAATTGGTTTTTGCAAACTCCACGCTTGGTCGATAACTTAGGTCTTCAGGAAAAGTCGCCTTCGAGAGTTGGGGTGGTAGAGGACATGTTCCTCGGGAGAAGGGCCAATTCTGAGGGGTGTACATGGGAGGAGGTGGTTGTCACTGTGGAGTCGGAGCAGCTCTGAAGATGAGGGGTTCAGGGTAGGGGGTGCCTATGAGTAAGCAGGACCCAGTCGGAGCGCAAGCAGGCAGTTGTTGCCATCTTGAATCACTTGTGACAATTGAAAATCGAGGACAGACGGGTGAGTGACCCCCAGGACTTTGCAGAGGAGGGGTGGTAGGGGGTGGCTGGCAACGTGGAGTTGGGCCAGTGTTGAGGGATGCACGTGGGCAGGGGGTAGCAGGCAGGGTCCTCCCGATGCGCACACAACAAATCAGTTGTCGCCATCTTGCCTCAGTGCCGAAAACAGTTTGGGACAGCACACATTGGTGAGGTGGTGGGGTGGGGCGGTTACAAGCAGATGGTCCTCCCAATGTGACACTCTCTGGACACTCTGTGCCATCTTCAGTGGGTCATGTACGCTTGGAGGAGATGGATGTGTTACTTGTCAGCTTCTTCATAAACACAGTGCCTCTACACACTTGGGGGCCGACGAGCTTACGATCGGGGGTTACCGCACTGGTGAGCATCGCACCTACTTTCATCTGTAGTGCTAGCCACTATTTAAGCAGTATTTTATAGGGAAAATCAACATTTTTGTGCGTTATCTTATTTTTGGATCGATATGCTGTGTTTGTGATAAGTTATTGATTTCTGTGTTCGGTATACGAAAATACCGGTAGTGTTAACAAGTGCAATTAATTTCATAACCATTAACTGTAATTTAAACACAGTTGCCTATTGGACATGCTACACATATCAACTCACAGCTCGATGTAAGTGCTACTCATTCATACTTCGAATGGACTTATTTGAAAATTTCAGGTATGTGATTGCGTCTGGTTTAAATTGTATTCACACAATGAATGGTGTAAACTTGTTAATGTGTTATTTATTCATATTGAAGAGCTGGATTTCGTTTACTGAGATTGCACTTATCTCTTGTATTATTTATTGATACAACTCTTTTAAAGACTCTGCCTTGTGTAATTTTATAGCGGGATTTCGTTTAGTGAGTGCCACTTGTCGACCTCGGATGTTATTTGCGTATTTAAAATTCTCTCTCATGTAAATTATATTTCTAAGCTCGAGACTCACATAATTCCACTTATTATTCATGTAGTAGTTTGAAATTTCCGATTCGATGTGTGTAATTTATTCATACGTAGAATTCTTTAAAATTCTCTAATGTTTAATTGTATTACAAAGACAAATTGTTTAACATGTAAATCGCATCTTTCAAAGTCGCCTATCTACGAGCAATATCCCATCAAAAAAACATAACATTTACACTTAGGCCACTCTTAGAAATCGTTCAAACACTCTGAATTTCTCTCATATGTTAAATGTATTAGTAAAAATCGCCTATCTACCACCAACATCCATCCAAACACCTCAAAATTATAAAAATTAGAAAGAATTAGCCTCAGCCCACTCTAGCACCCAACAATACACCTATATAAAACATTGCAAACCCACCATTCTGGTCAGCCGCCTCCAGGACACCACATCATCGACATTGTACAGAGCTCCTGTTCCATTAGAAAAAATATTTGATCCGATAAAAAAACTAACGCTTTCAATCCATTTAACCCTTTCAATGAATTTAGCTTTTTCGATTAAATTTAACCCTTTCAATTAACCCGTTTTGATTAACCTCTAATATCAATAAAGGCAGCATCCCCTTGATCTAGAACCCGCCCACCCCTACTACTACTATTATTTTTACTACCATTTATGATTTCACTTTATTAGTTTTGTCGTTCCTTTATTAGTTTTCCTGTTTATTCTTTCTTTTCTATAGCTTTTTTCTGTGTTTGGTTTTAGTAATAGTTTTCATTGGGGGGTTTCGGTTAGTTTCCTCTCTTTGCCACTTCCCTTTTTTTCTGGTTTCCGTTTCTTGGGTTTTTTTCACCTTTCTTTTACTGACAGATGAGTGATTGTGCTGGCATGCCGGATTTTTGTTACTGTTCCGTTATTGCTATTTATTCTTTTATTATTGTTTCCGTGTAATTAAAAAATATTTCTTAATCAATAAATAAAATCAAACACGATAATGACTGTGACCATGTGACTTTGACAGTCGTGTTGGTTTCGGGTAGCTCAACGTTGGGTACATGAGCATGAAACTAGGCTATAATCGGTCTACCTATCTTTAGCGTATGCGTAATAACGGGGAAAGAGCGCTTGTGCGTGGCAGTGTCTGTGGGTAGCAATTGCAGATCTGCTTCCCAGACAGTTGCCCCCTCTGCTCTTCTTCCCCTCCAGTACTTGCCGTGGCCGCCACACACCAGCGACCGGTCCGGCACGTGTCCCGTGCCCCCCCCCCTCTCCCTTTACCATCATAGCTTCCTGCTCATAGCTAGCCGAGCCCCGACAATCGACCCATCTGATCCCCCCGACCGACGCAGACACGCTCACGCCACTGTCAAGGTCCGCGCTTCGCCGCGTCGACGTTGCAGCACACTAGATACTGTAACTGCACAGACACGAAGTGTCGTCACAGTGCCTGCGATCTAGACGTACCCCTGGGTTCCTTGTTTGGCTGCGCACGCGAGGTTCTGGGGACGTTCGGTTGAATACTGCATGCTGCGAAACGTTCACTCACTATTGGGTATTCACGGTAAAGTGATAATTTTCGAAAGCCCTCTCATTTGAAATAATTCTCAATACGTGTGTTTTATTTTAGGCTTAAGCGTTAACTTCCTAATGCGGTGGAATATACGTACTGAGTTTATTACTTACATGGCAATATGCATTTAAAATGGTGATTAAAAGATTTAAAAAAATGACAAAAAGGAAGAAGTAACTAGGGACTCAAAAGTGCTCACTTCACCGTGAACAGCCTATAGCTCGGCTGCCGGTTACGCTGGCAAACAGGAGCTGACTGGAGGACGGTGTTACAACTAAGTCTGTTCGATATCATAAAAATTTAATATCGATAATTTACTCGACAGTTACTCGGGATTTCCGGTATACCGAAATCATCGATAATACCGAAATTATCGATGATACCGAAATAATTGATAATACCTAAATAATTGATAGTACCGGAATAATCGATTATACCTAGATAATCGATAATACCGAAATAATTTATAATAGCGAAATAATCGACAACAGAACATTTTGATATTACCGAACATTTCTATAATACCGAAAACTTTGATAATATCGAAACTTCGGTATACCGATATTTTTCAAAGTCAAATATCGTTCGGTAAGTTTTTTTCATATCGATAATTATCAGTATATCGAACAGCCCTAGTTACAACATGTTTCTTTAGGCTGTTCACGGTAAAGTGAACACTTTTGAAAGCCCTGCGTAAGATCTACTAGTGTGCACGTTGTGTGTTCTTGTGAGGCCTATGGCCTCATCACTTCATTCGTGCGTCGGTCAAATGAAACTTTGAATTTATCAAAAAAGTAAATATTTCACAAATCTGCCCTTTTTTATACTTCGATACATTAAAAAAAGTACAAAGCGAAATAAATAATTTAAGTTGTTACGAATAATTTTCTAACACTTTTTATTTGACATTTAAGTATGGAACCATTTTCCATCCATCGTTACCAACTTTACTGGGCGTATGTTGCCAAGTGCGCCCGTTAAAATATATGCAGGCAGAGGAAGTGACTTTTTTCTAAGGTTGATTTCAAAAGTGCTCACTTTATCGTGAACAGCCTTAAGCTTTTTTGCAGACGATTTCGCGGTATAAGCGGCTTTTCCAACTACTCTATGTATTCTTAAGTACTCTGTAAGGGGCCGCGGTGGTGTAGTGGCTAGACTACTCCGCCTCCTACGTAGGCGAACCAGCTTGGTCGCCCCCCGGATTTTCGCATGTCGAAATCGTGCCGGACAATGCCGCTGGTCGGCGGGTTTTCTCGAGTATCTCCCGTTTTCTCCCGCCCTCGAGTTCCGGCGCTGCTCCATACTCTCCTCGCTTCACCCACATCGGCTCTCAACACCTCGATGTTAAGAGCCGTCCAAATCTCTTCACTCGTTCACTTAGAGCTATATTTCAATACCCCACTCGCACACCTGCAGTTTTATCGTGGTTATCGGAGACGTGTATTCGTCAGTAGACACCGTGATATTTGACTGGTGCAGTCAGAACTACTTTACTCCGGTACTGAACGTCCGGACTGCTGTGGCATGAATTACAATGGTAATTTGCCTAAAGGCTATTCACGATAAAGTGAGCACTTTTGAAATCAATCTTAGAAAAAAGTCACTATCCCTGCCTGCGTATATTTTAACGGACGTACTGAGATACATGCAACCAGTAATGTTGCTAACGATGGATGAAAAGTAGTTCCTTATCTCAACGTCGAGTAAAAAGTTTTGGTTAACCTGTAGTGATAACGTAAATTATTTGTTTTGCTTTCAATTTTTTTTTTTCATGCATGGAAGTGTAAAAATGACCAGATATGTAAAATATTTACTTTTCTAATAATTTCACAGTTCCACTTGACCGACACTTGAATAAAGTGATGAGGCCCATGGCAATGTTAATTTTACATAAGGTGGAAGAATACACAACGTGCATACCAATAGATCTTAAGCATGGCTCTCAATAAGTGCTCATTTTACCGTGAATAGTCAATATCATTTGTCTCCAATGATAAGGCGTCGGCCATCCACAGGAAAACACGACAACCAGAAGCGTCAAGTTCTGTCCTCACACGCGACGCAATTTCGCACGAGGAGATTTCGAAAGAGATGATGGGAAGAGATGGAAAAATAATAAGTGGGGGGGTAGAAAGGGGGGGAGATGGAGTGAGAGAGAGAGCGCGCGTGGAAGTGACGCAAGGCGACATGCGCGCCGCGGCGCGGGAGTTCCGCTAACCAGCACGCGCCACTATCAGGCGCTCGGCGCAGCGAAGAGAACACGTGGCAAGTGACGTCACAAGGTCCGCCCGCGGGTCAAACCCGTAACTTCGCCGTCACAGAGCACATAAGAATACAGAAGTGAAACAGCCGTTTACTTCGCGAGCTCCAGCAGCAAGCAAAAGTAAAATGACGTCTCTTACAAGCAAAATGTTGGAATAACGTTCTTCAATTAGCGCCTGGTAGGAGCTGATCACGGTAAAATGAGCACTTTTAAAAGCCCTGCTCAAAATCTGCTTATATCCACGTTGTGCATTCTTCCGCCATATGAAATATTAATATTGTCATGGCTCCTCACTTTATTCATGCATCGGTCAAGTAAAACTCTGAAATTATCAGAAAAATTAACATTTTATAAATCAGCTAATTGTTACACGTCTGCTGCCTTAAAAAAAAAAAAACGGAAATAAATAATTTAAGTTATCACAACTGGTTACCTAACACTTTCCATTCGACGTTAAGATATGTAACCACTTTCCATCTATCCTTACCAACTTTACTGGGCGCATGTGTCTCAGTGCGCCGTTGAAGTAACTTATATGCAGGCATGGGTAGTGACTTTTTTCTAAGGTTGGTTTCAGAAATTCTCACTCTATCGTGAACAGCCATTAACCTGTTTGCCAACAGGCGGCCAAGGGTTCGTTCCCTGAGCTTCGCGCATCCAATCAACGAATGGGCACGCCTATAATCTCAAGAACTGCCACGGCATTTAGCGTCTGTGTATTTATCTACTCGGTGACTTCAGGCCATCACGAATTCGCAGCGAAACCCTGTCGCGCATGAGCCCGTTGTGCTACGAGGATGTTGAAGCGAGGTGGGTAGGGTGCCGACGGAAATCAATCGCGGTGAAAAGGCGAGCACCCTCCGAGGAAGCCGTACGGAAACTTCCAAACGTCACACGAGCATCCGACACTTAGGAGTTTAGTCTGCAGACACACAATAACGTGCATTTTGCAGGTCCCTACTCATAGGTAGAGACCCGGAAATTTCGCGAGTTCGTTTAAGAGTAGGATAGACGGACCCCCGCGTTTTTGAGAAATAGTTGTTTGCGCGAATACGCGTATCTCGGTACATAAATGTTCCAGAAATACGACTTTTTGTCAGAAAAGACAAAACAAAACTATTATCTATGTCCCAATTTTTTTTTTTTTTTGTCATATTAAGTGTATTCTTGGAGAAAAAATCGTGAAAGTCGTCAGATATTGCATTTTTAAAGCTTGCCTATGCAGTTTCCTTAAGCGGCAAGAGAAAAGTACAAATATACCGGCGTAATTTAATCATTAGTCTTTCATCGCGTGTAATAAAACCCCACTGTTATAGATCTCATATGCGCAGCATAGCGTTACGACGGAAACATTGCACGCCTTGCGCGTAGGAGCGATGAGGCACTAGGCGTGCGTGTTAACGTCGTCAGTATCGCTCCCTCGCTTCTTGACCTTGTAGAAGGGGGGAGGTGGGGTCCATCCCACTCTTAAGTATGTACCACGGAGTTTCGCTTCTTTTAGGCCACAGTATGTTAGACACACCCCGGACGACTTCCGACCAATAACGAATCTGTAGGGAAAACAAGGACCGAATCCCGTGTTACCTGGTCAGTGTTTGAACTGCAGGAGCAACAGCCAATGAACTGCTGACCGAGGCTCAGGTACACAAAGGACTATGGAGTATAGCGTGTTGCCGAATGAACCCGCGAAAATTCCGGGTCTCTACTCATGACAATTGACAAAATTTTGCAAGTAACACGATTAGGTGGCATTTCATTCAATCATCTAATTTCATTTCGTCTTCGGTCTGTATTTAAGTCAGGGTAAACATATGCGTGAGTTAGGAGAGACAACATAGCGAATCAATCCTGTTATGTCAAATAATTCGTTCAGTTCTTTCAACTACGAAGATAATTAAAATACATAGACGGATTCAGCTATAGGCGAAATATTAAGTCAGGAAAAGATGGGGTGGGGGGGGGGGGATATCAGCTTACTATGTTTTGACATGGATAGTCATTTATGTAATAAAAAGCAAACAAACTATCAGCTCGTAACACACCAGTCACCAGTCTCGACATGAGAGTTAAAAGAAGACGTATAAAGAAAACATGAATTGGACCAGCCAATCGCAGCAATATACAGGTATTCTGCCTCACAATTACAAAATAAGTAATTTAGCAGGCAAAATTAATATTTCCCGCAGTAATAGCAGTCGATTAAGTGAAAAAAGGTGTATTGTTTGCATTCAGTGCCATACAAGAAAATTTATATACGTTTCTACTGTACTCGTCGTCAGAATCACGGGCAATTGTGATGGTTTTGGCCAGGTGTCAGGCTGGTCGACTGCTTAACACTTTGAGGTCAGCAGACACTTACAAGACAACTACGACAAGTTAGAAGTGAGTTACACATATCCACCACTGCATGAACACCGGTTCTATTGGTCTCTGTGTTCCCACTTACTATGTACAGTTCTATTGGCCGACATGACAATGGACACGCTTACTGTGCTCTACAACGTTCATTATTGGCTGGTCATCAGTCACTAAGGCGCCGAGTTGATTTTGTCCCAGTCAAATGTCTTTATTTGTGTAAGATGTTTTACAATCACACCTGTCCTGTTGCGGAGATGTAACAAAAATATTTTTGTAGTCAGGAAAGTTATTGTTACCTAGCTGTAGAGTTCTTGTAAGATCATGTTCAACACAGGCAGTAATGACTGCATTAAAATGCTAGTTTTCTTTTTAATGACAAATAAATTTTTAAAATATTTTTGGTCGAACTACACTCGAGCGTAGTCCTCAAAGTGTTAACAGTCAGGCCGATAGGGCCCAAGCTGCAATTTTACTATGAAGAAATTCTTATTGCATGCATGGCAATGGGCGAGATGGGCTTATTGGGGTCGCTCCATTAGCGGCAGATTTATACTGGTATGTCTGTCGGGGAAACTCACAAGTGTCAATTGAAAAGAAGAGGAGCACCGGCTGATCTACAGAGGCCCCATTTGAGGTTTCCTCAAATATTAGACCAGTGAGCGTGGCGTTCGGCGGTGACGCCTGCCGAGTCTAGTTATTAGCTCGTCCGCCCAAGGTCCGCTGAGGTTGGACTCGTGTTGGTAGTGGTTGAAAATTCATGTTGGTAGGTGGATGGGTTTTCCTATGAAAGAATAATACGCTCGGAGGGCATGCATACGACCTGCGAAAATGGCAAGTACCGATGCTGTCATGGAGACGCGACTTCCAGCGAACCCGGCAAACATAATTGAGAATGATGTCGCATTGCAAAATGAAAGCAAGCGCGCAAAACGTACGCACGACGTACAACCCCACCAGGGCACACACCCGCCCCCTCAGGGCTCGCAGCAGCCCTCGGTGGGCCAAACTGTCACGCGATCAAGACAGCAGAAGCCAAAAAAACCTGAAAATAAAGCCGTTTTCTGTGTACCTGACAAGTACACACAAGTACCCCGCTCTCGAGCGAAAACTCGATGAATCGATGTCACTTTCATGGAATGCTGTCTGTGTCGGGGCAGACACACTGCGCATTCACAGTAGTTCGATGACAAACTTTGCTACAGCTGTCCGCATAATAAAAGAAATGGGGTACCAAAACACAACCTTCTCCGACAGGCCGATCAAATACCAGTGAAGCTTGTATTCTACCGGATTCAAGGGAATACGGAAATGGAATTCCTGCACGAAGAATTCCAGCGCCTCGGAATGCCAGTTCAGAGGGCCTGGTTCATCCACGATAGCAACAGGTGCCCAATAAACAAATTGGCGATCGAACTGCCTCATGGCATAAATACAGCACCATATCTCGCCCTCACAAGCTTCGCAGGCTTTCAGATCCGAGTGGAGGAGTTCCACGATCCCACCGGACCCGCACAATGTTCCCGCTGCCAGCGGTTCAATCATGTGGCAGCAGGATGTAATGCCACACGGCAGCAGCAGTCACGAGCTGCAATTCGTGAAAATAACCGCGTAACAGCCTGGCAACAGCCTGCCACAGCCTGGCAGCTACCAGCCCAGGGCCAGCCCCCCCCCCCCCCAGGGCCACAGCAAACACATGTCCAACCACCGCGAAATACGTTTATGCCCTCGTGGGCGCAACACCAGCAGCCAGCACCTGTAACTGTGTATAACATGTAAGTCTGGCTGCAAGACGAGATGGCTTTCCCGGCCCTGGCGAACGGACCCATTCTCCGCAACCCTAATGTGAGGTGGGGCAAGAAAAATCAAGCTAAACCCAAGAAACTATAGCAAAAACAGCGTAAAATTGCTGAAAGCCAGGCTATCACAAAAGCCACGAGTTCGCAGCCCGCGACCGCCGCTCCAGCTCCCCCTCCACGGTCCAGCCGGCCAATCAAGGGCCAGCCAATCAGAGCTCACCTCAGCCTCAACAAAACTCGCGTCTCCCCCCTCCTCCCCCCGCCCGTAAACCAAAATGAAATCATGGTTGCAAATTAATGCAGCCTTTACAAATGACGCGCATTTCAGCAAGTACCCCGACCTGGCACAAGTGCTGCAGCTCCTCTGTGCCATGATCGCCATCTGGACGACTAATATGTCGATCCAAGACAAAATAACCGCGACCATCGGCTCGTCCATTCAGCTGGTCAAGAATTTTGACCATGCTGGTAAACCAAATTAATGCAGCTAATTTAAATTCACCCGAAACACACCTACACTCCATTCTCTTTTGGAATGCACGCAGCCTTAGCTCAAAAAAGGACCAGTTTATAGACTGTTTGTCTCGACATAAAATTAAAATCGCGGCAATAAACGAGACACATTTTACACATAAATCTCGCTTTTCTGTTCCAGGCTATGCCGTATATCGAAAGGACAGGCCTTTGTTAAGAGGAAAAGGAGGAGGAGTGGCTATTTTAGTACATACTTCCATTGCACATAACGAAATAAATTTGCCTGACATTCCTATATTAGAAGCAGTTGGCATTGAATTAAAATTAGGCCAACAACGCACAAAATTACTAGCGATTTATGCCGCCCTCCCCCAGGGCGCTCGCTAACACTGGCCGACCTGGATTTATTATATAACCAAACAGGTAATACTTTTAGCGCTTGGCGACGTAAATGTCAAACATCCAAACTGGAATTATAGAAATAGAACAGCAAATGGGATGCTCTTACAAAGGCACCAAGCGAATAGAAATTATCAAGTTATGGCCCCAACTGAGCCTACTTATTATCCACCTAATATTAATCAACATCCTGACATATTAGATATTGTTCTAGTTAAACAGTTTACAACTGGGATTGATCTAAGAGTCGAACATGATCTCTCCTCCGATCATTACCCAGTGCACATTGATTTAGATAATATTTCCACAGAAGCAAATGCTCCGAGAAAAGTTAAAGATTATTCCAACGCCGATTGGCCGAGTTTCACGAATTTTATAACAGAAAATTTGTCGCAGATAAATAATGGTTCCCTAACAACAACACAGGATGTTGACGAAGCTATAACTGCCCTTACAAGCACAATACAGCAAGGCATGGCTGAATGTGTTCCATGAAAGAGACATACAAATAAACTCGATACTTTTCCGCAGTACATACGGGATTTAATCACGCAGAAAAACCACCTAAGACGCGAATTAACGAAATACAGACTGTCATTTCAGAGGAAGTAACACTATGTTGGGCCAGTGTCTGGGATGCTAAAGTAGCTACGCTAACACCACGCGAAAATAATTTATGAGGCTTAACTAAACGCCTCTTAAATAAAACCGATAAAATCCCGCCCTTGAAAACTAACACAGGATTTGTTTTCACCTCTGAAGCAGAGGCAGACGCATTTACCAATGTGCTGGAATATACTTTTCAGCTAAATCAGGATCCCTGTGATAGAAATTTTACAACCCACATTTATCGAGAAATTAAATTAAAGTAAATAAAACCGACTGAAGACGAACCTGAATTTAATAGTCGCACGAAATAAAACTGGCAATTCGCCGCATGCATTCCAGAAAAGCTCCCGGAGCAGACGGAATTCAGGCTATTGTATTAAAGAAAATGCCCGAACTGGCCCTTGAGTATCTAGCTACATTCTTTAATGCTATGCTCAAGATGGAATACTTCCCAAACGAATGGAAAACTGCCAATGTGATTGTCTTTCACAAATCAGGGAAGGATAAGAAACTCCCACAAAATTATAGGCCAATTAGCCTTTTAAATATACTTTCTAATGTTGTGGAATATATAATCCTAAGACGGATTAGTTCTCATATAAGTAATCATAATTTACTTCCCGAAGAGCAGTTTGGCTTTAGACAAAAGCAGTCCACAACACACCAATTTGTACGAATCACTGAACATATTAATCATGCCTTTAACTGGAAAGACTGTAGTCGCAGTTTTCTTAGATACTGGAAGGACTTCTGACAGAGTTTTACATGCTGGATTAATTTATAACTTATATGAATAAAAATTCCCCGATTGCTATATTTAATTATTTGCCAGCTATTTGAATCGCAGGACCTTTTCTGCGCAATGCGAAGGGGCGAAATCAAAGAGTAAAACCATTTATGCTGGAGTGCCTCAAGGCAGTATATATGGCCCAGTTTTATTTAATCTTTATATACACGACTTACCGAAACCAGACCACCGACTGATGCAATTCGGTTGCTATGCCGATGACACTGTCATATTTAGTCGCTCACACGACCTCGGCCTAGCAATACGACGATTACAAACTGCCTTAACAGCCTTTCAAGAATATTACACGAAATGGCGAATTAAAATTAATGTCGGGAAAAGCGAGACGATCGTTTTCACGCGCAGGGCGCTACCCCAAGCTGCGAATCGTCCGTAAATCACTTTATTTGGCGAACCCATACCCCATAATGAGGTTGTTAAATTTCTAGGCGTAAATATGGACAGAAAGTTGACCTGGAAAACACATGTAGACGCCAAATGCGTAAGTGCATACATCAGACTCTCAGCCATATACCTTATACTTAATAGGTGAAGTGCCATAACACGAAACACAGCAGTATTGCTATATACCATGCTAATACGGCCTGTTATAGCATATGCTGCGCCCACATGGGCCCACGCAGCTAACACACATATCAAGAGACTGCAGATTGTGCAAAATAAATGCCTGCGAATTGCGGCAGACTCACCTAGATACTGCCCCATTACAGATCTGCATAACGAACTCAAAATCCAAAACCTAGATGAGCACTTCGTCAAAATGGCGGGAAAATTTTGCAATGATTGTGCCACACATGCCAGCCCGAAAATATCTAGTCTCGGCGATTATGACCCCGACGAGACTCACAAATATAAGCGGCCTAAAAGCATTTTAGTTCACAGGCTGCCTTAAAACACAGAAACTCGCAATTCTGGCCCTCAGCTATGCATCCGACTAACAATTTTATCCCGGAAACCCGTAATAACTGCAATACATTTAACTAAAAAATACACTCTTTGACAAAATAATTATCACAAATTAGCGAAGCACTATGTGATCACAGAACAAGGCGAAGCACGCTCTGTACAGCCTCTGGCTCGGAGATGGCCCTGTGATTCGCATTGCATCCATACTGCACCACACACACATGTGCTACAAAACTTCTCTCATCCGACAGCTGTCTGTGTGTATGGCCCGTCGCCACTGCCGATTCCAAGGCAGTCACTCGCAGCACACACAGCCCTATAAAGGTTCTGGAAGTTAATCAGCAATAACTCCAGAGATTGGCTAGCAGTGAGATGGCTTGTGGCGTAGGGTGCTCTCTGCAGCGGCTGGGGAGGGTGGTGGAGTGGCACACCTACAATACACTAACACTCACTCACACCTCCATTGACACACATTAACATGCCCCTACACATAGCTGCACGCGAGATCGCAGACAAGGTGAATATTACCCCTAGTTTTAAGTTTCTTGTAATTGCCTATAATACACTAACACTCTTTCCTCTGTTACAGAGAGATGGCTGGCATCTGTCGGGTGGGTGGCTCAGTTATGTCCCCCACCACCAGGGCCGCATAGCGCGACCCTGGTTATCAACCTAGCTACGACCTCATTTCATTTCACCTTTCATCACATTCACAAAGTCTATCTTCGCAAACTAACACCGCCCTACTTTCTCCAGCCCTAATCCATTAAAGGGATTACATTAATCCTCCGCGACTGTCACATAGTTTTCTTCAGGCCCTCTCGGCTTTGCCTGGTTTTCGACGCCCCTTACTAGACCCTTCTTCTTTCGGAGTGTGTCCATGGCTACAATTTCGGCCATGGCACCAGACAACCCTGCTATAGCCGCGATGCATGCGCCCATTTTGATAATTAAACCCGACCTAAGGCGTAAAGGGCTTGCCCTGAGACGCATCCCATTCTCCAACCATCTTAGCTACTAACATGAATGCCGGAGGGCACACAGAATTGTGAAGGGCTCACGTTGACGTTGGCGTAACGGGATTTGGGGGATCGCCAAAAAAAATGGTAGTGGAGCACTTAACGTCATCACCGAAGAGATAGGACGGCGGTAGGGCGTACGCCTGAAGTGGGTGTTAGCGAGAGGAGATTTAAACTAGCTATAGGCTGTTCACGGTAAAATAAGCATTTTTGAAAACCCTCCTTAACATCTACTTCTATACCCGTTGTGTATTCCTCCGCCTTATGTAACATTAACGTTGCCATGGGTTTCTAATGAAACTGTGATATTATTCAGAAAGCAAATACTTTAAAATATGCTCATTTTTACACTTCGGTGCATTAAAAAAACAAAGTGAAAGAAATACTTTAAATTATCACAAATGGTTACCTAACATTTTTTATTTGACGTTAAGATATGGAACTATTTTTCACCCAATGTTACCAACTTTACTGGGTGAATGTCACTCAGTGCGCCCATTAAAATAAAAGCCATACATCGGCAGATTCGGAATCGCAGACGAAAAGACAAACAAGCTGCCGAGACAGTGTCTCTTCGCCTAAGCGGACACGAGTTAATCTCTTGGAGGACGATCTCTACTTAAGCGAGTCAAGCACGGATTCGCTTACAGAGACATTGTCAAAACCAAATGTCAAAACGTGTCTGCTTCCCCCAAAATTGAGAAGATTGATCGTTTGAATGACGACTTATTTCTCTCAGACTCGGAATATTCTTGTGACTCGGAAAGTGCTCCAACCGTTTCACAACTGACTTTCGAGTCGATTAGAGATATTTCGCCAAGAGAGCAGGAAAATAATTCCTCTTCCGACTCCCAAGCCTCAGTGGAAGCTTTGCCAGATCTGACGTACCAGCTATTGGGTACGGCGTTCGCGAGAAGACTAAATGACGCGCTTATACATAATGATCTATTAGAGTCTGACGCATATTTTTCTCGTTTTTTCCCAGAGGTGTAAAGTCCCTTTATTAAGCTTAATAATGGCATCACCCCGGCCAGTTAGATTATCCGTTTCTGTAGCGGGTAAGTGCTTGAAATCCCTCACATCGGAAGAAGGCACTACAGAGACTTTTTATTTTCAAAACAAAGCACTCCTTGTCCTCCATTCATTCAATGTTGGTTTAATCTATTTTGATGATATCATTCCTTATCTCACTAACAGACTTCAGGAGTTTAGTGCACATGGTTCTGGCTGAAGTCTACAAATGTTGACGTACATGGATGTCCATGTGAGCCAATATCGGCCGTTCACCGTCGGTGCTGCGCACAATTAACTACCCAAGTTTATTGCTGATAGGAAAGCTTATGTCGATGTAGACTGTCAGCAGGGAATGTGTTTCTACTACGCCGTTGTAGCATCTTTGTTTCCAGCCACACAAAATGTTTGCAGAATTGCCTCATATCCAAAACCTCACCAGGTTTTGAATATTGAAGGTCTGTCGGCACTATAGTCATACAGGATATTCGCACGTTCGAGGAGAACAATTCTATTTGTATTAATGTCTACTAGGTGGTAGACAAAGATAGCAATATAATTGCCGAGACTTGCGAAAAGGGTGGGGTTGTAGTGCCCATGCGTATTTCTCCTGTACGCCTTGACAAACACATAAATATTTTGGCGATTCGCGCGAGTGGAAATGCCGCTAATTTACAGTTTGTCTGTATTAGAAATTTGTCACGGCTGGTTAGTAGTCAGCTGAGTAAGAAACATCAAAGAAAACATATTTGCGATCGTTGTTTCCAGTACTTTGTTAGTGAGGAGAAACTCTCAAGTCACAATATTCTTTGCCAGCAACAAACGGCTGTTCGCAGTACTTTCCCCACTGGAAACGACAAGTACTTGAAATTTAAAGATTACAGCAAACAGCAGAGATTGGGTTTCGTCGCCTATTGCGACGTAGAAAGTTTCTTGAAACCCATGTCCACTAGCTTGTCTAATGAAACGAGTAATACAACTACCATTAACTACCATCAACCAACATATTCCATATGCTTGTAGCATTTTGTTGGTTCGTTCATACAATCCGGCTTTATATCAGTATTTTGAGTTTGTGGGTCTTGATTGTATGTACCAATTAGTTGAACTTACAAAGTGCGTCGCAGTAATTTACAGCATCATTGTTCCGATGAAGCCAAAAACCCCTGCCGATGAAGCTAGGTTGGCGGCTCAGAAAAGTTGTCACATTTGTAAAGAACTGTTCAGCACAGATGATATTGTGGTCGACTCTGACCATCTGATGGGCGAAATCTGAGGCAGCGCATATAATAAGTGCAACATGAATTTCAGGCTGCCCATAAGACAACTTGTCGCCATTTTCCATAACCTGCAGAATTACGATGCTCACTTTCACATAAAGCCCTTGGCTGAACGTCACGTATCATTACACAATGGAACCGTGGTAAATGAAAATCCTGGAAAAATTCAAGTGAATGGAATGACCCTACAGAAATACAAATGTATCACAAAACACATTCCCAATGGGATAGATTGTAATGGAAAGGCGCAATATTTCAAGTTAAGATTTATCGACTCATTTCAATCCATGAGCGCCTCTCTGGAAACTTACTACCTGCACAATTGAGTATTACCGCTCGATGTTTCCAGGCAACGCCCAGTTCGAATTGGCAAAACAGAAGGGAGTTTTTCCTTATGACTTTGTTAAGTCCCCAGACAGTCTGATGTGCAAGTCACATCCCATCAAAGAACGCATTTCATAATGTGATGAGAGGCGAAGGCATTAGTGGTGAGGATTATACTCATGCCCAAGCCGCATGGGATGCATTCAACTGCATAAGCTTGCTGCAGTATGCCATTCAATACTTACGTGTGGATACTTGTTGGCTGGCTAATGTTTTTGAATATTTCAGGACCGTATGTTTGGCTCATTACGGTCTTGACCCTGCCATGTACGTCACAGCTCCGTCTCCTTCATGGGACGTTTTATTGTCAATCACACGTGCACGATTAGAGCTTTTGACTGATCCTGGCATGTATCTTTTTGTAGAACGCGGGATTAGGGACAGCATTACCAGGTTTCAAGAAGGCGCGCTGAAGCCAACAATATTTACATGGGTGAGGACTACGACGCCAGTGTGGCATCGAAATACATATGCTATTTCGATGTCAACGGGCTGTACAGTCATACGATGCGTCCAAGCTTCTGATCGGCAATCTTGAGTGGGTTGAGGCTGTCGTGTTCTCTTCATGGGATTTTGCAAACACAGTGAATGACGGTGACACTTGATTTTTCAGGGAAGTTGATCTGTCATTTCCAGAGGAGTGTAATGATAAACTATCTGATCTGCCTTTGGCCCCAGAAAATGGCGTGCTTTGAGCAGAAGGCATGGATGGCTCCGTACATCGAGAAACGAGCCCAGGCTACGAACACATTCGAAAAATCGTTTTTCAAGTTAATGAATAGTTTTGTTTATGGAAAACCTTGCAGAATGTCCGCCGGGAAAGGTACTTAGAGTCTTTTCGAGGTACGACACAATCTATGGGGCTACAGAGCTGATAGAACGTTCAACATTCCAGACGCGGCAGATTATCGTTGAAAACATGGTCCTTATGGAGATGTCAAAGAGTTCTGTTGCGTTCAACAAACCTTTGTACACTGGTGTTGCCATTCTCGACCTTTCAAAATTAACTCTATACGAATTTCACTATCAGTACACGTGTACAAAATTTCTTCCGCCGGCTTTGCACCTCCTCTATTGTGACACCGATTCCCTAATCTATTCTGTTGCTTGTGATGACATCTATAAAGTAATTACCCCAGATTTAAAGGCGCAGTTTGATACATCCAACTATGCGCTCGATAACCAGCAAGGATTCACTTACAGGAACAAAGGCCGTACCGGGGTGATGAAAGATGAATGTGCTGGGCGCATAATCACACACTTTGTGGGTTTACGTTCTAGTCTTTACGCATATGTTGTTGCGAATGAGCATTGTATTCGTAAGTTGAAGGATGTAAAATGCAACATGTTACGAACACTCAGGTACAAGGATTATCGAGATCGCCTCGAAAATTGCACAAGGGTAATGGGGACCCAATATCAGTTCCATTGGCGTGCTTATAAAGTCTACACCGAACACATAACAAAGGTAGTGTTGTCAGGCATGGATGATAAGCGATACATTGAGGCAGATGGAATATCAACCTTAACTTGGGGGCACTATAGAATACCTGAGATTTTTTTTTATTATTTTCCTCCATATAATAGTTTCAGCACCACAGTAAATTTATGGACCTCCCAGCACCATACCCCGCCAAGGACGTCCATCTGCCGCCACCACACGCACCTCCTGTTCCACACTCATCGCAGCTGACTACAGCTGTCTACAATCATCATTGCAGCTGATTACACCAACTACAAGCGTCATCGCAGCTGACTACACCAACTACAAATATATAGAACTAATTTCATCACTCCTGTTGTATTAAAATTCAACGCTGCTGCAGTCTGTTTGTCCAAGTATAGTATAAAAAATAAATCTATCTTCGATATCTTTACCCCTTGTCAAAGAAGAAAATGAAATTCCCAGTGGAAACTACGTGCATGTGAGAGTGTTGTAAGCAGTCATTTGGCATGTGTGAGTGTCTGATAAAAGTACATGTGACACCTACAAAATAATGCTCCACAGTAAGCATCTTTTTTAAACTCCTCGAGAGAGTTGTAAATATTGTATATAGTTAGGAAAGAGACATCCACCATAATGCTCTGAAAATTGTTTTTTTTTTTTGTTTTTATATAATTTAAAAGATTGTTTGTTGTACATAAATCTCTTCAATTATGTTTCAGTTTATTTACATATTAACTTTATTTGATGGAAAATAATGTATTTTTTGAAAAGAGAAAAATGTTAAATGTGTAAACTCAATGTTTTTGTAAATAGTTGTTCCTTTCTTTGTATACAAATATGTTAAGTTGTGTTTTAGTGTGTGTGAGTGTGTGTGTAAATAATGATTGTTTGATGACAAAATAATGTCTTTAAAAAAAAATTTTTTTTTTTGGTAAGTATCAATAACTCGTGACTCATAATATTTGAAAATAATGATTTTTTTAATTAGTTTGTTTTTATCCTAAAGTGATTAATTTGGTAAAGTTAATTTGTGAATAATGAATAGTTTGTTGTAAAGTGAATATTTTAGTGCGATATTGTAAATACTTAGGTTTAAGGATGATTTGAAAATAATATTTATAATAAAATTTTTCATGTTAAAAATAAATAGTGTCTCGTTATTTTTTTTCATGCCTCACGTCATTAACTTTTTTTCAATAATAACTAAGCATTGATGGTAACAGGCTAAGTATATGTCACGAAAGAAACATGCACTGGAATGAATAAGTTTTTATGCAAAGAAATTAGGCAGTATGTTAAAACCTTCGTCCACTCCGGCTGTTCAAATTGAATGTTGGTGTGTAGGAGACACGACGCCCTGCTGGCCAACTTTTGTAACATCCCAGGGGGACATATTGAAAGCGCCCCCCGAATACCTTTACAGAGGCCGGTACAAGGATACCTCTGTCCCTCCTTGCCAACAAGAAAGTTTCTCTACCTAAAACTTTTATGTCTGGACTGAACAGAGTCCAGCGAACATTTTAAATATTTAATTTTACATATATGCACACAAATTACAGCTCTTCAAGATACAACATGATGATGTCTGGAGAAGAAGACAAACACGATATAATATATTTAAACAAGTAGTTTAATTTTAAAAAATTATAAAATTCAAGTCAGGTTATATAAAAATATCTGTATATTTCCCTTAAATTTACAAGAGTCTGACCTACCTTCATTTCTAGTGCTAGCCGCGATTAACGTTTTAATATAAAACTATTTTATCGGGAAACATTTTTTTGTGTGTTAAGTCAATATTGCAATAAGATTTTCAAATCATGTTTTTCCTCCACTTTTGTCAGATATTTTTCCGTACGATTAGGGAATAGTACTTTACTTGTTATGTAAATTTACTCTACATTTAAGAGGTAATTTTACCTAACATGTAGAGATCATGTAAGGGAAGCTAATTACCTCGATTTTTTTACAGTGTACGAACGGATGACCCCGGTGACAAGGTATGAAGGAAAACCGATGAGCTCTACAACCCCTTCCTCACTTTACAGCGACACACGCCCCTAGTACTTGCGTTAACGGTCTGAAGGCCACCGGATGTGATCGTCTTTCGCTACTCTTACTGATACGGCAGTTATGAATGCTCAACGAGGTGTTGAAGGCATCACGTGGGCTCCATCTGCTCCCTTTCCTGGTTGTGTGTTCAGGAGACAGTTTCCAGCGAGATAACGCCCGCCGACGCACTGCCCAGGTTTCCCAGTAGGGTTTACGTCATATCCAACACTTCCGTGATCTGCCCGGTCACCCGATTTATCTTCCGTCGGAACACACATGGGACGTGATGGGACGCTAGCTTTCTCCATGCCGACAGACGTATTAGCGCTGTGGGGCATCATTTGCAACAATTGTGGACAACTCTGGTTGCAAGGCAGCAAATTGCGTTTATTTTTTTTCCATTCGTGGCTGTCTCGTATCATTTATTCAGACAAAATATAAGTATTACGAGGTTTTAAAGGCGCCATTCCTTTGTGCTGTTGGAGGGTGGAAAACTGCCCTGATGTGATGTTACTGTAATCGCTTCTTTTTTGTCTATTCCATCACGCTAATAAAATTTCGCCCGTGTCCGACGGTTCGTTATTGGTGCACAAGTTATTATGTTAATATTTGTACAGGTGAGTGAAGAGATTTGTTGCTCTAAACATGGATGTTTTGAGAGCCGATAATATTTGTATAAACTTATGCGCCTGATGTGATATACAAAATGTAAACATCGCTGTATAACGTAATGGCGACAGAAACATTACGTACATGGGGGTCACGAAAATAATTTTTATTAAAGTTAAACCAAACAAATTCCTAAATTTTATACGACTTACACGCAACTCATTAAGAGAACAATTGTTATAATTGATTACATTACTGGGTATTTTCGGAAGAAATTATCCCTATTTTTCTTATAATTAATAAAATTGCTATGCAAATTTTCTGGAAATGGCGCATATGTGCAGTAAATTTAAAGTGAGCATAAAAGGATTAATTTCCGGGTAGTTTGCTTCTCGAATATCGCATCTTGCGCTAATTTTTCTGGGGCAAATATTAATGTGTACAGTCCTATAGAATATATTGCAGAGATTGGAAACAAAACCACATAGCAATAGGATTAACAATAATATATTCTGAGATATTTTACAGACTCATTCCCGAAAGAAGTCAATGTTCTCATTAACTGCTGTATGCCTAAGCACATGGAGATTCTTCATGCAAGAGTACAACCAGGTAGCCTGTCTTGTTCCATCTGAAAACTGTAAATCCATCAGCCTGAAACATGATGTGATAATTCCGCTTCTAGATGTAAAAATTAGAGAAAATGACTTGAAATTTCGTCATCAAAGTCACTGTAAGTATAGTTTGCCTGTTCAATTGAGTACGCTTCAAACTCGGAAGGTAATACGAAGAAAGACAAAATTGTCATATGTACAGTTCATTGGAGAGCATAAAAATCGACTTAAACCGTAATAAGATTAAATAAAGTAAGAGCATCGCACACAAAACTTACTAAGTATTGTTACGTGCTGCAGCTGTCGCCGACTCCGTTGCCCCGCTCCGTAATCGTAGACTCACCCCGCCCTCCCCTCTTTCTGGAACGATGCGCTCATGGCTATCTGCCCCCCTTCTGGAAATCCCGTGAATGCCGACAGCGGCGGGACTTGCTGGCGTCACAGACCTCCTCTCGCCTGCTAGAGTTTCCGATACGTTTAGCGGCGACGGAAGAATGTTCTGGTGAGACTAGCTGGCGTCAGCCCTCCTCAACGCATCACGCGAGATGGGGAAGATTCTAGGTGGCGGCCTAAGACACTATATATACTGCCGCAACCCAGCGGCCGGCATTCTTTGATGGAGGCCGTCTGGCCGAGTGTGCACGAGCTAAGTTAGATGTGGACGACGACTGGAGATTGCGGGACGAAAGGCGAATGAGGTGTTCGTGGCTGGAATGGACGAGAGGGTGTGAAACAGACGAGTGAAGCCTGCTGTGCGTGAGGGCGCTTGGAGGAATCTAGAACATTGCGACTGGCGGAACATGGACTGAACTGAGGTGGGACTGAATGGAAGTGTAGTACTGATTTTATTGTAAATATTCTAACTGTCAAATATGGACGCATAAATTATAAAATAATTGAATAGGTTGATACACTGTCTATTGGAACTGATCTTTAATTACTTAATTTCATTTATTTCTTTGTCGTAATTATAAATTTTATTAATTAGTATCAATTGCGAACAGTAAATAATTTCAATTTATTGTGAGAATTTGAGTTCAGAGAATTTTGCTGTAGTTATTGTAAATAAAATAAGGAAATTATAATTAATTATTTTATTTGATTAAGACCTCCATCCCTTAACGAACTTTGAATAGCCCACTTAATTTCTAGAGAGAGAAACTGTAACAGTATAAACAAACGTGACACCATATTTAATAGTTGCTTGCAGGATAATTAAAAACTTAACGGAAGCTTACTTCAGTCAACATACAATTTGTGATTCAATATTTTGTATTATTTTGTTTCAATTCCGAATCAACATCACGCAATTCGTACTTACGTCAGCTTGTCCAGTTCGGATCTATTCTTTTGGGTTTCACATCACAACGCATAATTTGGGTTTGTCACGGATGTAACACCATCTGAAAGCTTACTGTTGCTGCTTTCGGAAAATATCAAGTAGGCTAATACTAAGTAAGTACCACATATTTTCTTGAATTAGGGGGCCAGGGGCCACGGTGGCTGAGCGGGTAGCCTGCTCGCCTCCCACCACGGCGAACAGGGTTAAATCCCTATAAGAGACCCTGCCGTTGGAAGCCCCCCCCCCCCTTTTTTTTTCCCCCCTCTCTCTCAAACGCACACACACACACGTATCCTTGTCGCACTGATCCATTAGCGCGCCCGTAAATTTCACGGCAAGTGTTCTGACGACTTCCGCTCTTTCTCCGCACCTTGGCCTATTACACCAACCTGTTTTAAGAATATTTTAATCTCGTTCTTCCTAATTCGAGGATGTCCCAGACAGCGGTACAAATAACTTCGGGCATGACATTTTCATACCTAGCCCAAGTTTTCTCTTAATACGTGCGGTCTTCTACAACTGTCTTTTTACTTTGATGTCTATTTTTCTGAAGGCTATTTACTCTGCTATCTTAGAACAGACCTTGTAAGCTGTTACGGTTGTGTCATGGCCAACAAACAGGTTCTGTAACGTACGAGTTTCCTAAATGTATTCAGTATTCTAAAAATACTGCTTGGAAGTCATGGTGAAAGAATAAACATCCTTGCAAGGTCATTGACTTCGGAACCTGGATCCACCGAGATATATCTCGCGATCTGGGGAAAACATAGTGTTTGGTTGGTTCTTCTCACGTAGTTTCTAACATTTTGCAGATAACTAATTTTAATTCCCAACTTTCAAGGGGTTGTCTCTCTCGTAACAATCATGTTACGTTATAGGTCATATATTTTTCCATTCCAAATTTTTTAACGTATAATTTCACAAAGTTTGCACCTGGAGTTCAGGATAAGCCTGTATAAAGCGAATTTGGCATGTACCTATAGTCCATTCATTGTTATTTCCAAATTTTCTGAAGCTCTGCTTAAGTTATACTTTTAGTATATTATTCCGCCTCACGCAAAAAAAAAAAAAAAAAAAAAAAAGCTTATACGAGTTTTAAAAATCACAGCAAAGGGACAACGCGCCGCATTCGTGCGCACACAGTGTAATAACATTTTGCATAAGAACTATTTATTACTAGGCATACCCAACACACCTAGTTTCTCACTCTTTTTAATAATATAAACTACAAACGAAATATTAAAATTTCTAGATACTATATAGATAAAAGTTTAATTTAACCAAAAATAAGATACATTTGTGTTAACACAAGTATAAAACGCTTCTGATGCGTGGAATATTTAGGAAACTAGTAAATACACAAGGTGATTTTTCAAAAGTTTGATTCAAAAAGTGTGATGAAACCGCGAATAAAGTACACCAAGCGATACCGTATTAGATGCGAAGGTCTGCGTCACCCTTAGCTAGATGTAGTGTAAAATCTCGAAAATTTTCTGAGTCAACATAACTTCTATAACACTAAAGGCTGTTCACGATAAAGTGAGCACTTTTGAAATCAACCTTAGAAACAAATCACTGCTCCTACCTGCATATATTTTAACAGGCGCACTGAGGAACATGCGCCAGTTAAGCTGGTAACGATGGATGGTAAGTAGTTCCATATCTTAACGTCGAATAAAAAGTTTTGGGTAAACGTCTGTTTTTTTAATGCAACATAATATCAAAACTACAAAATTTGTAAATTATTTACCTTTCTTATAATTTCACAATTTCTCTTGGCCGACGCACGAATAAAGTGACGAGGCCCTTGGCAATGTTAATTTTAAAGTAGAAGAATACACAAAATGCGTACAAGTAGATCTTAAGCAGGGATTTCAAAAGTGCTCATTTTACCGTGAATAGCCTATAACTAGTTTATTCTTTCATGATTAGATGAGCAAGGTTTTGACTCGGCTAAGTTATTTGCAGACCAATCACGAATGTTCTGCCTTATAGTTTCAGAAACCTCATTAGTCCAGTGAAAAGGAGTAGTATCTTCATACGTACACGAAATCCAATAAGGAAAGGATACTGTTGGACATGTCTACGGCAGGTTGAATCCTAGCAAACAGTTAACTTTTTCGCGCTAAACCATTATCTCTACCTTTAGTGCTTCATCGTCTTCGTGCATCGCTCACACTATAACGAACTTCTCATCAGGATCGCTCTAACACGAACGCATGCCGCGTGTCACGGTGTTAGTTTGTCCTCCGTTATCACTTTGAAAATAACTTGGGGTTAAAACACGCTATTTTGATCACCCAAACACGATTTATAAGTACAGAAACTAAATGGAAGAACCTGCACTCGCCATAAGCGTACATGCAATCGTTTTCATAAATACGTGACAAAATATGGGGTACGGCTTATTGGCAGAGGGCTGAGCGATGCCTTTAAATGCGTGCGTTGTAATGTAAAACTGAACGGAGTATTTGCAGTAATAGTGACAACGAAGTAACAAAAGTACGGCTACGCCTTAGCGTCTTATTTAAATCATAATTTTCAACTCCTCAATGCCGAAGTCGGCTTATTTTTGTTTGATAAGTTTAAGCATTATTTGGCGTAATGATAATATTTATATTTCCATTAATTTCACTCATCTCTCGATAAACGAAGTAGTAGCAGTAGTAGTAGTAGTAGTAGTAGTAGCAGTAGTAGCAGCAGCAGCAGCAGCAGTAGTAGTAGCAGTAGTAGTAGTAGTAGCAGCAGTAGCAGTAGTAGTAGTAGTAGTAGTAGTAGTAGTAGTAGCAGCAGCAGCAGTAGTAGCAGCAGCAGCAGCAGTAGTAGTAGTAGCAGCAGTACTACTACTACTAGTAGTAGTAGTAGTAGTAGTAATTAAGGTTCTTAATAATGTTAAATTTTACATGTGATGGCAGGATACATAACGGGCCGAAATAATAAAATGAGCAAAGTTTTCAAAAGTGCTCAACCGACCGTGTACGACTTATAAACTACGTTCCAAACTACGAGGTACGTTATTTCATTCTCGGACTTGTGAATTAATGCGGCGTTCATAAGGGCGAAAGGGCACCTGATATATGAGCTACGATCAACTTTCTCTCTTTCTCATTCCGGCAAACACAGCAATGTTAGTGAGATAGTCTCGTCCTCTAAACTGCATTTTAAGATTAATAAGAGACAATAAAACTACCATCAAAAATAATTTTCCAATTCATGTTGTCACAGTTATTAAAAATAATTGTGTATAATACAACTGACAACCATAAAAGCATTTCATATCACATAGAACAACAGTGAATATGTGTGTATACGAGAGAGAGAGAGAGAGAGAGAGAGAGAGAGAGAGAGAGAGAGAGAGAGAGAGAGAGAGAGAGAGAGAGAGAGAGAAGACAGAAAGAGAAAGGGGGCGAGGAAGTTCATTGTGAAAATAAAAACTTCTCTTTATTTTTACTTGTTACATGAAGTAGATTAGAGTAAATGGGATAATTCCTTATAAGCTGTGGAATAAATATTTGAAGATAATGTTTGTTTTCAATAGTTATATAAGAGTAACAAATCCATCTGAATGTTATTACAATCTGAAATTCAGTGCTAGGTTCAGGTTTTTACATAAGAACTGATTTATACATAAGGACTGGCTTATATTAGTCGATAGCAATTACGGCATGAAATTATCATATTATCTTATAAATATATTATGAAAACTGATAGATATTTACTAAATATTGTTATTGCTAACATTACGGAAAAATTATTCATATGATTCTCTCCAATTTTGCATCTATCAAAATTTTCTGCTAAGAAAAACGTAAATAGATTGGTTATTGTTCAGCAGTTAAGCTGATAAAATGTAGATTATAAAGATAGAGCATAAATTTGTATGAAAAAAAAAAACGGCGAACACAACATGGACACGGCAGCTAGGTTTACTACGCAAGATGAAATTGAAAACAAGATTTATTTTGCGCTGTCGTCATGCACATTTATTTTCATAACTAACGATCTAGTGAAATGAAAACATTTATAATGATGAATTATACAAATGTGTTTTATGTGCATATCATTATTATGTTACGTAAAGAAAGATATATACTGAAATAAAATAAGTCATTAAAACTTTCAGTTATGAATTAAAATTTACAAATGAACATAGCTACTTTTAAAATTTGATACATTTATTCCCACTGATTAAATGTACCCAAAATTGTGGTTTAAGTTGTGTTACATTCGTAGTGATATAATACACATACTTATTTAGATGAGCAAAGCATGGTCCGAAAAAATATATTTCTATTAGAATTACTCTTTCAAATAACTATTAGTGAATTTTAATTGTTCAAATATATAGTATTTGAAGAAGAAACATAAAGTACTTCTTGGAGTATAGTTTATTTGCAAAACAAGCCTGAATTCCAACTATGATGAAGTTTTAATACGGATCTTTCAAGTAAAAAACTGGTCGCGCATGCACACTATCAAATATTTACTTTCGAATTTTCGCGCATAAACGATAACTACCCTCTTTGTATCAATGGCTGCTGTAATGCGAAACGTATTGCGTAATGACCGAAGCTCTTCTAAATTAAAAACTATCGAACAACCAGAAAGCTGTGGCCCTCGTCTATATTTCTTCTTCAGTTACCTATATGTAGAGCTATTGTCTTTTCGCGAAAAAAAAAAAAAATGAGTACACGGTAGACTTCAATACTATAAGCACCCAGCAGCAGTTTGTCTATTGCCATTGGTTGCTGTCTGCTTGAGACGGTGTTTTCATATTTGACCGGGCCACTCAGAATTCGGCAATATTGGCAAGGTTCTTACGTGATTCGTGTGCAGACAGTTAACGAGTGTCAGAAACTTATTGAGCCAATCAAGATAGGCAAACGACCCTACTGTGTTTTGAAATATAACTTGTCTCGAAATCTTTTCGCGAAATTTCAGACCTATATGTTCGTTATTTGCAAAAAAAAAAATGTTAACAACAATTTTCTCTTTTTCGAAGTCGCAAGTTTATGCGCATGCGCAAATGCAGAAGTTGTAATGAAAGATAAGACGGGTTCTATTTGTCAGTTATGTCTAGTACCTTCCTATTTCTATAATATGTCACTCGTCACTACCATAGTAGCTTCCGTCCATAAGGCCTGCTACTTGTACAAGTTTAATTATGAAATTTAGTCGAGGCCACGTATTGCATGTGCCGAACCTTACGCTGGGTTCACAACTGAAAAGTTTACACTTGACTTAAAAGTTACGTGTATTTAGAAATGAGAGTGCAATATCTTATGTACTAAGTTAGACACTTCAAAAAAGTTTTTCACAGCGTGTAAATGTTTGCACATAAAGGAAGGAACGTTGCTGGAACAGTCAGTGCATTACAAAAAGGCATTCGTCATGACTGGCGTGTTATCCTGAACAGACAGTGTGCGTAGTAGGAGCACATGGGTTGTACGATACAAAATGCAAGAGTGGCACAAGTGAAATTTGATAAAATTCGTGAGGGTGTGTTCCCCCCTCCATGTCCCCTCCACCCTGTAGAGGTACCTCCTCCACCCTCTCCCCTCCACCGAGGTGGGGAACACATCCTCACACATTTTATCAAATGGCACTTGTGCCACTCTTGCAGTTTGTATCGTTAAACCCGTGCACTTCTAGTGTGAATTTCATCCCGTAATTCCTCTTGGGACGCGAGCAACCTACCAACTCAGAAATACTGGTGGTGCAAAACTTTTTTTGAGGTGTGTTCTTCATAGTACAATATGGGCTCGGAATTGCCTTGATAATTGATAAAATCTTAAGTTAAGGTTTAAATAATATAGCATGGAAGTTAGTGGAAAACTACTATATTTCCAGTAGATCATGTTTGAGAATTTTATTCACAATAACAAGAGAGTGTCAGTCGAAAGACTGATTTGAAGGAACTATGTATGTACAGTATATGAAATCAGTGTAAAGTTTCTTAACTTTGAGGTTAAGTTCAGTTATCAACAAAATAAAAACTTCGCAACTTTTCATTTTTTACTTGAATAAACAGTAAAGTGCTAAGTGGATCTGTTCTACTATAATTTTTAACCTTGTTGGGTTTCATCAACCAGTCCTCAAAGCATCTGTGTGATAATATTTACATATTTTGTGTTCACTGTTTAAAGGTTTCTGGTTTAGAGACTCTAGTAATAATGTAAAATATCGGAGAACTTGAAAAACTATCTGTACTGACAGTAGTGAAAGAGAAAAGGGACATTTCATTTTTAAGCCTTTTACATATAATCATGTTATGAGTCATACAAAATGCACAAAAATGTTTTCGCCTGGAAGATTACATACTTATTCCTCTCTGTAGGTTTAACACGAATATGTTCAAAACAATGTCATATTCATGAGTACATACGCATAGGAACCCAAAAGCGTTGCCAATTAGAAAACTGATTCTGATTTTATGTCACTTGGAGGACGGTTATTACTTTCAGAATCAATCACTGTAAACTAACAGAATGTTTTTAATCATAACTGTTATTGTGATATAATTGCATTTCATGGTTTTGCATTCTTTATCTAGCACAGTTGTGTAAATCAGACACTTATTCTATATAATTTCTGATTAAATATGATTTTAAAATTGCAAATCAATTATTATGATACGTTACATGAACAGTATTGATAATGAAAATAAAATATTTAGTTATCAGAAATGTACAAATTTATGCACAGGATTTGGTCAGCTCTTAACAGCGCGTAAACCCGCTGGTCAATGGCAACGTTCGCCACATTTCCCACATGCGAAGATCCGGGTGACTCCTGCGGGAATCCATCCCAGTACGCCCTAGGGGGCCGCGGTACTGTAGTGGTCAGACTACTCGCCTCCCATTAAGGCGAACCGGGTTCGATTCCCGGCAGGGTCGTTCTTGGATTTTCATATGAGGGTATGCTGCCGGACGATGCCACTAGTCGGCTGCTTCTCCCCGCCCTTGCATTCCGGTGCTACTCCTTGCTTCACTTCACCCTCATCGTCTCTCTCTCTCTCTCTATTCTCTCTCTCTCTCTCTCGTTTCGCTTGGTGGGAGGCAAGCATGACTACAAATACCGTTCCCTCTACGACTTGGCCCAACAAGACTAGAGGAATTGACATGTGCGTGTAAGAGCTATATGTTGGGATAGGAAAATTTCGAGAAATTAATTTCGGGGCAAGATAGATGTCAAACACATATATAGTGAGGTCACTTTCACAATTGGATTACAGTTTATTATACCCGCCCTGCAAGCCTCTGAGCCAATAGCGGACTTGCAAGGAAACACCTTGCGAAACCCATAACTGCCGGGTGTCGGGCAGCAGCCAATGAACACACAGCTGAGGCTCCAGTATGCAGAGGACTGAGGAGTCTAGCCTTCAGGTCACTGAACTCGCGAAATTTTCCTATCCCTAGCAATATGTTAGTGGTAGGTGGAGCGCAAGGAAGTGGAGGATAGCTCACCGTGCAGCAGACAGTCGATGTAGGAGAAGAACGTCGGCGATGCTGGGTAGGGCTCCTCCCTCCTGGATGTGGCCAGGTCCTCCACAAACACCGTGGGCGCCATGGACACCGCCTGCCTGCCTGCCTGCCTCTCTCTCTCACTCTCTCGCTCTCTCTCTGCCGGCAAACAAACACAATACATCATAACCTCGCTTCTCCACACCACCGAGAATACAAACACATAGCTGCGAAAACACTGGTAACATTTTTCCAACGCAAAAGTACTCAAACTCCACTTCAACACATTCATGCATGGAACGGAATTGCAGTATTTCATCCCGACAGATGGTTCGGATCTGAGTTTCCAGAAATAATAACGTAGGCATTGAAACGTATATGGCTTGACATTCATTTCCTCAAACATTCCTTCGTCCAGCTCTAGAAAGTTGGTGTTGACTGCGTGTTTCATTCACAGCAATGAACGTGCGCTATTAATCAGAACTGCAACAGACTACAATCGTTATAATTAGACCTAAAAAGCTCTGCGCAGATAGTTTCATTTTCCTTGCGCGACTTGTTAACACACAGACAAACCTAGGGAGCGTGGTGACGCATTTGTTTCTCGAAATCACTCTAGGGCAATGCTGGAATGGTTACTCAATACAAGACTTGGCCGCTTCCTTCCCAATTTCCTTAATCTCTAGTGTTCCCCTACCAAGGCACTTAATTATGCCTAATAAAAATAAATATCCCGCAACGACGCAACTTTCTCGGTCTGAGCACACGTTTATCTTGACAAGAGACTCCCACGAAATTATTACACGACCTGCCAAATAGGAAAAAAACAACGAAGATTATACGCACTGAAATAAAATCAGTAGACGTGTGACAATAGTACTGTAATAGAGACTGGGAGAAGTACGTATGTACTAGCATCAGAATATTCTGTCAGTTTATTACACTTTAAGTTGTTATGGGTATTACTCGAATTGTTGCTGAAGCTGTTCTTTAGAAGGAATTGTCAAATTTTGTAGTGAGAACATAAAGCTCTGCTGTAGGGTATATATTTATAGCTGCAGATAAAATCACAAGTAAACACCACAAGAGAGTTATGATGGTATTGCTTCCTCCTTTAACCATATTAAGATGATACTAACAATTTCCTTGATCATTGTCACTATATCAAACCTTTATATGCACTCTAAGAAAGTATTCGTAAATTTATCATACCAGTGTATACGCCCAGTGAGAAAGCGGGAATGGTAATTTTGTCCCCTATAAATTCATTGAAGCCTTCCTACATTTGGTTAGGAAACAGTCAAATGCATAGGGAAGTTCCCAACTTTGTATAGTAGTGCTGCTAAACATTCCTATATCTGCAGCTTGATGTGTGGTATTATTACGATACAGTGTATAGGTTAACAACTTCCATTACAGTTCAGGAAGTTTACCCAGAAATTTTTTTTACAGTGTGGGTTAATGGTACAAGAATTAGGTTATTACCAGTCCCACAGAACCGGTCATGGTTTGTTAATGCAGTTTTGTTACTGTTATTATAACGCATATACTGACTTACTTACAGCATTAGACATTGCATACAGTACACGTGCTTCCCTATTTTCTATTAAATATATGGTAATAACATCCCATTCCTTAAATATAACCTAGCGAGGTGGCGCAATGGTAACTCACTGGACTCGCATTCGGGAGGACCCGGGTTCTATTCCCGGTTAGGCCATCCTGATTTCGGCTTCCCATGGTTTTCCGAAATCACTCCAGGCAAATGCTTGGATGGTACCTAACAAAGGCCATAGTCGATTCCTTCCCATTCCCTGTGCAACCTGCACCGTCTCTAATGACATCGCTGTAGACGAGACGTTAAGCCCAATTACCTACCTACCTAATTATAACATATATTGATGGCAGGCTTGATGTAGTGTTACGGAGAGTAGGTAACTTGTAGTCCGCGGGTCATAGTAGACGTCTCTATTACAGGCGATCTGAAATTAAAGCTTAAGTTTTAACTGGCGAAGTTATGGTCACAATGCACAATGGCTGAAGTCAATGGGACATCCAGATTAATTTATAAATGGCTCAATATCCCGTCGACAACAGGATGTTATTAGAGAAGGAACTATTTACTTAGCAAATAATTCGCCTCTAGTGATTTAGCAAAATGAGAATGGCCAGGCCGTAAATCCAATCCAGGTCCCCTGAACACTGGTCCAGTGTGTCAACACTAGACCAGCTCGCTCGGTCTTGATTACACAACATCTATCAGGAAGTTCTCCCAAGTTTTGTTGCTAGGCGTCTTATTTCGTAGCTACAAATTCTGCTTCGGGATCTTGCGTCGCTTCCTACTTTCCCAACAGACAGGTTCCCTAGTCGGATAGAATACAAAACCTGTAAGAGCAATCCTATAGGTGGTACCTCTAGTTAAGTCAACTTCTGCGTACATTACGTAGAGTATGCGAATTTTTGCAATCGCTTTTGTACATACATTTCATACTTAATTATTCTATATTTTTGTCAGTGTTACATTTGTATCTTTAAGACTGGCATTTTCACCGCGTTTATTATGTACATATAAATGTTTTACTCTCTTCTATTATCTACTTTTTAACTGACATAATCATTTTGAAATATATTAAGATAGTACCAATCAGTTTCTGCTAATTTCTATAATCATATGTAGTGATGTTAAACTTCGTATAAAAATTACAAAATTGTGGCTTTTGAAAATTATTTACACAGAACTTCTCATCTGGGAGTATTTAATTTGATAGCAGCTGTATTGCTGCTACACAGAAGCGCCACTATAATAGTAAAATATTACAACTGTTAGCTACGTACATATATAAAGCGAGAGACAACTCATCGATCTCCTTGCTCCTTAATAGTGGATGAACCCCGTATTAAATTCGAAATAGTTGTTTGCACAAATTCGCGTTTCTCGGTAAATGCATGTTCTACAAATACGACTTTTTGTAAGAAAAGATTTAAAAAAAAAAAACAATTATCTATGTCCCTATTATTTTTACTTTTGTCGTATTAAGTGTATTCTTGGACAAAAAATTCGTGAAAATGGTGAAATATCGAATTTTTAAAGCTTGCCTATACAGTTTCCTTAAACGGCAAGAGAAAAGTACAAATACACGGGCGTAGTTGAATCATTGGTCTTTCATCGCGTGTAATAAAATTCCACTGTTACAGATCTCATTTATACAGTACAGCGTTACGACGGAAACACTGCACGCCTTGCGCGTAGGAGCGATGAGGCACTCGGCGTGCGTGTTAGTGTCGCCCGTATCGCTCCCTCGCTTCTTGACCTTGCTGGGAGGGGGGGGGGGGGGAGGTCCATCCCACTCTTAAGACCCCCACCTACCTTGCGCTTGAATCTCCTTACAGTGTGTTAGTAATTCACTTTCTCCTGTGAAACTATTAAATGTGCGTCAAATGTGTTGAGTGCTTTCAAGGCATCACACACATCAGAAACACCATTTTGTATTACTCCGAAATAGTTGAAAATGACTTATTGAAAGCTTTGTATCTCCAAATGTAAGCGTCAGATATACAAAACTATAGGCTGTTCAAAGTAAAATGAGCATTTTTGAAAGCTCCGCTTAAGATCTACTTGTTTACATGTTGTGCGTTCTTCCGCCTTATGTAAAATAAACATTACCGTGGGCCTCATCACTTAATTCATGCGTCGTTCACGATAAACTGTGAAATTATAAAAGAAGTAAATATTGTACAAATCTGCTTATTTTTACACTTCGATGCATTAAAAAATACAGAAAGCAAGAGAAATAATTTACGTTATCCCAAATGGTCATCTAACACTTTTTTTCGGACGTTAATATATGGAAATACTTTCCCTTCTATAGTCACCAACTTTACTAGGCACATGTCACTCATTGCGCCCGTTAAAATATATGCAGGTAGAGGCAGTGACTTTTTTCTAAATTTGATTTCAAAAGTGCTAACTTTATCGTGAACAGCCTTTACTCAAGGGCCCTTCATTGAACCTCCCTACAGACTTTCTACCAATAAAATGATGGTGTGGCCGCTGAAAGTCCCGTAGGTACACGCAGTGCGACGAGAACAGTGCGCACCAGTTCAGAGCCTTGCGCCTAGCAGCGATGGCGTACTTGACGAGCAAGGCAATGTCGCTCTTATCGCTCCCGTGCCTCTCGGCCTCAAACGCGGAAAAAAAGCTCAAGTTGGGCGGGAGCCTTAATAAAGGAGACTTTGAAAAGACCACAGCTTCGTGTCACATAGGGCTTCTCGCCGACTGAACACGAGGGCAGTGATTGGCTCAGTGCGTGCCAACACGACTGGCGATCGCACCGCATTGTGCACACTCGGGAATGAGGAAGGGTAATAAGTTGGTCCACGAGGATAAGGGGGGGGGGGGCAGTGTTTAAGCGGTGAGTATCGGCGGGGCGGGAGGGTGAAATGATGTGCCCCCCTCCCAACCCTCCTATGCCTCCTAGTTTCCTGCCACGTGTCACGATTCTGCAGTACTTGCCCGTTTCAAGGTCAACAGTGCCAACAACCGCGAGCTTTCAGGCGCCCGTGCGTGTTTTTTGTTCTCTACAGGCGGACGGACGCAGGTCTGACTCGGGCCCTCCTGTAATTACACGGACTTTCCGAAGCTGCGAAATCAAATACACAAATCAAGTTTTTCAGTTTTACACTCCTTTATTATTTTTTTTCACCCAATTTGTTTGTTTGTTTTCCCAAGAGATAATGAATGCCGAAAAGCGAAAGGCGGATGAGAAAACAACCAGAAGTAGATCTTTTTTATTTTTGTGTAGGAGCACACACTAATCTTAAAATTTAGATATTTGAAAAACACAAAGCAATCGCGATAAAGCTAAACATTTGTTTACAAGCCAAACAAACTGGTAATCGATCGCAGATAGACATAACGAGTTCGTGTGTGAAATTCTTTCTTTAAAATTACTTAGTCTCGCCATCGCATACATGAAGGTTTACAAGTGGTAGGAAACTGGCTCCTTCAAAGGCCATCCTAAACTAGTTTCTGGTTTTGTTATAGGCTATTCAATAGTCAATAAATATATTTTATTGTAGCCTTAGGCATTAACGGTGAAATGGACTGTGTTTATGACTTACATAACAACACTATTCATTTTTTAAAAAGTGGCGGAAAGATTTTAAAAAAATAGCCGATAGAAAAAACGTAACTAGAGCCTCAAATGTGCTCACTTTACCGTGAACAGCCTGCACGTGTAAACTTTCGTGTCCGTCAGTGCTTGACGTGCACGTAAAGTGCCATTACTCATAAATGAGGCGCCGACAGACAAGGGAGTTTACATGTAACAAAAACATAATCTTGTTTATAATGGGCGTTGAAGAAGACAATTTCCTACTTGTTTTGATTATCCAGACCGCCCACGACCATTCGGGAGTCAAATTTGACAAAAACGTATTGGAATTTTCACACGAATTATGCACTCACTCATCGCTAAAGATAAACAGACACTACCCTCTTTGCAATCAGGAAAACTTTTGTTACATTACTCAGTGTTATTCAAAATTTCGATTGAAATTTTTGCAGCAGGTTGCATCAGAACAAAATTTGCTCTGGAAAAAAAAAAAAAAAAAAACGAAGTGCGCTACAATGTAGACTCCGTTACCACCGATTTACGAACGCACTGGCTACAACTGCCAAGACTGATCTGTCTCAACCCTAAAATGTGTTTCTGTTACAGTTCGTATGACATACAGGTTAACCACCCGTCATTATAAAATGTAAAGAAGGGTCGTTTTAGGTTAGGTTAAGATAGGTTGGGTTATGTTATGTTAGGTTAGGAACTTTGATTAAATAACCTTAAACAGTGTAGGTGGGCTTAGGTGACTTCAATCACCATATCACATTTGACATTAAAAATTAAGCAAATGAATGGAACACAAAATCACTTTTTTATATAGGATTATTATTTTTTCTCAATTATTCACAAAAACATCAACTTCCAATAAACTTCTAAAAAATTTCGTGATAGCCCTTTCAATAACAGAGTAACATAGAACTTTAGGCGCTGAACTGAGCAAATTTTTGTTTGGGACTATAAAAGTACCGGGTTGAAATACTATCTGGTTAGATACCTGTACAATTCGCTTTATTATATGCATGACTCAAAGCCATTTGTTCATTGGGAACTACCACAGTGAGAAGCTCTCGCCATTTTTTTAATGGACTGGCATGGCTCTATGCGGTGTTTGTTAATGTCGCATAATCACACAGGGCGTGTCAGGTGAACTAGCCGGCCAATGACAACAAACATAACTACTCAATGTATACTGTGCAACCGAGTTCTATTATTTTAAGCCTCTCCCCATGTCGATAGCCGATTAGCAATGCTTTAAACAAGAGTAAAGAACAAAAGAGCCAGTGCTTAGAGATCTGGAAGGAGCTTAACAAAGGTATATATAGCGCCGATAGTGCTGAAGTGAGATGCACATGGAGCAAGTACCCCAAAAAATAGAACGGCCGTTGGAAACGTGCGCCACGTTTTCCACACGGAACCGGAATCAACTCTGTGGAAAGGCCTGCGTATTGTCACCCGCTCGAGATAAAAAAAATTTCGCAGTTCCGTGGTTCAAAAAAGGCTCGCCTGCAGGCAGGCGATGTATAGGCTATTCACGGTAGAACGAGCACTTTTGAAAGCCCTGCTTAAGATGCACGTTGTGTATTCTTCTGCTTTATATAAGATTAACATTGCCCTGGACCTCATCACTTTATTCATGCGTCGGTCAAGTGAAACTGTGAAATTATTAGAAAAGTTAATATTTAACAAATCTGCTCATTTTTACACTTCGGTGCATAAAAAAAAACAGTAAGCCAAAGAAATAATTTCAGCTGTCACAAATGGTTACCTAACACTTTTTATTCGACGTTAAGATATGGAACTATTTTCCAATCGGTAGTTACCAACTTTACTGAGCGCGTGTCACTCAATGCACTAGTTAAAATATATGCAAGTAGGAGCAGTGAGTTTTCTCTAAGGTTGAATTCAAAAGTGCTCACTTTATCGTGAACAGCCTTTAACTTGCTGTCGGCGCTGCGTCCGTATAGGCCGTTCACGGTAAAGTGAGCACTTTTGAAACCCTAGTTACTTTTTTCTTTCAGCCATATTTTATCCTTTAACCACATTTCTAAATAAATATTACCTTGTAAGTAATAAACAGCGTGTGTATATTCCACCGCACTCGGAATTTAACGTCTAAGGCTAAAATAAAACACTTTTTTTTTTTTATCATTATTCCAAATGTGAGGGCTTTCAAAAGTGCCCACTTTACCGTGAACAACCTTACAACCCGTACGTTCGGACCGTTGTACGTTAGGTTTCTCGCGGAGAGGACGAGTTGCAGACGAGTAGGCAGGCGATCTTCCTCGGCGACGTCGCTATAGCTGATATGAATCGTACCTGCTGCCGCGCTCTTTCGTCTGCAAGCTTCTGCAAGGCCCGGTCACAGGCTAGATAAGCACACAGAGGCGAAATTGCGTGACATTTCCTTATATGTGGGCGTACCCATTCTCCAATTGGCTACGCGAAGCTTTGAGAACGTCTGTTTGGCAACTGCATGCTGGACTGTCTCCTGGCAAGTGGTCTACCAGGCGTTGATTGGCGAACGACATTCGGGCATTTTTCAGGCCATTGTCGCCATTTTGCCGGCGTGTGCGGTTGGAGTGAAGAGATTTTGGAGGCTCTTAACAGCAAGATCTTGAGAGCCGATGAGGGTGAAGTGAGGTGAGCGTGGAGCGGCGCCGGAATGCAAGGGGCAGGGGAAACGGGAGATCCCTGAGAAAACCCCTCCGACCAGCGGCATCGCCCGGCACGTTACCCACACGCGAAAATCATAGAACGACCCCGCCGGGAATCGAACCCGGTTCGCCTATGTAAGAGGCGAGTAGTTTGACCACTTCACCACCGCGGCCCCGTGTGCGGTTGGAGTTCGCAATATAAGAGGCGGCTTCACTTCTGTATTCTTAACTACACTGCGACCTGGTTCACGAGTCGTTATACCAGCCGTTCTTGACAAAATGTCAGAAACTACTGCGTACGTGAGATGAAACAACAAATTCACGAATAGTATCAGCCTGATTGGATATCTGCCATCTGTGAATATTTGGCAGGTGATAGCATCGTCTGTCATTGGGGAGATGGTGCCGTGTTATCGACAAAAGTGTCCTCACTCGTGGATATGTATCGTTTGTTGACGTAATAAAAATCAGGTTAACACAATTCACGAATTTGTTTCGTCTCACCAGTGGCGTGTGGTGAAGTGTTGCAAGGTAAGCCGGTGCTTGCTCACTGCTGTACATTCTCGGTGCACGCAGTAGGAGCCAGTAATCACCGTGCAGCCTAGGGGAACTGAATGCATTCCGACCACTCACAAGCGAGCAGCAAGGGCCCCATTACCCGCGTCCTGTGGCGTTACCTGTCGAGCTACGTTCTAGTGGTGGAAGTGTAAACTAGCAAGCAACAGGGTACAGCACAGAGCTAACGCCGGCTCATCTTGCAACACTGCACCACACGCCACTGCATTTCACGCAGTTTCTTACATTTTCACACAACCACTTTTAATTCCTAATATTAATGGTGTGTACCTATATTAATAATCACGTTAGGTCAGAAGTAGTATCAAGTTTTCTACTCCATTTTTCCATAATATATTGTCTCTGAAAGTTTGTACCTGGAGTTCACAATAACCATACAAATAAACGGTATGATTTTTCGGCGACGCTATAACCTTTTAGAACATTCAGTCGGTAATTGTTAAGTCCAGTGTAGGGATATGAAAGTGAGCGAGATAGAGTTGGGCAACCCTTAAGATGATTATGTACTAAAAATATATATTCTGTGCAATCGTCGTTTGAGCGTATCTCAGTAAATAAATATTCTGGGAATAGCCTACGACTTTTTACCAGAAAAGGAAAAACCAATAATGTACTGTTTTACGGTTTTACTTTTGCCATGTTAAGTGTAGTTTAAAAAAAAAATCAAATTTTCATAGCCTGACAGCGCGGTTTCCTTCAAAGGTATGAGAAGATTAAAACTACACGTCTGTAGTTTGAACAGTGTGCTTTCTACGTGTGTAATGAAATCTTGCGGTTACAAATCTAATTTGCACAGTACAGTGCAATGGCTGAAACGCTGAAGCCGATCCAACGTAGGGGCGATGTTGAAGTAAAGCAACTGCCTATGGAGCACTGCACCCGGGTATACAATGTGAATAACTCATAAAAACAAGTAGTGCGAAGTATATTGTATATGAAAGAAGAATGTATATATTTTGAAACATTACAAAATATTTTACTAAACTATACTTTTAAATGTAAAAAAAATAATCGATTATAATTGTCTGTATTTTTTACAAGAAAGCGCATTTCCATTCTGTATGCTTCAGAAAGAAGAATTTGCAAGAAAATCTTCGTCATGAACGCGCAAAACAGCATCAAGTGGTTCGTCATGTTCCCCACATGCGGACTCGACCCGGCCGGGAACTGAACTCTGCTCGCCTCCGGCCTGCAGGAATGTGAAGGCTACGATAAGAACACTTCTGGAGCTACCCGACTCAGGCACGTAGCTAAACTTCTGAGCTTACGAGAGATATAGTTCATTCACGGTTACTTCGCACTTTTCCGAAGCCCTGCTAAAGTCCTACTTTTAGGATATTCCTCCGCCTCGTGCAAAAAAACTTAACTAAGGATGATAAATTACACCAAAGAGACAACGCACCGCCTTCGTGCGTACTAAGAGTAATGATATTTTACATAAGAACTATTTATTACTACACCTATACTCTCACTGATTTATTCATATTAATTATAAATTAAATATATCGTTATATTGATTACATATAAATAATCCTTCAAATATAACGAAAAATTAAACACTTTTCGGTTATTTTATGTGAACACAAGTATAAAATGCTTGTGATATATAACATGTTTAGGAAACAAACAGGCCATACGTGAGGTGATTTTTCAAAGGTTTGATTCAAAAAGTGTGAATACGCCGCGAATAGACCTACAGGAAAATCAACGTGATACAGAAATGCATAAAAAAACCCCATTTGACAATATACGAAATTCTCACGCTGCACCAGCCTACCTGCTGTTATCAAATTCTGAAGCACAAGCCTCTGGAACTCTCCCTTCCGTACTCTCACAGAGCAAGGTGGCGCAGTGGTTGCTCACTGTACTCGCATTCGGGAGGACCCCGGTTCGATTCCCGGTCCGACCATCCTGATTTCGGCCTTCCATGGTTTTCCGAAATAACTCCAGGCGAATGCCGGAATGGATCTCTAACAAAGGCCCTGGCCGATTCCTTCCCATTCCCTCTTCCCTATGCAACTTGCACAGCCTCTAATGACTTCGCTGTCGATGAGACGCTCTGCTCGCTTCTCACCAAGGCGATCCGGGTTCAATCCCCGGCCAGGCTACTCCGGACTTTCGCATGTGGGAATCGTGCCGGACGATGCCGTTGGTCGGCGGGTTTTCTCAGAATTCTCCCATTTTCGGCTCTCAAGACTTCGATGTTAAGAGCCGCTCAAATCATCACTTCACTTCGACGAGACGTTAAGGCCAATACACCTACCTTCCGTACTCTGTGCACTCGCCTGGACAGGCGTACGAATGTCATACCGAGACTTCAGCTGATGACTACCATTTTACTGACGGAAATGTTATGGTGATCTGCGGTATACAATCTATAGAGACCCGGAAATTTCGTGGATTAATTCGGCAACAAGTTAGACTCCACAATCCTTGGTGTACTCGAGCCTTAGTTAGCTGTTCTTTGGCTGATTCTTCAATTTCACCCAGAGCAAGTAGCACGGGAGTCGGACCTCGTTTCCTTGCAGGTTAGTTATTGGCTCAAACTCGCCCCGGGCGTAGCTTAAAAATTGCAGTCCAACTGTAACGAAAGTCAAATATACATGTGTTTGAATTTGAGGTTGTCCTCAAATGAATTCGCGAAATTTCCGGGTCTCTAATAATCTATATTCCTGTTTTTAAGCTATGTTGGAGGACTTAAATATAGCCGTTCTTGTTCCCCCCAAATTCAATACGTTGGATGCAAGTTTAATGGTCGCGAAAAAAAACCACTAATTTCAGACATGTTGTCTCTGTCTACATGCGTGGTCATGACACACCTCCACCGCTACGAGAGGCAGGCGGTAAGGGAAGCGCCCAACTTCCAAAAGAAGGATGTCGACGTATGATGTCAGGGTGTGCTTCAGGTGGCTGGGCCGGTGAGGCATCGGCCAGGCGGACTGCCAAGTAGAAATAGCCGGTGTTTTGGAAGAAGAAGGGAATGAAGGGGGGTACGAGGATGCCTGCCAATAGGACGTGATGCAACGCAAAAGACTGTTTCGACAGCGGAGGGATATTTCGGCCACGGGGCAGCGGGAAGCTAGGTCTTGGTACAGAAGGGAGAATGAGGCGGAGGGGAGAGTTTCTCGGCTCACGTGGCTGAAAAGCGGAGTGGTAAAGTCTTGGGGGGGGGGGGGGGGAAGGAGAAGGTGACGTAGGAGAGGCGGGAATGTTTTGCAACATTCTGCACGTGGAACACGACTTCCTCCGCAAGAGAGAGGAAGAGAGGGGGATGCCCATGTTGCGTGACTGCGCGCCCGCCGGTTCAAGGTCACGCGCGGGCACTTTCTGCTGCTGACTGTCCCACGGTTCGCCCCGCTTGCCTTCTGAAGAGGAGTGTACTCCTCTACAGTCAATCGCTTTGCAGAACACCAGACTACAGCCAGTGTTCCCAACTATAGGCTGTTAATGGTAAAGTGAGCACTTTTTAAGGCTCTCCCAACAGGCATTAACCACTAGTAAATATATCTTATTGCAGCCTCAGGCATTAAATTTTGAGGGTGGTGAAAAGAATACACTGTGTTTATTGGTCACATTGCAATGTTTATATTAAAAAGGAGCAGGAAGATGGAAACTGGATGAAAGGGAAAATTTAGAAGGGCCTTAAAAAGTGCCCACTTTACCGTGAACAGCCAGTTAGCTGGTGAAATGCCTCACGAACCCGAAATTATACTACTTCTAAGGATATTGTAAAAAAGAAAATCGTAGAGTACTACTGTCGGAACGCCTTCAATTACGATAGTCTGACAATAAGATATACATACAAAAACAATAGATGTACTTAAAAATTTTAAGTTTGAAAAATTATAGCTTGAATATGGCAATGACATTAATTTACGACGGCCAAAATGAGTATTAGTTTAATAACTGTTTCCTTGTCAATCTTTTCATTTTGCTATAGAGTCGATTGCGGCATATGCAGTATATATAAGTGATGCAGATGGGAATATGTAATTTATAGAGACATTCACAATTCGCGTTATTATTTGTTACCGTATACCTTCGTGAGCGCAATCCGCGATTTCATTGGCTACTGGTAACTATAAGGCGTAATTTTCATGTGTGACCGCTTTACTATGAATTGGGTGCGCAGGGGTGTGCTTGGATGTGCCCGGGCAAACCCTAATGACCGACACATTAATTCATTTAAAATTGTGGTATTTGAGATTTATTACTCTGAATTTTTAGCATGCCTAAGAACATGGTGGTCTGCAAGATACATTCTGAGGGAAAAAAGTTTATATTAATTTTAGTTATTGTAATAATGAATTGATTCATTTCACTTTTCAAATTTATACAAATTCTTCTTTCACAATCGAGTTCTCCATAAATATTTTAGGAGATAATACGAAATGTGGTTTTCTTATATCAAATTTTGGCTCAACTTTTGCGTGAGTATCGCTATTTTAAACCTTAAAAAGAAAACTTTGGGGTAAGAATTCCCGGACTCCACTTTTATAAGGCCATAGGCGATTCTTTAACTTTGTGCACACCTAACTGATGACGGTTGCGCACGCCCATCGCCTTTACTGATGCCTAGACGTAACCTTGGGATGTGCCACACAAGTCGTCGGTCAATGGCAGACGTCAGACGAACACACGCCTTGGATTTCAGTCTGCGGACACAAAATTACGCAAGTTTTGCATGTCCCTATTAGATTATGTTGAATTTGAAACATTATTTGGCAACTCTGATCGCGAAACAACAAATATATTCCATTCCGTGTTTGCTTTCCGTCCTAATAATAAATTGAATGTTTTCAGTGTCGCCACTTGTCAGTCTTGATGAATGACTGACCACAAAATTTCCCTCCCGTTGGTATATTTTAACATGTAGTGTAGTGCATGTTGAAAACATCTAAGGATCCGTTCTATTTGCATCGACCTTCCGTAATTTAATACAGGGCACGTAAAAGGGTTTTTGTTCACCGAGCTGCATTGATATACTATCTGTCACGAATTGTTATGATGTATTTCTGAAACTTATGCACTGTACAACTTCGCGTCTGGTTTATATACTTTTCTCTATCTATCTTTTGTGTAATTTAGGTTTCGATTGTAACAAAATGAAATTTACTGGAGAAGGAAAAATTTTTTAAAGAGAGGCGTCTAAAGGTCTTTCTCGCTCCCCCCCTCCCCCCTCTCCAACCATGGCCGCAAGAGGGCGCCTAAAGTGTATCAAGTTGGGGACGTTGTTTCGCCACTGCCTGAAGGTTAATTATGCTGCTTTCTCGTAGTATGATTAAAATATTATAATACGTATTACAAAGACTGAATTTATAATACTATAATTAGACTATGGTCGGCAACACTGACTGCAGTTCGTTACCAATTTTTTCTGCACTTACCTTAACGCCACTGGTGCAAATTTATTGCGATTCACACAAATAGTAAAGTAATCAAATACTCTACAAGCCTGTCGTGTGATTGGTACCACTGCTTCATAGATTGAAAATCTGAAAAATCGCGAAAAAAAAATTTTCATGTTTTAAAAAACACTCTAGCGTATTGATCCTTTCGTTTAGGATAAAGCCTGGTTCACATGTACGCCGAACAGACAGAGCGGAAAACTAGAACAGCCAATCAGAAGCCGTCGTCGGTTTCCGCGTGAGTCGCGCAGAAACCGACGACGGCTTCTGATTGGTTGTTCTTGTTTTCCGCTCTGTCTATTCTGCTTGATCGGCATACATGTGAATCATGCATAATAAATTTAGATTCGGCTTAATTTTTTTTGCATGCTTATCACAACCGTCCAATAGTACGAGTTTCAGAATTCTTATTGACCCGATGGAAAATAAAAGCCGCTTCGTACACACACGACAGCCAAGAACGGGAGAAAGGAGAAAGCAGTTGGAGGGGGTGGGTGGGTTGTAGCTGGCTTGTGCAAGGTACGTTGCAATCTGAGAAGTAGTTTACAACAGATGGGTGGTGCCATACTCAAACTCTCGACTTTGCAAGTGATTACTGCCAGTGTTAAGCCCCTGTCACACTATCAAATAAAGTTGGACAGTTATGACGTCATCGAAACGTCATTAACGCCGCCATTTTTGTCTGAGAAAGTTGGATGGCTTCAGTTTCCATCAAACATTTGAAAATTGGACGGGTTCTAAAATTTATTTTGATGTTTGACTGTCTCAACCAATCAGAATCGTCCCGACAAATATGCAGGTCAAGAAACTTTAAAATAACAAACAGTTGCTGGAAATGAAGTAGGTTATAAAGATAATTAATTTATGTGGAAGCTGTGTGGACATGAATGCTATTTCAGTTGAACATTGCACATAATATTACGAGCTCGGAGGCCTTAAATTACATTTTGCAGGAAAAACACCTCTGATAAATAAAAATTTATTTAATAAAGAAGCGAAAATAAATTACAAAATTCCATACATTTCTTCCTGAAATGGACCGCATGGAAAAACAAAATCAATATCTCATTATGAAAATATTTTTAAAATAATAATTCAAATTAGATTCTCCTAGTAAAAATAAAAATGTGACAGTGTGACACATTTTCAAACACATCCAAAATTAGTTGATAGAGTTTGTTGGGACGAAAAATTTGATAGCCGTATTTTGTCTTCAAATTTTATTGTCAAATATAGTTGAAGGCGAAAATTTGACATTGTGGCAGGGGCTTTACGCTGAACCACAACCACATAACTCGTTCAGTGCTCATGTCCACGATCCAGGAAATGTTTTGAACGTCTTCTTTGTAAGTTATCTGATTTGCTATAGTTTATGCCCATCTCGTTTATGAATGGCTCATGCTGATAACACTTCTCTTTTGCACACTTCTTACGCATCACGTATAGGTTGTCCACGGTAAACTGAGCACTTTTGAAAGCCCTGCTTAAGATCTACAAGTATGCAACTTCATGTATTCTTCCACCATATGTGAAATTAACATTGCCATGAGCGTCATCACTTTATTCATGCGTCGATTAAACGAAACTGTTGAATTATTTGAAAAGTAAAAATTTTACAAATCTGCCGATTTTTACACTTACACGCATTGAAAAACAGGAAAAGAAGAAATAATTTCAGTATTTACGAATATTTACCTAACACTTTTAATTCGACGTTACAACCTAGAACTGATTTCTCTTCCGTCATTATCAACTTTACTGGTCGCATGTCAGTCAGTGCGCCCGTTAAATTGTATGCAAGTAGGGGTAATGACATTTTCAAAGGTTGATTTGAAAAGTGCTCGTATAACCGTGAACGTCCTTTAGTTCGCTGGTTGCGGGAGGTATGCTCGACTCAAGTAAAGTACACATCGAGCTCGAGCTCGCAAATTAATTCGAAAGCGACCGACCGGGTTAAGTTTGTCTCTGCTTCTGAGAACGAAGGAAGGCTACAGTTGCAAACACATCCGTCTGATCGAACTGCAACATGCTGAGATTTTTAGCAGCGCGCCTTTGGTGGATGGTCCACTGTTGCACGGTTTGGTTGTGCTTGCTCACTGATGTACACTCTCGGTGAATGCAGCAGGAACCGAAAACCACCGCGGAGCCACTGGAAACTTAGACCGTGTCTGAAATGGCAGATTTTGTAGACAAAATTTTCACGTGACCCTAGTTTGTATAGAAAAACAGTGACGTATTTGGTAATTTGGTATTTCGTATTTTATATCTAATGGATGTTAGCAAAATTACAAAATGACATAATCAGCGCCATGTTGGTTTTTACCTTCAAAACACATGCGCGAATGCGTAAATAAAATATTTTTTTTTAGAACAAATAACTGTCCAAAAAATACACTAGGCATATTTTAAAAAGCAAGTAAGTGCCGTGCTTTGTTTATATATTATGCAACAAAATTTGTTTTAAAGTCGTTATGACATAATATATTATTTTCTTATTTACTACTAGGGATAAGAAAATTTTGCGAATTCATTTTGGGACAATACAGAAATCGAACGCTTATACGGTGAAGTCACATTTTCAATTGGATCACAGTTTATTAGACAGTCCCGGGATGCCTCTGAGACAATAGCAGACTTGCAAGGAAGCACGTAGCGAATCCCATACTGCTAGTTGTGGAGTAACCCCCGCTACTCTCTGGAGCCGCAGCCAATAAACAAACATATGAGGCTCAAGTGAACACAGGACTGTGGAGTCGAGCCTACAGGTCATTGAACTCGTGAAATTTTCCTATCCCTATTTATTAACGTATTGGCAGCATTCCAGTGATGATTGTAAAAATATTACGTCCATTTTAAGCATTATTTCCATAACAATATTTTTCGCTGTTAATGTAAAAATGCGTTGCCGCGAGTGCTGAACAAGTGACTGTCGACAACGTCCGAATTGAAACTTACGAAATGACAAATTACAAAATAACGAATTTGACGTTTCGGACACGGCCTGTGCGTATTACGACCATTCGCGAGCAAGCTGCGAGGCGTCCATAACAGATACAGCGTGATGTCAACTGCAGAGCTACGTTTCAATGGTTGGTGAACTCCAGGCAGAGTGACGACCAAACTCCAGCATACCTTATTGCAACCGTTCGCCATCCGCTACGGTTACGCACCTAAGTTCACATGGCCGACGCACTAAATGGTTCGCTAAATATTCCGTTTGTTTCTAACTTTGCGTGTACGGCCTCTGCAGTCGGACGTGCCGTAATTAGAACCGAGGTGCGAACTGAAGAGCCGTTTTGAATAGACGACCTACCGATTCACAAGCGAGAAAACCGTCTCTGAAATAGCAAATTGAAAATAAATATAAATAAATCTTTAAGTTTTTCAGGTTTGATTTAAAAGGGAATATATCTCAACTCACAAATAAACTGTATTTCGATAAACCATTTTTAATGTGATCCTTTGTGTACCAGACAAGCGAGCCACCACGAACCCAGTAAAAGTAATTTGTTTTAATACTTGCAGGAACTATGTCGATATATAGGACACGTTGTAAAAGAAGATAGTTTGTGATTTGCCCGTACGAAGCACGAAAACAGATTCTGCAATGAATCACATATGTTATAGGCTGTTCACGGTAAAATGAATACTTTTGTAAGCCCTGCATTAGATCTACTTGTGTGCACGTTGTGTATTCTACCGCCTTATGAAAATTAACATTGCCATAGGCCTCGTCACTTTATTCATGGGTCGGTCATGCGAAACTGTGAAACTATTATAAAAGTAAATATTTTACCAATCTGGTCATTTATATACGTCGATGCACAAAAACGGAAAAGGGAAAAAAATAATTTACGCTATCACAAATTGTTTATCTAACACTTTTTATTCCACGTTGAGATATGGAACTATTTTCCACCCATCGTTACCAACTTTACTGGGCGTTTGTCACTCAGTGTGCCCGATTGAATATATGCAGGCAGGGACAGTAACTTTTTTCTAAGGTTGATTTCAAAAGTGCTCACTTTATCGTGAACAGCCTTTAAATGAATTCACTAATAGAAATTACATCTACTGTGGTCGAGCACAACATTCGTTGTTCTTTGGTTTAGGGGTCTGAAAGATTATTACTTCGATACAAGTACACTTCAAGACTTAAAACTTTTTCTTTTCGATGACTGAAAAATGTATAACTGTGACTTAAATCGTTATATACAGCATTTAGTAATTTTTTGTGAGCCTTTATACAACACAAAAGGAATTGTTATTTTTTTCTTAAGAGGAAACTGCCATTAAGATTGAAAAGTTAATCAGTTCCGAGCGAATTATTTAAATATTTTATCTGATACGGGCATGAAATCATATCATGCAAAAAGTTTGGACAAACAGAGCTTAATTGTTAGCCACTTCTTGTTTAACTCAAGATTTAATTCATTATTGTTACGAGTAACCTCTATCCCAGGTGAGCAATGTCTGCGGGCTTGGTTGGCATCATGACTTAAGTTATTTTTTAAACAGTAGATGCCTGGCCACTCTTGCTAAGTTCTGGCAATTGCATGCCTGGCCAGACTTCCCAAGTCCTGGGAAATGCATCACAAGAGAAAGGGGCGGTGGTTCGACTGGATCCTTCTGGAACATGGACTATTCCAGAGGTGTGCGGAGAATGTTCTAGGGTGTGGCTGGACAGTATAAATAGGTCGCGGGGCCTGGACGTGAGTAGCGTGGATTCAGTAAGCGACGGGAGAGCGTATTAAGAGAAGTATGTGATAAAATGATTGTATTGAGGGAAACGTGTAGTAAAGGTAGTTGTTGAGACATGGTCGAGAGACTACTGTGTGTCTGGAACCCCTTGCGGCCCCACAGTTGACCCATCTATCGACAATGAGGTTGTCATAAGCAGGGATGGGTCGATACTACATTTTCTCGATACTCGATACCAGTTTCGATACAAAAACATTCTCACGATACTCGATACAGATACTTTTCTCGATACCAAATTAAAATTGCCATGAACACATAACAACTTGGCCAAGAAAATTGCTCATTTTACAGTAATAGTGTCGTGGTACGCATTTAAAAGTTGCTGTTATCTTGCGAACCGTTGAACCTAGGTCAAATTTTATGGATTCGTTGGAATGCCCGAAGGACGCAGATAAATTAATGCACGCTTTTCAAAAGTATCGTACGCATTCCGAAAGTTATGATACGCTCGTACCATAGTAATGGCACGAGAAAAATTGTACTAAATAATTTAATTATGGTATGCTTTTCGAAAGTATCGTACATATTCCGAAAGTTATGATACGCTCGTGCCATAATTATGGCATAAGAAAATGGGTGATCAAATTCGATACTTTTCGATATTCTCATGCGATACTTGATATATAAAATATCGAGGGTATCGCGGTATCGATGATCCCATCAGTGGACACGCAGATTTTATGCCAGTCATTACTCAACATAGTTGTGGGGCTGCACATTTTTAAAGTTTAATTTAAGTGTGCTGCTGTTTTGCTACGAAGATACCTTACTTCTCCCGAAGTATCATATACAGTTAATATATACCGTTCACGGTAAAGTGAGCACTTTTGAGGCCCTAGTTACTTTTTCCTTTTAGCCATTTATTATCATTTAATCATATTTTAAAATAAATATTGTCATGTAAGTAATAAATACAGTGTGTATGTTCCACCGCACTCGGAAGTTAACGTCTAAGGGTAAAAAAAATATATTTATTGACTATTATTCTAAATGAGAGAACTTTCAAAAGAGCTCAATTTACCGTGAATAGCCTATAGGAGACTTTTTCCCTTTGCAGCAATTGCAATCTTGTTCATTGCTTTATGAACTGACATTAGACTATAGTCCATTCCCGATTGGAAGTGGCTTATGAAAATCAACCTTTGAAAAAACAC